>OZ035874.1:23977587-24577587 GCA_964034865.1 Eristalis intricaria
TTTGAACATGTAGTGGGATTTAGAAAGATGATGATATCTGTGCAAGCTTCTTATATCGGAGGCATAATTGAAGCCTCTAGAACCAGCTAGACCCCTTATCCTTTTGATTGTCCTTCCTAAATGCCTCAGGTTGGATTTAGAGATATCTCATATACACCTACACCTTTCTTAATTATAGGTATCAGAGCTGTGGCATTCAAATTAGCACTTAGTGCTAATTAGGTTCTTATCGAACTACCACTTCTACCAACCGACCTAGAACCAGCTCTCATTCTCAGATTCCGAAAGAAAACTGGCTTAGAGAGAATACTCTAGATGAAATCTCTTCCTCCTATGCGCAACGGAAACACATAACAACTCTGAAAAGGACTATACGTGAGAGAAGCTCATAAAAGAGAAAAGGTATCAAAAGTGGGTACAACCCAATAGATCTAAAGGTAGGGGTGCAATTTATGCCTCACAGTAATAAGCTAAAGACATTTTAGAAAAACCATTATATCCAGTCACCGTTTCGGCGCGCTATTCGTTGGTCCATAAAAAAGGATTATGGTCACGTTACATACAGTGAGCGTAACAGAGACATGATTACTAACTTCTCCGTGCAACTCTTGGACTGGACACGTTATTGCCGAACTAAAACGTTATGTACTGCGAAGAGTATGTGAAAAGTGGACCCATAGATTTTATACAAGCCAGAGCCAGCGGCGCGGGCGTGGCTCGTCCGAAATCATATTAAACACAGTTCAGTTCAGTTAGATACTACATTTCACTCGTAATTTCTAGTTCCAGAACTCTTTTTTGTCGAAATCAATCTCATTTTTTTCGAAGTTCAGTGTTCCTACCGAACCCAAATCTCGTGATTTCCTGAAACCTCAAGAGGCCCACCGAGTCGAAAGAGCCAGATACAACGAGAAAATTAAAACCAATTGTCAAAATAAACTAAAGTTCACGTTGTAGGCTTGTTCGGTTTAACAACCTCATCGAAATCGCAAAAAAAATGTAAGCCCTTATATTGTATGGCGAAACCAAAGAGATTTGGAAAAAATTTCATGAAATGTCGCGATCGGTGGCAACATGGTATAACTTACTTGGCTGACAGTTGATACTTAAGGAGTTAGGCCACTCTAGAATTTGTTTAATTGTCCCTTTTGATCTCCAAAATTCATTCAGTTCATTATTTATTTCAGCTTGTAGCTGAAAATTGCACGTGCTTATTAAGTCAGCCATAACTCAGGCAATTTTCCACGGATTTACTTGAAATATTGAATACACACATGTATCTTGAAAAATACATTGCCTATGAATGTACGTTTTTTTTAATCACTCGATTTCTAGAACGTACAATTTTGAAGTTTTCCGCGTCTTAAAAAAAACAAACACCCTCAGGCTGCATACTTGTAATGACCAGTAGGCATACAGACAAACAATTTAAGGTATTAGACCACTGCTGGAAAGGAGTGAACACTAAGTCAATAAAGTTCTGAGTGATGAGAGTCATGTCCGTTTATCTGGGTGAATAAATAAACAACTTTGTCACTCTGGTCGTCGAAAAACCGAGATAAATAGTAGAACAACGTCTCCACTCGCAAACAGTTTACAGTGGATGGCTGACAGTGATTTTTTTCGAAAAATGTCTATCCAACACTTCAGTAAATGTAGATTGAATTTTTGCTTTTCATCCATCCTATGTTGCTGTAGAAGCTAGGCCCAGGCCCTCTACTGACTGTGGCGCCAACACTATTATTATTAATCCATCCTATGAACCTATGGTCCTATGCACGTGAGTGTATCACATTCATTGTTGTGTATATTCTGGAGCTGGACACCATCAAGACCAGCATTGTTCTAGACTACCCTCAAGTCAAAGATAAAGATTAAGTTCGTGCCATCAACAATTTACAAGCAGCAAAGCTGGCATTTGGTTAGATACAGTCGCAAATTTGCGAAAATGTGACGACAATTTTAACTAGAAGAACATTTGGAGGCTACTTCGTCCTTGTTTAGTGCTACAGCTGCGTGCGATCAGTGCAGACTGCCCAAGCCTCCCAACATGTGTACTTTTAAGGCATAACTTTAAGAGCGCTCTACATTTATGGACCGCGTCGCTGAAATATTAGTTCATGTAAAATAATTAACAATCCCAGTTGGTATCGATGTTGAGATGTTAACCAATCTTCTGCCGGAGCTAAAGAAACATGAAAAATCATCTCAAGACACTGTGTATTCATAGAAAATAGGTAGAAGCCATTTTATTCAACTTGAACTTCATGCAACAATCCTCTGTACAGTACTAGCGAAATCTCTGCCTGTTTAACGTACCAGAAAAATCTTTGAGAATATCTTGAAAAAAAGAATAATGTCTTTTTAAATAAAATAAAGTTCTTTAGTCCAAAACAATCTGGTTTTCAGCAGATTAAATCAACTGAAGATGATCTTCTAGAGTTTTGCTCCAATGTTTTTTCTTATTTGGATGCTAAAATGTTATTCATTGATAAAACAAAAGCATTTGATATGGTTAACCGTCTCATACTTTTTGAGAAATTGCAAAAGGCCGGTTTTCGACATTTCATTCTCAAGTGGCACTGATCGTATCTCTCAAATAGATCTCAATTAAAGTGTGGTGAAAAGAGGAGTGAAATAAGATTTTTTAATTTAGGTGTTCCGCAAGGCTTAGTATTAGGACCCATCTTGTTTCTGATGACATGGGATGTGTCTTCAGAAACTATTTCGATCTTATATCCGATTTTAGATTGTGGTTTGCTAAGCATGGCTTATGCATCAGTCCTAAAACTAAAGCAATGTTTTTCAGCTTTATAAATCAATGTCGAATCAACGCTCAGATTAACTATCACGCACCAGAATGTCAAAGGTACAAAGACGTAAGCAGGTATTGTGATCCTAGCTCATCATCTATTACTTTTAGCAGTAATCTCAACTGCAGTAACAATTGTTGTTTGATTGAGGAAGTAAATAAATTTCAGTATTTTGGGGCTTATAATTGACTTGAAGGGCGTAGTGGGTTAGTGCGTCGACTCCTACAAAGAGGGTGACAGGTTCGAATCCCCAATCTACCAACTTTCATAATTCACGGCTTCCACCCCTTTCGAGTCACTGACAATGCTCAAAGAGTATTCCTGTCTGGAAAAACCTTTACCGTTCGGAGTCGGCATAAAACTGTAGGTCCCTTCCACTCGTATAAAAACTATAGCATGCACAACACGAGTGGTTGCTGAGAAGCTAGGCCCAGGTCCACCTCGGACTGTCGCGCCACCAATATTATATTGTTATTATTATATAATTGACTTGAAGATATGCTCAAATGAACTTCTTAAAATAATATACTTCCGGAATATTCCACTCCAAGTATATAAATGGTATAACATGTTGGGGAGGAACTTTTGCGAGTAAAATAAAGCCTTTATTAAATTTGCAAAACTGGATTTTGAGGAAAATATTTAATAAGCATTATCGCCATACCTGTCTACCACTGCTTCGAAATGCGAAAATTCGACCAGCTAGACATTTATATTGCTTTAAAGTACTAATACATTTTTCTTGAGATCTGGTCACCACTATATTCGCCTAATTTCTAAACACAGTTTACACATTAACTCTTCATTTGTGGTTTCTGTACCAAAATTTCGTACCTCCGCATTTCGAAATTTTTAAATAGTTGCATCCTGCCGATTGTTCAACAGACTTATTTATCAAATCAATAACCTTTTCTCGATGGTTCGAAAAGCTTGTCAAGTTGTGACCTCTTAATTTTGATTATTTCTACTTAGAAGACATCTTCTCTGATATTCTGTTGTAAGATACCTAAGTTATCTCATAAAGTAAAATGAACATAACACAATGAAGTTAAAATTTATGTTATTTCTTCTTTTAAAATTATTTAATATTCTTAAATTTTTGTTCTCAAAAATATCTTTTTCTTTATATCAGTTCATGTTAATATAAGGGTCACCCCATCCACATTAAGTTTTGAACAATTTAGTAGTAACGCCCGATGATTGGGCATTTGTCACAATTTTGTAAAATTTAAGTAAAGAATTTTGGTGGGTCGCCGTGGCGTAGTGGGTAAGTGCGTCGACTCCTACGCAGAGGATTCCACGTTCGATACCCGAATTTACCACCTTTCATATTTCACAGCTCCACCTCTTTCGAGTAACTGACAATGCTCAAAGAGTAGTCCTGTCTAGAAAAAGCTTCTCAAATTCGCCGTTAGGAGTCGGCATTAAACTCGTGCTTAACTTCCACTCGTGCAAGAACAATAGCACGCAAAACACGAGTGGTTGCTGTGAAGCTAGGCCCAGGTCCGCCTCGGACTGTAGCGCCACCCATATTATATTAAGTTAAGAATTTAAAATATCACAAACATCACTTCACTTCATTTCCTATTTTTTTTTTCAATTGTTCAAAGACTATGTACATGAATACTTTGTATATTGAAATAATACAATAAATAAATAATGATAAATAAAATGTATGATTATATTTCCCTCCACTTGTGTGTCACACTTAAGAAGACTCTTGGCGCAGACACTTTAGACGTTGGATGCGTGATGCCTGGATAGACTCATATCGCCCGTGAAAAAAAGTGACAGAGTCATCTCCTCCACTTTCCATCAATGGAAACAGGACCAGTATTTATATAGAAAAAGTCAAAAACCCACAATTTTTACTTAACAACGGCAAAGTGTCCACCCATTTCATTCTTTCTTCAGTCATGTTTGACTGATCAAAAATTAAAAAAAAAAATAAGAATAATGTTAAAACTCCATCTCGAAAGTAGCAAGTTCGCCTGTGAAAGTTCTTATAACTCTCCTTCATTTTTGTTGCACAAAACAACGCGCTGAAATATTCGCCTTACAACTGTCAATGCAATCAAAAACTCTTGAGTTATCGGAACTTGACGCTATTTAGAGCAAGCACAATGAAACAAACGCCTCAAACAATTCTTCAGGCACTTTGTGTACTTTCAGTCAAGTGGTCTCAAGAGTTTTGTGCAACTGTTTGAGTGGCAACAAATCGGCGCGATAGTACAAATAGGTCGCTGACATCATCTGACTTTGACGATGAACTTACCTGACGTTAGTTATTTTATCGTCATTTCAACAAGCGCTACTTAAGTGGAGTACTCAAGGGGCATTCCGCTACTTTGAGAATTTTGCCATAAAGCTCGTATTTCCAAGAATGTCAATCAATGCTCTTTGAAATTATACTCTGAATGTACATTTGAACATACAATCCAGAACTATATGATTTAATTATTTATAAGCGAGAACTTTTCATCGCTTTAGGTGTAGTAAAAAGAAATCCATTATTTTTTCCAAAAGATGGCTTTAGTAGTCTATATCTCGCGTTGTTAACGTTCTATCGGACCATAATTAATCCGATTAGAAATATAAGTTTTCGTACTAAAAAAAATTAAGAGCAGTTGTGATTGATTGAATAAGTTTTGTTGGAGCGTGAGTCAAAGACATTGACACCAGCAAGGGGAAAATACGCCATAGTTTACAATTTGTCATTGTTAAAGGCTAGGCAGCTGAAAATGTGATTGTTTTGCTTAGTTTTTGTTTCATCAATTCCGTTCCGGAATTTTCGATGTCACAGATGCACCAGGCTCTGGAAGACCAATTGTCGAAAATGTCGATAAAATCATGTCAATCGCGGAGTGTGCCCGTCAAGTAGGAGCTACACAAACATTTTCAACCATTTGGACAAGGCTGGATATAAAAAGGAGCTCGGTGTATGGGTATTGGACGAGTTTATGGCAAAGAAACTCATGGACTGACTATCGAATCATTTTTAAAGCGGATGGTGATTGGTGACAAAAAGTAGACGACAACGTAGTGTTCGAATCATTTGTGGTCCAAACGCGGTTAGTCGTGGCAAACGCTGGCCAAGCCAGGAAGGTCTTGCTGTCTGATGAAATCAATCGCTCAGAAGTGGCCAGTTTTGACCCATAGAATGGTAATTGCGCTCCATCAGGATAACGCCAGGCCAGACAGGTCTATTCGTTGACTCGAACAGAAGCTCCGGGAGCTTGTTTGGGGAGTTCTTGTACATCAACCTCATAGTCCGGACCTAGGACCAAATGATTACCACCTGTTCCTGTGCATGACGAACGATTTTGCTGGTGAAAAGTTCGCCTGAAGACACTCAGTTTTTCGAACTGAGTGTTAGGTCCCTTGAAAAAACCTTGATAAATCGAAAAAACCCTTGAGTTCCGTTAAGCTCGTTAATTCGAAGTGATTGGTCAGTCGGGCTGTCAGGAAACACTCTGTAATTCGAAATCGGTAGATAGTTTCCTCTCATTAATTCGATTCGATATGTGTTTCTCCAATTCAATGTGTGTTTTGTAATAAAGTGTGTTAAATTATATATTGCATATGAACTTGTTTCGGTTTCGTGTTTCGTTCCAACTCGACAATTTTTCGTTACAGTACTCTCCGGATATTAGCAACCCCTTTCATAGCAAAACCTTTTTAATAGCAACAAATTATATTCAGCTGAGATTTACCAACGCCATCCTAAGTCAACCTTAGGGGCCCTTGTGCCTATGTGCTATTATCCAGGGAGTATTGTATTTAGAACTGTCGTTAATGCGAATTTTTCGGAAGGTACCTTGAGTTTCGAATTATCGAGAGTCGACCGACCGCATATGATAATAACGAAGCAAAATAGAACCTTGAGGTACTTTTTGCTCAAGTAAAGTCGATATCCGCGAAATTCGCAGACCACATTGGACACTGACTTGTTTACGTGAACAGCCAGAACATCCCCTTTTCCGAGGCGGGAACAAATTTCATTGAATGAGAGCACTCATACCTGGGCTTGAGTTGAAATCCCATTCCAAGATAGTATTCTCTGCGCAATCACACTTTCCGAACACGACCCTAGATTCGACCGGAAATTCCTCACGTATGTGTAAGGAGCCGTGAGTTCTAAGCCCTTTCAGATTCTCAACGCGGAACAAATGGCCCTTTTTTCTTTAAGGAGAACTTTTTAGCTTTGAGGTTCACGTGACAAATGACTTGTCACCCTCGTTTTGTTTAAGAACCTGGGACTTACAGATTCTTATACAAAACAACGACTGCACACTCCAAGAACTGTTCAAAATTTGGTGGATCCGTATTCCCTTCGCATCGAACTTCGAAGGACATTATACAGTACTTCCATATCGCTCTCTACACCCATCTGCCCGAACGAAGACAATCCAATAAAACCCACTCCTCTGCACAGTCCCATCATCGTGCTTGTCATCGTCCCCCAAAATTTTTCATCGCAATTTCCTCCATTAATTGAATTTCTATTATATTTCGAAATCTTTGACTTGCAAGAAATAACAGTAAACATAAACTTTGTAGCAAACTTTTCCATCCTTAAACGTTGATTACCCGAAATTTGAGATTATCTTCTCGACGCCATTCACTCGTTCGCTTACATTCGCTTATTGGCCCTCCCTTATCAACGCGATAAAACCAACGCATGGCGTGTGGGGAGATGGTGCTTGAGGAACGTTTTGTAAGCAAAATGGGAACAAAAGCAAGAAACGAAACAATCTCCATCATTGATTCAATGAAGAAACAATTGAAATAAATGAATACATATGGGTGTCTGAACGGAGCCACTCACAGTGATGAGTGTAAATGTATCCACATGTGCCAATTGGTGGAGGAAGACGACAACGCCGAAGTCGAAGACGAAGACTACGTGGACGCAGCAGAGTGGAGCGGTGGAAGAGTGGCGAGCCACCATGGCGCCTGACATTTCGACATTCTTTCATCATACCGCTAACGATATTCATTTAAATGCATATAGTGTGTGTTCGAAGATTTTGCATGATATTCATTAAAGGCGTCGTGTGATAGGGGTTGGAGGCAGCACAGACCTCACAGAAGTAAATTTGCTCCCCACAGAGTTGTGCTGTGCAGTGGTGATTTGTGTGGGGCGCCATTCACTTTGGAAGCAATTGTGTAGATCGTTTGTAAAGAGTGCTTCGTTGCTATGCAAAATTTGTTCTAATTTACAGACATTAACATTGCTGATCATGGGGGCTTAGACATAGTCAAGTTCAAGATGTCTGAAACTAGACAGAGAACCGAAGAGAATGCAGTTCCACCTGGGACTATTTCAAGGCTAGGAAGCGACCGTGACTATTGTACTTCACTGTTAATATGCGGAGTCGGCCTGAAACTGTGGAACCCATCCCCAGATGATAGAACAATAGCACGTGTGGTTGTTGCAGAAGCTAGGACTGTAGAAACCAAACCCATCAACGACAGTCTACACTAATGCAATGAAAGTTTCGATGGCGATAACTGGCCTTTTATCGGCTCAAGAGGTGAGCCAGCAAATGACAGACTACTCCACCTCTTCACCCAGTAAAAGACCAGTAAAAAGGCTTGTTTGTTGAGATCTTCTGGATATTAATTTATATCATTCACTGTTTATTTCACTCGGTGACTTGGTGAAAAGGACCCATGTGTAAGCCGGTCTTATCAGGCCAGGGCTGGCTAGCCATTAAAACGTACCTAATTTTGCCCATTTCATGAAGGAAATATTGCAGAAAACCTAAACTTGGGTAAACTCCACTGAGATAAAGAAATTGTTACTTTTTGAGGTTAAGGCCCAGGTCCACCACGAACTGAAGCGCCATTAGAAGAAGACTTTTTGAACCCAGTACAACTTTGTCCAGATGTTGCTGTGAAATCAATTCTCAGATTGAACACTCGCAGTAACACTTTTATCGCTTTTTTATTCGCAATTTGATACACGCTTCAACAGCGATACGACATTATGGTTATGTGCATCAAATTTATGAGCACTCTCATCATATACCCACGACATAAGTGACCATCCGATGCCCCTATTCACCGCATTCTTAAATAAAACATTTTCTTCTCAACGCCCAGTTGCACCAAGAAGCATAAGAATACGCGCTGAAGATAATGTTGCTTCCATTCAGAAGATCGATGAAAATAATACAAAATTTATCGATTTCTCATGGCTCGCAGCAGCTTGCACACTTGAGTTGTGCGTCCGATGGGCGGTCGTGTGATTTCTTCAATTTGGTACTGGGGAAGATAGTGCGGCGGGAAATTTAGTACGACTGTTGGGATATGTAGGAAGCCTTTACGACAGTTGAAGAAGAGGCGAAGCGAGTCAGTCTTAAGGTCAAAGAGGATAAAACAAAGTATATGCTGTCGACCAAACAATGATCCGTCAAACACCACCTAAAACAAACGTAAACTTCACAAAAGACATCGCAGTGGAGATCCGACGTAGAACCGCTACTGACAACTGGGCTCAAAGCTCCTGGCTCGATGGACGAAAATCTTGCTCTACAAAACTTATACTTTACCGGCCCTGCTATATGGAGGCGAAAGCTGGAAGATAAGCAAAACATCAGAGGTGATTCTTAGTGCCTTCGAAAGACGAAATCTACGTCGGATAATGGTCCCGTCTTCGAGAAATGCGAATAGGGAAGAAGACGCAACCGCCAACTTTTCGAGTTTTACCAGGCTCGGCCACATCGAGAGCATGGACACTAACGCTCCACCAAAGAGGGTCCTCGAATCCGACCTTCTTGGTTCGAGAAGGAATGGAAGACTGAATCTTCGGTACAAAAACCAAGACAGATTTGTTTTGATGACTGGATGGAGCTTGCCCAGGACCGTCAGCCATGGAAAGCAGCTTTGGCTCAGACTCTGATCCTCAAAGGGTTGTTGGCCTGATAAGTAAGTAAATACTTGTGCGTCCACTTTACTCGAAATTTAAGCCAAAGATCTTAGCTTAAAGACTTACAACATTGATCTTGTGCATGAACTGACGCCGAATGGCCAGTTTGCTGAAAGATGTCGCAATAAACTCTGCCGCTGTTTTATCGAAAAATTGTTTGCAGTGAAGATGCGTTACGCCAGTAAAGACGTTGGGCTACGATTTACAACTCATGAATTTATTCTCTCCCTGATGAAATAAACATATGGCAATGGTTTGCCAATCCTCGAAACAAATGCTGGAGTCGATTTCCGAAAGGAATACTCAGAAGATACACCGCTATTGAGTTAAATTAAGTGTTTGGCTGAATTGTCTCGAAGAACCAATGCAATGTAAGAACAAATGTGTTTTTGGAAGCGACTTGACTTTTTGACTTCAGGACTCGAACCATTTTGCGTTATAGGAGACCATGTCCTCTGACAAGAATTATTGAACCGGACAGTAACTTGTAACAACGCTGAAGCAGGCTTAGCAACTCTTGGGTGAAAATAACCGAAAGAGGTTATTTCTATCAAAATTAACAAGATAACAGGGCACTGCAGACGAAGGTCTCTGAAGATTCTGTGGAAAATCAAGCGCGATTCCTGAACATGTACTGCGATTTTGTGAGGCATGAGCCTACAAAAGACAAAGAAGAGAATTGAAGTCACTGGAACCAGCTCTCATTCTATGATTCCTTAAGGAAACTGGCTAAGACAGAGCACTCTATAATAAATCTGTTCCACCTTCGCGCACCAGGAATCCAAACCCTTCGCAACTCCGAAAAGAAATTTATCTGAGGGAAACTCGTAAGAGAGCAGAGGATTGAAAAGGGACACAATAGATCTAAAGGTCGTCAACAGTAACATTCATCCAGGTCTTTAAATGCCAATCGACATCTCGGCACATATCTATGATCAGAAAACCTATAATTTCTCTAACTTGTTCACCAGTTGATCTGAATTTTTGTGAATTTGTTTGTTCGTAAAAATTGTTGTGGCAGACCCTGGCTACCAAAGGCCTTCTGAACAGTCTCAACGTTTCACCAGCAGCAATTTCATTCACGAGCTTCGGCTGGGCTGCTACTTGCAGTCTATACCTCATTACTCAGCCAGTGTTTATGCGTTTACCGGAGGATTGGCCGTCGGTCATGTATATTCCGATTCATTATAAAATCTGAAAGTTGTTGTACCTGGCAAAATTCAATGAAGTTCGTCGATGGCTTGATGATCCATTCAGATGATGCATCCACTGACTACGTTGAGACCGCGACCTGTCACGTGCTGATTCATCAAGGATTATCCGCATCAAGATAACAATCGCTTAACAAAATCAGATTGAGAGAATAACTCAACTCATTTCTTGTTGTTTACAAAACACGTTCGTAACTATTGAATAAACTTGAGCAGAGTTTGACACACCTGATCAGTAGAGAGTGATAAGGAATCAAAAAATCCTAACTCCAGTCGATTAATTAACCCTCCGATCAAGCTTTGAAAAAGTAGTCTTTAAAAATCCGAAGAACTACAAAGCCGCAGATCCAGATGGTTTACTATCAGAGCTTTTCAAGAACGGTGATCTGTAGAATTTGTAAAGAGGAAAACATGTCCGACAACTGGAATATGCCCCATCCACAAAGTTGGCAACGTATTTGTGTCGCGTGGCGTTTAAAAAACCTACTACCTACCGTACCTATTGATAATGAATTATAAAATATAATGATAAATAAATAATGAATTATATGTGCATAAAATGAATGAGAACATGTTTTATTTAATGGCTTAATTTTCGATTGCCGATATGTGTGTAGGGTAAAGGAAGACAGTCCTCATCGGGGTTTTTGACAGGGTGGAACGTTAGGCTGTGGCTAACGTCTCCGATAAGAGGCTATCGCCCACAAAATTCGTCAAAGGAGATAGCGCAGGTCATGTCGATTGACATGGGACTTGTGGGCTAGGGGACTTGAGCTAACAACATTAGGCACCTAGATCGCCTAGCGACGCTGGAAGGGCGTTAACTCAATGTAGGGCTGAGGTAGGTAGATTTAAGTTAGATAAGCTAAGCCTAGCTTAAGTTTAGATATAGCGTGAGGTAGGTTAGATCAGCTTATTTTAGGGTAGTTAGCACCGCGAACACTCTTCCGGTCTCTTTTGGTGGTAGACGCATAGGCCTTGCAATTTCCTCTTACGCTTTTCTGTCTCTCTCCTTCTTCTCTTTCATATTGTAAGTTGTCCGTCCGTGGTCTGAATTTGGGTAAGAGGCTCTCACCATATTTTCTCTCTCTCTCTTTTCTATCTTAACTAGCAATAGGAACGATTTTTTTTTGTTTGCAAATGTATATAGTACGAGGGAAGGGACAAGAATCAGCCCGTACGACGAGCTGAGCCATGCAACCGTAAGCGTGCCGTCGTCCCCCTGCTCGGCACTGAAGCTAGCTGCAACATTGACGATCATACCTTTTACAAAAACTGTAGTGGTACATCCCTGCTCAACGTCGCCAGCGTACTGTGTGAACGTCTAAATATCGTTTTGCACGGCTCTAATCGGCACGTACCAGTACGGCTTCCGGCCCGGCCAACCGCCTATAGACCAAATTTGTACACTCAGGCACATGCTGCAGAGGATGAGCGAGTTTCAAATCGTCACTCCAGATATTTTTATCGATTTTAAAACGTATACGACAACATTCATCGTAAAGAACTGTTCGAAGCGATGGCCGAATTCGGTTGTGTCCCACCATAAGGACTTCCCAGTTGTTTGAAACCTGCACTAGATTTCGGCAGGGAGAAGCGCTGTCGTGTGATATCTTCAATCTTGTACTTGTACTGAGAAGTGCGGCGGGCAGCTGTCAAGACAGAATACTATCTTCTACAAGTAATACAAGTGACATCGACATCGCCGTGTGTTCCCTACGTGCCGAAGAGGAAGCCTTCGCGGCAACTGAAGAAGAGGCGAAGCGTGATATTCAATGAGGACACAAGACCAAAAAACGTTCCATCGCACTCCACCTTGGATAAAATATCACGATCGACAGCTATAATTTCGGATTAGTAAGGAAGTTGTCTACCTCGAGGCAAAGGTGAACTCTACAAACATCATCATAGTGAAGATCCGATGTAGAATCGCTCTTGGCAACCGGTGCTACTTTGATTTGCCCAAAGAACTAGGCTCAAGATTCCTGACTGAAATGACCAAGATCATGCCCTAAAATCCTCTTATTCTGCCGGTTTTTCAAAATGGAGCCGACAGTTGGGCGATAAGCAAAATTGCAGAGATAAATCTAGTTGCTTGCGAGTTGCTTGCGTTGGATATATAGTCCGCTCTCCTCCAATGGAGGAGAAGACACAACCGCGAAATTTACGAGCTGTCCCAAGATGTGGATCTTGTCTGCAAAGGAAAAATTTGTGGACTATGTCGATTGCATAGATATCTTCTAATGCTCCAGTTAAGAGGGTCTTCGAATCCGACCTTCTTGATTCTAGAAGCAGAGGCAGACCGAATCTCCGGTATAAAGACCAAGTAACCACTAATGCAAGCTTGGTCTTGATGACTGGAAGCCTGGGACAGCATGCCTGGAAGCGTCTGCGATGGAAGGCAGCGATTGCTCAGGCTCAGACCGTCTATGGATCCCCGGCCTGATAACAAGGAAAGTAAGTACGATTTTGATAAGTAACTTTACACGAAATGTTGGTGACACTACTAGCAGCCTAAATTAAATTTTGGGAATTACCTAAGAGTTCTTGTCTTTTGAAATTGCAATTTCAAATCATTTGTTAACAACAGAAAAAAGTGTTTATATTGATTTATATTAAAAAAGAACAAGTTTTTTCTTACGATTCTTACGCAGGGTGATCTCAACCAGAACGTCATCCAGAGATGTCCGTAGTTGATGTCCTTACGTCAGCTCACAATCGCAAAAATATCAGCGCAAGCAGGACATAACGTTTACTAAATAAATTAAATAAGTATCAATCAGGCTAATATCGCAGAAGTCAAGACCATTTATAGCATTTCTAGCAAGTGTTCCAAACCATCAAGAAGTCATGAAATCATCTCTAAAACGACGACTAAAACACATTTCTGATGTAATTCAACAAATGAATGTCCGATTTAAGAGTCAGCAGAAATACAAATACACATGATGCCAGCACTACAGAGTTACAATTACTTTTGTCAAATCCACATGACATAATCTTCCACACGTTTCCGATGCCCCCGGGGATCAAAGAGAGCACTAGTCACAAAAGAGCTTGCAAAACTATCAGAGGTTCAGCTTCGCTGGTTAATGTCAGTTTTTGTTTGAGATTCGTTACGTGTTTCAAGCAAACTTGAATTGAACTCACTTCTGCTTGACAAACGCACTTTTCTTTGTTGTCACAAAACATGTGTGACATAGACGAAGCACGTCAGGTCGGCGATTAGGAAACGAAGTTATGACTTGTGTTTGAATATGGATTGACTTTGATTGCGTTACATGGAATGAATAACAAGTAATGCTGCAGACAATGGTGCATTTTGTTTTACTTCTAATGGACATGAGTGAAGTGAAGTTGCGAGTTCACTTAAGAATCAAACAATTACGAGGGCGACATACACACTTCCTGCGAAGATGTCAGACCATCAGGAATAATTCCGTTTCTTTAAGCGAAGAAGTTGTTGCTAATTTCTGACCAATTCCGAGAGGTGATGTGTCCATCAAATGTCTCGTTCATTGTCTGTCACGCAGTTTCGCCTTGCTGAAACTATGCGTTGAAGGAATGCCAAAAGAAGGGCTATACTGTCGAGAAACGATGAAATGTGCGATTATTCATAACTCCTTGCATGGACCGTAGTGCTCTGGCCGGCCTAATATTAGAAGACACGATTCCATTATCTTCTGATGGCTGACTGCAGAGGCGAAGTCTGTACGTAAGTCGACTCTAAAGTATTGAATCCACGGAGTCAGTAAGATTAGACTAAAACAACATTCTCAAGATAAACTGCGGCCGTCGTAGCATCGACTTGTGATCTCAACAGAAGCAATACAGTATTCAGAAATAAGGAACTCCTTTATGCTAACTTAAGAATCATGATCTTTCATTTTGTTGAACGTATTTAAAGAGCGGGTCGCCGTGGCGTAGTGGGTACGTGCGTCGACTCCTACGCAGAGGGTGCCAGGTTCGATACCTGAATTTACCACCTTTCATATTTCACGGCTCCACCTCTTTCGAGTCACTGACAATGCTCAAAGAGAGTATTCCTGTCTAGAAAAAGCTTCTCAAATTCGCCGTTCGGAGTCGGCATTAAACTGTAGGTCCCTTCCATTCGTGAAACAACAATAGCACGCACAACACGAGTGGTTGCTGAGAAGCTAGGCCCAGGTCCACCTCGGACTGTCGCGCTACCCATATTATTATTATTATTATTTAAGGAAAAAACAATATGTTTTTTCGACAATGTGAATCTCTCTGAAATACGATCTGTCCATGTTTTAATTATCTAATCTAGTCTATTCTTTGTACACTAAAGCTGTCCCTAGACGTTAAATTTTTTAGTTCAATATTTGATATTGCACAATATTATTGTTCGTGTGTAGATAATATTGCAAGCTTGTGCAATATATTGTAGAAAATCGAAACGTTGTTGATATTTATTGCACAATATTAAAAATTATATCGTTTATGCGTAGAATTGCATAATATTTGTTCATTTATTTTTTAAGTGTCGACTAGTAAACAGCTCCGCGAGTGATTTTTAGTGAAAAACTCAACATGTTGACTGACTACACAAATATCAGCGTTCAACTAAATTATTGGAAGAAATATTACACTGTCTGGAGCGGTTAGTTAAAAATATTGAGCGTCTACGGACCGCTTTAAGCGGATAGTCAATAATATTATGCCAAATTTTGCACAATTTTGGTCCCTAGACGCTAAATATTTATTTTATATTTCCAGCCATTGAAATTTTTGATGCTTGCAAGCATTTTTATGTCGTCATTAAGCGCTCGGAACGTTCAAACGGGCCCAGATGATGATGACTACTTTGGGCAACGGTAGAGGATATAGTTACGGATAAAACAATACGACCAGTAGAGAAAAAACCAAAGAAATTGATTTTTTATTAACGCCAAATTAACTACTAAGCCTGGCCGCATTTTTTTCCGTAGTTGGTAACGGTACATTGTTCCCAGCAAAAGAAATACTATGTAAGCATGGATGTATAGAAGAAATTGTTTAGTAAACAAGAGCGACCGTGGTGGCCTTGGCGTTGTGGGTCTGTCCGTCAACCCCTACGAAACTTAACATTGCTGCCTGGGTTCGATACCCAACAGTTGCGATAAAAATAATTTCCACGATCCCACCTCTTTCGAGTCACTGACAATGCACAAAAAATAATAACTGTCTAGAAAAACCATCTCAAACTTGGCCATTCGGAGTCGGCATAAAACTGTAGGTCCCTTCCACTCGTGAGAAAACTATAGCGCGCACAACACGAGTGGTTGTTGAAAAGGTACGTGGTCCTGGTCCTCTACTCGCTGTAGCGCCACCCTTATAATTATTATTAAACAAGATGACGACCTGCAAAAGGGTGCGGATAAAATAATCAGACCGGGGTACTTGTTTTTGATTTTTGGATTGAGGCAAGTTATGTTTTATTTTATTCTTAAAGTATACTCTTTGTAAGAATAAAAATAGACAATACATATATACTAAGACGCATGGAACCATTTATTAAAATAGGACAAATTATCCGCAGCGAGCACTGCTGTGTAACCACAAGCGATTTTGTCCTTAAACTAACGAAGGAAGATCTGTCTTAGCGAGAGGTGTCCAGACTCATTATAGGATCAAAATCACTTGCCTTACAGGCATCAAAATCTCACATGCCACAAGGTCGAACACGAAAAACATATCTAAAAGATGATGGTCAAATTAAAGGTCTGTCCAAGAAGAGCATTTCAAGTCAGCTGCAGAGATTATGGTTGAATTAAACTTCCTAGTCTGCTCTGCAACAATACACAGAAGACTTCAAGAACAACATCCCTTCGGAAGAAGTCTCGGGGTAGCGCCCGTCCTTACCAAGAATCACAGGAAAAAACCGTCTTAAATTCCAAAATCCATCTATTATCCAGTTAGACAAAGGTGAATTTAGTTTGATCTGACCACAAGAGCTGGCTTCGGCATCTAAAAAGATACTCGGTTGGCCTATTGTTTTATCCGTAACTGAATAACGCGCGATATAAAATATCAATGATCAAAAACCAGCATTGTAGGCAAGGGAAGCGAAACGTGTCGTATGAGTTCGGTCATCGTATCAACGTTTGAGTGAGCTTTCGTATTTCTTTCCTTTTTTATTTTTATTCTCATTGTTGGGCGAGAAAAGCACAATAATTGTATGCTATACAAATTTGAGAATATATATATAAATATTCGAGAAGGTGATCAATAGAACTCTGATCAACTGGACTAAGGACAAAAAAATAATTCCGGATAACCATTTCGGTTTCAAAGCGGGGCATGACGCTATTCACGCCGCGTCGAAACTAGTATCGAATATCCAATGGAACATGAGCCAGAAACAATGTACGGGTGCCTGCTTTATTGACTAATTGAAGGTCTTTTCTACAAGCTCGATCGGCTAGGCATTAGCAAACCACTGATGTACCTACTGTGTAACATGCTTACCGGTAAACGGTTCGTCGTCAAGAATGGCAACGTGACCTGGACAGGTATATTTCAAGTTAAAAATGGTCTCCAACAGGGTGCCGTTAATTCGCCGATTCTGTTCAACATTTACTTGAGCGATCTGTTAAGTTCTGTTCCTCGTGCAATTGCGTATGCCGATGACTTGATCGTGTACAGATCAGGCAAAAAGATCGAGGAAATCACTACTCTCACGCAGGGTGACTTCGATTCATTCATGGGAAGTTGCGATGACTGGAAGTTGAGTATCAACTTCCGGAAGTCGGAAAACCATTCTGTTCACGCGGCGGATACGAAAAATAATTGGCGAAAGTTCTCAATAGTTGGAAGACACGAGGAACCACTGGCGTAAAGGACTGTAGTCAGATACCTGTGAATTATATATTTTTAAAAACATGTAGATGCTGCTCTGGCCAGAGCCCGAGGCGCTTTTGCCCTTACAAAGAGACTGTTTTACAACAGCCAACTCGATGCGAGGGTGAAGGTTATCTGCTACATGACCTTCATCCGGGAAATTCTCACCTATGGCTATCCCGTGTGGTTCAACGTGAGTTCAAGGTTAATGGAAAAGATTCGGTTGTTCGAGATGGCTTGTCTTAGGGCTTGCCTTCGCCTTTATAGAACTCCAGTGTCCCAGTACATAAAATTATATTCCAATGAGGTCTTATAAAACTGGGCAAACCTGATAAGAGTGGACAATTTCCTGGTGAAGTTGACTCGAGGTCATACTGCTAGAGCGATGAACTCGGTCAATAATCTGATCTCTGGAGCTTACTACCCTAATCCCCAATACCACGAAAGGGTACGTCACAACGGCTTTGTTCCCCAAGAAGCATTCCTTCCAAAAACAATAAAAATTTGAAATTGTGACCGTGTGAAAGCATGGTACGTTCACGTACGATAAATGGTGTCATTTGATGAGACAAAATTTAACAGTGTAAAAGACCGCTGACCACTATGGTTAAGCTCGACGATGACATTCTTAACGCTATTTACAGAATGACCCCGCACATGTTGGATTGACCGCATGAGGCACAACCAGCGAAACCAGGGCAACCATTTGCACGGTATTGTCTGCCATACATAGTGGCATGAATATAGCTTCAAAATAAAGAGAGAATCAATTGTACATTTCACACCCTTGGCTTATTAAAATTTCTTTTCCTATCGTTCGTATCTGGAGTCACCCTGTGGAAAAAAACAGGTCCTCCAAATCTAATCAGCAAAGAACATACTTAACAAAAAACAAATCATTTAATCAATTAGAGAGGACCATAAAAACAAAAACAAGATCCTTATTATTTGGCAAAAAGCATTAAATTAAACTCTAGAGATGTTCACGTCGATAAGGCAGTGGGATGTGAATCATTTTGTTGAATTGAAATTCTCTCCCTCTCTCACTTCTAATGACAAAAGTCGACGAAGCACAATTGGTAACAATAAATTTAAAGCGTCACCTTGGACGGCTTTTAACTGACCACACATAAAAAACAGAACGTTAGAGCCCATAAAAAATAGAGGACGACGTAAAGTTGCCGGCAACGAAGCAACTAAAAGAGTCCAAAAGTTCATAAGTACCAATGTCAATGATCTCTTAAGACAGAGGAAATGTTTTTGGCACATAATGCGAGTAGTTGTTAAAGTTTGAGAATCGTGGGAAGTGGGACTGTGAGGAATTGCGGATATTCAGACGGGGCATAGTTAATCCATAGATCCCAAGTGCTTTGTTTGGACAAAAAATTACGTTTTACGACAGCAAGTTAAAGCAATACGAATTTCACCACCACCTCTTCCATTCGTCCGTCCATCCGCCCGCGGGTTTTGTTTGTCATTTCGAAACGCAAAAGCAGTATGCCCATAAAACACCTATCCTCTGGCCTCAAAATACTTTCAATGTCTTATCAGCGACTCAGATAATTAGTCGATAATGTCACAGGTTCTCGTTCGCAGCCATACGCGACATGCGTCACTCAGTGAAATTGATTGACTGTGTTCAACCGGCGCAGATACTAATCTGTTCGCTTTTAAGATACGAGTCGAATACGCTACAAGTCATCGAAGATACCTGTATGGTCTCGCGTTCGAACCGTTTGTTTACCGGTGCATTACAAATGATACCTGACAGTGTCAACATTCGACGACTATCTGCATACAAAGCGAACGCCGAAGATATCCCGACCGGACTGTCGGACGCGAACACGGTTCGGCCTGCAATAAATTCCACTTTAGTCCGAAAGCAATGTTATGGCGGGGATTCGTGGAAAAACTCCCACCAACACGACCAACTGTTTATTTACTCATTATCAATAAATATAAAAAAAGGTAACATAAACCAACAGCAAACGAGACTATCGGTGCGCGGATAGTTTTCACAAGAAACTCACCTTCTGGGCTTTGCAGGTCTGCGTTATCGGCTGCACGTCATGCGACTGGTGTCCGTTCTCGCTGAGGCATTGTGCACAAACGGGCTCTTTGCAGTTCAAGCAGAACAATGCGAAGGGCTCTGTGTGATCGGCGCATAAGGACTCCCGGATTTGGGCAGCACCCTGTGGCTTGACTAGATTGTGCTTTGCCAATGGGCCACGGGCTGGGTGGCACAATTCGCGGCATCCATCGCAGTAGCGTATCTCGCACTGCTCGCATATGAGCGAAGCGACTTTGGGATCAGTCTCGCACATCTGACAGCGCAGGGCTTCACGGGCACAGAATCGATCAACGATTGACTCCATTACCTTGTACGGCGGTAGGTTGCGTACGCCAGACTCGTCGAAGAAGGCCACCTTGCGGCAGTGTGGACAAATCAAGTAGAAGACTGCACCACCAGAGGGTGGGAAGAGCAGCGCTTGGAGATTGGGCGTGCCCACGTACGAGCCGGGTCTGGATGTGCAGCAGACAACGCCAGAGTCGGCCTCGCTGAAGATGCTGACCTTGTCGGCCTGATCCTGGTCGGAGCTTTCGGTGGTGCCGGAACTGGCTGTGCTTGCCGCAGACGATGTGGACGAGTGATGCGTCACTGGTGAGTTCTGATGATGGTGATGGTGATGATGCAAGGCGCTGACTCCACTACCTGTTACTGCCGCTGACTGCAGGCTTCCATTGGCTGCTGCGGCCACAGCAGCTGGCGTGTACGCAGCTTGAATATCTAGTGCACAACCCAGGCACAGGGCATGGTAGCACGGCAATAGAACGGGATTGTTGAACAGTTGCTTACATATCGGACACCGAAGTTCGTCCTCCATATTAAAGAATTTCGACTCCGAACAGGGTCGGATCTGAGTTCCACGCGAAGGACCTATGGACAGTCCCAATCTGAGTTCTTTCACCACAAGGAGTCTCTCTGCCTCTCCCTCTCTCTCTTTGTCACTGTTTCCGTTTCGCACAACAAACGCTGGAAAACAACACAACTTCACTACTTCAGTTCGGACCCTGCGCACTCACTCCCCCTAATCCAGCCGTGGGGTGAGGCGTTATGAATGCATTCCGTATTTAGGGCGAGGGTGTACTTTGCAAGTTAAAACTGCACACACTTGACTTTAAGGCGGACTTCGATCCAGGCTTCGACCACAAGTGCACTGCCCTTCTTGTCTCGGTTTCTAGTTTTCGTCTACGATTTCTGGTTTTCAAGGAGCACGCCCCCGCAGACTCTCCCACGGGAAGAGAAAAAGCAAAACACACACACGCACACAAACAGGAGTCTCCAGAAAATTTAACCTCAAAATCGATTTATTTATGCGAGACTTGCGCTAACTTCGCGACTTCGCGACACGGAATAACTTCGTTTGGTCTCGGGTTCACTGGCACTGAACTTCTACGCGATGGGCTCACAAAGAAAACGGAAATTTATTTATATTGTATCTGCTCCCCAAGGAGAGGTGAATCGTAAAATATACTCAGGGAAGCAAAAAAAATGGCAGATTGTGTCATGCAATAATCAAATCCACCCTTAAAAGCGGTCCCCTCCCCATTCAAAAGACACCTTCCTGGTGTATCGCTGAAATAAGTTTGCTGCTTTGTGGGCAACTTCACATTCACATTTATCACTTCTTCTATTCGGCTTGCGGATACACAACAAACCGACCGAACCCCGTAAAGGTTTTGCTGAAACTGAAATGTATCTGGCACTTCGCCGCCGTCGTTGTATGGGTGATGGGCGACTGTAGTGCGCCGGTCGATATAATTCTGGAGTTTGCAACACAGACTCATACCGATATCGAACGAAGAACGGCGGTGGTGACGGCAAATGTGGAACGAATCTGGCGTGTGGAACGAACATGTTCCACGCGGTGCGACTGAACAAGCGTTGGTCGTGTGCGTCGAACTGAATGCAGTGCTTCTGCAACTGTCGAGTTGGTTCGATAGTTTCACTTTTGGTATGTGTGTGCATTGTTTATGTGTTCGCAGGAATTGCGCATCCCTTGCCGGCGATCCGTTCATTGAGGCTGTTATTTGGGATTGGCGTCAGATGAGACTTGCTTCCGCCAACAAGGACCGCAGCAAGCGGTTTCTCAAACTTCTTAAACGAGAATTGTGCGCAGGTTCACATTTGAAAATGTCAGACGTGTGTTGTGGTGGATGGAGTTTTTGTTGAGTGACGACGGCAGGAATATTTTCTTTTTTTTTTTGTGTTCAGGACTACATGCATTCACTTCATTAGCGAATCATTACTTGACAGAAGATAGGTATTCAGATGTGAAAACTGGTTGAAGTTTGTTGCGTCATTAAAGTTCAAAGTGGATGTTATTTGTTTGTTTACAATTTGTAGCTACAGTGCACCAGAAAAGTTTGCGTATAATAATGCAACTTAGAAAAAACCTGTCATTCACATAATAAAAATTAGCAATATTTTTAAAAGGTAAATTTCAATAAAACAAGCATCCATGTAAAACCGGTTAAAGAGAGTCATAAGGATAAGAGGATATCCTACTTAATAATAGCATCAAAAGAAATAAGATTTAGAGTTTATTTATCGACTCGTAGTAACGTTCCTTGCAATTTAATTTCACCTGCACGCAAACTTTTGTGGAGTTAATTTTGCGACTTCTTTTAGTTTTTGTTATTCTATTTTTTTAACGAATAACAATATATAATTTATTTTTTGGTAATCTAAGGCCTTTTACCTTGTTTTATTGGAATATAATTTTTACTTTCAAAAATATTTTTAACTTATACTCTGTGGATAAAAGTCTTTTTTTTTTTCCAAATTGCATCGTTGTACGCAAACTTTTGTAGAGCACTGTATGTACATGCGTATATAGATGATGGAAATCATTTTACAGATTGTGTGTTGGCTAATGTAGTTTGCGTATTTTCCTTTAATGAAATGTGCTCTTAGTCCGCACTGGCTTTGGTCACTTATTGTATTCAGTCCAGAGAATTAGCTTTCAAACACGAACTCAAGCGTATGCCCACGACACTCACTTGCATTAAATGGATTTTTAATGACAGAGTTTTCGTAGTTTTTCAAACATTTGGTCGAATAATATACAGTGGACTCTCACTACGTCGAATTTTCATGGGATACCATAACTTGTTCGATTTAGAGAGTTTGACTTAGAGAGAGGGTTTTGTTTGGAAATTTGTGGGAAATGTATGTATAATATGGCGAAAAAGTTCGAGTTAGAGAGAGTGTCGAATTAGGGAGAGTTCGACTTAGGGAGAGTCCACTGTAGTAATAGGGGTGGCGCCACAGTATTTTACTTACTATGGGAGGAAACCAGCAGTCGAATGGCCAATTGGTTTTCCTTGACAGGAGCACACTCTGGGTAATGTCAGTGACTCAAAAAAGGGGGAGATGTTCATTATGAAAGTTGTTCGTTATTGGGATATGAACCTAGACATCCAGCGTAGGAATAGAGCCAACTGCCGACTACGCCACCGAGGCTACCTACTATCTTATACTTGCAAAGTGTCGATCGCGCGATTTTCGAGGCGCGACTGCATTTTTTTCTGAAACGCTTAACTTTTTGTCTGCACACATGATGCTGTTCGTTTTGCATTATGTGTATTATTAGTTTTGAGTTTGTACAACTTAGAGAACGGTTCGT
The DNA here is from genome assembly GCA_964034865.1 of Eristalis intricaria. NCBI lineage: Eukaryota > Metazoa > Arthropoda > Insecta > Diptera > Syrphidae > Eristalis > Eristalis intricaria. The sequence goes on from OZ035874.1 coordinate 24,001,082, forward strand.
TAGTTACATTAGAAAATGAGTCAGAAACGAAACAATCTTTACGATTGACGAGAGAGAAACCAGGTAGGTATGTATCATTTGTACAGGACCTTGATAAGAGTATTCCTTCTCACACTCTATCCACAATATTAAAGATGTCACTGGCTCGCTGAAAATTTTTGGATTGCTGGCAGGATTCTCTCATCACCCCAATTCATAAATCTGGACCTAAAAGTTTTATTGTCAACTACAGACCAATAGCTAAACTCCAATTAATACTGAAATTATTCGAGACTGTTGTTAAGAAAAAAATATATGCTGAAGTTCGAAACCAAACATCACAATTTCAACATGGCTTTGTGCGTGGAAGATCAACTTCTACCAATTTGGTTATATTTACAAACGTTTGTCTAAGTTCCATGGAAGCGATACTTCAAATTGACTTCATATACACTGACTTCTCGAAGGCATTTGACCGTGTTCAACATAATGTTCTCATAAAAAAGCTAGAGATAGGATAACTAGCTACCTTACAAATCGCAGACAGTTTGTAAGGAAATGATCTGTCACGGGTAATTTTTAATTTCTCTGGGGTAACTCAAGGTAGTCACCTCGGCCCTCTACTGTTTCTTCTTTTTATTAACGATTTGCCTTCCTATGTTTCCCATTCTAACTGCCTTTTATACGCTGACGATTTAATTTTTTTTTTAAATCAGCGCGATCATTGGCCGATGCAATGGAGTTGCAAAATGATATCTCATCTGTACAGAAATGTGTGCGATTTGAATGGACTACATTTCAATATAAATAAATGTTCAGTTATGACATTTTTTAGAATTTTATCTCCTATAATCTATAAATATAAGATTGATAATACAATCTTAACAAGAGTATGTTCGCATAAAGATCTACGGGTTATATTCGACGTTCAACTGACTTTTTCTATGCACATAGACTATATTATTTCAAAGGCCATGGATTTGGCTAGGATTCTTGTTTCGAAATTCTGAAGATTTTCAAGACCCTTACACTCTTAAGTCTGTGTATGTTTCGTTAATTCGCTCTATATTAGAATACTGTTGTTTAATATGGAATACTTTATTTAACAAAAGCGCTATTCGTATTGAGAGAATACAAAAAAGATTTACTAGGTTTGCTCTTCGAAAGATGTCGTGGAATTTAAATATGCCAGATTATAATGCTAGATGTCAGCTTATCGATCTAAAGCAACTGCATGTAAGAAGGACTTATTATTCAGTTCTTTTCGCTCATGACGTCATTACTGCTCATATTAATTGTCCGGTGCTGCTTTCCAAGTTCAGTGTTTACAGCCCGTCTCGTTATCTGAGGCCTAGAGATTTCTTTTATGTTTCGAGGCATAGTACAAACTATGGCCAAAATGATCGTATAACTAATGCTGGCATAAAATTCAACTTAGTTGCAAATTTTATAGACTTTAATATGAGTAGAGATAAATGTAAAAATGAAATCTTACATTTTTTGAGTAGCAATTTACTCTAAATTACATTATAATTGTATGTTAATTTCTGCTTATACTAGGCATTATTCTTAAAAAGCTTTGTACTTGAAAGACGGAAGAATAAATAAATAAATAAATATCGAAAATACAATAAAAAATAAAGAGTTCATTGCACACTGAGGTTGATAAGAATTTGCTAATATGGTTTAAGACACAGATTAGTTCCGGTATACTCATCAGATTCGTTCTCATGCCTGATATCGGTTACAACGACATATGGGTTATAACGACCATATTAGTGTGTGCCTTGAGGGTCATTATAACCGGTTTTGACTGTATTGGTTATTTCTGATATTCACTAAGTAGGCACATTTGGCACACCGTTCAATTGGAGAACGAAGAAAATCCTCAATAATTAGTTCACAGCGAATAAAGTCATCTGCAATCAAGCGTTTTTTTTTCCATTCCATGGGTATATGTACGTACACTGATAAACATCAGTATTTTTCACATGGCTGTAGATCAAACGGACCAATAGATTTAATTAATTTTTCATTTATAATCCAGTGAACGCTCAATATAGTGAACACGCAATATTTTATCCAGGCTATTTTAAATACAGTGAAACCTATCAAGTTTCACCAAGAAAATTCCAAACAAGTATTCCTTCAAATACCTACACATGTCTAGCCTGTCAGCTAGAAACTTGGCCGCACTTTTTGATATATTCTTTCATCTTTCGTACAAAATAACATGCTAATGTTAGCTAGCATAATAGTCATCTGCTGGTCGCCACCAAGTGCTTGACCCAAGTTAGGAACAAGTTAGGAGCTTCAGTCATTAGTAATTGCTATGGAAACTAATGTTTCTATTGCTGTGTCTAAAGCTAACACAGTGACCACAATAGAAGTAATTAATCTTCGGAACCTGGAAACTGACTTATCGGATACGGAAGCGTATTTGAATAAATGAAACGAAAATCAGGATGTATTGATGTATAATTATGCACCCTATACTGATAGCATTGTTCGGCTAAACGGAATATACCACCCAGTCATACATTCGGCGTGTTTTTTTTTCGAATTATAGCTAGCTCACTTTTGAATCTACATAAGACACTTTTATTCTTTTTGTTTCAAAAGTTGGTGCGTGTCTTAACGTTCATGGCTATAGATATCCAAATACAAAACGTTTTCTGAAGGTTATTTGGTGACATCTGTGATTGAGATTCTTCACTTTTCATTACTGACTTAATTATACTCAGCTTGTACTCACTTCTGTTTTCTTTATTACTTCGCGTTTAAGGTAAATGTGAGATGAGTATAGATTCGTCGAAAAAACACGCCTATTGTAACACACTGTTTTAGGGGTCTGCATGTGAAAACTAATACAAATAACAATATTCCGTGCTTCTCCTTCCGTGAAGTCTCAAAAAATTATGTGTGTTTCTTAAAGTGCATTTTGTAAGTTTGTAAGATGCAGTAAAGCCTTTATAATTTTTGAAGCGTGTAGCCATTATTTTATGAAAAATAGATTTTTAAAGAAGACTCGACTTGAGATAAAATTTTTTTCGTCATCATCATCATTCGCATCTTCTGACTCGCATGATCCGCTAAAGGGTCGCGGGGGTAAGCCACGCACGAGAAATCTCCAGGCAACTCGATCCTCCGCTATCGACTCTACCTCATCAGGGATTATGCCTAAGCGTAACCAAGCGAGCTTATGAACTTGGTCCAAACTGCCAAGCGGTCGCCTAGCTGACGGAACCGCATTCAAAGGCCCGCCTCGGAAGTCGTGATGGTCATAGCACAACGAAGCATAGCTCTTTCCGTTCAAAGAAGCAGCTGCTCAACATTGAGTTCCTCGTGCACTGTCGTGTTTCTCACCCTATTCCCGCGAATAATTCCCACAACAGCACATACGGCCACAAACCTATCGAGTGCGCGCTGGAGTTCCGTCTGGGAAGATGTGAGGATAACTAAGTCATCCGCAAAAAGAAGATGACTTGCCCTCAACAATCCCAACGTGAAGCATTCCTCGCCTCGGCTGCGCTACAACATCCAGTCCATATACACAATGAAAGAGAGAGGTGACAAGACGCTCCCTTGGGGAAATCAAACGCTCACTGTGAAAGGTATTAATTTAGCACGGTTAACCCGTGCTACATTTTGTGTATCGAGACTTATGGCCCTCAAAAGAGGACCATCAATCCCAATATTCCTGCAAAACACTACAGAATTTACCTCGAGGATCTCGCTCGTGTGCCTTTTCCAAATCTACAAAAGAGCTGTAGATGGGTTTGGCATACTCCCAAGCCTTCTCAAGTACCATTCATAGAGTGAAAAGCTGGTCGGTCGAAAGCCGCATTGTTCATTCCCCATCCTTGGCTCGATCATAGCTCTAGAGCGCGCTTCCAAAACTTTAGCGTAGACTTATCACATCGGCGGATTTGGCAACTTTTAGCGAATCTATTGCCAAAATGACTTCCTCCACCCTTGGTTATGAGAAGCAGAATCCCAGAAGAGAATCCAGTCTCTGTAGGTCTTCTTCTCCCTGATGGCTTCTTGAACTCCCGGTGTTTTAAACCACGCAGTTCATTTCTCACCACCAGCCGTCACTCCAAGCCGCTTCACTCCTCCAAATTTTTTTTAATAGAATGAAAATTACCCTCGACTTTCCCTTTGGTGTCAAGCGGGTGATATCTACAGAATTGTTTTTCTAATTCTTCCCAGTCTTTTATTATTCTCGATATTTTACTTTTGCTGTTATTTGTGGTATTTATTTTGTTCTGTCTGTGAGTGAGGAGATGGAACTACACCTGTTATTGACTTGGGACACGATACCTTGGGTCCAACTCACCGACAACCAAGCTAACCTTCTAGACTTACTGTGTATGCAAAAAAGACAAGACGCTGGGTTGACCATTGGAATATTATCTTCAAATAATATGCTGGAGATAACATTATCACAGGGAAGTATTTGTTTTCATTGCGACCGCATGCAAATGGAGAGAGTCTCTCGAGCTCTGGCAGAATATTATCTTTTGCAACATGTGCTGACTGTATCTTGTACAAACATTTCCTAAGGAATATGTGGGTGGGGTAATCACTCTTCTGAAGAAATACATAGTTTGGGTAATTCTTGCCAGTCTTATCGGTGTAATGATTTGCGATATGAAAAAACCCTTCCTATGCGACGTTCCTTGTTTGGAAATTGCATTAAATATTATTTTCGTGTGGGTACGGATCCATTTCATGTGGGTGCGGAGGAATAGGGGCTATTCGTAATATTGATTGACTTTTGAGATCGGAACAAATGAAAACTGATCTCAGTTCACATATCCTCTTGACATCTGAAGCATCCTCTTGAGCGAGCTGATACCCTCACGAAGTGTTCATCAATTCATCCTTTGCCCTTCATCTGATGTCTGTATCCTGACTATTTTGTCCATTGAATTCGAAAATAAGAGGAATAATCAACAGAATTACCCGATTCTGGTGATAAATTCAAAGAGCAGGGCTCATAAAATTGAAATTATTTCTCAGGGGGAGATAGTAAGTGTTGTCTGAAACACGATCAAGGCATGGGTTTAATTTAGTTGTTTTTTGCGTCAAAATTCGTCATTGTCTGTCGTATTCGTCATTCGTTTGGTGGAACGGTCTTATCAGTTAGGAAGTTGAGCCTCTTGTTCTGGTTTAAATATTTCAAACTTCGCCTTGAACATGCATTATAGGTAAATTGCTTTATCCCATATATTATGTCCTCTTAACGTAATGCAATCGTAGCTAAAAACCTAAGATAGGTCCTCCTTGGTTCATTCCTAGGCTCAGGAATCTTGACCAAACAAACATTTCCTAAGGAATGTTTGTTGTTACTGATCAGTCGGAATTCAACATTGGCGTTTCCTTCTGTCTTTGGTCGTGTCTTCATTTTACTATTACTATTTACTATACTATTTTTTTAGCTTCCTCCAGTCTGTGGTAGTTTCCTCGATGCCTTCGTTGGATCTCGCACTTTTGCAACGATCTCCTTATCGTTTGTTTGACTCACACATCGTGCTTCTTGCACTAAGGGCTTCACCTGTTGGGATTTCCCGACGACTGGTTGTAGCACAGACAGCTCATGGTTAGCTATGACTCCTCCCCTTCTCAGTAAGGGACGAGGATTTTCCTTTGCCTCCAAGATACTTTTAATATGCAGGAATTCCCTTTGTCAGCGTATACTTTTCGAAATTTTCTTATTGCATTTTGGCTTACCTGGAATGCAGTTATTTTTCCACTACCATACAGAATTCCTCCTCTGAGCTACATATTAGCCGTCGCGGCATATTTTATTGCTGCCAAATCATGGTCGTCCACTAGCTTGGTGTCAGACCTTAACTCTTTCGACGAAATAGTTTTCGTATTAATTTCCTTTATGCTTTGTGCCTATTCGTTTTTTTTATGTGTGGTAAATTGGTATTAGGTCCTTGGTTAATTTTATCTGTATCACTTTTTTCGATTACTATGTGTGTTCATTGTCTGTTTTGAACCCACGAGTATGGCCTGAAAATAGTAGTATACAGACAATGGCCAAGGCGTATGAGGGAGATGGTTCACGGTTGAATTGATCTCCAGCCTTTTGTTTTTGGCCACAGTTTGCTGTCTGCTCGTTCCGTCACTGGTATTAGGACTGACTACCTCTTTTTTTGTCATAAAAGAGATGTGATTCTATTATAATTCAAAGTATTTAATAAGGTATGTAATAATATAAGTTGAAAGGTAAAATATTTCAGAAGGAACCTTACATTATTTAATTTGTTTGTTCAATTAACAGCAAACGGCCAGTATTTACTTTCGCCTTCTTTTCAAGAGGGTAAAGCAGCTCTCTAGTAGACACCTCTTAACCTTACAACTCACTTACAACTCATGTATTGCAGCCAACCACACCGCGACATAAAAAGATCTATTGCATTGAAGGGTTGGAGTTAAATCAGAAGACGTTATACTTCCCATATGAAAGATAGTAGGGTCAGTGCTGCATGTGTGTGGCCCACCATAATAACTCAGAGCAGGAAAAGCATACACATGCCAATATATAGAACATTCATTTTCGAACTGGCTGTCGGTCGATGTAATTTGGTCAAAAGAGATGTGTTTTGATATAATTTTAGAGTGGTGGGGTGTGGGTGGGGAGGGGGGGGGGGTCGCCCTATACACCGATGGCTCCAAGACAAGTGCTGTTACAGGGGCAGGGATCTTATGTGACCTCCTCGAAATATCCCAGGCACTAAGGGACGACTGCTGCCATTCATGAGACAGCGCTTGCCCTGAAAGACCAAGGCGTTACCGGCGGATCGATCACCATCTTTTCTGATCACCAAGCGGTAATAAAAACCATAGCATCAAACATTCGGACATCGAAGCTGGTTGGACTTTGAAGACAAAGGGTCAACAAGATAAACTTCGAGAATTCGGTGACCCTCTGCTGGGTACAGGGACATACTGGAATCCAAAGTAACGAATGGGCGGATACTCTCGCGAAGAAGGGCACAGACCTGGGAGAATCTTTGGCAATCCCATACGCATAAACGCCACTCAACTCCATAATGTAAAGCTAGCAGAAGAGGCCCTGGATTGAACTAGTACTCACTGTTTTAACCTGAATACAAGTCCGAATGATCTGCTCGGGCGAGGATAAGGGCCCTACCGCCAAATATGAGCCAGAAGAGATCAACACCATTGATAGGCTTTAGTCGTAGAGACGTATGTGGATTTATAGGAGTAATTACTGGACACTGTGCCATAGGTACACATGCACTGAAATTACCGCATAACGAGAAGCTGCAGAGACGAGGAAGAAATTGACTCTATCCAACATCTGCTCTACGAATGCCCAGCCCTAGCAATGAAAAGAAGGTATTTCTAGGGAAACGCTTCTTCTCAGAGCTTGTTTAATAATATCCTAGTATTCGCGAACGAATATGGTTGATTTTAGAATTGCTGTAGGTCTCACGGTAGTTTAGCACTCCTAAATATGGGCACAATGGACAACACGTTGGTCTAAGTGAGTCGCGGCCAGATGACAGTCAGGGCACCAAATTAACCTACCTACCCACCTAATCTTTCCCCGGTTGGTCACTACCTTAGATGTCCTGATGCAGGCAGAACACGTACTCAGACTCTGGAAGATGACAAAAGGCACATCAGGAGCGCTGTCATGTTAAACCAAATGGCAATCTGTCAGCATGCCTACAACAAGGGCAAATCTGTAGAGACAACCCTTCACTCGCTTGTTAGCATTATAGAAAAATCCCTCGAGCATTAGGAATTTATCCTTGATGCCTTTGTTGATATTGAGGGAGCTGTTAACCACGTAGAAGCATGCTATTACCTCAGCACTCAACCGGGTCGGGATCGAAAAGACCATTGTGACCATAAGTAATATTCTAAAAGCTTGGTGAATACCATGATCTGCAGACTGGTTAACAGTGGAACTTCGCAGGGTGGAGGGCTCTCTCATCACCTATGGAACATAGTAGTAAATGCAACTTCTTCTTACACAGGAAAAGACAGGGTGCAAGGTAATTGCATATACCGATAACATTGCCATCACGGCCTCTGGGAAACTCACTTTCAAGATTAGGGACATCATGCAGTTGGCTATTGTCCAATTAGAAAAATGTTGGCGGCCTAAGTATTCATCCGCATAAAATAGATCTAGTCCTCTTTACTTCTTACTTACTTATCAGGCCAACAACCCTTGGATGATCAGAGCCTGAGCTAAGCTACCTTGGCCTTTATACCGGAGGTTCAGTCTTCCTCTTCTTCTCGAACCAGGAGACTTGGATTCGAAGTCCCTCTTAGCTGGAGCGTTGGTGTTCTTTCGCTCGATGTGGCCGAGCCAGTGCAGTCGACGGATTTTTGCCTTCCATTGCTCTTTACTAGGAAATACAAAATTCCTGTATTCGATCACCCTAATATCAGAGGATTCCCTCTAAAACTAACCAAATTTCCAAATTCCTAGGTCTCATATTGTACTGCGCTTGACTGCGAAAGTCAACAACTGCCACCAGCCCTTAGGCGTTGAATCCGTAAGACACTGGCTAATCTCATGCCGCTCTACAGCCCGTAAAGTAAGTGGCTGAGTCTTATCCCCCAGATCCAATCAACGCAAACAGGACAAATAATCACACGCAGAAATTTGCTGGCAGGTGAATCTCCCACGATCTTCTCCATGATCATGTTGAAAAATTCACATGAACTCGCGTCGGCTTGTCTAAATTCTTTGATAGTAATGATCTCGGTGAATTCGTTACCGAAATTGAAGGAACGGGTCTTACCACATAACCCGAGGAGTTTGTCAGGGATGTCAAAACTAGTCATGGCGTTGTAATGCTCGCCTCTATCGCTATCTATATAACTCTGTCATATACGGGCATGAAATCGGCTAATAACTGATGTAAGTTGTTTTGCATTCCTTCGGTATTTTGCAGAATCTGTCCGGCTTCTCATGGTTAGACGATCCAATGGTGAACTTTACTGGCCTGAACCCATTTTGATATTGGTACATCAGATTGCTTATAAACGTCTTCAGGCGGGCACACAAAATGGTAACGAAGTCTTATATGCGATGTTTAGGAGATACGTTACGCTATAATAGGGGTCTGCTTCCTTGTAAATCGGACAAACTCCGACCATATCTTATAAATGAGCACACAAGGATCATGTGGTCTTTTAAAGCTATGAGTGCCACCACTGTGTCGCCAAACGAAATCTCAAGTCGCCAGCTTTCATCTACGTAGCCTGTTCTAGTTGGACCGTAGAGTATAGTGCCTTCGGTGTTAACAAAGGCTTGCAAATCTATGAACCGAACTGCGCGGACCATCGTGTAGGTATGTTTTAACGTGGTGAAACGTATGTCAACGTGCGGATCGGAACAGTCAATAAACTAGGAGTGGAACACACAACATTCACCTGTATTGGGTACGGATCAATGCGAAATTAGGTCCATAGTCCTAGTGCATTGATTCTGAAGATTGTGCTGGTTGCAACTTACCTTCCATTGAATTGATCCATACATTCAACGCTGAACTAACAACCACACCCTTCACTTAGAAGCCAATAGGCAAAATTGAAGTATTTTTATTGTCGAGAATGTATTCACAGTTGAACTTAATGCCTATTATGCTTTTAATGCCATAGCCGGTGTTTATCAACCATTCTCCCATTCTCCAATGCCAAATGGAAAACTCTACGTGCTATTCGATCGTTTGTTATTCCAACGTGCCCGACCAACCTCAGTCCACGCTATTTAATTACCCTCACAATTCTAGGCTGTTTATGAGGCATTTCTCGTTGGTTTCTCCGTTCACCAGTCGTCTCGTTTCATCCCTCATTTACCATGATTTTCTCTTCAGATTTGAAGTGCAAGTCGTTGAATTTCCTGTTCGTTTCGATTGACCTAATTTTGTGGATTAGGAACTCTCTAGCAATCTGTCCTAGACCGGAGACATGTCTCAAAATGAAGTCGGTCTAAGCGCAGCCATATTAACTCAAATTCAGGCGAACAAATAATTTAAAGAAAAATGTTTTATTTCAATAAATACCCTTAACAACATTAGCTAGCTAGATTAACCTACAAAAGAAAACAACTTTAACAACAACAACAACAACAACGATTAAACTAAATCACGTTATTAAATTCTTTGATTTGTCGATATTCTTGAGGACCTCATCATAAAGCAGTCGCTTCACATTCGAGGCCCACAAGAAGTCCATGTGGTTGAAATCCTGGAACGGGACCAGATACTTTGAGACTGGGTTTCCCAGGTCCTTGAACAGCTGCTCGACATTCGAGGGTTGGACGAGCAGATCATTCGACGAGTAGTACAAGTATACGGGCACGGTCACTTTGGTCAGATTGTACTTGGGCGGGATGTGCTCCTTGTAGACCGCGAGATTTTTCGACACGCTGTAGCTGTAGGGGGCAAAGCGATTCGACTTGATGATCTGAATGAAGTGCTTGATCTGCTTGGCTGAAGCGCCAGCCGGATAGTGGCCCAAGACGACGGGGAACATAATCTGAGTGAAGTGAAACGAACAATTGAGTGGACATCTGATTGAATTCACCACGTACCTCATTGAATTCATCCTCATCTCGTCCAGCGATCGAGAAAATCGCCTCGATGCAGGTGCGCTCGGTTTCCTTGGTCATTTGGCAAAGAAACCTAAACTCCCCGGTGAACAGCTCGGTGATTGTGCTTCCGACGAGACTCTAATAAAAGTAAAGATTCCATACGTTGACGGATGAGACATATTGAAAAGACAAAGCTTACCTTCAAGTACAAGTCCATAACGCGAATGTACGGATGGTCCTCGGTGTCGGAGAGATACGCTGCTGGTGCTAGGGCATGCATCGTGATGATCTTCTTGTTGTACTCCGGCCGCATCGAGCACAGCACAAAGAACGACGTACAGCCCTGGAAAGGCGAAAAAAATGGACACGGTAATCCATGCGATTTCAGTATTTAAGACCGCATCATACTTGCGAATGGCCGATGTACTGGATCTGCTTGAACTTGGTCGTCTTCAGAACATAATCGATCATGGCCGGGAGATCATACATGCCGATCTCGTGCCAGCTAAAGTCCCAGAATTTCTTCTCATCCGGATCCAGTGTGGTGTGGTTGCGCGAGTACCGATTACCGCGAGCATTGCCAAGCCAAATGTCATAATTTAGATCCGCCAGAAGATAGGCTGCGTGAAGAAGGGAAAGTTAATAGCGCGTCGTCTCTCAGTCTCGCGTCGCTTCGAGATGTCGATCTCTTTGTTTGACTTTTTGGAACGACGAATGATTATGCAATGTAATGAGCTAGAAAGTTGGCACAGTACTGTTGACTGATTCATCTCGGTTTTGGTTCGCTGAATTCGCTTTGACCGCGTAACTTTGTATTTTGGTCGCCGTTCAGTTGGAAACTTATAATTGCTCGTAGTTTACTTTTTCTCGTGAATTCGGATTGGATGGATCAGAATTTGATTTTGGAACAAGGGAGTCAACTACCGAAGTTGAGCGTAAAATTTGTTCCTGCCTGGCATCTGATCGGGATTAAATGGTCCGAAAGGGAGAAGAAAAGTGGGGAATCTGACATAAAGGCCTAGTCAATAGTCGGTCGATAGCCAACAGGTGTCAAAGCATCGAGGGTCGTGATTTATCTTCTGAGTTTGTTTTTCAGACAGTCGATTGTGATCGCCCGACGTTTGTTGGGCAGAATTTCGTGGTTCAATCAAAAACAAGTCGAAATTTAGAGAAAATCGTTCAATATTCTAGCTTCTTGCATCTAGTCGAAGCACCAATAAAAGGTGTGCAGTCTTCACAAAAGCTGCAATTTTTTTAAAAAGGCTATCACTAGTGGTCTCGTACAAATCAATGGCTGACGGTAACAAAGCCACACGCTACTAAGATGATTCTTCTAGATCTGCTAAGTAGACTTTGACTCGTTTTGATTCTTTTGAGCAAATTTTGCGATGGTGAGCTATTGAGTGTCTTCTGTGAGTCTGTGCGTCGACTCCTACGCACATGAACCTACGGTGTCTAGGTTCGATTCCCGGTACAAGAAAAAATAATAACTCTTGGACCAGGTGGAATATTTCCTGCCCTTCCACTGCCCTCTCCTAATAAACTGAAGGCACTGCTTGTTAAAATTATTATATCTTCTTTATTATCGTAATTAGATCACTGTTGAACAAACTACGATTTGCGTACCAGAAGGGAAAATCCGCAATTACCGTCCTACACAAACTTGGATCATAGTGAAATCCCTAAAATTCAAACATGGTGCTATTGGCAACTTCATGGATATAGAAAGGGGCGTTTGACATCACTAACCAATGGCCTAACCAAAAAAAGAGATCGGCCGCATAATCATGCTAAGAGAAAGGCTTATAGTATAGCCAAACTAGTTATATCTGAGTTAGTAATAAAATCATGGCCCAAGGGGTATCCTAACCCCTCTCTAATGGTCAATTCTGGTGGATGAACTTCTATATATACTGAATACAACTTTTGGATATGATTTAGATGTAATAGAACTTCTACTAACATTGTGAAGGACGGGAAGCAGAGTCATTGCCTATGGCGATGATGTTGCCATCACGGCCTTTGGGAAATTCATATCCACGATTAGGGATATGCAGTCGGCTATTTTCCAATTATTTGCGGACTAAGTGTTAATCCAGAGAAAACAGATCTAGTCCTCTTTACTTCTTACTGATTTATCAGGCCAACAACCCTTGGAGGATCAGAGCCTGAGCTAAAGCTGCCTTCCATCGTTGACGGTCCTGGGCACGCTGATTCCAGGAATCCAGACCAAGCTGTCTTGCGACCGTCATGACTTGGTCATTATACTGAAGGTTCAGTCTTCCTCTCCTTCTAGTCTTCCTTTCCTTCTCGTCTTCCTCTCCTTCTCGTCTTCCTCTCATTCTCGTCTTCCTCTCGGTTCAGTCTTCCTCTCTTCCAGAAGACCCGGGTTCGAAGACCCTCTTAGCTGGAGCGTTGGGGTTCATGCGCTCGATGTGGCCACGCCATTGCAGTCGACGGATTTTTGCCTTCCAGTCATCTTTACTAGGAAATACAAAATTCCTGTGTTCCCCCCACTTTCAGGGGAGGGCTTCTAAAGCAAAGCAACAGTGCTCAATTTCTAGTCCTCATTTCAGACGCAAAGCTAAACTGGAAACACAACATCCCGGAACGCATCAAAAAAGGCTGTACGCTCTACATTGTTTTAAAAATGTTATATGATATAAATGGGGTCTATAGCCGCGATTGGTTCACTAGCTATTCATATCAGTAGTCAGACCCATACTGCTAGACGGCGGGACCGGGATATGGTGGACTGTGTTAGACAACGTCACCACATGCAAACGCTCGAAAAGGGCACTGTTGGTTGAGGTACAAGTCCACCCTGCACTGTAGCACTACCAGAAGAAGAAGAAGAGCTTATGTCGGTACCAAGACACAGTGACATCCCAGAGATTTGCGACTTTCCAGACGGGGGATTTCCACCCTTGCCTATCGGCACTACAAAACATCTTCTAAACTTTGAAACGCTTACTCATATCAAACGTAGATGGTCTCCTGTCACTGGTTGCCTCATCACAAAGCAATTTTGGCTTACTATCGATCCAAGACGTCCACTCGACCTGGTCAGTATGAATTGACCGAATCTTAGAACTCTCATCGGCATCATAACCGGGCCTCATTGGAATTCACGCCTCACGACAAGGTATCCCCTATAATGTTTTCTGTAGAAGTTGCAGATATGAAATGGAAGAAGAAACCACTTCAGAACTTCTTTGTCATTGCGGTGCCCTCTCATCTCGCAGACTTATTCACTTAAACAACCCATATTTCTATGACTTGACAGAACTAAGAAGTATTCGCATCAGTCAACCTCATCGCTTAATTAAAAGCTACAGATTTTTCGCGGCTTAGGATCTATTAGATCTAAGTGGTAACTCAACGGGCCTACTATTGGTGTGTACCTGTGTGTGGGTGTGGGTACCTTTAAGGCAGTCAACCACTCTAACCTACCCTAACTTTTATATTTAGTTCAAGCTTGGGAGATCGGGCTCCCAAAATAGTTAATCTAATTTCAAAAGAAAGGATGTTATTAAAGTCTTTAGTCTAACGGAATTTGCTCAAGATTGATAAAATTAAACTGATAAAACTGAACAGTGGGTGGCTAAACGAAGGGCTTCAGCAGTGCGCTCATTTAGATTGGTCCGGCGCTTAGACGCGTAACACGAGAGTTTGTTGTAGAAGCTAGGCCTTGGCCCCTTCGAAGAATTGGGCCGCATATTTTAAACAATTCTGACACAACCCTGAAATTTTCTTTGTTCGCTGACTGGTGTTCAATAACAAATCACAAGTTAAAAAGATTAAATGTTAAATGATTTTATTAACGTAATATCAGCATAAGGATTAATATTAATTCTCTACTGAACGCTACATATAATCTAATACTACGTTACCGGCGTAAATCAACACTAATATCAAAATAACAACAATAAATTTAAATATATAGATCACTCGACATTAAGCTGTGCAGAAGAGTAGAAGCGAAATAAAGACATTATAACAAAAAAATCACCCACTTAATATTTATTTCAATTAAAGTACACAGTCCACTATTCGATCCATTTGTTCTTGATCTATTCGGATTAACAGACGTCAACCAAAATCAGTTGCAACGATAGCAACGAATACGAACATTTTTAGATCGGAATACTGGAAGATGCTTAAATAATGACCAACGTGGTTAAAACTCGAAGATCAGCCGAAAATCAACGATCTCGTGCTGGTCACCAACATACATCCTAGCAAGGATAATCTCATAAGAGTCGTCACCTTAAGAACATCAACACGAGACATCAAGCAACACATAACCGGCTCAGTGGCAGCATAATGTACCCGATGCGCTGGATCCTTAGACCCAATCGCATTGTAGTAATTTCTGGCCCTCAGTAGGTTAAGCTTTTTATGTCCGGAAATTAATTTCTCTCAGCTCGAGTCATACATTTGCTTTGGGCTTGATACTCTTCACTCTATCACTCCTCACTCCTGTCAACCAACAGCTGTTTTGTTGGAATGCTACTTCAAAATTGACAGCTAATGACATTTCAGAACACTTCAAACGGCGTCTGTTAAGGTTTCCGTAAAAGTTCACCCAAACCTCTCGATTTCGGTTCAGTGGGAACAAAGTATAAGACTTTAAATTAATCCTAACCTCATGGCTAACGAAAGAGAAGATGAGTTCAATGTTGGACTTAAATTATAATTAAGTTAGTTTATGTAAAATATGCACAGCCACAGAGTTAAACTAGATTATGGAGATGGAAATATTCGATTTTAGTGAGGCACAACTTTCGTTGACGAAGTTTAATTTAATTAGTAAGTTACAGTAATCGCTGTGACATTGGCTCACATTACGATTTTGGTAGGCATAGCATTCCATGTTTCACAAAGCACTAAATTGAGGATAATTTTAAAGCCAACAAGTGTTGTGCTTCTGTGTGCTTAAAGCCGGTAAAATCAGCAGAGCACATTATTTTTAAGATTTATCAATGTTGTTGCTTTCAATGTCAGTTATTTCTCACAACCATTGTCTGTAAATATCAATTTAGCATTATTGCATTTACAGTGGGGAACACAATGGAGTACATGTGGTTACTAAGCGTAATTAATTCCGCATAAGAATAGAAATCTTAAGGCAAATTGAGCAATTTTGCACATTAGTAGCATGTTCACTTCCAATCAAAGCGGTTCATATTTCATAATTGTGAACAAGAAATCATAGATAAAAACAAAAAAACAACTTCAATGTACTATTTGCACTTTACAGAAGCTTTTGGCATAGAGCTTATTTTCAGTACAGTCGAACCGAGATAATAGCACATAAACAGTGCAACGAATTATTGTGCCATCAAGCGGGTTGTGCCTTTAACCGATCTTACATACACAACAGTTTAAAAATGCCAAAAATACAATACAGGAGTTGGTTTCCCAAACTCGAGCAAACTCGCATATATGTACATACAAAAAATGGTGGGACACTTCCAGGATGGATAGGAAGTCAAATACAGTCTAGAGTATAACCGACACATATTAACTAAATTTCGGAAAAAAAAACTTTTCACCCAGAAGTCACATGAATTAAGATTTTTGTGACTTATTGTCACAAGCGGGCAAGATTTTACCCGACCTATTTGCTTCGCAATATTTTTATGTGATATTAAGCGGGTTGTGCTATAAAGCGGTGTGCTATTAACCGGGTTCGACTGTACTTGATCTGTGGCCCCTTATTACTTATTAAGTGCACAGCCCGTTATTACATTTTCTATATGTTTTGGGATACTTTCCACCAATCCCTACTTGTTTTCCAGAACATTTTAATCAATAATTTAAAGAATTGCAATAATTTTATAACTCCTTAAATAATTAACAATCTACTACGAGTTATTGAAGACAGTATTCTAGATATGACGAGGAGTACATCATCGACGAGACTGATAGTTAGCGGCCTAATTAAGCCGATCCGTCGTCAGCAGAGTACAGAAAAAGCGAGAAACAACATCCAAACCTCAAGTCAGAGGCAGCAAAATAAAATCAACGTAAGCCGAAGCACATCGTATAATAACACTGATGAACAGGAACAAGTGCTTAACACCTAAGGATGCTCCTTCCTTTAGCAATAAAAAGCCCATTCATCAATTCACTGTAACTAGAGCTCACCGCGACACGGGCTCCATCTCAGCTGTTAAAGATATAAAAACCTACAGTTGTAAGAAATCTTAAACCGTGCTTTGAATTTCGCCAGAGAACACAGAAATTGCCTGAAAACGTATGATGTGGTTAAACCAATAAGAATTTAATCAGTTTCAGTCCAATGATGAACAATTTGTTTGCTCCAATCCTGGGGAGGCCGTCAATAAGTGCCAAGTTAAAAAGACAATGAAGCACGAAGGAGGGAGTGTCATGGTATGGAGATGCGTCACATGGTGGCACGTTGAACCACTTAAAATAACAAATGAATTAATTAGTAGAGAGGATATCTTTCTCATTTTGCAGACTCCAATTCCCAATTTTGTAGATATGACCATTTATCTTTAAGAGGAAGTCATATTTAGACAGGATAATGATCCAAAGTACTCACTCAAAATAGTGGAATGGCTCACTTAGTTACTTATCAGGCCAACTACTCTTGGAGGTGCAATGTTGGCAAAACATCGATGTTGACGTCGATGTCAACATCGTTGGCTGAATATCGATGACTGATAATAATCGAACTCAAAACATCGATGTTCGTTAACATCGATGCTACAGAATGAATTTATATAATTCTGACTATAGGGTAAGAAACTGCATACATATGTATGTATAAGCATATACCGTTGTCCCACACTTCACATCAAAAACCAACAATGAAAGAATACATAAAATACCAAGAAAGTATTCTGTATACTCGGAAAAATAAATTTTATTATTATATATATATATTTTACGAACTTGAACTTCGATGTCAGAACATCGGTATTTGATCACTCAACATCGATCTGTTGCCAACATCTATGAACATCGAACATCCCTAGTCTGAGCCTGATCGAAGTGAGCGATTGAGACTTATGAATCCAAATGAAAATCGCTGAGCTTCGGCAGCGAGTACAGCGTCAAAGGCTGATTACTCCAAATGAAATTATAGACAAATTAGTGGAAAGTATACCAAAACGTGTAGAAAACGTAATAAGGTAATATAGACCAAGTACAGTCGAACCCGGATAATAGCACCATAGCTTGTTTGCACAAACCGTTTAATGGCACACTGTCGTAATGACAATGGCGTAAAGATTTTTTTTCTGGAATTTAGTTGATATGCGTGGGTTATACCTTACACTGTATCTGACTTCCTACCTATCATGGAAGTGTCCTACCATTTTTTTTTGTGTTCATACATATATGCGAGCTTGCTGGGTATTTTTTGCATTTTTTAACTTTTTGTATGAAAGATCGGTTAAAGTCACAACCAGTTTAATGGCACAATATTTCGTTGCACGGTTGATGTGCTATTATCCGGGTTCGACTGTTCTGAAAATAAGCTCTATTCCCAAAGTTTCTGTAAAGTGCAAAATTGAGAACATTGAAGTTGTTTTTGTTTTGCTTGGTATTTGCATATGATTTTTGGTTCACCATTATGAACTATACCTAAACCGCTTTGATTGGAATTTACTCAATTTGCTTTAATATTTTTATTCTTATGCGGGAATAATTACGCTTAGCACAAACATTTACTCATTTGTGCTACCCAGAGTCTGGCAAGAAGGCCTAAAATACAAGCTAAGTAGGTTTCTACCAACAAGCTTACATAAGATCCTAGAATCCTTTCTTAATAATAGGATATTTAGAGATTAACACGGAACTGAATACTCCGATTTTAAAGAGATCCGAGAAGGAGTCCCTCAAGGGAGGATCCTTGGCCCTACATTATATCTGTTGTACACTAGAGACTTGTGACTACATTTGCGGATGACACAGCGATTCTCACTTGTGGGTACATTTGTGGATGATTCTGGCAACGGTAAGTTCAGTTGAATCTTCAACTGAAAAACTTCAACGAGGTCTAGACAAAATAAACGAATGGTCAAAACGCTGGCGCATTGCTCCCAGTGAGACCGAATCAACGCATATAAATTTTACCCAGAGACATATTGAAAAGCAACCAGTTTTCATTAATTCTCTACAAATACCGTACGCTAATTCAACAAAATATCTTCGTATGACTGTCGATGCGAAACTCAAGTGGAAGGCCCACCTGAAAAAGAAAAGCTCGAAAACCGGTATAGAGAAATGTACTGGTTGCTTGGAAGGCACTCCAATCTAAGCATGTACAAAAATCTGCTATTTTACAAGCAAATACTGAAGCCTATATGGACTTACGGTATACTTACGGTATATGGGATGGCACCAAAACAAGTAAAAGAGGATTTATTCAGTCCTTTCAAAATAAAATATACGGTATATTGTGAAAGCTGCCTGGTACCTCAGGAATTGTGATATACAAAGAGACCTAGGGATAACTACCGTCGATGAAGAAATAACAAACTTCGCTCGAAAGCTGAACATCAGAATTCATGGTCATTGTAACCATGCCATCCTCCAAACTTTGTACATGACGCGTTTAGTGCGACGACTCCAACGTACGAGACCGCTCGATTTGGCGCAATAATAATAAACCAACCTAACGATATTTATGGCCACTGATTTTACCGAAGGTCTACCTGCAACACCCGAAACCATCTTCAAAAGTAAACTACTAGATAAGGAAACTGAGTTTTAGTACAGAAAAACGAAAAGGGAAGGGTGCTTTTAGTCAAGAAAAATCTGACACTACTATGTGGTCACGGGTCATATAGTGACTTGTTGAAGATTTTTTTTTGGGTTGGTGACCAAGTACAAAATAAAATTTGTGCTCCCCACTGCATATACATTTGTTGAGGACAATCATTGTTTCATGAGAACCTAACATTCGGCACAAAACTAACAACCCATACTCGAAATCTAATCTCTCGACTATTCAAAAATTTTCATTGTTGGAGTTCGTTATATAACACAGAAGCTCATTGTGGGGGCTCGTTATACAACACAGATACGCATCTCAAAAATACACACCATTTGCGAGTACACGTACCTTCCCAAGTATAGCTGTTGGATATTGTGAAAATTGTTCTATAATCAAATTGATCAATTGTCGTCTCTCACAGGAGCGAAACCAACGTTTAACAAGCTCCTCTTTGGAATAAACCAATCTTATCACAAGTCACCCGTTAATAATATGCCATTCACGGTCTTAGCACTAAGTGAATGTCCCATTCAAACATCGAGTAGTCACACGTCCACAATCAGCAATTTCATCGAACAAGTTCTTATCCTCATCTCAACTTCCGAAGCACATAAACCCGCAAACGTTTCGCACTTCCTCTACAACTCATTATCCATCAAATTCTCCTTAATCTAAATTCACAACCGAGACAAGCTATTAAACCTCACTCCATTGCCTGTAAATGTTCGCAAATTATTTTCCAAAAGCCGGCGATACATTTACTGCATGGCCACCCTGGTCGTTGGCAGTTGACTATACGTGCAACTGTTGTCAATTTGCACCGTTACGCCGTTTTGCTTCGCACACACGTGAGTTTCACTTTCAATTCCACACACTTGTCGACTTACCCAAGCTCGCGTTAGGTCCCATAACGACAAAACCAGCCGAACTGTCCACCAGGCCATGTTGCAAGAAGAACGGCTGCTTGCCCGAGTTCCTTATCCGATGCATTGTCAGCACGTACCCATCGTCGGTGATCACCTGATGCGTCTCCGCCTGGTATCCGTATTTGGCGATCAATTTATCCTTAAGTCGTCAGAAATGCACAAACGTTTTGAACAATGGAAAAGACAAGCAAAAATAAACTTCACACAACGTACGACTTTCAGTGAGGAGTCCTCCCTTATGCCCTTCTTTATCACGGTGTCCAGGGGATTCTCGTCCTCCGAGCTACTGTCGTAGTCCTCGTCCTCGTCGTCGGCCAGTGCAAACGTCAGACAAGTGACTATCAACACAAGTGCATACACCACATTTCGCCGTCCACATGACATTACTTTCATTGTGTCCACCGAGCAACTATCGCCTCAGAGCCCACCGAATCGCCAGCGAACGTGCCGATGGAATCAATTTGAATAAATTGAAAGAGAGTGAAAACTAATAAAGCCTCTTGACAAAGAAGAAGCGTGATATTGAACAACTGCGACGACGCACGGCAGTATGTATGCCCGAAAAAAAAAGTGAAAATTCGGCTAAATCTCGTCGCGACGAGCGAATGGCTAGAGTTTTGTCTTGGTCTTGTTTTCCGAACATCGTAGCCCCCAGCGTGCGCGATAGTTTTATACTGCGACGTACGCTCCCCGTGCTAACGGACCTAAACAAAGCGCCAACGGAAACATACTCCACCAACAACAACAACAGTGACGCACTTCCATCGATAAAAACAAAACAAAATGAAAAAAAGAGTAGAAGAAGACAACAACAGAAATGTCGATCATGGTAATATGTTCCTAAAGAGGTGCGAATCGCTACCACCACCATGTATCGGTCTGCCAGCGGCGGATGAATGAAGCGTCAGCCGCGGCAGCAGCTGTGGGTCGTTGGTTGCGGAGTTATCACACAGCCGGAAGCACATTTGCGTGCGATGTGGCTGCGATGGCGGCGGCGGTGTTGACTTGGGATGTGCCTCCCGGGGCGATGTATTGGACAGATGTACACGGTGAGAAATAAAATTTTAAACGAGTGTAAGAACGGGTTTCAAATGATATGGGAGTTTGTTGGGAATTAGGTAATATCTTAGAAATATTTAAGAAGATTTTTAGATAGGTCACTGTCTCGTTGGAAACTGGTTTTGACAGTGCAAATGTACAATGACTGTATGAACTAGCGAGTTAGACAACCATTCCGATCTGCCCATTTGCTGCAATTTGTTCTCCTATTCACAGCCCTTCTGACTTAACGGCTGCAGCTTCGTTCACGTCTTGCTAAGTTCAAACAGGCAAATATGCAATGGCGCCCGGGCAGTAAAGCATGCTTAAACCCTTTAAAAAATTAAGAAAAAACACGAACAAAGACTTTATGCTTTGAATGTTTGGATTAAATTAATAAAAATCTATATTTTTCTGTGGTTCTTTTCGATTGAAATTATAAGCGGAAAAGTCAATCTATTTTAGCTTTGTTTACGTCATGTGCAAGCCATTTTTTTTTATATACCCAAGAGATGCAGATCGACACCCACCACCTATTCGTCGATTTCAAGGCCGCATATGACAGCGTGCATAGGGACGAGCTATACAACGCCATAGCTAGTTTGACATTCCTGCCAAACTCGGCAGGTTGTGCAGGATGACGATGGAGAATTCTCGCTGCTCCATCAAGGTCGGTACGAACTCACCGAGACCTTCAATGTCAAAAAAGGTTTTAGACAAGGCGACGCGCTGTCATATTGACGTGATTGGCAGAACACTCTAGCGGTGAATGGGGGCAAAACGAAGTATATGCTGTCATCAAAAAAGGACACACAACATCTATCTCTTGGACAGAGCGTCACAATGGGCAGCTATAACTTCGAGGTAGTGAAGGACTTCGTCTACCTCGGCTCCGCAGTAAATAGTACAAACAACATCAGTACTGAGATCAAACGCAGAGTAACTCTTGCCAACTGCTGTTTCTATGGGCTCAAGGGGCAATTGAGTAGTAGAGCCATCTTTCGAAGTACCAAGCTGACTTTATACAAGACCTTGATCATCCCAGTCCTGCTGTACGGCGTGGAGGCATGGACAATCTCAAAAGCGGATGAGGAAGTCCTTGGTCTCTTCGAGAGAAAAGCTCTACGTGCGATCTTAGGTCCTGTTTGCGTTGACGGTTTCTGGAGGAGAAGATTCAACCACGAACTGTACAGGCTGTACAGCGGCATGAGTCTAGTCAGGCGTCTTCGGATCCAACGCCTAAGATGGCTAGGCCATGTAGAGCGTATGGACAACTCAGCTTCGGCCCGAAGAGTCTCCGACTCCGAACCCGTTGGACAACGCAACAGAGTACGCCAGCGTTTAAGGTGGCTCATCCAGGTGGAGAAGGATATCAACCAACTTGGCGTGCGACACTGGAGACAGCTAGCCAGAGACCGTGCAAGCTAGAGAGAGCTTGTTGGTTGAGGCCCAGGTCCACCCCGGACTGTAGCGCCAAATAAAGAAGAAGAAGAACGTTTTTTGGGACAGTGGAAAGACCTAACACATTTTCCTAGGCACTCGCGAGGCTATAATATACGCAAACGAACAATGTACTCTGCTAGAAATTTCAATCGAAAGCCGGGAAGAACAGGAAAGGAGAAAATTATGCCAGGCGAACAGGCTCAAGATGCTGGTTTTAAAGTTGGAAGAGGAAACACAAAGATCCACGTTAGAATGTCAGGATACATTTTACACTGAACTTGAATCGGTCTAAAGCAAGAAACACATTGCGTCAGTTTTCTCTGATCTTCGACGGAAAATATTGCTGTATGGAACGGAAAAAGAAGTACGTGCTATTATTCCAATGTTCACCTCGACATTTGGAGTCGTCATGGCATAGTGGGTTAGTGCGTAGAGTTCGAATCCCAAATCTACCAACTTTCATAATTCACGGCTTCTACCTCTTCAAGTCACTGACCATACTCAAAGGGTATTCCTGTCTACAAAAAACTTCTCAACTTTGCCGTTCGGAGTCGGCATAAAACTGTAGGTCTCTTAAACTCATGAAAGAACAATAGCACGCACAACACGAGTGGTTGCTGAGAATCTAGGCCCAGATTCGCCTCGGACCACCCAAAATACAACAATGGTTCAAAACCCTCCATGAATAACCGCCATAGTCGGTGCATTATCATATCCATGAGCCAGACAAAGGTTAATGTCAAGAGTATCTTCATTGAGTTACTTTATGATATCGGCACTGAATTTTTAGACAGTCTTTCCAGATGTAGTCCTGCCCTAGAAAGGATTCCCTGATTTTGGGCACTCGTCACGTCGACTTAAAAAGCAAGGGAATAGTTGCGAATGCAGACGACGTGGTGATCTTAGCATCGGGACCTATCTAGAATTCAATCTTGGGCTACATACTGTGGCCTGAACGTGAATTCCACGAAAACAGAACTGATGCTGTTTACCACGAGGACCAAGATACCAACCTTTAAAGTTCCTTGTCTCAACAATATTACTCACTCCCTTTCCTCCAGTTCTAAGTACCTAAGCGTCATACTGGATCACAAGCGCATCTGGAAGTCTTTTATAGAAAACCGGGTAAAGAAAGCAAATGCAGCTTTCTATGCCTCTAGTAAAACTTTCAGCAGAAGGTGGGGTCTTTAACCCAAAATTTTCCTTTGGATGTACACAGCCTTTGTCCGTCACATTCGCTCAGTAGTATGGTGGACAGGAGAAAAACAAACAACTTAAACAAGCTCAACAAAGTCCAGACATCGACAGGAGTTCGAACTTCCGAGGCGATAAGATCATGCTCCAATGAAGCACTAAACGTGCTTTCTACACGTCCTCCCACTGGAACCCTACATCAAGTATCTAGTCACGTGCAGCGCGATCAGACCGTACGGCCATAGCAGAGCTCTGCAACACCTGCGTGAGCACCTAACTTTAGCTCCCACGGACTGCATTACCCACACTATAAACGTGTGGTTGAGGGACTGGAAGGAGAGGACTGGAAAAACCCAATCATTTAACTCGGAATAATGATTTCAGATCTGCACAGACGGGTCTAAGCTAGACCACGGTGTAGGCTCCGCGGTCTTCGACGAAT
The DNA here is from genome assembly GCA_964034865.1 of Eristalis intricaria. Classification (NCBI taxonomy): domain Eukaryota; kingdom Metazoa; phylum Arthropoda; class Insecta; order Diptera; family Syrphidae; genus Eristalis; species Eristalis intricaria. The sequence goes on from OZ035874.1 coordinate 24,025,456, forward strand.
TTCAACATCTCTAATTCTTACCGCCTCCCGGATCACTCGAGCATCTTCCAGGCTGAAGAGCCAGCGATCAAAAAAGCCTGCAAACTTCTTAGTACTACCACCAGCCAAGCAGCCATAAGGGCCATCTCCTCAGTAATCACTTCCTCTAAATTGGTGAAACAGTGCAAGGAAAAACACAAACAGGTCAGTAGCAGATGCGAAATCAATCAAGGCCACAGCAACATAAAGGGAAAGCAAGGACCTGCCGACAACGTCCCAACTGAAATGGTCGGCTACCGGAAAATGGTAACTACCGCAAATACAACATCTACGAACACTTCCTGTCCTGAGTTAGTAGACGGTGTACTTGGCCATCCAGGTTCAAAACCTGGCCTTCCTCCACAGAAAAGAAGGACTGATGACCTCAAAAGAAATAGCTCCGAAAAAGCTAGAGTCATGGCTGTAAGCACAAGGCACTGGCCTATAAGCACCCACTCTGCTAGAATACTGTTCAACCCTTCACAGTTGCAGTTGCCTCGATACTTTCTCATATGAAAGTCTGCTTTACTTTCTCTGTGACTGTCCAGCACTAGACAAACAAAAGTACATCTCGTCGACAAACCTTTCCTTACTAACCTCTTCGAGAACATAATCAAATTCCTAAGCTCTACAGGTTGGATTCACCTACTGCTAACAACCTGGGTTTTTTGTCTACGGCGCACAATGCGAAACTTGTACCCTGCTTGACACCAATCGGGTATCCACATAAACCAACCAACCATTCGCTCACTTCAACTATGCCGTCCTGGATGTGAACGTATCTGATGATCTCGTTCATTTGGTCGATATGTGATTCATCGGGTGTGACTTCGAATCTGATGCTCGATTCTTAACAAATGATCCATTAATACTGGTTCGAATTTGGATATTAGCTTCACCAATTCCAAGAAATTGTCTCTATTTTTCGATGACATGTCATCTTTGTGGCCTCGAAAAGTAAGATTTTGACGAAAAGTGAACAAAACTTGACGAAGCTTAGCGAACTAGTTTTTAACGCTGCATTGTGACATTTCTGAGTACTCGCATAGCTGGTTCTGTCGACTTGAGACTTCTTACGTCCATTGCGGCTTGGCCATTAGAAGGAAATTCCAGAATTGTTCATCGCTCTCCTGTAGTCTGCTGGGACCTCTCTTAACTATCGCCTTGGTCTTCCTACTTGTCTTCTCGGCTGATTGACTTCAAATTGAAACGACATACTATATCCATCGCCCGGTTATTTCTTCACCAACTTCATCCCAAAGACATTTTCTTAAAATTTAAATCCACATTTTTCACAGTGTGCTTTCCAGATCCCATAGTCGTTCACAAGCAAAATATTGAATCCAATATTTGCAAAAGTAAAAGAGAAGAAAAAAAACGAATGCGCCCTCCGGACAGATGTGATCGAGAAGTGAGAGCAAACATGAGAACCGGTTTTATGACTCAAGCATCACGCTTCGCTAATTGGAAGTCCGCTTTGCTAAATTCATGGAAATCAATCATCACACACAGTTGCGTCCATTTGGATGCTCAATGATCGAGCATCTCCGCTGAGATCAAAGGCAACCGTTTCATTGCTATACTTGCTCTTGATGGAGCGTGTAAACCCTTAGGGCTGTGGGTGCGGGCTGCTTGATGAAGCTTTCTTTTGCAATCAATTGGAATGGTTACTTACATAAGTGAGAATTGCAAAGAAAGGTGGATGTTTGACGAGTTAGATGGTTAATGGGTGCTGGATACGTTGAAAACGTTCACAGTTTCAAGTATCATTTTCCCAGAGGAGCTGTGGACTTGCTTCGACTCCGAATGGCGATTATTGCGACAAATACTACTTGAGTATTGTCAGTTACTCGAAAGGTGCGACTGTATGTTATGAAACGTGTCGAAGAACCAGGCCACCCCAACGATGCACCACCCTTCTGTGCCATTTCGCGGGCCACAATTGTTGAATATTGCAACCCTAAAAATATGCAATACGCTCACGTGTTAAACACTTGAGACACGGTCTCTCAAAAATCCGTACCACTATCAGCATTCGCGAGTAAGATGGATGTGATTGGCTTAACGCAATGTAAGTGTCGATGGAGTGGCTGCAGGTATTGAGACAGTTATCATATAACCTTGGACATCAAGGCAGGCAGGGACTACCACCTTACGCAGTTCTGTCTAGGCAAAGTAGACGAAACAACTCGCCTTAATGTCTGGAATGTTCAAGCACGTAAGAGGGTGCTGTAGGCGCATTGCATAGAACAGGCCTGACATGGCATGTCTAGAGAACATAGTCTGATTGCGTCGGAGCAACACTGGACTGCTCTACTAAGAGCACAAGAGGTACCTTTCAATCGAAAAGGCATAATTGCTAACTAGCCCCGCGAAATAATACTTAATATCGGAAGGGTACAGGGTGTGGGTTAGGACGTGTATTCCCGAAATGGAGCACATGGGGTTTGCGAATCGTGCATGCTAATGACACCGGCTATTAGTCTCTTTAAACGATTGCCACATCCTTGGACGTATCAGAAAAGGCATTGAGACGGAAAGTTTCTAAATTTTATCTTTTGATAAACAGTGCAACATGTAGGTATGGCCTAAAGGAACGAATAGCCGAAACAATTAAAATGGATGTTTATAACACAATAGATGCTTGTTTGCATTGAAGATTCTAGCGAGGGGTCGGTCTAGCAAACAACTCCTACAGTAGATAAATCATGTACACCGCATGAATAACTTGTCTTCGGCTCGAAGAAAAATTGGCACAAAACTAGTGGATCGATGTAATCGACGACATTAACATGAAGGCGCACATACTTTCTTTCGGCAAGCATAAGTGGCGCACCCAGGCGGAGAAGGACCACAACCAAGTTGTCGTGCGACACTGGAGACAGCTAGCCAGAGACCGTGCTAGTTGGAGAGGCTTATTGGTTAAAGTCTACCTCACATTACTGACGCTCTTTAAGTATATATAGTGTATGCAATGAAAACATCAAATTGGCACGTTTTTAATAAACAAATTCATCTGATACGATACCGCAAGCTATGCCGTGGACATATTCTCTGGCAAAGCATTTAGTAGTTTCCTTCGACTTTGTGGCCGTAGAAACAATTCGCAAGCAAACTGCGTGGTTCGAAATGTGATGGAATTGGCTCGTGGGTGTGGTGTAGTACTGGACACGGATGGTACAGACTGGGACATCTTACTGTACCAGATAATAAGACATGCTGATGATCAAGCCAGAATGCACTTTGTAGAACAGGTGACAGGATCAGTACATCGCTGTATATACAGCCGGTTTAACAGCAAACTGGATGATACAAATTATATTAAAGAGATCTATAGCACCCAATAAATTTGAGTAATATTTAAACTCCGTGGAGAACTTCTAAGACTGAACTAGATCCCATATAGAAGTGATCTCCCTATACTGTGCAACATGTGCAATTTAGATGAGATACTCTGCTTTTCCTAGGTAAACTAGGGGATACATATATCCTTGGGAAAGACTACCTATCGGAGCAAGAAATGCTATCGCTACTCAACGTAATGGAAGTACCCAAGTTATTCAAATAATGCAAAATTGAGCTAAAATAGAGAATATTCTAACAGGGCACTTTTGAATTCTGTATTTATATTGATGATATTATTATGTCAATCCGGCAGACGGCAAACCCATGCTAGTTGATTTTGATTTTGTTACATATTTTGTTAAAACATTATTTTGGAAAAAGAATAAAAGCCTATCTAATCTAAAAATCTAATCTAATCTTCCAATCTGAACGATGCATGGGCCATCAGGATGTTTTATTGCTTTTAAACAAGAAGCAAGAAGAGCAAGAAGAGCATACATCCACCACACTCATCACGGTGTTGTGATGAGATACATCCACAACTGGGGTGTTGTGTTTTTTCTAAATACAGTAACTTTGTTACTGACCCGCAGGGAATAGTGGATGAGTTAAAGAAGCACTTTAAACAGCTGCTTAGCGGGCCTGACCAGGAGAGAGTGATAGAAATATCCAGTCGATGAAGTAGTCTTCCCACCTAGCTTTGAAGAAGTCGGTACAGCCATTAAAAGGCTTAAGAACAACAAAGCCACAGGTTCTGATGGCTTACCAACGGATCTCTTCGAGGCCGGTGGTGATGTTCTGGTAGATAGCATGCCTCGGATCGCCTGTAGAATTTGGAAAGCACGCCCGACGACTGGAATATCAGCGCCATAAGCCTCATTCACAAAAAAAGCGATCCCACTTCTTGCAACAACTATAAAGGTGTAATAGACTGCTCAACGTCGCCTACAAGATCCTGTCTATCTAAAGCCGTTTTGCACCGCACTAATCGGCACGTACCAGTGAAGCTCTCGGCCCGGCAAATCGACTATGGACCAAATTTTCAAACCCAGGTAAATCCTGGAGAAAATCAGAGAGTTTCAAATCGACACACACGACATTTTTATCCATTATTTAACCGCAAGGAACTATTCGAAGCGATCTCGGACAACTGATCAGGTTGTGTCGCACCACGCTAACAAATACGCGATGCACCATGCAGTTTGACTCGAGGACTTCCGATTCATTTGAAATCTATACGGGATTTCGGCTAGGGGATGCTCTGTCGTGTGATTTCTTCAATCTGGTACTGGCAAAGATGGTGCGGCGGGCAGCTGTAAACACGGAAAGCACTATCTTCTACAAGTCAGTCCAAATGTTGGAATACGCAGATGACATCGAAATCGAGCCGTAGTGGAAGCTTTCACGGCGATTGAAGAACAGGGGGAACGGGCTGGTCTTAAGGTCAATGAGGATAAGACAGAATATATGCTGTTAAGCAAGAAACGATCTGCCTAACACCACTTAGGGCAAAACGTCACAATCGATAGCTACAATTTTGAGGTAGTGACGAAAGACATCAAAGTGGAGATCCGACGTAGAGTCACCCTTGGGAACCGCTTTACTTCAGTTTGCCAAAACAACTGGGCTCAAAACTCCTGACCCGAAAGACCAAGATCATAGCTCATCATATACTCATATTTTGCCAGTCCTGCTATATGGAGCCGAGAGCTGGACTCTAAGCAAAACAGCAGAGCTGATTCTTGGTGCCTTCGAAAGAAATATTCTACATCGGATATATGGTCCCCTCTGCGAGGAAGGCGAATGGAGAGACACAACCCCGTGGATGTGGATGCAGTCCGGAAGGCAAAAAATTCGTCGACTGCACTGGCTCGGCCACATCGAGCGCAGGAACACCAACGCTCCAGCTAAGAGGGTCTTCGAATCTGAGCCTCGTGGTGTGAGAAGGGGAATAAGACCGAAAATTCGGTATAAAGACCAATTCAATTCAGACCCATCATGGGTCGTATGCCTGATATAAAAGTGAGTCAGTAAACGCCAATATCACAACCGAATACATACATATGTAATTTGTCGACCATATCTGGGTAGCGCGACAGTCCGAGGCGGACCTGGGCTTAGCCTCTCAGCAACCACTCGTGTTGTGCGTGGTATTGTTCTTTCACGAGTGGAAGGGACCCACAGTTTAATGCCGATTCCGAACCTTTTGCTAGACGGGAATACTCTTTGAGCATTGTCAGTGACCCGAAAGCGGTGGAGCCGTGCATTATCAAAGGTGGTAAGTTCGGGTGTCGATCCTGTCATCCTCGGCGTAGGGGTCGACATACTTACCCACTACTCCACGGCGGCCCATTTGTTAACCATGTATCACCAAAATCTGAGAAACAGTGATCAAAATAGAGCTCCTCAAATGTATGTCCTTCATAATGTGGGTTAAGTAAGGTACGTGGGTAGACGGCCAGTTAGCGCTCCAACTACCATCGATAGCAACTTTTTCTCGTATTGTCGGTCTTTGGTCTATTCACCTTGGGCCATAGCCTCTACGTTGTGTCACAGATGCTTATGCATTGCTTTGCATGGGAAAGCTCTGTTTCAGCAACCTTTCTGGCAAGTTCATCAGTTCTCAGACTCAAGTCTTCTATCACAAGACTCTATTGAAAATCGCTCGCCATCGACAGGAATAGGCAAGTGATTGGAGCTGGATCCAGACTATAAGGTGGATGCATTAGGATCTCCCAACCAAGCTCCTAAACGTTCTTGCGAGTCGACGAATCAAACACAATTCCTCACATATTTGCCCAAGGCTGGCCACTTTGCTTCCTTCAGTCGGTCCAGTTGTTCCACAATACAGGTCGAATTAAGAATTTTGTCTTATAGTCTACTTCAAGCTGCCAATCCCAACAAACACTTAGCAAGACGTTACTGGCTTTTGAGTCACCTCACAACAACTCGAACACGATCGTCACTATCCGCTTCTGTAATGGTTGTTGCAATACAGAAGTGATGCGCAGGTGGAAGATGATGATTGTATGCAGCCTTGTTCAAGTGGTACCAATTCCTGGGCAACCGAAACAGTGTTTAAAAAACGGTCATTGTCTAGAATTGGCTTTTCAGAGTTTAATTCGTCTTGGTGACTCATCCCCCATGCTAATCCCTGATACAAAGCATCTGCTAAAGCTTGGAACACTTGCTCAACCAAACCGCAGATGGACATTAGGCACAGAATACCTCATCACCAAACATGATGATGATATGATCGTTCCTAAATAATCGCTAAGCTTGATCAGATTTAGCAGACCGAATGTTAGATCTCTCATCGGCGTTTTGACAGGGCACTGTGCCATTGGAACTCACGCCTCAAGACTAGGCCTTCCTTATAATTATTTCTGCAGAGATGAGGATGAGAAAGAAACGATTGAACAATTGCTATACAGCTGCAGTGCTCTCTCTTCCCGACTCTGGAAGCCCACTACTTCGACAATTTGGCTGAACTGAGCAACATCTTGTTCAGAGTCAGCCATTAAAATCACTAACTGCTTTATGGAATAGGTAATCATTCATCTGCGTGGTAACACAATGAGCCAATGCTTGTCTAAGTGTGGCTGCTGGCCTTCTGCGCAGCAGTGAGCCACTTCAAACTAACCTAAGGAATACTCCCGCTGTGTACTTGTCCTGACAGCTGGCATACTGTGGTGGTAACCACTAAAGCGCATTGAATCGGAACCACAGAAACAGCAACCACCCCTTGAGGTTTATGGGGATGGAACTGCAAATTGCGTTAACTGTTAGTGGCAGTGATTTGTATCTCGACTCTATCGCTCCGAGTCTAGGTTAAATTCCTGACAAGTAACCGTAATTCACGGTTGCTCTCACGAGTCACTGTCAATACTCCGAGACTAAAATAGTCTAGAACAAGCTTCTCAAATCTGACTTTAGGCCTCGTCCACTCGTGAGAGAACAATGAACTATGACAGTGGGCATAAGGTTTCGAGAACAATTTTCCTCAATGCACATTTTTTTGAAATGTGCTTTCACTCGGTCGGTTAACACCGAGATCTGTCAACTGAAATAGTTTTCTATTCGGTAAACATCTGTGCATTATGCTTTTTAATAAGGCTAAGGTTAGAGTGTCTGCTGTTATCAAATAAAAATGTCAAGCCGTGGGTGCAAACGACATAAGGGCGTGCACCCCCATACCGTGATCGGTTGCATAACAAAGTCATTAACAAGCCCGATGTAGGCCAGTTGAGCTAATAGACATGTTGAAATGGATAATTAATAATTAGCTGATGACAGATAAGTTCATTCGTTGATTCATTGCTCTGGAGGTTGATACGGAAGGTAAGCACTGATTTTCAGTTGAATTCAATGCTGACACGGTGATTCAGAAGCTGAGGGAGAGTGTGTGTCTGCGGTTCTGGAGGTGAACCTACTCGTCGTCTAAGTTGTTCACCTTCGTCCGGCTTCATCTCAAGAGAACAAGAAACAACCACAAGCTCATATATGTATTGCTCAAGCGTAGATAAGTATATTCTCGAAACATCACCATCTAAGCGAACTTCTGATTCAAATCCTCCAGATGGTCGTACAGCAATTTCCGGGCATCGTTCGCGATCAGGAAGTCGTAGTGATTCCACTGCGGGAGGGCCATTTTGTTGACTTCAACCTTGTTCGGCAGCATGCCACTGAGGCGCGTGACATCCACAGGATCTGACAACAGATCATTCATACCGTAGTGCAGAGCAATGGGGACCGTCACTTTGTTCAAGTCATATTCCGGTGGCACGCCCTGTCCATAGACCTTCTTGTTTTCCTTCCTATAGTCGAACTGACCGAAACGATCGGATTGGACGAGTTGGTTGTAGTGCAGCATCTGTTTGATGGCAATGCCAGCTGGAATATGTCCAAGGAACGTTGGAAGTTTCGTCTGAAATCAAAGGGAAAATCTCAGATGGTTGATGTGCTCAGGTGGAGTTCATAATGCACCTTGTTGAGTTGGTCCATGTCATCGCCCATCATTTTGGAGTACATCTTCAGGCATAAGTCCTTTCCTCCGTTCAGGCACAGTCCCTTGAATTTGTTTGAATTCGGCAGGAATTCCATCTTCGCATTGATACTGGGAAGCTGTGGAATTTCAATGATCAAAGTGGGAAGTGGGTCATGCATGCCTTGAGACTCACCTGCACGTAGCTCATGGCAGGCACTGACATCCGTGTGTGTTTCATGAAAGCCACTGGTGCTAGAGCGTGGGCTAGGACTATCTTTTCGTTGTACTCTGGTCGCAGGGAGCACATCACAAACAGGACCGTTGTACCCTAGGTGAGAAAAAAGGAACTGACTTCAGATTAAGTGGATAAATGTGCCTATGGAATAATGGGTGTTCGCCACATCAAATTAACTCCTAGAAGCAACAAATAATAATGATTTGGGCTCGCAAAGATGGTTGACAATGTTGTCGAGCGTATGGGTGATCCACCAATTTCAGAGCAACGCATGAAGGGACTGTAAAGATCTACTGAACCTCGAGACACTTCTTCCTCTTCTTCTTCTTTGGCTGGCGCTACAGTCTGGGGTGAGCCTGGGCCTCAGCCAACATGCCTCTAGCAAGGCCTTGTGCTAGTTGCTACCAGCCACGAACGTTCAGCTGATTGAGGTCCTTTTCCAGCAGCGTGCTCCACCGGAGTCGTGGTGTTCTTATAACGCGTTGTCCCTCGGGGTTGAAGTCGAAGACTTTCCTGGCCGGAGCATTAGTCTCCATTCGCTCCACATGGCCTAGCCATCTGAGAAGAGAGACTCGAACTCGTTTGGCCAGATCGATGTCCCTGTACAGCCCTTTCAGTTCGTCGTTTAGTCTCCTCTTCCGAACACCATCAGTACATACGGGACCAATGATAATGCGAAGGACATTCCTCTCGAAGCGACCATAAATGTCTTCGACCGCTTTGGTTAGTGACCATGCTTCTGCGCCATACAGCAGAACTGGCACTACAAGATCTTATATAAGCATATCTTGGTTCTTCGAGAGAGGGCTTTATTCCTCACTTGCCTTCTAAGCCCAAAAACACAGCGATTGGCAAGCGTGATCCTTCGTTTTATCTCTGCGGTGGTGTCCTTGTTTGCGTTAACTTCGGAGCCGAAGTAGACAAAGTCTTTCATTACTTGGAAGTTATAGCTGTCTATGGTAATGTTTTGTCCAAGACGTCGGTGTTGGTTGACTATATGTAGACAGCATATTGTTAGTCTTTCCTTCGTTGACCGCAAGATCCATCTTCGCCGCTTCATTCTCGATGCTCACAAACGCCCCACTGACAGCCCGTTGTGTTCTACCGATGATGTCAATGTCATCGGCATATGCGAGCAGTTGCACAGATTTGTGGAAGATCGTACCTCTGGTGTTGACGTTTGAGTTACGTACGATCTTCTCGAGAATAAGGCTAAAAAAATCGCATCACAGTGCGTCGCTTTGTCTTAATTCTTTTTTGACACCAAAGGTCTTGGCAAAATCTTTACCGACCTTGCTCCATAGTCATTCTGCACAGCAGGGATGCCAAAACTAGACAATGAGCTGTACAGCTCAGTCTCTATAAATACTGTCATACGCGGGCTTAAAGACGATAAATAGATGGTGAGTATCGACTTGAAACTCCTGGGTCTTTTCCAAGATCTGCCGTAATGTAAATATTTGGTCAATAGTGGATTTCACTGGAACCCGCTTGACGTAGGGTTTCAGGTCTTTACACAACACGGCAGAAAAGACCTTATACGATATATTCAGAAGACTTATCCCTCTGTAATTGGCACAGTTCTGAGGGTCTCCTTTCCTTAGGATCGGGCAAACGATGCTGAGATTCCATCCGACGGGAAGAAGTACTGTATCGAAAATGAACTCCTGAGCACGAGATCAACGGAGATTCACACATCAGGAAGCACAATAAAAGTCAACACGACAAGGGGATCTCCGCAAGGAGGAGTCTTATCTCCTCTCACGTGGAGCCTAGTTGCGGACGAGCTTCTAGAGATACTGACAAGCCATGTAATCAGATGTCAGGCATACCCGGATAACATAGTCATCGTTGCCACGGGCAAAATGAAGGAGGTCCTATGCGACTTCAACAAATGGGCACTAACACTAGCTAAGGAATGGTGCTTGTCGGCTGGTAAAATCCTAAATCTGGCAAAAACCTCCATAGTACCTTTCACTAGAAAACGAAAACTTCATCGACTAAAATAAGTCAGTTGGGTACAACACTGGCTCCAATAAAGGAAGTTGAATATTTAGGAGTAATCTTGGACAGTGAATTCATCTGGAAAAAGGACACAGAAGAGGTAACCAAGAAAGCTAAACGTTCTCTAATGATTTGTCGGAGCTTGGCGGACAAATCCTGGGGATGAATTAACAAGTATCCTAAGATGGATGTGTACAGCTATTGCCAGACCAACAATTAAATCCGGTGCAAAGGCATGGTCCAAGACCACCTGCTCAGCGCACTAGAGACACTCAACCAAGTTCAAAGGTTTACATGCCTCTGTATTGCAGGGGCTATGAGAACCTGCTTAAGGACAAATTACTGCGAACCCATAGGCCAACTCAGCAGCAGAAGTCTATACCAAAGACAGATGCGTTCAAATCAAACTTGGAACTATACTGACCGGGATATAGCAATAAGGTGGGACAACCACACCGCAAATTGGCACTAGACTCCTATACCATCAAATCCAAGCTTGTGTGGGAATGCCTAAGAGTTGAGCAAGAGAAACAGAGTAAAACTCTACTGGATACCTGGACATACGGGGATAGATGAAATGGCCGATTCCCTCGCTAGGAAAGGAGCATCGGAACCTTTTATAGGTCCCGAGCCATTCTGCGTTGTAGGAGATTACGTCCTCAGGGAAGAGTTCAAGTAACTAGACACCTAACTAGAAACCTGGCAGATACTTGGAACAACGCTAATAATGGCATGAAGCAGGTCAAGAAACTCTTGGGTCAATACAACCGGAAGAGGTTTGAGGCATGTATCAGAATGAGCAAGAACAACCTGCGTATCCTAACAGGCTTCCTAAGAGGTCACTGTAAACTCAGGAAGCACCGAAGGAAACTAGGTGTATCAGAAGAATGTCTATGTAGATTCTACGGAGAATCTAACGAATTTCCAGAGTATATCTTTTGAGGCGCTAGCCTACAAAAGACAGAGATATCTGGGCAAGCACCTTATATCAGAGGAAGAATTTAAGTCCCTAGAACCAGCTCTCACTCTCAGATTCCTAAAGGAAACTGGCTTACAGAGAATACTCTAGAATAAATCTCTTCCGCCTTCGTGGAATAGGGGCATAGGTTAGGTTAGGTAGAACTGCTGAATGCTGCACGGAAGGACAGCAGCCACACTTGGACCAACATAGTCCCATTGTCCTGCCACGCGGATCTAAGGGTACCTATTCCGCAAACCAGTTAATACTTTTAAAAAACTATGCTCCCAGAATTCTAAATCTGAGAGATGAGAGAGCATTGCAGTTGCATAGCGGGTGTACAATGGTTTCTTCATCATCCTCGTCTCTGCAGCTTCTGCAGAAGTCGTTGTATGGGACGCCAAATCTGGAGGCGTGACTTCCTATGGCGCAATGCCCTGTTACAACGCCGATAAGAGTTCTAAGCTTCGGCCATGTCAAACTAATTAGACTGAGCGATCGCCAGAGGTCTTTAGAAATGAGGCATCCTGTGCCAGTTGACTATCTATGATTCATTTGATCAAGCATTTCTACCTTTAGTCGATGTCGATGAATGCCTCCCGGAAAGAGCACATAGTTTGTACCCTTTCTAGCGAGTTTGTCCGCTTCGCAAAAAATAGTATTCTGTGTGCACAGTGTCTCGGCACCCACATAAAATGGAGGAGCATATAACTCTCAATACAATTCTCAAGGAGAGGTGCATGGGAGAGCTCTTAAGAAAGCAAAGGTATGAATACGGGGAACTATAGATCTAAGGGCCGCGTTGTAGTTTACCCTCAACAATAATAATAATAAAATGGGAAAGCTCTAGTGGTGCTCCAAAAATGGGGGCAGGCACATAATTGATTTTTCGTTCAAAAACTAGTCCGAATAAATTATGAAAGAAATGGAAATAGGAATTTAGTGCTTTTTAAAAAGTTATTCAAAACCGACATGGCGGCAACCTGTATAGATTTCTAATTGAAGACTGATCGAGACCGGAAATGTTCAAGGAGTGGTGCTATAACGAATAAATTTCACTAAACGAACCAAGAAAACAAATTCATTTGAAAAGAGAACTGATTAATTACAAGTGTGAAATCTGCACATAAGACGAAAGGAATGAAGGTCGCCATTATTGGTCCCCTCAAAGGGCACGATAATCAAAGGCTTTCATAATTAGATTAAGGCTTTGATGATGAAGTTGAGGCTTTAATAACCAATTTAAGAATTTTTTGAATTATTTTTTTTTCATGCAACCTTTCCACTTGGTCTGCTAAATAAACGAGTCGAACCCCGTTCTCAGAAAATGTTAAGCCCGTCTCCAAATACTTACCAGAGAAAACTATTCACAACTTACCTGCGAATGTCCAACATAGAATAGCTTCCGCGCATTCGTTGTCATCAGAATGAAGTCAATCATAGCGGGAATATCGTGAAGGGCGATCTCATGCCAACTGAAGTCCCAGAACTCGTCATCCTTGTCGGGGTTCATGGTCGTGTGGTTTCGGGAATATCGATTCCCGCGTGCATTTCCCATCCAGACGTCATATCCCTTGTCGTAGAGATAGTATCCTAAAACCTCGTCAATCCATAAGACAGTCCTGCATGACTCGCCGCCGTTCACTTACCCAAGCTATTGGGTGGGCCCATCATAATGAATCCCGCCGAGCTGTCCAACATTCCATGCTGCAGCAGAATTGTCCTGCCACCAGGGTTTGGAATCCGATGAAGTCGCAGAATGTAGTTGTCATCCGTGGTGACGTAGTGTGTTTCAGCAGGATATTTGTATTTTTGAAGAAGTTGTTCCTACCAAACGACATGTGAGATCGAAAAAGAATCCTTGTAGGGTCAGACCTACCGTATCTAGAGCACCATCCTCAATCACGTCGGGCGGATACTGTGTGCCACTGAAAAATTGAGCATCCACTGAAACAGCAACGGTGATCCAAACGAGAATAGAGGATCCAAGAATTGCCATCGTCGACCGATAAACACAGCAGAGCACCAAGTGAGAAGAGAACTTCCACAAGTGAGTGCCTGGCTATTCAGCGCTATGTGCTTATATGACATCAGCGCTGTAGATTGTGTTCGTGAGCAGATCTGATTTCGGATGAATGAAATGACATCCGTTTATGGCTCAATTTTCGAGAGTAATTAAAAGTTCCACGCTTCCAGATTGAACACGAATGCATGCACGAACTTTGAGTTATTGAGTTTTTTTTATTTTCAACTGAAACTAACGATACTCGTATCGTTAGCAGTCGACTAAAACAATTACAGTAGTGCGATTTTTTTAAGTGAAGATCGATTTGAGATTGAAGCTTAAATTGCTACCATCCTAATTTAACTGTTCAAGAAATCGAAAAGGTGTGTGGTAATAAGAGGACTAACGAAATTAAATCACCAGAGAGCTGGTAGCCGAAGGTGGTTTCAGTAGCTAGATTTCAGCTAGTTAAGTGGGACTCAAGCAACAAGCGTCTTCATCTAGCGCAAACTCTAGCTAGCAGTCTCCAGTTACACGAATCATCTTAGGTTATGTTAGGTAGAAAGGCTGATAGTGCATTCACTAGCACACTTAGGAGCAGGCACTCTACCAACTGCTCCATCCAGTCGTTACGCATCATCTTAGTTGAGCTCCTCTTTCACTTGTCGTGCCGGAATCTACTCCTCCAGATGTCATCCACGAAAGAAGACAAAAAGCAAGGACTCCTTTTTTTGTCTCTGGGGTTGTCCGTGCATATGTGGCATACCAGGACTGTGAAGAGTTGTCTTATGGGATGAGATGTCTTATGCTCACCTTGGAAGTATTATGCTACCCAATTGCATCTTATGCCTTCAGAAAGATGTGCAAGAGTTATTCTGCGTTTGAGTAACCCTCAATGAAGCTGAAGGTTGGTGGTAACTCCCTTGAATCTAGTGGCAGAATGCGCAAGCAAAACAATCACAAGAATGACAAATGAACGGATAGGAAAATATAGGTGCATCGAGGCAAATGGATGCACCCGAAACTCTCCCAAAGCGTGACGTGATTAGGTTTAAGCTTAGCACCAAAAAGGAATGGACCAATGAATCAATTCAAATTGTATACAGACGAGCGAATAACTGATGTAGGAACAGGAGCAAGGGTATTTGGATCAAAAGCTCCAACATCTTCCAAAGTGTCAGGGGTTCCGATGCACCCTTCCAAGGAGAGGAAATCTATGCCATAGACATATGCGTTCAAATTAATCTGGACATGAACTACACCAACTGCGACATAGCAATAATGTCGGGTATTCGTGCCGCTATCTTGACACGAGACTCCTACACCATCAAATCCAAGCTTGTGGGGAAATGTCTACAGAAGCTTTAAGAGTTGTGCAGGAGGAACGGAGGAAAACCCAGTTGGATACCTGGCCATATAGGGATAGAAGGCAATGAAATGACCGACTAGCTAGAAAGGGTGCATCGCAGTCCTTCACAGGTCCCGAACCATCCTGCGAGGCATGTATCATGGAAGAGAACTTCCTCAAGGGAGTGCCTGGTTATCCAGCATGATACTCGTATCGTTAGCAGTCGATTAAAACAATTATGTGCGAGTTTTTTAAGCGAATATCGATATGAGATTAAAGATTAAATCCTGCAAGGAATGTTAAAATATGACTTATTTAGTATCATCCTTGAGAGGTCATGCAAGACTCACTGACCTACACAAGGTGCACGATCTTCCAAAAGTCTGTACAATTGCTGGCATACGCGGACGAAGTGAAGAGTTTGTTGACATTGAAAGGGAAGGGGCTAAAGTGGGTCTGGCGGTAAACGACGGCAAAACAAAGTACATGCTGTCATCAAGAACAAATGCACAACATCAGCCACTCGGCCAGAACGTCACTCTGGACAGCTATAACGTCGACGTAGCTTAGGATTTCGTCTACCTCGGCTCCGCGATAGACGGAGCCGTACCGAAATCAAACGCAGAATAACTCTTGCCAACTGCCTCTATTTTGGGCTCAAAAGGCAATTGAGTAACACATCCCTCTCTCGAAAGACCAAGTTGACTCAGTATAAGACCTCGATAATCCACGTAATCCTCTTCGGCGCAGAGGCAAAGCGAGTAAATAGGCGCTTGGGCCTTTCGAGGGAAAAGTTCTGCATGCGATCAAAAGCGAAAAAAAAAAAAAAAACCACGAACTTTACGGGCTGTACAGCGACATCAGTCTAGCCAGGCGTCTACGGATCCAATGCCTAAGAGGGTTAGAGCATGTAGAGCGTATAGACAACTTAGCTCCGCCCCGAAGAATCTTCGATTCTGAGTCTGTCAGCAACACAAAAGAGGAGGTCTACGCGGTGCACACAAGTCGAGGGGGATCTAAGTTGGCTTGGAGTGGGAAAACTGGAGACGGCTGGTCAAAGATCGGGCCGGCTGGAGAGACATGTTGAGGCTCAGGGACACATCGCACTGTAGCTTCCAAAGAAGAAGAATAGTTGACCACTTTATTTAGTGCTGTCTACCAAACTGAAATTACAAATTTAATTGCAAACACTACAGGATGTCCTATATGTATAAAGATTTTATTTCACGCTTTAAGCAAACCAAAGCCGATGTTAATTCAAGTACGAACAAATTCGGAATGATTAAAAAGGAAAAGTCAAATCAGAGGGACAGGACAAAAAAAAAACAGAATATTTTATGTAATGTTGGTAAATGTTGGTAGGTATGATTGAGCACGAATTGGCAGTGATGTCCAACACATTAGCGCTACGCTCTTGTTATGCTTTGAAGTGATTTCACAACTCCCTGCAAAAGAACGACAATATAACCATAGTCCGAATATTTTATAATTGTTAATAGCGTTAAATACTCCAGCCTTGTTATCAATTTCCATTTGTTTCAGCTTCCGAATTAAATCCATGGAGGATGATAGCTAGAGGCCCCATTTTACATAGAAAAAGTAGAAAAACTAGAAAGCATTGGATGCATTCAAAAAAAAAATAATTACAAAAGTACAAATCACCAATCTCAGTGGGAAGTGACAATTCGAAGCTAATGTTCATCAGCACCTTAGCTCGGTTTACGCTTGGTTACTTCTAGTGTATTCAGAATGAATCCGGAGCTCCCCTCGGACTCGAATGACAATCGTGCAGTGGTCTGGAAATACGAAGTCATTTTTTTATGTTTTTCCCATGCATTCATGATAATTGCTTCATTTAAAAATTGAATGATTTTTAATCCATTAGCAGAATGTTCACCGTGACGGGGCGGGGCAGCAATGAAGTGTGGAAAACTGTTGAATCATAATTTATTAACATCTCCATGAGGAGGGTGAGTTGATGTGGATTATATTTTGAATACGAAGTAAATTTTTCTTTTTTTCTTGTTGAGTTTAAGTACTTTTCCCTACAAGATCAGATTGGCATAGCAATCTTGCAAACTTGCTTGACTTCTGACCGGAGCGTATACAAATAATAATAATAATATGGATGGCGCGACAGTCCGAGGACCTGGGCCTATCTTCTCAGAAACCATTCCTGTTGTGCATGCTAAGGTTCTTTCACACGTGGAAGGGACCTACAGTTTAATGCCGACTCTAAACGGCGAAATTGAGAAGCTTTTTCTAGACAGGAAAACTCCTTGAGCATTGTCAGTGACTCAATTGAGGTGGAGCCGTGAATTTTAGTAGGTGGTAAATTCGTAGGAGTAGGAGTCGACGCACTTACCCACTTTGCCACGGCGACCCACACGGCGTATACACAGACGGCTATAAAATGAAATGAGGAGCGTGTGTATTTACTCTGATACTCTGGAAACCTCTGCAGTCTTTAGATATCCGTACGGACAAGGATACTGGTATAATCTTCCAATCTGAAATCCTTGCCACCAGGGAGGCGTGTCGTCTTATCAAATCTCACCCAATAATGGTTCCAAGCTCACTACTACACATCAGAGCCGTGGTATCGAAATTGCACTCAGTGCTAATTAGGTTCACTCTGAACCGGCTCCTAATGCACACACACACACAAACTTAAATCACAAGCAGCATCCACAAGTACAATTTAAACAAAATTAAAATTGCAAAGCATTGTTTAGTAGCCCATGTGAATGAAGTGTTAACATTTTGTGAGTTAAATAATTCGTCTACCTCGGCTCCGCAGTAAACAGTACAAGCAACATAACTACCGAGATCAAACGCAGAGTAACTCTCGCCAACCGCTGTTTCTATGGGCTCAAGAGGCAATTGAGTAGTAGAGCCATCTCTCGAAGGACCAAGCTGATTTTATATAAGACCTTGATCATCTCAGTCCTGCTGTACGGCGCGGAGGCATGGACAATCTCAAAAGCGGATGAGGAAGTCCTTGGTCTCTTCGAGAGAAAAGCTCTGCGTGCTATCTTTGGTCCTGTTTGCGTTGACGGTTTCTGGAGGAGAAGATTCAACCACGAACTGTACAGGCTGTACAGCGGCATGAGTCTAGTCTTCGGATCCAACGCCTAAGATGGCTAGGCCATGTAGAGCGTATGGACAACTCAGCTCCGTCCCGGAGAGTCTTCGACTCCGAACCCGTGGGACAACGCAACAGAGGACGCCCGCGTTTAAGGTGGCGCACCCAGGTGGAGAAGGACCTCAACCAACTTGGCGTGCGATACTGGAGACAGCTAGCCAGAGACCGTGCTAGCTGGAGAGGTTTGTTGGTTGAGGCCCAGAAGAAGAAGAAGAGTTAAATAATTCACAGGTCGTAGATCGCAGCGCATTTGAAGAACAATTTACTCTTACTCCTTCCTCATATTACGAGGTCATGGTTACTTCCAAAACACAGTTGTATGCGTTTTTACTGAGCTTTACTGCTTGTCTGGTAGGAAGGGCTGCTAGTATTCTCACCAGCACACTTAGGCTATATTTTGGTCCATTGTGATACCCACAGCCAGACTATTACCACTGATTGATCACTCCAGTGAAATTGCCGTTAATCTTTGCCCAATGGTAAATGGTGACTGAACCAGAAAAAACCGTATTAACTTTCCTTTCCCTGGGATTCGAACCGGGGCAGGTACTTAACCAACTGCACCATCCAGTCGTTGTCTGACCAAGTTCGTTCAGCCTTGAAACAGCTTGTAAGATCTGTAATCAGGAAAATCATGCATAGAGTCAAAGCCAAGTTACTCGTTTTCAATATTTATTCCAACACTCACCTATTGGCATGTAATTTGGGTAATGACCGAAATTATAAGATCGCAAATACAAGCTGCCGAGTTGAGCTTTCTGCGTGGTCGAATTCCCGTTTGGTCACGAGACATAGATGTCCCCATCATCACGACTACCGAAGCAGGCCATCAGCAGACCCAGACGAGGTAGTTGGACCAACCCCACAAACTCATCTGCTTCCTCTTGGGCATATTGAGAGCGAAGCTAAGGAGGGCCTGGAGATCTTTCGTGCGTACTTTACAATCAAGATCCCTTAGATTATGTTAGGAAGGGGGGCTGCAAGTGGATTCACCAGCACACTTAGCCCATATTGGTCCATTGTGATACTCCTAGTCAGGCTACTACCACTGATTGACTACTCCAATGATAGTGCCTTTAATTTCATCCCAACGGCAAATGGTGACTGGACCAGATTTGAAAAACAGATAAAAGCGTATTAACTTTGCTTTCACTGGGATTCGAACCGGGGACCCCGCTAACCAGGGGCAGGCACTCTACCAACTGCGCCATCGAGTCGCGACCCCTTTGTGGATCATGAATGAATATGAGAAGATAATGAGCAATAAGAACGTAAGATTACATTGCATACACCTCCTCAACGGGAAGTCGGGAGGGGCTTCTTGGAAATGAAAGCGGGTCCAAAAATGCTTTAATCCGGTTTGATTCTCCAATAGAGAGTGATGATTACCAGGTGTTGCGTTAAACCGTTTTCTGCTCGGAGGCATCAAAGCACTTGAGCTGCTTTTTTTGTCATCTGGGGGAAAACAAATAACAAAGCTTCCACTGCAGCTTCAGGAAATGTGTTGCCTGAAAATAATAAGCGGTGGAATTGATGTACCTTCAACTAGGCGTTACTTCTTTCCTGGTTCTAGCAACACGTTAGGGAAAAATAATATTGTGAAGGTAAATTTCTCTTCTGCTGCTCGCTCACAGTGGGGGTGTTTATTAAGGCTAATACCTCCTCACAATTCTTTGAAATAGCAACCCAGACTGTGCAACCGGAGTATGCAACATCAAAGAAAATATGGCCTGAATACAAACAATCTAAAACAAAAGATCTTCTTCGGCGAACTCATCGTGATATTGCTAGATTGGTAGCGGTGCTTATAGGACACTCCCCAAAATGAGGACATTGTCGCAGATGCAACAGCACAGCTGCGAGGGAGACCTTAACAAATTTCTTATGCACCTGCCCGGCGCTTGGTAGGTCCTTCTCAACTCACTTCTTCTTCTAGTGGCTTCTCAGTTCGGGGTGCACCTGGGCCTTTGCCAACAAGGCTCTCCAGCGGGCCACATTATGCCACATGTGTCTTATTTAAGCACGCCAACTTGGCTGAGGTCCTTCTCCACTTTTCAGGGCCATCGGTTTCGTAGGTTTCCTCTATTGCGTTGTCTCACTGATTTGGAGTCTAAGATTCTCCCAATGTTCTACATGGCCTAGCTATCTTAGGCTTTCGATTCGTAGACGCCTCGTTAAGCTCATGTCGCTGTACAGTACAATTCCTGGTTGCGCCATCTCCTCCAAGAACCATCAAACCAAAGGAGGACCAAACTCATAACATTTCTCTCGAAAATACCAAGGGCTTCTTCAACTGCTTTTGATATTGTTCAGGCCTCCGCGCCTTAGAGCAGGAAAGTGGTGATGATTAACCTTATATAACGTTAGCTTGGTCCTTCAAAAGAGGGCTGTACTACTCAATTGTCTCTTGACGAAGCTACTCCCCTTGTAAGGGTAGAAGAATTCAGCCAAGTATAACTTCATTGAAACCATTAAAAATTTGTGTTTTTTGAAGCAAATAACCCTGAGGGCATCGTGGAGAAGTTTAAGAGTCAGTACCCAGAATCGAATAACACCCAGAAATGTGGATCCGCTGCCGATCTTGCGCTGAATTGAGCGCTCGCCAGATTACCCGACTTATTTTCCTGTTGCTTCGGCAGGCTTTTTGAAGTTGCCATATTGGACCGCGGAAAGTGGACCAATGGTATCCGAAATCCCAACACTACACCCTAGAAGTCTGGTATGGTACACAGACACCTCAAAGATGGATTTTGAGGTGGGGGCAGGAGTCTTCGGACCCAACCCAAGGATTTCCGTACCAATGGGGCGAGTCCTACAATGTTCCAGGTCGAAATCCACGCCATCGAGATTTGCGCCAGACATAACCTCCACAAAGTTATCACGGACGCAATAATACAGATATTCTCAGTAAAAGCGCTTTCGTCCAATCTCATGGACTCCCAAATAGTCAAGTGCTGCTATGACGCCTTGCAATCCCTTGCCATACAGAACAAAGTGAAACTTGACTGGCTCCCTGGACATAGAGGGATTGAAGGCAACGAATGCGCAGATGAACTCGCGAGACCTGGTTATGAATCAGCGTTCATCGGTCCAGAACTGTTCTACAGTGTCAATTGGACAACAGCTACAACTCTGATTAACGAATAGGAAAACAAACTTCGCCTAGACCAGTGGACACATGGTCATGGTCTTAGGCAGTCCAAGAGATTAATCAGGCCTTGTTCAAACAAGGAAATACTCCATCTTAATAAGGATAGCTTAAGATTGGGAACAAGCTTTCTTACCGGCCTGAAATATCACCTTCACAAACTAAACCTGTGTCAAGACATAGATTGTCGGCTTTGCCTCGAAGAGGATGAGACTTCCAAGCACATCTTGTGTGAATTTTTAATCTGGAGAAGGAAACGTATCTTCCATAGGGAGATACTCACATCAGCGGTTCATTATTAATCAATGCATCCACAAAGTGACTGACCGTTTGGTGCGTTTTATTTTTAAGAAATTATTAAGCTTATCAAACGTGGATAAAGTGTGACTGGGATTCAATGTCTTCTTTTCCACAGGTGCTGGATGCAGGAACTTATAATTCATCCTCTTCAAATCGTAGCAAAATGCAATTTCAATCCCTCCTGGCGATTTGGCTAAAAAAATAGGACTAAAGGCCACTAAAACACATTTAGCACATTAGCTCTCATCTCATTTTACAACGAAAGATAAATTAAATCTAAATAAGTTTATTCTGTTCATACGTATGTATATAAATATAGAAGCCATCTGTACTCTTACATCTCTTAACTGATTAACTACCCCCTAAACATTCCCAATCTGATGTTACAATGGTTACAAATTTGTCTTTGAAATTCCTAAGCTATGTTTAAAATGTTTATATCTTACAAATATATATTTCTGGGGAAGAACTTAAGGACTATGGTCTTAAATTAAAGCTCTCTTATGTCTAGATTAGCAATATTGCTCCCTGGCACTGCTGGGTTTACATGTAAAGTGTGCAAAATGTGTTCCTTTAAAGCCATTGACTCCCCTCCTGCCGCACTGTATGCATGTGCACTATGCAGTCGTATCACTTCAAATAGGAACCAAGCAGTGACGCGTAAAAATATCTCAGGAAATCCGAAACCATCCCCAAAACTGCTGTAAAAGTGTGTATGTCTACTAAGTGTAAAGGCAACGCTTCTCCCGAAGCCATCATTTAGTTCATCGTGATTCGAGGCACTTGAAAGACACTCTTGTCCATGATACCCATGGTGAGGTTTGCTTTGTACGATAACCACCTCTCATTTGAGTTTTCCTGCGGCTTCCTTGTGGGTTTCCGTCGAAACTTTGTCGAATAGTCGGGTCTTCGCCGGGAAGCAGCGGGTGTTGTCACCGAGTCGTCATCACTCTTCAATTCTTGGGTTATCTCCTTCGTACCGGATTTGCCAAAGTACGGCCACGTCTCTCCGTTGGGGTCTTGTGAGTACGGCGTAGGGAAGTGCATGATGTTGTTGAAGTTGCCCTCCAATTTGCCCCATTCATCGACCTCCCGCAGCAAAGGCCCATGATTGCGCGTGAGTGGTCTCAAAGAATGTAATCTATCTATTTCTAGATCGCCCGGCTGGTCGGTCCACTTGCCCATTGCGAAAGGCATTGCCTCAGCTGTCGTGATAAGGAAAAGTCCACGTGCTTCTTGATTTATATTCTCTCCAGCTTCGACCAGGTAGTTCGTGGGTGGACACATATTCAGCAGATAGGAGATGTACGAACTGCACGCCCATCCCCAGAAGCCTTTCTCGCTGCGAATGGATTCCATGAAATACGCCGGCGCTCTCTGATGGCTGCAAGCGAAGATGTCTAAGGAAAGAGAAAGGTGTTAGTCAACGGATTGATTGTAAGCTTAAGTTGGGTCTTACTCCCGGTGCAGCCGGGTTGGAATATTCCACCGTTCATGTAAAAGTCAACATGGCCGCACCTTTCCAGCTTCCCCTGGACCAGCGCATTGGTGTGGATGACGTCGACAAATGCTGCGTCCGAGGGATCCAACTTTTCATCCGTGGACGATGTGATGAACAGTGGCATCGCCGGATCAAGACCTGCAATCATTTGTAAAGCATTAGGGCTGTTAAAGAATGTACTCATAATTTTATTCAATTTGTTTGATTCGTTTCTGGGGTAGTTTGACGAGTTTGGTTGAAGTTGATTCTTTGCAAAGGTGTCTAGCTTATCTACCTACACCATCTTCAAATGAATTTATATGCCAGGCCGAGAGTTTGTGATTGACAAATCAGTTCCTGAACATAAGCTCTCCTTAAATTGATGGATAATTTTGTTAGATCTTAGCAAGAGGCTTAAATGCTGCTTATTCAGAAGTGAATAGGAGAACAGTTTCATCGTTACTTTGCTGAGAGATGTTGCTGAATTGGGGGAATGTAGGTCTCATGGCGAAGAGAAACTGGGAGGAGTTGGACAAAATTGTGGAACAGCAAAAATGGCGGCATAAATATAGGCTTGGAGACTTGTGGTGACACGCGAAATAGGACTGATTTAACTTAACCTAACTGGTCACCTTAGCATACTCAACTCAATCCCTAGTAGAGACATGTTTTGTACAATGCCGGATATTATGGTCAGGCAGCATTGTTTCGGCAGGCTTTTTGAAGTTGGAATATTAGAGCGCGGAAAAAGGACCAATGGTGTCCCAGCACTAGATATTGGGAGACGAATCAAAGATGGATTCTGGAGTAGGTGCAACACAAGGATTTCTGTACCAATGGTCGAAATCCACGCCATCGAAATCTGCGCCAGACTAAACCTGCTCAAAGGTACCAAGGGAAGAATTCAGATATTTTCAGACAGTCGAGCAGCACTAAGGGCCCTTTCGTCCAATCTTATGGACGCCAAAACAGTCAAGTGTTGCTATGACGCCTTGCAATCCCTTGCCATACACAACAAAGTGAAGCTTGGCTGAGTCCCGGGATACGGGAGGATTGCAGGCAACGAATCCGTAGATGAGCTCGCGAGGGCTGGCTCGGAATCTGCGATCATCGTTCATCGATTGGACAGCAGCTACAACTCCGATTAACGAATGGGAAAACGAACTTCATCTAGGCAGTGGACAGTGAACATATGGTCATGGTCTTAGGTAATCCAAGCGATTAATCAGACCTTGTTCATATAAGGATATACTACATCTTAGCATAAGATTGCTAACGAGCTTTCGTTCAACCACTGTGGCCTGAAATATCACCTTAAAAAATTAAACCTGTGCCAAAACATGGTTTGTCGGCTAAGGGAACGTATATTCCATAGCTACTAACTTTAATGGAATTGAAAGATTCCGCTATAAAGAATTTTTTCTTGTCAGAGGTTTCTGAGACTCAAAATCTGGTCCATTGTACGGCCAGGCAGCAACCTTCATTTGCTGTAATTTCTTGGTCTCCTGAAGGGAGACCAGCAAGCGCTTCTATGATGGGGAGCCTACATCATCAGCTCTCACCACATCTGCTCCGAAAACCTACCACCTGATTAGAACAAAGACGGTGACAGAGGGAGTGCTCTGCAGTGTCGTCGTCTTCTCCATCCGCAGATGGTTTGGTCGATTAAGCCAAGCACACTTAGATGTTTGGCGAAGCTGTAGTCGTCTGCAGTCTTTTCTGCCAAGAGGGGACAAGAAAGCCGCGGATTTCTTAAACGTTAGGTCTGTTTGCATCATGTGGAGTCATGCCAACTCCGATTGTATTCTCGAGAGGCCCAACCCTCGATGAAAGCCCTAACCAAGGACGCAGGAAGTCCCAGCGCAGGTTCAAGTCTTGAGAATATCTCCTCTGATCCTTGTCCAAGTTCATCAGTGATCTCATTTCCTGCGATCACGTTGTGACCCGGGACCCAGATACAAAAGACTTACTATCTTTCATGAGGAAAGTGGTAGCCTTTTTATTTAACTCCAACTCGATACAATACATGTATTCTGGTCTTCGTTACATTACCTTCACGGTATGGGTTGTACAAGAGGGAAAAAAAAGTAATAAATGTAGTTGGTTAGGTTAGGTGTTGTGGCTGACTAGCATGAAAGGTAGCCACACTTAAATCAAGGAAGACGAGTTCTAAGATTTCGCCAACTTATTCTGATTGACTTTCGCGTGAGCGTTTTGGATGGAAGTAGGCCATAATTGCTTTGTGATGAAGCACCCATCGCAAGAAGACCATCTACGATTGGTGAGAGTAAGTATTTCAACTTTCAAGGTTTAGTAAGGGTGAAGTCCTTACTTTTCTCTGGGATGTCACTTTGTCCCGGTACCCACATTATTTTAATGCTGAAATACTTGTCCATCTCGTTAAGAGATAGGAGGACATTGAAGGACGTCTTGGAGTTAAATGTGACTCAGAGATTTGTTCGCTGCCTGGTTGTCCGAACAGACGACTGTACCTATTATTACATTATTCTTTTTTAGCAAGGACAGAGCTTCTTCAGCCGCTATAGTCTTTGCCTGAAGGAATAAAATCGCGAAAAGAGAGATGATAAGATGATAGAGTAGTGACTACAAGACTACTGGACTGTTCAACTTATGGGGTGTCTGGATGGGGACATTGAACGTGTTAAATTTTAAGTTTATGATGAAATAAGCCCCTTTATTTATCTTTGACCGGCTTTCACGGCCGCTTAAATTGCCTGATCTAAATGACTCAAGCAATATATCCGTTAATAGTCTACTAGGCTTTATAGAAAGATTAAACTGGTTTCCTTCGGGATCCAGTTAGAGGCAGAATGGACCTAGTACAACCGAACTCAAGATACCAGAGATGACTCATACAAACACAGAAGAAGATGAAATGGACGTCATTCTGTATACATCAGTACAGAGATTAAATTCAGAATAACATCTGTGTGCCGCTGTTTCTTTTGGATCAGGAAGGCCTCTCTGAAAAGAAAGCAGAATTACTCCTGTCTCTCCGTTTGGGAAGACAGAACTAAATTTATACATGGCAGTAATTATAATGGCATCGGCTCTCTACAGCATAAAGAGGCCGACCTTGAAGTGATAAAAAAAACCCTTGGTTTTTCAGAAAGAAAAGTTCTGAGTGCGATTTTTGAAGTTGTCAGCGAATTGTGGGTGGGGTTGGGGTGGCTCCATATTTTATAAATTTTTGTTTACCAATATTATTGCTATACGTTAAGAAGTGTTAACAGGTAAGGGTTAACTTGTATGTGTATATCTTTTGTCCGTAATAAGCTAAGGCGGTATCAGGATTTTTAACTATTTTTATGATTCAAAGGTCCAAGATTAATTTATTCGAAATTTTGTTTTGCGTGTACAAGGGATGTACGATAATGAAAACTTTAATCGACATCTGTAGGGGTTCTGGCGGTTCGTATGGAATTTTTGACAACTCATATCTCGAGAACGGTTCGTCGTACGAGAAAATTCCAGTACAATTTCTTGTAGCATGTGACTTGATCTAGAGGATTGAATTGGAAAATTTACGATTGTACAGTTATTTGGGCAAATTTTTGAAAAAAAAACAGGGAAATTTGTTTCTCAGGCGTAAATTATATGAATTTTTACATCGGCTTTGAAGGAATGTCAATCTGAATTGTTGCCCTTGACGTGAATTCACATTATGCAAGTTTTCATCACTCTCAATCACCGGCAAGGCGATGAATAAAATTATTTTAACCAGAAAAGTGCCTTATCCATTAAAAATTACACCCTTATAACGGTAAATTTTTCCGTTCCCCAGCCCCATCGTCTAGATCTAGTCATGAGCTACAAAATCGGTCTCAGTCACTTTGCTGTACGACGCACGGTTTTTAAGATATGACCAAAGTAAGACGAACATTCATGATTTTTTTAATGTAGAAAAATCGACATCTGTAGGGGTTCTGGCGGTTCGTATGGAATTTTTGGCAACTCATATCTCGAGACCGGTGCGTCGTACGAGAAAATTCCAGTACAATTTTTTGTAGCTTATGACTTGACCTAGAGGATGGAATTGGAAAATTTACGATTGTACCGTTATTTGGGCAAATTTTTGAAAAAAACAGGGAAATTTGTTTCTCGGGCGTAAATTATATGAAATTTTACATCGGCTTTGAAGGAATGTCAATCTGAATTGTTGCCCTTGACGTGAATTCACATTATGCAAGTTTTCATCACTCTCAATCACCGGCAAGGCGATGAATAAAATTATTTTAACCAGAAAAGTGCCTTATCCATTAAAAATTACACCCTTATAACGGTAAATTTTTCCGTTCCCCAGCCCCATCGTCTAGATCTAGTCATGAGCTACAAAATCGGTCTCAGTCACTTTGCTGTACGACGCACGGTTTTTAAGATATGACCAAAGTAAGACGAACATTCATGATTTTTTTAATGTAGAAAAATCGACATCTGTAGGGGTTCTGGCGGTTCGTATGGAATTTTTGGCAACTCATATCTCGAGACCGGTGCGTCGTACGAGAAAATTCCAGTACAATTTTTTGTAGCTTATGACTTGACCTAGAGGATGGAATTGGAAAATTTACGATTGTACCGTTATTTGGGCAAATTTTTGAAAAAAACAGGGAAATTTGTTTCTCGGGCGTAAATTATATGAAATTTTACATCGGCTTTGAAGGAATGTCAATCTGAATTGTTGCCCTAGACGTGAATTCACATTGTGCAAGTTTTCATCACTCTCAATCACCGGCAAGGCGATGATTAAAATTATTTTAACCAGAAAAGTGCCTTATCCATTAAAAATTATACCCTTGTAACGGTACATTTTTCCGATCCCCAGCCCCATCCTCTAGATCTAGTCATGAGCTACAAAATCGGTCTCAGTCACTTTGCTGTACGACGCACGGTTTGCACATACAGTATCGGACAAAAAAGGATTTAAGGAAGACAAAAATATTCAACTCGCAAAGATGGAAGATTGGATAGTGTAATGTAACCTCTAATTGGAACGCGACATTGCAACTTTCTTTGGCATTGAAAGTCATCAGTTTGACGATATTGTACCAACAAAGGCTTATGTGCATCACTGCGATCGACCGCGTATAACAAGCTCTCGACTGGACGCTATGTTTGTTAGACATGGGCCCAAAATTGATCCAAGAGTTGCAACTAACTGTAAGTGCTAGAACGATACCTCGTCAGTACGTCGTCACCTCAGTAGGCCATTAAGGCTTTGGAAACACCATCAATCTACAGCAAGATGGTAAAACTCTGCTGTCAATCTTACCCTAAGACGGGTCTTCGGGCCCTAGGGTCTTCCGGGTAATGAAAGAGCCGCTGATCGAATAACTCTCACAGAATCAAGAGACACCCCAGCCCTCACTGGGAGCAATATAATCGATACTAATGATAAACGCTATAAACGACACCAATCGTAGATGGCCGGAGGCTAAATCAAAAGACAACTAAAACCGAAGGAAGAACTTTAGTAGACTAATAGGGGTAATATGGCCACTGCCTCTTAGGTACACAACCAGTCCCCTATAAATACTTCCGTAGAAGCTATAGAGATGAGCAGGAAAAAGAAACCTCTCCCGCACTTTCAGAAATTTGAAGAAGATTATTAGGCAATTATTACTTCAACTGCCTTGAGGATCTGTCAAATACAAATATGTATATAAATGATTTTTGTGGGTCGCCGTGGCGTAGTGGTTCGAACCCGAATTTACCACCTTTCATATTTCACGGCTCCACCTCTTTCGAGTCAGTGACAATGCTCAAAGAGAATTTCCTGTCTAGAAAACGACCCATCGACCCTAAACAAGAAACGCAGTAAGATCATCGAAGTAACTAAGGCCGCATAGTGACAGCACAAAGTCTAAGTCCATGAAGTTACAAGGGAATAATCATGAAGTCACCGTTGGCCACATAAGCCGCAAAAAAGGGAAAAAACCAATCGAAAGTATGAAGCCGAAGTAAGATGATTTCTATCTTGTTAGCTATTATACGTGATCTGGTTTTAATTCACTAAAAAGAAGGTATAAGCTAGAAATGTATGTAAACGACTGTTGATGGAATTCTTTGCGAACGTTTCCATTGTCGGTGCAAGACATTTCCAATCAAGTGAGGGAATACAGCAAAATAAGAAACTGCCTGTATAGACGGGATACGCCTGCAATTTGGGTGCTTTTACGATGCTAAGCACAAAGCAAGGAAATTAATCTTCGTGAAATTTTGCAGATCGGTCATGGCCGCTGGAATAACTTACAAGATTCACAGATCGCTTTAATAGTGGCAGAAATAGAGGATTGAATAGAACTTGAAGAAGATGGCCACCATTGTCTAGTGAGTGTGTTGACTTCTACTCTAGATTAAAAGCAATTAACCTTCATAATTCACGGCTCCACCTGCCCCGCATCATTGTCAATCCTCAAAGAGTCTAACAGGCTACCGAAATCAAACTACGCAGTTGATTTCATTTCATTTCACTTAGAATAGAATTTTCTTACTGTACAGCGATACTAAGCAATCGCTGTACAAGTTAACACGCACTCCCATAACAAAAGGTGTGCAAACCTAGGCCAGCTAGATCAGCGTTTCAAGACAAGCAAAATGTGGGCATGCAAACCGACACCACCGTGTGAGCGTCGCCAATCATCCACCGTGGCACGGAATCGTTTGAAGGCCATTGCTCATCGACATCGAGCAATTAGGATAAGTAGAAGTAAGTTAGTTTTAAGAGAGCTGCGAGATTTGTGTTAAAATAAAGTCGATCGACTTTAATTTACATTTAGAATATTCTATTCTTTAAGAAGTACAAGGCTTAAAGTTTAACACTGCACAAATATAGGGAAAGTGACATAGTTTCATTTTATAGATTAGAATAATTGAAAATATAAATGTGAGAGCAATCAATCAAATTCAGATTAAGTTTATGGAAAATATTTCAGTTCATGTTGGACAAGTAAGTGAAACAAACTGAACAAGAATTGTCCGTACTCGGTCTTGGACCGTACATGTGAAGGTAGATGATTCCAGAGATGTACAGCATGAATGGAGAAACGTCTGCCCGATGTTAGACAGGTATGAGCAGAAGGTTTCAGCGTAATATAACAACTCGATCGACAGAAAGTAATTTCTTCATAAAGATACGTAGGCTGTTTTTCATGAATAACTTTGAAGAGTAGGATGCATGTTCTATAGTTGATTAATGCCTCCAATTCAGATCCAAGGAGAATGCGACGTTGGTCGGAGACATGATCAAATCTTCGAAGGTTAAAGACATATCGTACAGTCGCATTGATTGCTTTTAACAGTTTTTGCAGAGAGAGATTATCACAGTACACAGCCATGCTAATTGACAAACATCTAAGATAAGCATATACCCTCAATACTTGAATGTCTATATGGTCTGTCCATGTTAGTTCACTATGACACATTATACCAAGATTTTCAACACGGTTTACGTATTCGACTCGAACGGAGTTTAGTTCTATGCAGGGATTTTTGAACGGGAAGGATGGTGTTTTGAAAATGGAATGACTTTGATTTTGTCGGGATTAAGCGTGAGACCATTTTCTTTGAGCTCAAATCCTCGCTTGATTTTTCAATTGAATCTTCAATCATACCTTAAGGAAAACTGAATTAGACATCATCTGCATATATAGAGAGAGAGATTTTGTATGGAGAATTGAAGGAAATGTATGTAAAATATGCCGAAAAAGTTTGAGCTAGAGAGATTTTCGACTTAGTCCACTGTATATGAAATTTGCAATGAGACAACACTTTAGGAAGATCATTAATGAACATTAAGAACAACAACGGAGTGGAAATAGAACCTTGAGGTACACCAGTGTGGACATCACAAAAAGACGACAATTTCGAGTTATATAACACAAGTTGAACACGGCTAGTAAGATGAGAGAAGATTAATTGCTCGGTGGGATTACTGAAGTTAAAATGGGTGGACAGTTTGCGACAAAGTATTGACGGATTACACACGCTGTCGAACTGTGAACCTGATAATGATGTTTTGTCTTCGTCAACAACTTTCTGTATGTACTCGATTACTTTAAGCAAGGCTGTAGAGAAGCTATGTTCTTTTAGGAATTCTGTTCTGTTGGGAAAGGATTCAAGAGAAGTCGCAAAAGTTGTAACTCCTCTCGTCAGGGAACAATATTGTTTGAGATACATTCACTTTCACAGAACAAACCCACAAATCACCAAAGAACTCACAAAATAAAACTATGCCAACTCACCCGTGATCCTCGGCAAAAGAAACGATCCTAAATTGCGCGCCACAAAATTGGTCAACTGCGCGCCCAGCGAAAAGCCAATCGCATGAATGTCAGCGGTTCCCATGTCCAATACGCGTTCCACCAGCTGCGCCACACAAGCCCCGGCATGCTTCGTATTGTGCACCGAACTGAAGTAGCACGGCCCAGGCGCTAAGACACTCCAGTCGACATAAATCAAGTTGTAGTCGCCCCTCTGAAGATACTCTGCAATGAAATCAGATACCGATCAGCCCGTCACACTCACGTCTCGCGTTCACTCGAATACCCACCATCCTTCATCGCGATCAAATTGTTCAAGAACATGTCCGAGTTGTAGCCGTGAATAATGATCTTCGTCGGATGCATGGGATCGAAGTTCGACTCGCTTATGTTTGACTTCTCCAGCGTCGTGTCGATATGCAGCTTCTGGCGGTCCATCATGTTCTTCCTGGTGAACAGATAGAACTGGATATCCTCGTCCGGGCAGGATCGTTTGATGATCCACTTGCAGGGCCCGATGTTCATGGTCTGGTCTTTCTCCGCCGACGTAATTGGTGCCGCTGTTGTCATCGGCTGTCGGCTGTCATCGAAGGTTTCGTTCCGCGTGGGGTTGCACACCGCGCCAGGCGCCAGCCCTGAAAAGTGACATCATCAAAGACAAGGCACAACACCACCCACCCCACCCACACTGCGACACCTGTCACTGACTCAGTCACGGTTTTCACTTCACCCAACGCACTTTCTGTTGACTTACCTAAAAGGAACTCGGTCAGCACCAGCAGTTCGATGACTGTTCGATAGCCCATGGTGCTCGGTCACTTGAACTCCTCTCAAAACTCCTTCTTCAGATTTTTTTCGATTTCGAAACTCTCCGTGGTCTAGCAGTCGGTCATATCACTCCGGGTCATACTTGAGAGACTAATCCGCCGCGACGTCTGTTGGGTGTTCTCGGTGTTTGTCTGGAATTCAAGACACAGTTTTACTCCCATCGCCAGTCAAGGCCCCCTTAATGGTACTCGCAGCACGTCTATCGACTAATCGCGGCGTACATCGAATGCCAGTGTTCCTAATAAAGTTTCGATTAATAAAAATGCGTGCAGCCGAGTGAGAGCTCTGAAGGTTCCCCACCGGCGGCGTGGCGGCGCGTGGTGTGGAGAAAGAAAAGAACGAAAGAGAGCGGAAGAGCTGCTGAGGAATGGAGTAGAAAAGGCGGCAGAATGACGAGGGGAAGGCAAACCGAACGACAGAATAGAAGAAGAGAAAAATCGTGTGCGTTACTCGCTTTCGGTTGACATCGGCTTGCTAATGGGACAAACCAATTCAAAGCCACGGACACTACACGCTCTTGTCAGTTCGTTCTGAATTTATGACACCGCTTTCAGATTCAATCTGATAGCGACCGCAGTAATTAACCCGACTGAAGTTGGAAGATGGATTGCAGGGCATGTTTGTTTGCGAAAATTGCAAGTGCATGTGTTGCGGACCGCATAACTTTTTGACTTCTTAACGAGTTCAAATTGTAATCACTTCGTCAGTCTCTAGCTATGCGATGGAAAGTCTGCAGAGGCAAATGAAAGCTTTGCTAGTGTTTGGGTTCGATTTGCATCGCGAGGATATTCTGGAGTTGCTGCGAACATTTGTAGGGAAACTGAATAGATCCAAGATTCGAAAATATCTCTCACATGCGCTTTGGCTGGTAGGTTTTTTTTTGCGGCAGTGTGGGATTTCCATCCACTAAACCCACCTCCCCTTCTACCCATGGTCCTCTCTACTCCTGGTCTTCGGCCTTTTACATTCGGTTCGTTCGTATTGGCGGATGCCTGCGCTGCGTTTCGTTGTCGTTCCTGTCGCCGTTGCTCCTTCATGATGATAGCGACGGTTTCACTTACTGCTTTCCAAGCTTCTTGTGTGCTTAGCATCAGTCTGTTCGCCAACAGGTCACGGTAATCACGATATCGCGGACAGTGGAACATTACATGCTCCGCGTTTTCCACTGGCCAATAAGGGGTGTCTCCATGTCCGAATCTGTAGAGATATGCTCTAAAACATCCATGGCCAGTAAGCATCTTCGTTATGTAGAAATTCAGCTCTCCATGCTCTCCATCCAAGGGTC
Source organism: Eristalis intricaria (assembly GCA_964034865.1). NCBI lineage: Eukaryota > Metazoa > Arthropoda > Insecta > Diptera > Syrphidae > Eristalis > Eristalis intricaria. The sequence goes on from OZ035874.1 coordinate 24,058,821, forward strand.
GGGGATCAAGTTCTGCGTCCATCTACCTTTGTCAGAAAAGTTCCATCTTTCTTGCCATTCTTCGAGGTTTGCTCAACGTGTTAGCCCATCTTCACTTCGGCTCGTCGCTCTAGGCCTTTTCGCTCTGTTGGCACGATATTTCCATGCGGCCTCTTTGGTGAAGAGGTCTATTGACACCATTCCCGACAGAACGCATGTCGCGTCGTATGAGGTTGTTCAAAAGGCGCTGCGTACTCTCAAAGCATTGACTCTATATACAGCCCGGACTTTTGAGCTGTATGATTTAGTGTTCATTGCCCCAACCGATATTTGAGAGACATAGAGCATCATCGACGTGGCTACTCTGGCCAAGAGTAGCATTTTCTTTTATCTTGGTCCTCCAATGTTTGCCATGATCCTTGTCAGAGCAGCCGTGGATTTTGCTGCCTTCTCCTCTGCGTTGTTGCAGATATTGCTTAAAAGTTAGCCTTGCAACTATTGTAACAGCAAAGTATTTTAGTATTGGTAAAGACACTACAACGTGGTCACCAACGGTAGCTCTTATAGCCTTCACAACCCGTCTGCTACTGTTTAGTGCTACTTCGGGTTTTTCTTCATTTAATTGTAAAACAATGGTTACTAGCCAGTCCTGTACGAACCCGATGGTTTCGCTGCAATCATGTTCTAGCTCTTCCAGATGTTTGCCTACTACGATCGCTATTTCGTCGGTAAAACCAATTATTTTCGACGACCTCGTGGTTCCAAGCTTGAGGACGTCATCGCACACAAGATTCCACAGTAGAGGACCTAGTACGGTGCCCTAAAGTACACCACCTGTGAAGTTATATTGCCTTAACCCATACTCGGGGGCGTAGTGCAGTAATGTGGAATCGGTATTAATTTTGAACTCATTAATTGATACAACATTTTAGTGAAATCAATGATTGCAATCAAACAAATGCAATTTTGATTTCAGTGAGGTCTTTCAAGTCATTTTGAAGCTATTTTCATTTTCACGACGAAATTGAACTCCAGTTAACCGATAATTCTATTTAAGAGAAATAATTTAACTTGTTTTGAAAATGAGTTTCAAGTAACATTTTATTAAACCCGTCCCTTGTTGTTGTACAGATGAATAAATTTATTATTTACATAAAGAAAGTAGCTTTGTTTGGAAAAGAAGTGCAGTTCATACGTATGAGTCCTTCCCTTCGTCGAACTTGTCATGGTATTGCCAGACTAATGGCGGTCTGTACAGGGATGACTCAAGCAAAACAAAATACGATACTTCCAACTTCCCCATCAGAATGATCAACCACTCTCGCTATCTAGAAGCCCCAAGTATCCAAGCGTTACTTTAGATCTCAAACTCAGTTAAAAAGACGTGCATAGCTTTTTACGAATGCAGTAGTGCCTTCGAAAACAAAACGAGGCTTCCAACCTAAGTTGACCCTATGGATATATACGGCTGTAGTTCATCCGATTCTAATCATATCAGTGATCCATACTTGTATGGTGCCCGACCGTTAGTAAAAAAGAAAACATTACGAAACTTGACAAGGTACAAAGAATAGCATGCATTGGGACGACAGGCGCTCTACGGTTGACTCCGTCAGACCCTCTGATGGTAATGCTAAATCTTCTACTTTTAGACCTACACATTAAAAGCACTCACAGCGTCATCAGGCTGTTCGTCCCAAAACAAGCAGTTAAGGCTAAAATCTCTGCACACTTCCTTAAAATAGCCAGCCAGCCATGGGCCAGACTGACAATCTATGTGGCCTGAATAGAAACAATCCAAAACAAAGGATCTTCTCGGCGAACTCGTCATGATGTTTCTAGACTAGTGACGGTCTGTAGTAGTGGTGTGTCAACCCGGGTTAAAAAACCGAATTAACCCGGGTTACACCTAAACCGACTCAAACCGAGTAACATATATTTCAAATCGAATTGCCAAAACCGATGAAACGAACCGAATACATAATAAAACTGTAGACGGTACAACCCACTGTGAGCATATGATGCCGAACCGAGACCAACCCCAAATCATTCCTTATTGGTTCGGATCATAGCTACTGCAGCAGGCTGCAGCATTTCCGTAACTTTTCGTATATTGTGTGTTTTGTATGTGTACATAATATTCTCTCTTTTTTTTTGTGACGTGTCAAAGCAAGTAAGTTGCGTTCCACGTGCGGTGCGAGTATAAAAAAATATGAAGATAGCTAAAAGAGAAGAGAGAAAAATTAAAACAGTTTGCACACACACAGCCTTTATTGGCTTGGCTACCTCGTGCGCCTATCGCTTCCCTTGCCAACACAACCGTCTTAGGATACACATAGAAGACCGAAATTAAATAGAAACCCCAAAATAAAATTGGACAATACAACTCGACTGTGGTATGTGCACCATAATCCATATTTTTTGCCTCGGGTTCATCATCAAGCCGAGTTCATCAACCTGGGTTACAACTCGGTCTGTTTCTATTTTAACCCGGGTTAACTCGGTTTGTAAAACTTTCGGGTTGGCACACAACTAGTCCCAGAACTACTTACCGCACAGCAAAACAATAACAGCCCTACTACGTCTCGAGGGGAAAGAGGTGAGACAATTTATCATTGATAAACAAAGTCCACAGCCAGGTAGCAGGAACGGAATAGGAATTGGGAGACAGATGATGTACGCTCTATTACAATAGAATACTATTGAACTCACCCCTATCACGAATTCCATCATAATCGAAAATGTGCTACCAACTCCGAAAAATCTATCACATAATTCATTTTTAGTAGAATAGTAGTGAAAAATATGCTACGAATTTCGAATTTCCTGAAAATTGGTATCACTGGTGATATGAGGCGATAGGATTTTCTCGTAGTCCGCACCGGAACTTCGATTCGTAGTTAGTTTTTGTGATAGGGCTGATTATTTTCACTCGTTCACAGACAGAAATAGAGCCCAACATATCGAGATTTTTTTTGTACAGAGCCTGGCAGCGATTAAAGTCAAACAAATTATACACCTACGACAGCGACAGATTGAAATACAGTGGACTCTCCCTGAGTCGAACTCTCCTTAAGTCGACACTCTCCCTTACTCGAGCTTTTTCGCCATATTTTACATACATTTCCCTCAACTTTCCATACAAAAACCTCTCTCTAAAACATCCCTCACTGAAGGCTCAGTGTCATACGAGAATTGTTTCCTGATTTTCACTTCATTTGGTGCACAGAGAATGTGCTTTTTGCGGGACACATGGGTCCGCCTCAACTGAAGGCATCACAAGTTCCGACGGTGGAAAATTCTTAGAAATTGAATACCAAAACATATGAACCTCCCTTCAAATCGACCACACGTTACCTTAAAAATGTTATGTCCTTAAATACATCAACAAACGAAAGCAAGTCACCCTGTAATTACACGGCCGACCCTCTATGGAGTGGAAATTCAAAATAAATTCCGATAAGATTCTGGACTTGGCAATCTACGTGCGGATCCTGGTTTATTTGTTTGCATTCCCTCAAATCAATATATCCCAAAATACACGTTAAATAAGGTTAAACAGCACGGCACACAGTGCTAATTAGGTTGAAACTGAACCACCACTCTTTCCTCTGCGAAGAAAACTAGGTACATCAGATCAGTTTTTGTCGTTTTCTCATCAATCAAGGAAAGGAACAAATTTGTTTGATGAAAACCCACAAAAAGTAAAACGATCTAACCAGTTTTGTTCGCAACTGTAAGTAGGACCGACGCGTTCGTTTGATAAGTAAGTAGCTTTTTGACAATTTAAATGAAACACTGCTCCCGTCAACGGCCATACTTTGAACAAGCTGCGTTATTAAATTTGTGTACGACACAATTAAGAGCAGACAACATCCGACCATTGACTTGGAACTGATTTTCAGGTTTCTCAGCCTTTTGATAAATTTCAAATTTGGAACAATAGTTGTTGCTTAGAATTAATTTCAGGTTTGTCATTATAGGGAGACGACATATAGAACAGGTAGAATTCGTCTCCTACACATGTCACGCTGTTTTTTGATGGTCATAAAATAATTCCAGAGTTCGGAGTGGATCTTTATGATATTGCCACGCTCTAAGGTGGTCTCAACTAAATCGGCTGCATTTTGGATCAATTAAGAATGTTGGCCTGCAGCAGTGGTACGGATGTACGAGTATTGTTTATTTAGATTGGTAAAAAGACCCAATTAGCACTGAGATGTGATGTTTTGATGCCACTGAACTTGTGTACCTAATTTGATTATTATGTCAGTTCGACTCAAGAGGAACGAAACAAGATGCATTTAGGAGGATACAAATAAAGGGTTTTGTTAGACACATCATTGAGGTCACACAAGAGCTTGCCGCTTAGTTTCTCACGCTTGGACAGAACATGTTGTGGGGAATGTCATGCTTGATCTCAGGTCCAAATGACACGAGTATAAACAGAGCGTGCCCAAATTTCCATATCACTGTTTTGTTACTAGTGCTGAAGACAATGTTTACTTTTCTAAGAAGTTGCAATAAAAATAAACAATGAAGCTCTTGTCAGGGATTTAATTTTTAAAATTTGAATCCTCTTTAACTCTCTCCGGGGCTATTATTATGCTTTTCGGTGCCAATGCATTTTGCAATGATAATCTACAGCGAAAATGGTCCATAGTGCTCATGTCAAGTGAAATGTAATGTAAGCCCCTGGCTGCGACACTCTATCACCACCCATTGGCAAACAAAAAAATATCACCTCTATGCTAGCTGTTAAAAAAGGAGAGATGTAATGGCAGCGAATAGAGAAAACCATCCTAACAGACTAAACGGGGACCAAACCAGAAAATTAAGAATGAGGAGGACTCGTGGAGCTCAGCTTACTAATCTACACAACAAACCAGCTAAGATGACACCTACTAGCTCAGCGCTAACCTACCTAGCCCAGCCCTAAGCTGAATCAACGCCTTTCCTCCATCGTTTAGCGGCCAACTTAAGAACTCGGGAATACTTTGGCACATATTCGTGCCTTTGCTCGATTAAACGGTGTCATCTTTCTTGGTTAAAGTTTCGACTGTGGCTAATTTTTCTGATCGCTTACGATTGCCTGTATTTAACTTTTCTACCCAATTACAGCATACATTTAAACCAAATGTCTAACGCTGCGACTATGATAAAAAACTTCCAATAGGGTTCCGAACTTTGACACTTGATAGCGGCCATCTTGTTGAAGCTGGATCTGTCAAAATGGCATTTATTCAGTCTTGTTTGACAAATCACAATAACGTTCACATAGCAACAACATGTGAAAATGATTAAATTGTGTTATCAAAATGGGCGTTATGGCCTTTTTACGGTTGACAGCATCATCTTTGGCGATGGGCAGCATTCCTGGATTGGAGAGCTACGTCACCAATCAAACTTGTGGAATTAAGAACAATTACTATCGACATATCGAATACATCCCAACAGTCACTGTTTGTGCTGGTGATGTCATCAATCCCTATTTCCTTGATAACCATGTGGGCCGGCACTCACTATAAGTTGATGATTATTTTGACCTGAATTGGACGAAACGGACACCAACGACATGCGCTTTAAAGAGGACTGTGCTACGTTCTACACAACTCACGGTACATTGAAAACTTGCACTCACAGCGGACCTCAAAGCCAACATAACTCATTCCATCAGTCGAATTCACTGTGATATCTGCGCCAAAGCCAGAGAAAATAGGACATTACGGATGCGAGCCACATATTTTTTTGAGTTGTTTGGTAATGAGGCCTCCTGAGACAAGAGTTTCTAGCCTTAGCAGAGTTTTTATAGTAGGGATAGGCATGGATGGCGACCCACCCGCCACCCAGAAAGAGTACAGAACGTGTGCACTTCTCTCTGGAAGTTGAATACTAGACCATTTCGTTAAGAGATAGACGTCAATTAACGGAAGAAATTGAAAGTGACTGAGTTCAAGGGTTTGATCGCAGCCTGGCTACCAGAACAGATGACAATGTCTGGGCTTGTTTTTTAACCATGACAAAACTTTCTTGCTCGCTATAGTTTCAGCCCGAAAGTCGCTGCAGTGATTTGGTAAACGTAGACAAAGCTGGATGTTCAGATCTCACATCCAATCCATTTTCGATTCATCTGTGAAGATTCGCAGTGGATTCCAGAGTCTAGTGTTCAGACTTCCAGTAAGATCTGGAGGAGATGCTGCTCGAGAAGTTCTTCTCGGAGAGTGTTTAAAGTATAGTAAGCTCCTTATCCATGCGTACAGAGTTGTGCCTGCTGAGGATCGTTCAATGTCCAGACCGTCGTTCTTTCAAGTTGTGGGGGAATCTCATTCTGATCGCTGTATTAGCTCATGTCTGTCGAAAAACTGATTCTATCGGTGGTAGGTTAATGAGTGTGTTTAGAGCTTCGGAGGAGGTTGTCTACAGTGCTCCGTTGATACCTATATATGCAATCCTCTGCACTCTGTTGAGTGGTATGAGGTTGATCTTTCGAGGGCAGTCCACCAAATTGTGACACAAGACAGCAGTATGGGCCTGACTACTGAAACAAATAGCCGGTGGATCATGCTGGATTGTAGTCCCCACTTGGGGACCCTATGGCCCTTATACAACAGTACAGAGCTGTGGATGCCTTCCTGACTCGTTCCCGAATATTAAGCTTCCAGCTTAGCTTCGTGTCTAATATAAGACTTAAGAATTTCGCGCTCATCATTAAGCTTTAGGGTGATCCGGCATAGTGAGGAAGGGTCGAAGTTAGGGATTTTGTACTTCCTAGTGAAGACGAATAGGTCCGCCTTTTGGGGATTGACGTCTAGGCCGCATTCGCTAGTCGATTTTACAAGTTTGAAAAGTGCAGATGGCATAATATCCCTGATCGGGGCAATATCATCTGAATATGCAATGGCCTTACAACCAGTCCCTTCAAGTGTTACAAGCAGTTCGTTAACCACTACGTTTTACAAGAGAGGGAAGAATACATTACTTTGTGGTGTGCCTCTGTTCACAAATTGGGTGATCATGGTTTCAACTAGCTTCGAAGTTATCGTTTTGTTATTGAGAAGCTGGCGAATAAAAGCCACTAAGGACTTTTCGATCCCGAACCTGTTGAGTGCTGATGTTATTAGCTGGGGTTCTATGTTGTTAAAATCTCTCTCAATTTCGTTCAAGTTCCTTATGCTCCAACGAGTTTTCTAGAGTGCCAACAAGCGAGTGTAGGGCTGTTTCTGCAGATCTGCTTTTGTTATAGACTTGCGGAGAGATTAACAGATTTCCCACGACCGTAGGCAGGGATACTCCTTCAACATTGTCAGTGACTCGAAGGAGATGGGGCCTTGAATTATGAATTTTGGTATAGATATTCTGTGATCGATCCTGGCACTGCTTAAAAGTCGACGCACCAACCCACTACCCCACGAACCACTCACTCTGACTCTGTCCTTCACTCGATATATCTGCATATGATTCAACCATCATCGGGAGAACAATTGCGAATTCACTGTGATCAACTATTCTTTGCCCAAAATTCACATTCTGTACGACAGTCATTTCATGCTCTATTGACTAATTGGACGGTACATTTCTTGTCGTACTGAACAATTTCGAAAACCTGCAATTGACTAACTGCAGATACATCAATATTCACGCAATATAACCATTCATTGTGGAGTTTGACCATAAAACGTGATCGCAACTATTTTTTGTTGAAAAGAAGTACTTGAATATCGCTTTAATGCCGATAGCGAACGCTATTAGAATATGATAACAAAATGCTTTTGCTCCCAACTAGCAACGTTTGTGTTAGAAGAAAAAGGTTATTTTTCAGCAACAATAAACCGCGAATTGTCACACAATTTATCAGGCGATCGATTTATTGAAGCGAAACTTTCCGAGACAAGGAACAGTGGGTCACTAAGGTTTGCATACATTTATGTCATTGCGAAATTAATTTAATATTTTCTTAATATTAAATTGTACAGTATTGAAATCGTTTTTGTTCAAGTCAATACATTTGTGTAAGTGTAAGTCGAAGGAAATAGGGTTAATTTTAGCTTAGGCTGCCCGCCTAGGGCCAGTAAGTTAGAAATAATTAGCAACACTGTTCGTCCAAATGGTTTTAAGCATTTATTGTTGTGAGTTGTGATAGTAAAAATGAAAATATACGTGTCGATGCGGTGGTGTTACTAGCGAAAATATAATATTACTGAATATTTTTATTTATTTTTTTTTACCCTTAGAGGTAAGCTATTATAGGCAAGAACGTGCATGAACTATTGTCAAATTTTAGGGAAATTGTTCATCTTATTAGCCCAAAACAAATAAAGAGCCATAATACAAATATGAGTGGATAGCGTTCTTGTCAGAGATTTTATCCCGTGTTTGCTTTGCTCTCTCATTTTATCATGACATTTTGATTTTATTGCCTATGTTTTTCATGTGGGTCGCCGTGGCGTAGTGGGTAAGTGCGTTGACTCCTACGCAGACGGTGCCAGGTTCGATACCCGAATTTACTACCTTTGATAATTCACGGCTCCACCTCTTTCGAGTCACTGACAATGCTCCAAGAGTATTCCTGTCTAGAAAAAGCTTCTCAAACTTGGCCGTTCGGAGTCGGCATTAAACTGTAGATCCCTTCCACTCGTGAAAGAACAATAGCACGCACAACACGAGTGGCTGCTGAGAAGCTAGGCCCAGGTCCGCATCGGACTGTAGCACCACCCATATTATTATTATTATTATGTTTTTTATGTGTTCCGTTTTCTGTATTTTTTTCTATGAAATACGTGTTGCATCTGTCAAAATTAACCATGTGCGCTTTACATTAGCTCATGCCTATTATAGTTGGTCCTTTTATTTTGTATGCATACGTGAGCCGCATTTCATCAAACACATGATCTCTCCCATGGATCGATTAATAATTTGTGGAATTACTTCAAAAGAATGACAATATTAGGTTAGCGCAGTCAGTATTTTTTCACCGTATAACAACAGCAGTCAACAAACGCGTAATTCGTGAAACAGCATAAAAATGTCAACCTTTAGTACGGTGTACGTATATTGTGCCATTTCTTTTAAATGTCGTAAATTCAGTGGTCCATTATTAGTACTGAATATTTAATTTCTACAATGCATTTTTTTTTGAAGAGTTTGTACAGATGCATAGTTAGATTGCAAAACGTTACATGCCATTCTAACATCTATAACAACAGAGCCCGACATTTTATGCTCTAGACATAATTAAGAGATATTATTCTTTCCAATAACGGTTAACAAAATCTAATATGTTTTTCTAATTTTCTAATAAGGAATTGTACAGTAAAAAATTCGTAAATAAAAGTCTTAATTTATAATTCGTACAAGCTTGTTTTTTTTTTGTTAGATTGGCAGCACTCCCCGCTTTCCCATAGCATACGGTGGCTCCGAATGTGTGTAGACAAATATAACACCACGGGTTCTGAAAAGAATAAATCTAAATTAAGTTTTATAGAGAAGATAGCAAACACTTTTGAAATTTTAGGTGAATAAGTAATTATTTATCATTAACTTAAAATGTAGGAAAACAAACCATCTGCCTGTCGAATCTGTAGTCGTTATAAAAGTCGTGTTGCAACTGCTTTACATACGATTGTCACTTAACTTAAGCGCATATGATTGCTTGCTTTTGGCTTGAGCCAGAGAATTAGAAAATGTTTATCTAGAACTTGACTTGGAAAGCAGGATATAAGGTCCCGTCTGCGAAGAAGGCGAATGGATGAGCAGACGCAACAGCGAACTCTACGAGCTGTACCAGGATGTGGATGTAGTCCGGAAGGCAAAGATTCGTCGACTGCACTGGCTCGGCCACATCGAGCGCATAGACAACAATGCTTCAGCTAAGAGGGTCTTCGAATCCGAGCCTCCTGGTTCGAGAAGGAGAGGAAGACCGAATCTCCGGTATAAAGACTAAGTAATCGCGGATACAAGACAGCTTGGTCTTGATGACTGGAAGCAGCGTGCCCTGGACCGTAAACTATGGAATGCTGCTATCGCTCAGGCTCGGACCCTGCATAAGCCGTCAGCCTGATAAGTAAGTAAGAACTTGACTACTGATCGAAAAGACCTACTGTCGTTCTGCGATCGGATATCCAATTTTGCTAAGGTGCGTTTTATTATGACCACAAATCCAGATTAGATCACGGGCATAATAAAACAGATCTCAGAGCGACGAAGCGTTTGGGTAGTACCTGCTTATCCGTTTGTAAAAAGTCGAAAAAATGCTGTTGAAATTTGCATGTGGAGCTTCTCCCATGCCAACGAAAATATTTCGGATGCATACATCCGCTTTTTATGCTAATATCCAGACTTCCCTAATCCCTTGGGTCGCCGTGTCGTAGTGGATTAATGCGTCGACTCCTACGCAGAGGGTGCCAGGTTCGATACCCGAATTTACCACCTTTCATATTTCACCGCTCCACCTCTTTCAAGTCACTGACAATGCTCAAAGAGAATTTCCTGTCTAGAAAAAGCTTCTCAAACTTGGCCGTTCGGAGTCGGCATTAAACTGTAGGTCCCTTCCACTCATGAAAGAACAATAGCACGCACAACACGAGTGGTTGCTGAGAAGCTAGGCCCAGGTCCGCCTCGGACTGTAGCGCCACCCATATTATATTATTATTATTATTATATATATCCAGACTTCCCTTAAATTTAAGTCAATTCAAAAATTGCATATCACAACACTGGGCAACAGAGGTTTTGTTGCATGAAGTTCTATACTCAATATATATTTGCCCCGAGCATTTAAAATTTAAAGTCCCTTTTCCAACAGCCTGCCTCTGGTTAGCGGTCCAGTCACCATTTACCGTTGGGATCAAAGTAACGGGACTATCATTGGAGTAGTAAATCAGTAGTAGTAGTCTGACCATGGGTATACAAATGGACCAATATGGTCTAAGTGTGCTGGTGAATGAACTAGCAGCCCACCTACTTAACATAACCTTTCCAATAGCAGCCCTAATTATTGAGGTACGAAAGAGGACCATTTTTACAAATAATATACCAGTTTAAGTTCGAAGCTAAAATTAGTTTTTGTGGTATAATGAGAACATGATTTTACATAAGTTTTTCTTTCTTGACATGGTTCACAGGGCTGTTTTTAACGTTCCAACAGTGGTCCAACTCGACGCTGATACCGCTCCTACATAGTACGAATACCTTGTTCGCCTTGTTCTTCATTCAGATCACTAAGATTTTCAGGGAAACCGTTCAAATAGCTGTGAAGGAAGTGTACTATAAGGCTTATATCACAACCATATTGCTGGAAGGGCTTCTCTTTTTTTAGATGTACACATATTTTTCTCGCACACAATTTTGTGCAATCCAAACCATTCGTTCCAGGCTTATTTCATTATCGGTCATATAACTTTAACAGTCTCCTTCAGTTGTCAACCTTTTTATATGTGCTCCATCAAAAATCACGGCTTTCGGTTTCTCTGTACTCAAATAATGGAACATGCTATAGATGTATTTAAAACAATCACCATTCTTGTTCAGAACTTTGTTAAATTGTTTCATTAGCCCTAGCTTAAAATACAAAGGCAGTATTATTCGATCCCTAAGCAGTAGCGGTTCATTTGTGACTTTCGACTTTCGACTTTTCCGGAAGAATGGCTTGTCTGGGAGTTCCGGCTTTTCTGGCCCAGTGCTCATACTATCTAATGATTTGAAGGATGGAGTGGTCATTTTCTTATTCCGCACATGTTTTACATACCATAGAAGGCACCTAGTATTCGTGGTGGATGTCCAAAGGACGTTCAAATTACCACCACACAATTAATCTGAAATTATTGAATGTATATTCACCATAGATGTATGAGAAAATGTTGGGATAGTTATTGTAGATATTTTTTGTCGTGGGCATTGTAAAAGACAAAGAGTTCTTAAAGTTCTATGAAAGTAAAGTGTAACTAGTACCAAAATAAAGACATAGCTGTATCCCAAAAACCGGAGACGTTGGAGAAAAATCCAAGATTGATTTGAAATCAACGACCGATGAAAAATCTCATTCAAGAGGATAAAGTGGAATTTTTTGACCAGTGTAATGAGTGATCCTTATACAACACTAAAAACCTAACAAAACTCTACTATACTTCAGATTCACATCAGTAGGGTGACCACAAGGTCCACTTTGGTGGAGAATAACTCAAATGATGCACACTTTTGTGACTAGATGTTTATAAAAATCAAAGTCACTGCAAACCGTTTTTTATTCTTCTACTTTACTTCACCATCAATAGCCATAAAAAAAATTAACAGACTCTATTTAAATATTAATTCAATTTACTTAATATCTGTCCATAATTAATTTACTAAAGAGAACAGTCTCTAAACTGTGGCCGAAGTCTCTGACAAACACAATTTCTTTTTTTCAAAATGTTGAAAGCATTCTAACTATCGATGATCAGCGGCAACGCTGTTCTCTTCCCATGATTGAAACTTTACAACACTAACATATTTTGTCAAAAAGGTAAATTGGTCGAAGAGTTCGTTACACACGAATCGAAAACATAGCGATTCTTCTATGCAATGGACTTTATCGAGTCTTCTAGGTTAGGTTAGGTTAGGTTAATGTGATTGCCACAACTGAAGCAGTTCCGGCCAGTTGAGATCCTGTTTGGACCCAATGGGGGATCACTAATCGGCAGCTAACGTGCCGGTTCCTCTTTGGGTACTAACTAAATAAAACACTTGAAGATACCTACTGGTAAGCTAGTGGCGTACCCTGGATGATGCACTCCTTTGCTGGGTTACAGCCAATTAGTATTTTTTATAAATTTTGCTATGACCAGAATTTTGATCCCAGACATTTCTTAAAGGCTATTGAGTGAATAACTGCCTAGCGTGTTTTTTCTTGGCCTTGCAAGCGCTGGGCAGGTGCCGAGGTAGTGAAGTAAAGTCATTGTAGGGGGTTACCCATTCTCCTTGCGTGTGTGCCTAATAGGCAATGACCAGTAATAATGCCAACTACATTGCTGATTTCCTTTCTATTTAGAATAAAGAGAGCGCTTGTTTTTTTGGGATCTACTGAAGGCCACATTAGGCTTGAAGACCTACAAGTATCTAATTCCAACCACCTCCAATTAGCGGCGTTGATGGCATCTGCAAGCAACAAAGTGCGAGAGAGAGGGATATGGGGTGTCCCGATTACTTGCCATTGGCAAACCCACCCCTGTTCTAGCTAGCTCGTTGGCCCATCCGTTGCCTGGAATACCCAGGGACCCTTATATTGGGTAAGGTTGCACCTGACCGCTATCTCCCTAAAAGATATACAACAAAGCTTTACCATCTTAGTTTTGATTGATGGTGTCTCTAGGGCCTTGATAGAGCCTCGAGTCTTCTACATATCCAAACATTGTTCATGGGCATGTGAACGAACTTTGGTAAGGCAAAAATACTGCGAATAATTTTGGAGGCACAGTTGGCAGAACAAAAACTTTGACTAATTCGGATTAAGTTGTAAGCTCACACACCTTCGCAAGCTGCAATCTAGTTTGTTAAGTTTTTTTTATCGCTATCGATGGTGAATTAAAGTCTGGGAGTTGTCTGGATTAAAAAAAAAAAACCATTCGCAGGAATTTTGATTTTTACATACTTCTAGTCACAAAAGTGTGTATCATTTGAGTTATTCTTCCTTACATAAAGTGCGTAAGCAAATGTAACTATTTTATCTTGTTCATAAAATATCACACAAAAATAATAATTTTCAAACAAATTGACTTTTCCTTAATTTTTTCATCGTATGTGCATGTGTGTGTCGTATGTGACTGGTTATATGTATTTGTGTGTAACAAAGCTTTTCTTCGGTACACGGTACAGGGATACTTTGCCGTGCTGCACCGGTCTCTTCGGTACAGGTGGTCACCTTAGTCTTTTTACTTAAAAATTTGAAGCCTGCTTTTAGCCGTGGAATGAGGTAGCTTAAAAGTTTCTACCAAAGAGGACTGTGATTGAGAATGTACATGACTGGTCCATTCAATTTGGATCATAGTAGACGAGAATCCCACTCCCGAGTTAGACGAGGTCAAGATAGGAATATCAAGACTTAAATCCAAAAAACCTGCCGGTGCGAACAGTCTGTCCGTTGAAATCATTAAGGCAGATGGAGATGATCTGGTTGGATGTATGTATACCAGCTCAAGAAAGCACGACGAGTAGAATCTCAGAATCGTTTTCCCGAAAAAAATAAAAAAAAGGAGCCCCCTTTAACTGCGCCGACTACAGAGAAATAAGGCTCCTTAATGACGCGCTGTCATGGGACTTATTTAACATCATCGTAGAGAAGATCGTGCAAGACTCACTCGTCAACACTAGAGACACAATCTTACAAAAGTCCGTACATCAGATGATTTTGACGTGCTTGGCACAACACAGCGATCCGCCAATGAGGCATTGAAACGAAATCGGTTAAGATGTGTCTAGCAGTGAACGAGGGCAAAAAGAAGTATATGCTATCGTCGAGAAAGGACACACAAGATCGACGAATCGGCCAAATGGTCACCGTAGGAAAACATAACTTCGAGGTTGTGATTGACTTCGTCTATCTCGGCTTCGCAGTATGTAGTACGAAGAACATCAATACCAAGATCAAACGCAGAGTAACTCTTGGCAACAGCTGCTTCAATGAACTCAAGAGGCAATTCAGAAATAGAGCCATCTCTTGAATGACCACGCTTACTTTGACACTGATCATCTCAGTCCTATTGTGGTACGAAGAGGTCATGCCTCTTCGGATGAAGAAGTCCTAGGTTTCTTCGAGACAACAGAGGACGGTCGCGTCTAAGGTGGCGCACTCAGATGGAGAAGAGCCTCAACCAACGGGGCGTGAAGAAGAAGACTGATTGATTGATAAGAAGTCTTAGGTTTCTTCGAGACAACAGAGGACGGTCGCGTCTAAGGTGGCGCACTCAGATGGAGATGAGCCTCAACCAACGGGGTGTGAGGAAGAAGACTGATTGATTGATAAGAAGTCCTAGGTTTCATCGAGACAACAGAGGACGGTCGCGTCTAAGGTGGCGCACTCAGATGGAGAAGAGCCTCAACCAACGGGGCGTGAAGAAGAAGACTGATTGATTGATAAGAAGTCCTAGGTTTCTTCGAGACAACAGAGGACGGTCGCGTCTAAGGTGGCGCACTCAGATGGAGAAGAGCCTCAACCAACAGGGCGTGAAGAAGAAGACTGATTGATTATTTCTTTATTGTAGCTAAAAAAATACATTTTCCTTAAAACTTCATTGCACAATTTACAGAGATACGGTATAACTACCTTACTACTGAAAACTTATTATATTTATTGTTATATAAATTGCAAGAAAATTTATATAACTAAAGACATCTAGCCAGAGATATTGCTAGATGGACAGGCTTGTTGGTCACGGCTCAGGTCTACTCCGGAGTGTATTGCCAAATAAAGAAGAAAACGTGAATGCACGTAAACCTAAACTCCGTGAATTCTCCATGTATAGTATATTAATCGAATTCTGGAAAATAGATACTTGTATTTTGTACAGTATTTAGTCAACCACAGAAGCCACATCACAGTTTTCGAGTTCATCACCAGTTTCAACTACATTCATCATGTTCGATTTGGAATAGAATTGGATAAAGCATAACACATGCAATTAAAAAAAAATCAAAAGTTGACCTTTACACCTATATCTGACAAAGTTGCGACAACTTCACAAACATTGATACTAAATCATTTTCACGGCCCCACCTCTTTCGAGTCACTGATAAACAGTAATAAGGGTCTAGAGTCGGCATGTAGGTCCCTTTCACTCGTGAGAGAACAATTGCACGAGTGGCTGCTGTTGAAGCTAACCAATGGCCTTCTATGGGCTGTAGCGCCACCCATATTATTATTATTAAAGAGCAACGCGAACTACTTATCTACCCAGGTTTTTCTTCACTGAACGTCAGGAAAACGTAGCCATCCAACAGAAGATCGCCATTAAAAATAACCGAATTTTTAATTACTCATCAAGTCTGCTTTTGGAAAATTGATAATGATTCATTGGCACGATATTCAAGCAGTCAGTCGTTACAATGTTTTTTTATATGCGACCATAAAGAATAATGTGTTGACACTCCCGATGCGAATGAACAGATAATTTCATTGTATTATGCCTGATTTTTTGTGCACCCTATCCTCATTTGCAACGCATGGAGTATAGTTCAACTATTCCGTCGTCATCAATTTTTAATGCCATCAACTTTTACGATGCACGTGGTGTCTAAGTAATGAAGGTAGTTTGTGTGAAATGGAAGAAATGAGAATGTTGACATGGTTGCAAATTCAAGACATGGGTGAAGACGACATTAGAACTTCTTCACAAAGACTGCCTTAACTTCGTGAATGTCCAGACAATAAGATGCCGGTGTCAGTAAGTCTTTAGTCGCTCTCTGGTGGAACCTGATTTTCATATATATTTCGGTAGGAGTGATTGTGGAATATCGCATGCCAAAGGCTAACGAACTGAGTCGAATCAAGTAAGCTTAAGCCCAGACACAACAAACACAAAACGATAAACTTGCCAAACATCTCCGTGCACTGTCAAGAGTGGTGTCTATCGTTAGGGGCTATTGGCCGGTCGGATTTAACGCGATCGAGGTTGGCATTGTCAATAAAATACTTCATCGCGGCCGCATCGATAAAAATGTGGGGGAAACCCCTACTCCACTCTTGCAGATATTCGACTCTGGTTCGGATCAGATGTGTATGCGTACCCTCTTGTAACGACTGTAAAATCACCGTGAATGTCTTGGCCAAAGAGGAATACGAGCCATCACTTCATGTTCAAAACTCTGCTCTGCGCGTTCCTTTCATTTGCTCCCCTAAGCAAACATCTTCAATGTCATCAGATTTCAACAGCAAATAGCCTTGGGCATCTTGATGATGAGCTCTCCCTCACCCACCCTAGGTCGCATCGTTTCACAGTCTCGAGCAGCCTCCTTGTCATCTCACCAAAGACATTCGGTTGGCAACAGTCTGACGCCAACGTCTCTCTGGCTGGAACCCTTCTGAGCTGAAACACGGTGCACATGACATGACTGCGTAAACAATCAACTGTTCTGCACCACGCTTAGTTGCACTGGCAACAGCCCATCTTCGGGAAAACAAAGAACACCCTGCTGCAGTTTCACAACCGCAACTGAAGTGCAACAGGTAACGAACTGACAACTCGCACTCACCCCTGTTTCATTGATTTTCCAAACACACAGCCCCCCCTCCCCACCGCTCTGTTAGCACACACTCACTCCGTATCTTATCACTTGTGTCGCTGCACGGTTTCGCGCATCGCGTATCTAATTAAAATCGCACTCGTAAACAACGCTGACTTACGTGTTGGAACAGTGCTCGCCCATTAGTGCGACATCGGAGTTAATGATGCTCGAGTTGTTGCCGCACCAGCCGAATATGTACTGGAAGTAGCTCGAACATCGCACCCCCCAGAAGCCGGAAGTGCTTTGAATCGATTCCTTGAAGTAGACCGGTGCCATTGTGTGACTGCACAGGGGAATGTCTGCAAGATACAAAATAAAAAATACACCTGTCACTGTCAAGTGCGCGGTGAGTGTGTTCAGTGGCATACTTTTGCTGTTGTTGCATGCCGGTTGCACTTGACCGCCGTTCAGGTAGAAGTCCACGTGGCCGCAGGACTCGATTTTCCCGTAAATTCCCACGTTGGTGTGGATGACATCGACGAACTCGGCGTCCGTGGGGTCCAGCTTCAGATGCGTTACGGATGTCGCGAAGAACGGCAGGGCCGGGTCGAGTCCTGAATGAGTTCGTTAGTTGGCATTGGATGTGGAGTGTCAGCGGTCGAGTACATACCTGTAATCCTTTGCACCTTTCGTCCTGTTTGCTTTTCAATTGAGTTGCTGGCGAATGCCGCGACATGCGCGCCCAAACTAAAGCCGATTATGTGCATGCGGGAGGGGTCGAATGCACGGTTGGCCGTGGCCAGGCGCATTATGAACGCTGCGATGCATTCGCCGGCTTGTTTGGTGTTCACCGCTGCTGAGGGATAGCACGGGAGCGCTGCCAATGTTCCCCAGTCGACTGTGATAACGTTTGTTGACTTGTACTTCAGGTATTCTGAAAGATTAAAACAGAGATGGATGAGTGGAAGGGGATGGGCTTTTCGACAGAAGCCAGTGCCATCTGTTGGAATGGATGGATGACACAATATGCAGACATATCCACGACAGCAACCAAGAGGAAAAGTTCTCTTCAGCTTTCGCGTGGATAATGTGGCGTGGAGAAGAATTTAGAGGGAATCAGATTTGTTGGAATCACTGAAGTTTCTTGTTTAGCCTAGTTAGACTAGGAGTGTTGTTGGTCTTGCCTTAAGATGTAAGCAAGAGAGCTTGCAATTGGTAAACAATAGCATACACGGTAGGCTGTTCAAATTTAAGAGCAAGTAAAAAAAGGACGGCGGAATGTGACAGTTGAAGTTAGTTAATTTTCAACCGCTTCTTTCAGTCGATCGATGTTGACTCATTGCATAGAGCTGGGTCAATCGTTCAAATCCAGCTAACGAATCATTCGCTGTCAGTATTGGTTAAAAAAAGATTCGGTCATTACAGTCGATCATTCATTTCAATCATCGGTCATTCAAAGATAGAGACCGATATGTTCCGTTCGTTCAATGCTACAGACAGCAACCAAAAATGCTTCCAACCAATCGATCGTTGCAGATTCATTGTATTGGATTACGAAAGCACTGAAATGCTAGAAGATTGTTTGTATGCCCATACACCAAAAATGTTCTCGGTTACACCAATAATTCATCGCTACATACATATAAATAAGAACTAAACATAGTTTAATATATGAGGACTCGAACAGTATGTAGTACTGTTTGAATGTCCATCGATCCTCTCTTGAACAAATGAATAGGGAGAGAATGGAATAGCCAAACAAGTATACTACTACTTGTATACATCGAACGAAGGAAGGGACGACGAAAGGAAATCTGTTCGCTCATTTCGCTCGGAACAATATGAACGAACGGAGCGGTGAATCAAATGATCCACCGAAACGAATATAAGGAAATGAACAAAAATATTGAATGGTTTCGTTTGTTCACATCGTTTCAGTCATTCATTACATTTCGGTGGCTCATATCGTTTCGTTTATTCATATAGCTTCGAACGAATCTCTAAAAGTATTGACTAAATGATTGATTGGTTTGTAGTTGTGTGATTGCGATCACAAATACTTTTGAGTGATCGGGTTAAAACGATCAAATCAATCACGATTGACACAGCGCTATCATTGCATCGTCTAAGGCCAACTGATCGTATTCAAATTGTGAAAGCTAAGTGACTCTAGAAGCTACATTCCAGTGTGAACGTGTAAAACAGTTTGCACCGCACGAATCGGCACGCACCAGTGCGGCTTCCGTCCCGACAAATTGACGCTAAGACACATCCTGGAAAAAACCAGCGACGTTTAAATCGACTAACCACCTTTTCATAGATTCTAAGCAGAAGCAAACAGTACCCATCGTAAGCAATTACTTGAAGCGATGGCTAATTTCGGGAACGCGTATATATTGATCTGGTTGGGTCGCAGCATCCACATACGCGATGCAGCACGTTGTTCGGCGCAAGGACTTCCGAGCCGTTTGGAGCCTGCAAGGACATACGCTACCGTGTGATTTTTTCAATTTGGTACTGGAGAACATAGTGCGGTGGGCAGCTGTAAAGCCGGAAGGAACTGTCTTCTATAAGTCATTGCAACTACAGATGCAAATGACATTGGGTGGTGTGAATAAAAACTGAGTGTGGGCATTTCCTTATCATTTTGGAGGAAATGCTCCATCTGGTGTAAATAAAAATTTATTTCGTTAAGTTTAATGAATCCTTTCCGCTCACATATTTTGTCAGCGGAGTGTCACCTGTGTTTTGGTGTGAATAAAGATGGAATATGTTCAGATATCGCTTGTAGAAGTTGAGTGTGCACAGGAGGTGACTTCAAGAGAGAAAAAAGTGAAAACAATTTCAAATACATTTTCCATGCTTCGGAAGAGGAACTCTTTGACGGATTAAACCTTAATCCTCAAAAAAATAAGGAAATCTGGAAAGGACGATGACGATTTTTTTTCATCAAGTGTTTGCAATTTTATCCGTGCTTGCTGGAAAAAAGCCAAACTCCAGACATGAAAAATAAAAAGCAATCTGAGTTGAATGCTATGGAAGAAGAAATAAAAACAAGCTCATGGGTTTAATTTGAACATCTCGCAAATAAGGAAAAAAATTGGCAACATGAAGTCCCGCGTCAAATCAAAAGGCGATAAGAAAAAGACCAGCAATCTTCCCATTACATTAAAAGACCAAAAACAAAAAAATGTACGGTACCACCATCGGTTTCTTCAGGAATATCGGAAAGGAAATGAGTACTGTTGGTTGGTTGAGGCCCAGGTCCACCTCGGACTGTAGCGCCAAATAAAGAAGAAGAAATGAGTACTTAATCATTCCATGTTATCAAACTCGAATCTATACATGTACTTGAAATTATCCCCTGTGTCCCCAAAAGGACATGGATTATAATTCTTTGTTTTTCGCGTTTGTATTTTTAAAAACATTATTGCATATTATTTGCACCCACTTTTACCCGACTTTGCACTCGTCCTTAAACGCCAAGAACAGTAGTTTTCAAACGTCAACTGAAGGGAGGGACCTACTTTGATTACATTTTTTCTTCACACCAAATTGAGTATTTCCCTTAACGAAAATACTTGACTCATGTTTTCTTACTCGGAGTGTTTTCTCAGTTTTTATTCACACCTTCCATTGACATCGTTGCGCGTTTTCAACCTACCGTAGTTGAAGCATTCAGTGCAAATGAAAAAGAGGCGAAGCGTGTTGGTCTTAGGATCAGTAAGATAATAAAGGACATGAATTGTTAGATATTAAGATCGATTTTTATGTCATTTTTGTCTAGTATAAGTTGTCCTGGAAATTCAATAAGAATGAAAAAAAAAAACATGGCTACCGTCAGTGAAATTGATCCAAATCGATGGTTTTCGCGGCAATGACAGCATTTGTCGTGACAGCACATGACAACATTCAGAAATACAATTCAAGAGCTCAAGAGTTGAAGCGTAAGGCTTACGGACAGAAAACCTGTGGAATCCTACACTAAACCTTATATTCAGCTTCAGCTGAAGTCATTCGTGATGGCTCGAAGTCGTCTGGTGTATTCTTCCAAATATATTAAAATCGGTTCTGCCCGAACCTATCGTTGTTGGTCTGGTGCGTGAAATGTGCAACATAGGAGTATAATTGTGTTTTTTCTGTTTTCATTGTAATTTCTTGGTATGTTTTATTTAGTGTTTTCAGAGCGACTGTTTGTTAATTTTATGATATCTTTTTCAGGTTAAATAGTACTCATTGTGTTCTTATTTCTAGTCATTTCAAAGTTAAAAATTAAGTGTGATTAAATTGAACATAAGTAAAAACAACCACATTTTGTGTAATGTGGCCTACCACATGTACCTGCAATATCACTTAGTAGGCCATATTTAACACATGATCTTTTCCAGATGCATTTATTGCGCCAGCTTGCGTACAAAGTGTTGTATGCTCAATGTGGGTACAAGAAGACTGTTCAAGCAACGAGCAACAATGTTTGAGAGTTTTGGTGCAGTTAAACCTAAAAATCATTACCAGGCCATATTTAACACCAGGTAGGCCATATGAGCCGCAAGTTTTTTGAAAACGCAATATGAGGTTACTTTAGTTTTTTCAGTCTTCTTGTTATGTTTCTTAAAAACTGGCACTTAAGTGTGAAGGTAAATTAATTTTAATTTTTTTAAAAATGAATTAAAAGAATTCAGAATAAATTGATGGGTTTATTTCGAAAAAAGTGAACGGTGGGCAATATTTGCCGAACTTTCTCTAAACTTGAAGTTTTGGTACAAACTATCTAGTATTAGTGACTTGTGCAGAACAGGAGAAGGGTGGCCAGCATCTCCTACGGCCTGCAGTCCAGAGACGAGCTATAGCTCGACACTTATTCAGAGCTGATGACATTGAGTGCATCGAACTTCATTATAACAGAACCGTACCAGTTTGTATCTTAAAGAAATCCAAACGCTCCTTGCACTACAAACAGTCTGAAGTCTTGTTTGGTCTCGTTGGCATGAATTTTACAAATAGCTATCCGAAACTGCATCACAACGGATAATATCCGATTTCTTACTCATCATCTGGATTCTGGATTCCAATCCTTCGTGTTTAAGATACCACAGGGAGAACTTCACAATCATAGTAGGCTCTCGTTATACCATTATTTTTTTTTTTTTATGAATCATTTATTTTTATGGGGTGAAAGGATATGGAACCTATCACCTTTTTTCTATGTATTTCATGTGATTTTTTGCACCGTTTTTTTTTCTGGAAGATATCTACCATTTTAAAAACGAATTAGGTGCACTTATAAAAGTCACATATGTACGTTAACAAGCTTGTGACACGTAATGTCTGAAATTCTACACATCAAAGCGTTATGTCAATTCACTAAATACATTTCCCTGTCTGTCCAATAAATAACAGAAAAGCACTAACCACGTTCAAGGTCACATTTCCCTTTTCACAGAAACCACAAAAACGACATTTAATATGTCAAGCAGGTGTTCCCACAGACAGATGTCTCTCCCTCTCCATTTCTCTTCTGCAGACTACCTTACCCTCGTGTATAGCCTTTGTCTGCTGGTACTCGAGACCTCCTCCATATCCATGAATGACCAGCTTGTATTGGTTGCTTGGCGATATCCACGCCGGCAAGGTAGCTGTTGTGCCAGTCACAAGATGCGGCTTCCGTTGCGGCTCATCACTGCTCGAAATGTAGAATTTGACAAAGTCACTTTCACACGCCTCCAAGTACTGAACCACACACGACCCGACTGTCAGATTTACTCCGGCGGACGCCATCTGCGACAGGCTCACTACACAGAGACACAACACTAAAACGAACTTCTGACAGACCGATGACATTTTAAATGAATAATCGTTATGTTTTATTGTCAAATTGTCTGCCCATGTGCCGATCACGAGGTTCGAGCGCACTGTCTGCAGGCGCGCAGCTCAAAACTGCATTCGACTACATCGCCTCGCATATTGAGGTGTCGTAAACAGAGTGCCGGACGAGCGTTGAATGCTTAACGATGCGTAAAATGGAGAAATTCTGACGTATCGAACAAAAGCGGAATTCATTCTCTCTCGCGGACGTTTGGGCGAGTGTCTGAGTGTTTACCTCGCCAATTCTATTTACGAGCTAGTCGTACACCAACGTTAGGCGCGTGACGGGAATGATTAAACTGCTACAACTATGGCATTTATCAGCACTCTACAGAGCTTTCCATTGAGGAATGGGTTGCGGATGGAATGATAACATTTTACGGATGAGATATTCCGAGTGTCACTGACACAGATCTCGCATGGAGCAGTGGGTCGCATTGGAGCGATCATTTGGGTTGGATCAATGTCGGCTCAATGATTAGAAAGTGAGAATAATTTAAATTTTTTTCCCACTGAGTTGCAATGTCCAAACATTGGCGGATCCTTGAAAGGAGCTTCAGACAATATCCGCGCTGTTGTACTGTTCATGCACTCAGTAAGTTAGGTGGATTATACTGATTTATTACTTCTTGAGAAAGCGACCCGTGAAGGGTCCATTAGTCTGAGCTGATGCCTTCCATTGATGACGGGCCGCGCTTGTAACCACCGTGACAGTACGATTTACGTACAGCCAGCGTTTCCGAAAGTACTCCTTTAGCAGTATTTTCGACTCCTCCGTACTCGTGTACTCCTTTCACGGCCGTACTACTATTTTTTTTAATCTAAGTGTATAATACCCTTTAGCAATTATACTGTTGTTGCATCAGAGGGATGCTTTGAAAGTAAAAAAGTCAGCTAAATCAAAATATGTTTATATTTAGGTTTATCTTTTGTTCCTCAACTGCAGCTAAAAAAATCCCGCAGAGTATTCAATTTTTCAAAGAAACGTTTTCAAGACTGTTAATTTAAGAACATACAATTTTAAGAACATACAATTTTAAGAAGTTTTTTGTTCGGTGAACATCTGTTGTTACAAGATACATATAAGCACTAAATTGCACCACAAAATTGTATTTATTGTTTCTAGCCGATGTTCTTCAGTTAACTAAACAGCCTACAATTTTTTTTTCCAATCCCAGTAAGCCTGATTACTTAAGCTTTTACCATATATAGAACATTTTACGGATCTAATTTACATAATTTTATTTAATCAAGGTTTCTATGTGGTACTGACTGTATTTATATTGGGGCTAAGGCTGAACTTTTTATTAAGTCAAAAAAAAAATTAAATAAATCAAGTACAGTAGAATCTTAGAAAGATGAGAAGATATAAAACATGCTCCATTTATCTTTTCAAATTGTTCATATTTCCGATAATCAAAATCTAACGTAAGTATATTCTCAAAAAAATTTAGATTTAGAAAAACAAACAAAAAAGAAATTTTCTTTATAAAAGCTATAAAAACAGACTTACACCCAGAGATAACCTATAATAGAGATATCCAACTTCTACCTCCCTTGCCCCTTGATTTCATCTGACAGCGTTTTTTATACGCTTTTTGTCCCCTGTCTGTGAATATGTGTGAGCTCTTGAGAACAGCTGTGGAGACAGCTGATACCCTTCCCCACCTTAGTAATGGGGTGAATTAGAGTTCTTATTTGAAAATTCGCTCGTTATTTGAACGTTTTTTCAAATTTCGGTGTTAAATTTTCAACACAGTATGGAGGGGTAAACGAACGAACAAAGCTTATGTTCATGAAGTCGATTCATTAAAACTTTGAGCAATTTACAATCTGAAATTATTGGACATAATTAATGAATGCACAACATAGTGTGAATTTTTTCATATGAATAAAAATTAATAATACTTTCACACGCTCAGTTAACCAATAATAAAAATATTATTGAAGCGTGAATTATATATAAGATGTTTAGACAACCATATTTTAGCATTAGTAAAAGTTGCAATATCTTGCCATTGTTCTTATCAAATTGTTTAAATTGAATTCATGAGTTTTTCAGAATCCATGAATTAAGCGTATAAAGCGAATTTAATTTTTTGAGTTAATTTGTCAGGTATGGTTTATGAATAGGCTATATATACACTATAAGAATTAATTTTAGGTCAAATAGTTCCAGTTAAATGGTCATTGCAATACATTGTTATTCAAGAAAGTCCATATAACAATGTGAGAAAATCCTCTTAAAAATACTAGTCAACTTTTGAACACCCTCCGAACAACATACCCATGTATGTTACATGGAAAGTACATGGATTCCCACTAAATTCATGAATCTGCCGCTTTTTCCCACAAAATTCACGAATCGGCCGCCATATTGTGGTGAATTGACGAGCGTTGTAAATGTATAAGTGAAATACAAGGGATTACCACTACATCTTCGTTGTGGGCTAGGGGAAAAAATGGCCATAGTTGGATATCTCTATCATCCATTATCTCTGCTTACACCCCTAATCTGGTTATGAGGGGGTCACAACGCACGAATGTCAGTGAGGCGAAAATTATGATGCCTACGTTGTGAGGTTTCTGCTATTTGGTACTCAGGTGAAAACACACAAGAATAGTCACCATGGTGAGGTGAATTCGTTGCCATGTCAAAAATTGTTGTTTTTTTTACAATTATTATATTCGCGCTTTTTTTTCTTACTGAGCGGTCTACTAATACTTGATTTTGGAAAAGTAATATCTACAAAATAATGGCAGAATGTAGCGAACAAGGTAATATTGTGTATTTTAATGAAATATGTATAAGTATTTATTAATAATGAATATTTTGCAGGAACAAGAAAATATCAGCGTACATCCCAGGAGCAGTTGGACCATTATACGAATTTCTTACAAATGAATCCCGATTTTCTTCTGGGCAAAAATGATCCAACTGACCCAAATAGGAATAGGAATCTGTTTCTTTTTCCTTGTGTGTGACAGTTCTTTTGTTGTTTTTTTTCCTTGTGATGTGCTCATGAGAACATCACAATTTTGACGGTTCTTGTGATGCTCAAAAGCTGTGAGCTTTTGCTCAGAATACGAAAACCTCACAATTTGTGAATCACCATGCTCTTGTGAGGTAGTTGTGACTTAAAACACTGAGGTTTGCCAGAATAGGGATGTTATTTAGACGTTTTTCTTAAATGTAAGGTTAGTTCTTAAAATTTCAAGTGAGAATTTCAAAAACTCTTGAAGATATAGCCGATTTATGATTGAACGTAGGTAGGTTTTATACCCAAGAATTTGAGTCTCAAAACTTTAAACGCGTTTTTTCCCGAAATAGTGTTTTTAGGACTGGCGCTTGAGATTACTCAAAACCTACTAATTCAATTGTAGTAGGTTCCATTCCAAATTTTAATACGTTATTCTATAAATGTATAGCTTTGGTATGAACTAGGAGAAACCAAATCGGTGAAGATCTTTTTTCATTTTTAACTTTTGCGGCTGAAAAAAAGGCGATTTCAAAAAATTTCAAAGGTCCGCCATTTTGTTACGAAATGAATAATCCTAGTTCATGCCAGAGCCAAACATGTACTCTTTCTAATCCAGTTGGAATTTTTGGTTTCAGATGTTCCAGTGACGGAAATCACATGCGCCGCCAAAAAGAAGAACTTCTGTTTGATCACAAAAAAAAAAGTTATGTAAAATTTTTTTCTTCTTTTTTAAGTCTTCAAATACATGTACGCAAAGTTATAAGCCTAAAAAATAATTTATGTTCATTTACCAGCAGATTGAAAATCGTAAAAATTTGAAATCGAAAATGGTGTGGAGGGAGAGTGTCCATGTCCATGGTAGACTATTGCTCGAAAAACTGTTGTCTTAAAAATTCGTTCAACATTCCGAATTGTTCATCTTATAGAATCGTTCATGCTTCTAAGATTCTACTCTATTTCAATTTAAAGGTTTTAGGCCAGAATATGAGGCTTTGTCCCTTTTAACCCAAATGCAGGTCAGTCATATCATGTACGGGGTTGAATAAACACTTTCGCACGTGGTGTTTGTGCATTGATTTTAGATTGCATTCAGATTTAGTCGATACGGCATATCTGGGTTAAGTTCGCAGAAGGATCAACTCCAATTTTTTTCTTTGATGTCTAATGTGATTATGTTGATTTTTTGATATTGAATACCTAGACTTCGAGTGCCGACCACATCGCAATCAAAACATTGTTTTTAAATTGGTCAGATATACTTAATTTGAGAAATTCTTTAAATGAAATACCTTTGTGAGGAGGGGGGGTTTTGAAATTGAATTACTAAAGCTTTTCCCACAGAGGCGCAGCGGCAGAACGAATGCTTCTCGACTTTTCTCTTTTTTTGTTTTTCAATTTATGTGTTTGTTTTTGCTATATGATTTTAAAATAAGGTTTGTGCTAATTTTCAAGGCCTTAAGCATCGGTACTACTATTTTTTTCAAAATACTCCCCATTTATACCGTACTAGGTTAGATTACGTTAGGAGAGGGGCTGATTGTGAACTCACCAGCACACTTAGACCATCTTGGTCCATTGTGATGCCCACAGTCAGGCTACTACCACAGATTGCCCACTCCAGTGATAGTGCCGTTAATTTGATACCAACGGCAAATGGTGACTGCACAGGATTTGAAAACCAAATAAAAGAGTATGAACTTTGCTTTCACTGGTATTCGAACCGGAAACCCCGCTAACCAGGAGCAGCCACTCAACCAACTGTGCCATCCAGTCGTTATGCCGTACTACTCTGTGTAATTTCTCTCCGGCTACGCTGCGTACAGCTCGTAGAGTTTGCAAATATATCCTCTTCTTCATTTCCTTTCCTCGCAAACTGTCACGAAAAATAACGAAAGATGCGGTAGAAGTGCGTAACCCAAGCGATAGTTATGCTTACCATACTCGATTGGGTATGTTTCCCTTAGAAACTCGAGTACTACGTTTTTGAGCATCCTGCACTACGGCAATGTTCATATTGGCATAGCCGAAGCGGTGGTATGTGCGACCGCTTTTGAACAAGACAACACGGTTTTGGCGGTGGCGGTTTACACTCGCACAGCTTTTTCTCACTCATCGCTATGATCTGAGGAAAAATGATCAAACATCGCATTGTTCTTCGATTGGTATGACTCATGAACGCAACACCATATGTGTTTGCTATCAATGCGATGGCGATGAATATTTTCTGAAGGACCAATGCGTTGGAGTGGTAAAAAGAACCCAATGTACATGTATTGAACTGCTGCAGATATCAGTCATGAATATAATTCATGAACGTTGAATAAGGATTCCTAAGTTACATGTATACTACATGTGTTTATTTATTATTTCAACACTCCTCCTTAACGTGAATATCCATTTAAATAATAATTTATGTCATATTCATTTGACGAGCAAATTTACTGTGTTTAATTTTTGCCAAGTTTTTGCTGAAAACTTCGCCCTTCATCTCATCAGATGGACAGTATTTTACCTCTCGTATCTGATGACACCTGCATATGTATGTGCTTTGATACACAAGATTCATTGCCAGAATCTGCGCGCCTTCATATAATTACTTTCTAAACAGATCTTCTCCATGAAATTAAACCTGTGATGAAATACATGAAGATCAATACATTCACATGTACCTTATCTCATCGACAATGAATTTGTTTGCCTTTCATGTACTTAAACAATATATGAGTTAATAAATTAATTCATGCTTACAGTCATGTATTTTCCTATACTCATATACACCCTCCTAAAATCAGAAGCAACAAATTCAGGCTTTATGCTTGAAACACAATAGTGCGTATGCGCTGGCGTTGGCTTTCAACACACACAATTCGATGGCCAAGCACAAAATACAGCGTCGACCTGCGTCAGTGAATAATGAGAGAGATTGAGAGGATCGTAATAAAACGTAAAACCTAGTCCATCGCACGTCATTATTCAACATGTTGAATATTTTTTGACAGAGGGGTGCGCTGTGGGATAGATTTTCTCCCAGATTGAGAGTTTTCTTCCAAATTGAGAGTATTTTGTGTCAACTGTCATTTAAGAAACGAAAACAGCTGATTAAAAATAATTTAACGACAAAAGTCATTTCAAATGAGTGTATGCAGAAAGGCGGCAATATTTTTCATCTAGTAGATGAGAGAGAGAGAACAGCTGATAAATTGAGTATTTGTTTCAACGCAGTGCGTCATCATAACATAAAGTCGGCTGGCGCAGCGCACTATTGTGTTTCAGGCATTATACCCCTATTACCGATGGCGAGTCGAACGAAAAATTCGCCAAATGGTGAAAATTGGTATTACCATTCGCGATACGCACGGATCGCATTCGCCTCAAGTGTCTGAAACTAGGCGAACTGCAAGATCACCATATTACGGTTGGCGAATGTTCGCAAAAATTCATGATTCTTATGTCAGAAACATGCGAATGAAAATATTTGGTGACTGATGGACGAAGTGTACAAAAAACACAAATTAAACAACAAATAAATAAACAATTTATTGATATGGCAGAAAATAAAAAGTACGACATGAAATGAATTGATTTTAATGATTCGTTTTAAATTTTGGAAACTGGTGCAATTGATGGTAGCAAATGCAGACATCGCTAATGTCGATAGTAAACAAAAAATCCAAAGAGAGCATCGTTACACATTTGCGATCGCACTTTAACCACCTGCATGTGGTGGAAAAGAATATGAATAGTGAAAGATTTTTAACATAATGAGCAATGTTTTATACCATTTTGTCCTTTTTCATGTCTGGTTAATAAACTCAAAATGAAATAACCAAAATGCCCACTTTCATCAACAAACTGAAACACACTCAGAAATAGAGTCGCGAAGCAAATATCTAGAAATAAACTAGGATACACGAATTACGTATTTTTATCACTATTTATTCTGTTTAAATAAAAAATCGGGTTGAAATTAACATTTTACTTTTTAAAATATATATAAATTATCTTATGTGCTAAGATTCGAGACGAGAATAAATCAACAAATTTCATTTGACGATTTACATTGTCATGGTGGCAATAGTGAAATCCAGGCGAATGGAGAAATTCGCGAACCGCAAAAGCTCGACTTGCTACATTCGCATACAGTTCGGTAGCAGGCGAACGTTCGACTCCCCATCGGTAATAGGGGTATTTATTGAAATATTGTTTGTTTGTTTGATTCTTTATTGTAGCTAAAAAGTACATTTATCTTAAAACTACATTGCACAATTTACAGAGATACGGTATACACTACCTTACTACTGAAAACTTATTATAAATTGCAAGAAAATATATTAATAAATTAATTAGGATTTTAGAAGGAAAAGCTACCGAAAAACCTTCATTAAAACAAAAAAAAAAAAGAAACGAAATAATATATATCCTAGATACTAGGTATGACGGAAGGGGAGGCGATGGCCGACTTTCTGAACTTATATTTGATTTCCATTACAATTAGTACCAGTACCAAACTTGATATAGATAACAAACATATTAAATATAATAAATAATAAATATTAAATAAATATAATAAATAATAAATAACAAATAATAAATAATAAATAATAAATAATAAATAATAAATAATAAATAATAAATAATAAATAATAAATAATAAATAATAAATAATAAATAATAAATAATAAATAATAAATAATAAATAATAAATAATAAATAATAAATAATAAATAATAAATAATAAATAATAAATAATAAATAATAAATAATAAATAATAAATAATAAATAATAAATAATAAATAATAAATAATAAATAATAAATAATAAATAATAAATAATAAATAATAAATAATAAATAATAAATAATAAATAATAAATAATAAGTAATAAATAATAAATAATAAAAAATAAATAATAAATAATAAATATATAATAAATAATAAGTAATAAATAATATATAATATATAACAAATAATAAAAAATATAGTAAATAGAACAAAAAACCAATGTTAACAAGAGTAATGAGATATAAATAGTAATCTGTGATAATAAGTAAAGTGGCATTTAAGTGACTAGATTGGAAATCAAAGGATTATCAGACAAACTACAAGACATATTGTAATGATTTGATAGTCTTAAGATTTTGGCTTGGACTTTTTCAACATTTGCCAACAAATGTAACTCTTCAGTGGAGAAATGCCATGGGAGATCAAATATCATTTTCAGCAGTTTATTTTGACAAATTTGCAGTTTGCGTATATGGCTGATTGCACATTTTCCCCAAACGGGACATCCGTAGAACAATATTGCCTGGAAAATTACCTTGAAAATTATCAATTTATTTTCAATACTAAGCTTTGATTTGCGATTTATAAACGGATAGAGAATTTTAATGTTAGCATTTAACTTACGTATCGTTTGTTGGATATGTAAGCCAAATGTTAATGTTTTATCCAGGTGTACACCAAGATACTTGGCACTGTCTTTCCACTCAGTCTGAGTTCCGTTAATTTGAAGTTTGTTGCTTGGTAAGAAACAGACTTTTCTTTTTCTAGTAAAAAAGACAGCCTGAGTCTTTGAAGCATTCATTTTAATCTTATTGTTACTGAGATACGTTAGTACAACATCCAAAGCAGATTGCAGATTGATTACAATATTTGAACCAAAGGCATCTGATGAGAGAATGCAGGTATCATCAGCAAACATAGCAGATTGACAATTATTAAGTTCTGGGTAGTCAGAAATATAAATAGTGTATAAGATAGGGCCAAGCACAGATCCTTGAGGAACACCTGCAACGATTGAGTACTCGCTTGAAAATTCGTTATTAACGGACACCTTAAAAGAGCGCTCAGATAAAAATGAATCAATGATCTTGACAAGGTAAATAGGAAAATTAAAAGACATAAGCTTGTGCAGCAAACCTTTATGCCAAACTGTGTCAAAAGCTTTCTCCACATCAAGCAATACCATACCTGTACTCCTACCTTCAATTAAGTTTCTTTTGATGTAATTCGAGATACGGTGAACCTGTTGGGTTGTGTTATGGTGTGCCCTAAATCCGAATTGCTCAGGAGGCAAAATATTGTGAGAATTCATGAACGTCACTAATTTATTTTTAATTACTTTCTCGAAGCATTTGCTCAAGGAGCTAAGTAAACTTATCGGTTTATAACTCTCAGGCAAGCTAGAATTTTTACCCGGTTTCAAGATTGGGATAACTTTGGCAGATATCCAATCTACGGGGAAATAACTGAGCTTGAAACAGCTATTAAACAGACCTTGCAGAAATTGAACACATTTTTTAGGGAGATGTTTCAGATATAAATTCTTCAACTCATCAAAACCAGATGATTTATTTGTTTTTAAACAAGAAATTATACTATTCACTTCTGCAAAAGACACAAAGTTAGAACTACCATCAAAAGAAGTTGTGCTTAGCAGTTGCATGGAGTGCTCAACTGCAGAAGAAATATTGTTATTAGTGATTATATTATGAGTCATGCCATGGTTATCAAACTCATTACATTGTCATGGTGGCAATAGTGAAATCCAGGCGAATGGAGAAATTCGCGAACCGCAAAAGCTCGACTTGCTACATTCGCATACAGTTCGGTAGCAAGCGAACGTTCGACTCCCCGTCGGTAATAGGGGTATTTATTGAAATAAATCTTCTCTAAATCATCTTTATTATCTCCAAACTAGAAAAAGTGAGATACTTTGTTTATAATTCTGGGAAACGCAGATGTCTGGATTCCTCTTCTAAAATGTTTGGATTTTCGACTAAAATCTACACTTGCTTCCCATTTGTTACTTGCAGTGACATAAAATCGCTTCGCTATAAGAAGCAATTGAAGATTTTAGTCGAAAATCCCGATATTTTAGAAGACAAATCCAGAATACTGGTTCCTAGAATTATAAACAACGTATCTCACTTTTTTTTAGTTAGCAGATAACAAAGAACATTTTGAGAGATTTATTTTCATTTTATGCAGGATTTTCTTTTAATACAGAAAATACAGTTGCTTGCACTAAACTTACGCGAAATTCATTGCTGACACCTTTTGGGAGTAATCTTGAGCACATAATCACTGAGTTTCCGCAAGTTTGTTGATATTAGGTACATATGTGTTGATCTGCATGTATTTCATCAAAGGTTCTTTTTCATCGAGAAGGTCTTTGAATGCTTATTTAGACAGTAATTCAGAAATCTATAACGAATATATAATTAGTAAATAAACTGAATTATTAATGAACCTACTTACAGTTTGTTAGATATTTACAAAAGACAGAAGTCACTTCGTAAATAATGCGTTTCATTTATCCAGGTCTAGCATATAAATTGTTTCCTGTTTTTGTGATGTCCTGCCCCACTGTGCGTCGTCCGGGTGGCTGTAAGTACCTACCCAGTAAACAAATGGTTTTGTGTGGATGTGTGGGATAAACTTTGTGTGTTGTGTTGTGCCAAAGCGCATTTAAGCAACAATCAGACCGTTGCTCGCATGGAAAAACCATCGTGGGTGGAAGCATCGATGAACGTAGACATCAAAGAAAATCACATCATTTTCGTTGTATGAAGTAGAATACCGATCTTTAGTTCGTCTATGCTACCTACTAGGTACTGGAGTACCTTACACCTTTGGCGATCTTTCCATTCAAACTATAGCATATTGAAGGTCGGTAAGAAAAAACACAAGCCACTTATATATATGTATCTATTTCAAACGCTTCATATAATTCCAAAATCAATACAAATCAACACATTTTTCATTTCTTGATGTTCATTTCCCGGAGATACCAGTCAGGTAGGAGACTGTATTCTGTTTTGTAATCATGTTTAGTTGATGACAATTGGACCAGAGTCAACGTTTTTGTCTTGTGATCATGATGATACTTCATCGTTGTGTACGGACAGTCTACATCCTTTAAGTCGTGTTCAACTTGATCCAAGAAATAGTTCAAAAAGTCTTCACCAGTCGGAGATTCCGTCGACTGTTCCTAAGAGAAAAAAAATCGAAATCACATTTTGCTTCAGTGACAAAAACCAAACAAGAAAAAATTATGTAAATATGTACGTATGTATGGATATTTTACTTTATGGATTTCCCTAAATTCACCGACGGAGTAGCAGCGCATTTCTCTAACTATTCCGCGATTGTTTCTAAACGCAATGAACACCTTCTCAATTCCCGTCAAATAATTCTGAGCCCATATTTGGTAGATTTTGACTTCGTTGAACCATCGGAGGCTTTTTTGTGAGCCCAATTCCAAGTTAAGTCTTATTTTAATAAATTGATTTGGTCTCCAATCGCTGGGATTTTTTCTGAAATAACATTTTTCGTTGTGGCTTGGCTTAATATTGCATGTTACTTACGGATCCAATGGCGTAGTACTGTCCGTTCCATCAACTTGTCCTGCAAACAGAAACTGGCGATTGCATAGCTTCCTCTTGAAGACACAGAAGAATTGTGGATTGGAATCGCAGTGTTGTGATGGATCAGGCCTCTGATTTGGGTGCGCTAAAAACAAAAGTACGATTCGATTAAAAAATCAGCACATACATGTGCGTAGTCTTTACTCGCGGTAGCACAAGAAACATCAAGAATCACTGGACTCACCTGATAGACAGTGATGTTCAAGCATTAGCCAGTAGGTGGAGCACTGACTCATTTCCGGAGTGTATGTTTTTTCCACGTCAATTTCTTCCTGTGACTTGTGACGGCAAAGGTAAATGTTCCCCTTGTATTTGGATGCAATGATGGTCCAAGTGCTCGAACTGGACTGCATAATCAAACGCAGGATGCCACGATAGGTAATGTATTGTGTAGATGGAATCAATCTACCTCCATTTTGCTCGGATTCTTCATTCAAAAATTCACCTTTGTGATCCACGACGAATCTGAGGATACTTTCCATTTTCGCCTGAAAATATTCATCTGGTCTGTGGTTCAGATCAGCAATACCATGATTGAGATCGATGGGAAGTTGGGGTTTTGTAAAATATCGGAGCGAGGAAGTCGATTCCTCGTATTTACGATCTGCAGTTATTGAATAGAATCCAATAATTTTTGGTGGACTATCCATTTTTTTACACCAACAATTCCGGTAGACTGAGTACGTATGAAGTTTACCACACAACAAACCAAAATTATATAATCTCGACCGATGCCGCGGTGCCCTTTTTATACGAAGGCGACAAGTAATTTTCTCGAAAATCTATAGCACTAATAAGGGGAAGGAGATGGGCAAGGGAGGTAAAAGTTGGACATCTCTTAGATCTCTTTTTTTTCTGAATTCTGACTAACATCTAGAGAATTGTGTTCAAGAACAGAAGAGCATCACTTCGCGGCCATACGGGGAATCTCATATTCTGAATAACTATCAAGCTTTGAGTGTTGACATTTAATGTAAAATTCATTTGAGCTCAAAGTACCATTCGAATGAGCACACTACGAATTGCTTCGAAACTCTGAAACTTCATTCATTTGGACTTTTCTCATAATCAGAAGGATCCGGGTGGAATGAACTGACACTTCACATCGAGTTCCTTGGTCATGATTTTTTTGATCGCGTTTATCTATTTGTATATTGCTTTCTCAGCTTGACAGCTCGAAAATAGAATCATCGATTCGCGGACAAATTCAAATCGTTAGTGAGGATACTACGAAGTTTAGTTTTTCATTTAAAATAAATCTATAATTCAATCAGGATCTTTGTACGTACAGGGAAGTATAACTTTTTGTTTTTGTACAGTAGGGAGCAAAATTGGATACATCATTTTAGTTTCTGTGATTTTTCAACAGTAAAATTGTTTCCTTACGACGGATTTAATTGGTATTTTCAGAGCTGTTTTTACTGTAAGAAAGCGGTATCGAAAGCAGAAAACCATGAGGATTCTATGTATCCAGTTTTGCAGGTTTTCATTTTTATTTTCTTATTTTGTGCATTCACGGCTAGGTCTAAATTTGGCCTATCATACTTTATGACAAATTCAATCATTATGATCATTTCATCATACTAATTGAAAAATTAGGTTTTTATTTCAATTTTAAAATTTAAATTTGGAAAAATAGTATATAGAAACATATATAAAAAATAATCAGAACAAAATAGTTTTACTGTCTCAAAAAGTCTTTAATCATGTGAAATAGCACAGATATGTAGTCCCTGCCACCGCGACGTACTTACGGTACAAAAAGGGGACAACAATTGAGATCATGCATAATAATGGTGAGTGCCCAAAACTGTTTATGCCCACGTTCTTGAAATCGGTATGTCAACAGCAGATTCCACAAGACCAAAAGCTATTGCGAACATTACGCGTGAGGATTTTTAAAAGGACACTGAGTAGAAATGGCCCGGAATCCGCTATTCAAAATAAAAACGAAATTGCACTGTATGACAAAAAAAATAAAAATATAGAAAAGAATATTGGCCCGATCAAATATCTGAAAATAAAATTAAAACTGATTTGCAGAAGACTATAAACGAGTCAAAATCAATCGGTTGCAGTCCAACGGAAACTTAACATTTCAATCAAATCTGTCTTAAATAAATAATTGCATAGATAAAAAAAAAAACTAAAATAATGTATCTAAAATAATGTAGCCCTTCATCTCATCAGATGGACAGTATTTTACCTCTCGTATCTGATGACACCTGCATATGTATGTGCTTTGATACACAAGATTCATTGCCAGAATCTGCGCGCCTTCATATAATTACTTTCTAAACAGATCTTCTCCATGAAATTAAACCTGTGATGAAATACATGAAGATCAATACATTCACATGTACCTTATCTCATCGACAATGAATTTGTTTGCCTTTCATGTACTTAAACAATATATGAGTTAATAAATTAATTCATGCTTACAGTCATGTATTTTCCTATACTCATATACACCCTCCTAAAATCAGAAGCAACAAATTCAGGCTTTATGCTTGAAACACAATAGTGCGTATGCGCTGGCGTTGGCTTTCAACACACACAATTCGATGGCCAAGCACAAAATACAGCGTCGACCTGCGTCAGTGAATAATGAGAGAGATTGAGAGGATCGTAATAAAACGTAAAACCTAGTCCATCGCACGTCATTATTCAACATGTTGAATATTTTTTGACAGAGGGGTGCGCTGTGGGATAGATTTTCTCCCAGATTGAGAGTTTTCTTCCAAATTGAGAGTATTTTGTGTCAACTGTCATTTAAGAAACGAAAACAGCTGATTAAAAATAATTTAACGACAAAAGTCATTTCAAATGAGTGTATGCAGAAAGGCGGCAATATTTTTCATCTAGTAGATGAGAGAGAGAGAACAGCTGATAAATTGAGTATTTGTTTCAACGCAGTGCGTCATCATAACATAAAGTCGGCTGGCGCAGCGCACTATTGTGTTTCAGGCATTATACCCCTATTACCGATGGCGAGTCGAACGAAAAATTCGCCAAATGGTGAAAATTGGTATTACCATTCGCGATACGCACGGATCGCATTCGCCTCAAGTGTCTGAAACTAGGCGAACTGCAAGATCACCATATTACGGTTGGCGAATGTTCGCAAAAATTCATGATTCTTATGTCAGAAACATGCGAATGAAAATATTTGGTGACTGATGGACGAAGTGTACAAAAAACACAAATTAAACAACAAATAAATAAACAATTTATTGATATGGCAGAAAATAAAAAGTACGACATGAAATGAATTGATTTTAATGATTCGTTTTAAATTTTGGAAACTGGTGCAATTGATGGTAGCAAATGCAGACATCGCTAATGTCGATAGTAAACAAAAAATCCAAAGAGAGCATCGTTACACATTTGCGATCGCACTTTAACCACCTGCATGTGGTGGAAAAGAATATGAATAGTGAAAGATTTTTAACATAATGAGCAATGTTTTATACCATTTTGTCCTTTTTCATGTCTGGTTAATAAACTCAAAATGAAATAACCAAAATGCCCACTTTCATCAACAAACTGAAACACACTCAGAAATAGAGTCGCGAAGCAAATATCTAGAAATAAACTAGGATACACGAATTACGTATTTTTATCACTATTTATTCTGTTTAAATAAA
The DNA here is from genome assembly GCA_964034865.1 of Eristalis intricaria. Taxonomy (NCBI): domain Eukaryota; kingdom Metazoa; phylum Arthropoda; class Insecta; order Diptera; family Syrphidae; genus Eristalis; species Eristalis intricaria. The sequence continues at coordinate 24,096,915 of OZ035874.1, forward strand.
AAATCGGGTTGAAATTAACATTTTACTTTTTAAAATATATATAAATTATCTTATGTGCTAAGATTCGAGACGAGAATAAATCAACAAATTTCATTTGACGATTTACATTGTCATGGTGGCAATAGTGAAATCCAGGCGAATGGAGAAATTCGCGAACCGCAAAAGCTCGACTTGCTACATTCGCATACAGTTCGGTAGCAGGCGAACGTTCGACTCCCCATCGGTAATAGGGGTATTTATTGAAATATTGTTTGTTTGTTTGATTCTTTATTGTAGCTAAAAAGTACATTTATCTTAAAACTACATTGCACAATTTACAGAGATACGGTATACACTACCTTACTACTGAAAACTTATTATAAATTGCAAGAAAATATATTAATAAATTAATTAGGATTTTAGAAGGAAAAGCTACCGAAAAACCTTCATTAAAACAAAAAAAAAAAAGAAACGAAATAATATATATCCTAGATACTAGGTATGACGGAAGGGGAGGCGATGGCCGACTTTCTGAACTTATATTTGATTTCCATTACAATTAGTACCAGTACCAAACTTGATATAGATAACAAACATATTAAATATAATAAATAATAAATATTAAATAAATATAATAAATAATAAATAACAAATAATAAATAATAAATAATAAATAATAAATAATAAATAATAAATAATAAATAATAAATAATAAATAATAAATAATAAATAATAAATAATAAATAATAAATAATAAATAATAAATAATAAATAATAAATAATAAATAATAAATAATAAATAATAAATAATAAATAATAAATAATAAATAATAAATAATAAATAATAAATAATAAATAATAAATAATAAATAATAAATAATAAATAATAAATAATAAATAATAAATAATAAATAATAAATAATAAATAATAAATAATAAGTAATAAATAATAAATAATAAAAAATAAATAATAAATAATAAATATATAATAAATAATAAGTAATAAATAATATATAATATATAACAAATAATAAAAAATATAGTAAATAGAACAAAAAACCAATGTTAACAAGAGTAATGAGATATAAATAGTAATCTGTGATAATAAGTAAAGTGGCATTTAAGTGACTAGATTGGAAATCAAAGGATTATCAGACAAACTACAAGACATATTGTAATGATTTGATAGTCTTAAGATTTTGGCTTGGACTTTTTCAACATTTGCCAACAAATGTAACTCTTCAGTGGAGAAATGCCATGGGAGATCAAATATCATTTTCAGCAGTTTATTTTGACAAATTTGCAGTTTGCGTATATGGCTGATTGCACATTTTCCCCAAACGGGACATCCGTAGAACAATATTGCCTGGAAAATTACCTTGAAAATTATCAATTTATTTTCAATACTAAGCTTTGATTTGCGATTTATAAACGGATAGAGAATTTTAATGTTAGCATTTAACTTACGTATCGTTTGTTGGATATGTAAGCCAAATGTTAATGTTTTATCCAGGTGTACACCAAGATACTTGGCACTGTCTTTCCACTCAGTCTGAGTTCCGTTAATTTGAAGTTTGTTGCTTGGTAAGAAACAGACTTTTCTTTTTCTAGTAAAAAAGACAGCCTGAGTCTTTGAAGCATTCATTTTAATCTTATTGTTACTGAGATACGTTAGTACAACATCCAAAGCAGATTGCAGATTGATTACAATATTTGAACCAAAGGCATCTGATGAGAGAATGCAGGTATCATCAGCAAACATAGCAGATTGACAATTATTAAGTTCTGGGTAGTCAGAAATATAAATAGTGTATAAGATAGGGCCAAGCACAGATCCTTGAGGAACACCTGCAACGATTGAGTACTCGCTTGAAAATTCGTTATTAACGGACACCTTAAAAGAGCGCTCAGATAAAAATGAATCAATGATCTTGACAAGGTAAATAGGAAAATTAAAAGACATAAGCTTGTGCAGCAAACCTTTATGCCAAACTGTGTCAAAAGCTTTCTCCACATCAAGCAATACCATACCTGTACTCCTACCTTCAATTAAGTTTCTTTTGATGTAATTCGAGATACGGTGAACCTGTTGGGTTGTGTTATGGTGTGCCCTAAATCCGAATTGCTCAGGAGGCAAAATATTGTGAGAATTCATGAACGTCACTAATTTATTTTTAATTACTTTCTCGAAGCATTTGCTCAAGGAGCTAAGTAAACTTATCGGTTTATAACTCTCAGGCAAGCTAGAATTTTTACCCGGTTTCAAGATTGGGATAACTTTGGCAGATATCCAATCTACGGGGAAATAACTGAGCTTGAAACAGCTATTAAACAGACCTTGCAGAAATTGAACACATTTTTTAGGGAGATGTTTCAGATATAAATTCTTCAACTCATCAAAACCAGATGATTTATTTGTTTTTAAACAAGAAATTATACTATTCACTTCTGCAAAAGACACAAAGTTAGAACTACCATCAAAAGAAGTTGTGCTTAGCAGTTGCATGGAGTGCTCAACTGCAGAAGAAATATTGTTATTAGTGATTATATTATGAGTCATGCCATGGTTATCAAACTCATTACATTGTCATGGTGGCAATAGTGAAATCCAGGCGAATGGAGAAATTCGCGAACCGCAAAAGCTCGACTTGCTACATTCGCATACAGTTCGGTAGCAAGCGAACGTTCGACTCCCCGTCGGTAATAGGGGTATTTATTGAAATAAATCTTCTCTAAATCATCTTTATTATCTCCAAACTAGAAAAAGTGAGATACTTTGTTTATAATTCTGGGAAACGCAGATGTCTGGATTCCTCTTCTAAAATGTTTGGATTTTCGACTAAAATCTACACTTGCTTCCCATTTGTTACTTGCAGTGACATAAAATCGCTTCGCTATAAGAAGCAATTGAAGATTTTAGTCGAAAATCCCGATATTTTAGAAGACAAATCCAGAATACTGGTTCCTAGAATTATAAACAACGTATCTCACTTTTTTTTAGTTAGCAGATAACAAAGAACATTTTGAGGGATTTATTTTCATTTTATGCAGGATTTTCTTTTAATACAGAAAATACAGTTGCTTGCACTAAACTTACGCGAAATTCATTGCTGACACCTTTTGGGAGTAATCTTGAGCACATAATCACTGAGTTTCCGCAAGTTTGTTGATATTAGGTACATATGTGTTGATCTGCATGTATTTCATCAAAGGTTCTTTTTCATCGAGAAGGTCTTTGAATGCTTATTTAGACAGTAATTCAGAAATCTATAACGAATATATAATTAGTAAATAAACTGAATTATTAATGAACCTACTTACAGTTTGTTAGATATTTACAAAAGACAGAAGTCACTTCGTAAATAATGCGTTTCATTTATCCAGGTCTAGCATATAAATTGTTTCCTGTTTTTGTGATGTCCTGCCCCACTGTGCGTCGTCCGGGTGGCTGTAAGTACCTACCCAGTAAACAAATGGTTTTGTGTGGATGTGTGGGATAAACTTTGTGTGTTGTGTTGTGCCAAAGCGCATTTAAGCAACAATCAGACCGTTGCTCGCATGGAAAAACCATCGTGGGTGGAAGCATCGATGAACGTAGACATCAAAGAAAATCACATCATTTTCGTTGTATGAAGTAGAATACCGATCTTTAGTTCGTCTATGCTACCTACTAGGTACTGGAGTACCTTACACCTTTGGCGATCTTTCCATTCAAACTATAGCATATTGAAGGTCGGTAAGAAAAAACACAAGCCACTTATATATATGTATCTATTTCAAACGCTTCATATAATTCCAAAATCAATACAAATCAACACATTTTTCATTTCTTGATGTTCATTTCCCGGAGATACCAGTCAGGTAGGAGACTGTATTCTGTTTTGTAATCATGTTTAGTTGATGACAATTGGACCAGAGTCAACGTTTTTGTCTTGTGATCATGATGATACTTCATCGTTGTGTACGGACAGTCTACATCCTTTAAGTCGTGTTCAACTTGATCCAAGAAATAGTTCAAAAAGTCTTCACCAGTCGGAGATTCCGTCGACTGTTCCTAAGAGAAAAAAAATCGAAATCACATTTTGCTTCAGTGACAAAAACCAAACAAGAAAAAATTATGTAAATATGTACGTATGTATGGATATTTTACTTTATGGATTTCCCTAAATTCACCGACGGAGTAGCAGCGCATTTCTCTAACTATTCCGCGATTGTTTCTAAACGCAATGAACACCTTCTCAATTCCCGTCAAATAATTCTGAGCCCATATTTGGTAGATTTTGACTTCGTTGAACCATCGGAGGCTTTTTTGTGAGCCCAATTCCAAGTTAAGTCTTATTTTAATAAATTGATTTGGTCTCCAATCGCTGGGATTTTTTCTGAAATAACATTTTTCGTTGTGGCTTGGCTTAATATTGCATGTTACTTACGGATCCAATGGCGTAGTACTGTCCGTTCCATCAACTTGTCCTGCAAACAGAAACTGGCGATTGCATAGCTTCCTCTTGAAGACACAGAAGAATTGTGGATTGGAATCGCAGTGTTGTGATGGATCAGGCCTCTGATTTGGGTGCGCTAAAAACAAAAGTACGATTCGATTAAAAAATCAGCACATACATGTGCGTAGTCTTTACTCGCGGTAGCACAAGAAACATCAAGAATCACTGGACTCACCTGATAGACAGTGATGTTCAAGCATTAGCCAGTAGGTGGAGCACTGACTCATTTCCGGAGTGTATGTTTTTTCCACGTCAATTTCTTCCTGTGACTTGTGACGGCAAAGGTAAATGTTCCCCTTGTATTTGGATGCAATGATGGTCCAAGTGCTCGAACTGGACTGCATAATCAAACGCAGGATGCCACGATAGGTAATGTATTGTGTAGATGGAATCAATCTACCTCCATTTTGCTCGGATTCTTCATTCAAAAATTCACCTTTGTGATCCACGACGAATCTGAGGATACTTTCCATTTTCGCCTGAAAATATTCATCTGGTCTGTGGTTCAGATCAGCAATACCATGATTGAGATCGATGGGAAGTTGGGGTTTTGTAAAATATCGGAGCGAGGAAGTCGATTCCTCGTATTTACGATCTGCAGTTATTGAATAGAATCCAATAATTTTTGGTGGACTATCCATTTTTTTACACCAACAATTCCGGTAGACTGAGTACGTATGAAGTTTACCACACAACAAACCAAAATTATATAATCTCGACCGATGCCGCGGTGCCCTTTTTATACGAAGGCGACAAGTAATTTTCTCGAAAATCTATAGCACTAATAAGGGGAAGGAGATGGGCAAGGGAGGTAAAAGTTGGACATCTCTTAGATCTCTTTTTTTTCTGAATTCTGACTAACATCTAGAGAATTGTGTTCAAGAACAGAAGAGCATCACTTCGCGGCCATACGGGGAATCTCATATTCTGAATAACTATCAAGCTTTGAGTGTTGACATTTAATGTAAAATTCATTTGAGCTCAAAGTACCATTCGAATGAGCACACTACGAATTGCTTCGAAACTCTGAAACTTCATTCATTTGGACTTTTCTCATAATCAGAAGGATCCGGGTGGAATGAACTGACACTTCACATCGAGTTCCTTGGTCATGATTTTTTTGATCGCGTTTATCTATTTGTATATTGCTTTCTCAGCTTGACAGCTCGAAAATAGAATCATCGATTCGCGGACAAATTCAAATCGTTAGTGAGGATACTACGAAGTTTAGTTTTTCATTTAAAATAAATCTATAATTCAATCAGGATCTTTGTACGTACAGGGAAGTATAACTTTTTGTTTTTGTACAGTAGGGAGCAAAATTGGATACATCATTTTAGTTTCTGTGATTTTTCAACAGTAAAATTGTTTCCTTACGACGGATTTAATTGGTATTTTCAGAGCTGTTTTTACTGTAAGAAAGCGGTATCGAAAGCAGAAAACCATGAGGATTCTATGTATCCAGTTTTGCAGGTTTTCATTTTTATTTTCTTATTTTGTGCATTCACGGCTAGGTCTAAATTTGGCCTATCATACTTTATGACAAATTCAATCATTATGATCATTTCATCATACTAATTGAAAAATTAGGTTTTTATTTCAATTTTAAAATTTAAATTTGGAAAAATAGTATATAGAAACATATATAAAAAATAATCAGAACAAAATAGTTTTACTGTCTCAAAAAGTCTTTAATCATGTGAAATAGCACAGATATGTAGTCCCTGCCACCGCGACGTACTTACGGTACAAAAAGGGGACAACAATTGAGATCATGCATAATAATGGTGAGTGCCCAAAACTGTTTATGCCCACGTTCTTGAAATCGGTATGTCAACAGCAGATTCCACAAGACCAAAAGCTATTGCGAACATTACGCGTGAGGATTTTTAAAAGGACACTGAGTAGAAATGGCCCGGAATCCGCTATTCAAAATAAAAACGAAATTGCACTGTATGACAAAAAAAATAAAAATATAGAAAAGAATATTGGCCCGATCAAATATCTGAAAATAAAATTAAAACTGATTTGCAGAAGACTATAAACGAGTCAAAATCAATCGGTTGCAGTCCAACGGAAACTTAACATTTCAATCAAATCTGTCTTAAATAAATAATTGCATAGATAAAAAAAAAAACTAAAATAATGTATCCAGTTTTGCTCGCCACTGCATGTATATTAGGTGACCCAAATATAGACTGAGAGTTTCAATGTCAAAAAAGGTGTTAGACAAAGCGACGCGCTGTCATGTGATTTTATCAACTTCACTCTTGAGAAGGTCGTTGCAGATCAGCACAGGAGGTACGATCTTGCAAAAGATCTTATAATTTCTAGCATACGCAGACGACATTGACTGGTTTGGTCGAACAAAACGAGGCGTTAATGAAGTGTTTGCTGGTATCGAAATGAAGGCGATCAAAATCGGTATGAGGGCAAAACGAAGTATGCTTCGAGAAAGGATGCATCCAAGACTTGGCCAAAGGATCATTGTAGGCAGCTTTAACTTCGAAATAGTGAATGATTTCGTCTCAGTCGGCTCGCAAATAAACAGTACGAATACCACCGGTACCGAGATTAAACGCAGAATAAGTCTTGCAAATCACAGTTTCTCTATGCTCAAGAGGCAATTGTGTTGTAGAGCCCTCTCTCGAAGGAACAAGCTAACTTTATGTAACACCTTGATCATCCCTGTCCTGGTCTATGGCGCCGCAGATGAAAAAGGGCAGATGAAAAAGCGCTTGGACTTTTCGATAGAAAAGTTCTGGTCCTCTTTGCGTTGATGGATTTTGGAAGAGAAGATTCAACCATGAACTGTACGGGCTGTACCGCGACCACGTCTGCGGACTCAACGCCTAAGATGTCTAGGCCATGTAGAACGCATGACATCTAGCTAAAGATCGTGTCAGCTGGAGAAGACTGCTGGCTGAAGACCAGTGCTCGAGTAAGACGACAATCGTCTCGCGCTAGCGTTTCGACGATAGTTTCGGTTCATGTAAGCATAAAAAAACGATAGCGTCTGAGAGATATCGTTTTGCCTGCTTCGTGTAAGCTAAAGCAATCACTAACTATCGTCTGGACGACTGAGTTTTAGCGATACCTATTTCGGTATCGTCTCCAGTTTAATGAGACTCTGTATACATATCTTGTTCTACACTTTTGAGACATTGTTAGAATGATAGTTCGCAAGTGTATTAGTTAACAAGTGTAGCGTAACCAAAAAAAGAAGAAAATTTGGTGGAAAATTGAGTAAGTGCCAAGCCCGGATTGATGGCTAGGAAGGTCTTGCTGTGTGGTTAGTAGGATTGCCGAGGAATTATCTACTATGAGGTGGTCTTCTATGGCAAAACTCATAATTAGAATCTGTACAATCTGTGTCAACAATTGGGCCGTCTGATGGAAGCAATCACTCAAAACCGGCCAATTTTGGCCTATAGAAAAGGAATTGTTTTCCGTCAGGACAACACCTGGCCACACATATATACATGGCTTGGTTGGGAGGTCCTTGTGGATCAACCTTACAGCCCAGTCTTAATATCAATTGATTACTACATGTTCCTGTCCATGGCTGTTCCATGCTGGCGAAAATTTCGCCACAAGAGAAGCTTGTGAAAAAGGCTTTTTTCCAGTTTTTCGCCAATAGGGACGAGGATTTTTACGAAGGAATTTTACATCTCAATAAAGACAACAATGATATTCATAAATACTGGTTTTGTTCCGCCATTTGTAGTTTTTATTAAAATATCGACCGAGCTTTTGGTTACTTGCAATTCTATGGTATAACCAAGTTGTTTTCGTGAACACGCTTTTACTTTGGCTACTTAGACTACTTTTTTTTAATTTTCCTGCTGCACCTTTGACGACAATCGATCGGCAACACTGATCGTGAAGCAGAAGGAATATTCAATTTCACAGAATCATCAATTTTCTGGCAACTTTAAGCAGCATTGAAGCATCGGACTGTTAAAGAACTTCTGGTGTTCAAATAAGAGCAACAGTAGGCTTACCAGAGTTCCAAGAAACAGCAGCAGTACAGTGGCCCAAACAGATATACATTCCCATATTTTTACACATACCCTGCTATTTCATAACATAAACACGGGCAGAAAAGCTCAAACAAAAAGAATTCTGAGGGGGTATGTATATTTATTTGGGCCACTGTATATACAAAAGAATTCTATATTATTCTCTGTAATAAATGGAAATGGATGTGTGTATTATTAAATAATATATGTATGTATCTAGTTCCTTAACTCCGTGACAATCATAGCCTCGTACCCCTTATTCAACTGCTGACAGGAGGATGCTCTGTGATTTCTTTTTACTTTTCTCCGATTTGAATAATACATTATGTTGGTTGCGTTCATTGCTTTAATTAATTATGAGATGAGTTATTTTTATGCACTTGATAGTTTAACTTACATTTTTTTATTGTTTGCCTTTCACTGGTCATACCCAGGGATGGATTGTCTGAGGGGATTTTGTATGACCAAACAATTGGAAAAATGTATGCAACCACAAAACTATGCGTGGCTGCCAAGCGATCTGCTGCAAGGGAACGGTTTGCTTAACATATTATGTAAATGATTCAGGATATTATATTTATACATTTAAACGTATATTGCGTAAGCTTTTTTAGAGTGTTTAAACATCTGTTCGATTATTGCAACATGTCATGTTTTCATTAGTTGCAATAATCGAAATTACACTGTATTGTCGCGGAGCTGCTATATACTTATAAAGTGTAGGGCTGTATTATGTAGTTCAGAATTAATTTTCTTCATTCACATTTAGACTTCTTTCCTGAAAATTTGGGCACCATCAGTTATGAGCACGGTGAAAGATTACATCAAAAACATTTCTACCATAGAAAAACGATATCAGGGCAAGTGGGTTCTATTGTTACACATTACAGCGAGACGTCTTTGAAGCAAAATATAGTCAAAAATCATAAAGCTACATACATTTGCATTTGTAGGATGAGATGCGTTTTCCTATTCGTTTATGTTTAAAGTTTTAGGGGTGATTTTAAAAAGGATAAACTGATTACCAATTTGTATCCGAGACATTGCTTACAAGAAGAAACTGGTTTTATTTATTCCAATAATTGCCAGACGAAGCGGGCGAATTTGACTGCTAAGCAAAAACGATAATTCTTCGAATGAGATTGACTGAACACAATGCAAAGAAATGAGTTTAAAAAAAATATTCAAACATAGAAAAAGAATTTACCTGGAAAAGTAAAGCCGTCGGATTGATCACAAATTCCAGGAAAAGAATAAAATTTGAGCAACTTCGATGGTGACGATGAAGATGAGGAAGAAAACGAATATTGCTTACCCCAATAACATTAATGTTGCGATGTAATGATCGAATTACAAAAAATCTATTCGTATTTCAAGCATTATAATTTTATTTCTATTATAAATACTTATCCTTATCCTAAATATATTTCGAAAAAAATGTTTTCAATTTACATGCAAAAAGTGTTTTTCATTTTTCTGCCAGCGTGTAATAAAAGTTAAATTAAACAATGTTCATCATTTCGACACCCTTACTTTGCTATCTTGTAAGCCTATTTATAATATCAATTGTAAAAATAATTTTTCTTTCTCTTCAAATAAACTTTTTAAATCGACCTCATGATGAAATTCATGTTGCGGATTAACAACTGAGATCGAATTTCGATACTGCAAGCCTTACTGAATATTATGAAAGCTGGACGTCATAGGCAACATCGACTGAAAAGATAACAATCGGGAATGCTATCAATGCTATCTGGTCACCCTTCACCTTAAGAAGGAATAAATCCATTTTTTGTTAATTTCTAAGACGCTCGGCGAACACACGACGCTTGCTTGGAACTATGAATATCGGATCAGAATGATTAAAGCCCTTACTCAACTACTGACCGCCTCAGTAGATTAATGTTTCCATGCATCGGTTTAGAATCAACAATTCTCGTCCTTGCATTGAAATGGACGAAAAAAAATACGAAGCGAATTCAATGGAAACATCTAAAAGTACATAATTACCTACGTTCGTGATCATTCGCAGTTCCGACGCCAACTCGCAGTGACAATTCAAATCAAAATTGAATAAATTATCATGTGTTCATGGCACACAGCGCAGCCTGTTTTCATGCTCACACCTGATGCAACCCACATCAGAGTCACCTCATGTCCTGACATAGTAGTGGTTCTTTAATTGCTCAAGTTCTGTAATTTATTTATTTTTTTATTTATTGCCACCGATGTCATCTCACCTTCACAAGTATCCTTATGAGTGAGTGTGTACTGCGCGCTGGGGTGCTCGGTACCATCCCCCTTCGGCTGCCAGTTGGATTTGCTTGCGCCATCATTGGATATTAGATCAAAGCTGCTAATTGCGAGGGCCATGCCATGCACACGCATGAGATAGTTTCCAGGTGAAATTTATTGCTTCCACGAGTGTAATCACAGCACACATTTCGATTTGTCGTACAACCCAACGCCGAGGCTAACATGTATGTGTGTACGTTGTCAACCAACCAATCATTATCATTAACTGTGCAACACCAAATGGGTTATATTAGGATAATTTGAGTTTTTTTTATTCTCTTTAGTTCCAATGGCAAAAAGCCATAAATGCTGTTTACTACAACACTGAGAACAGATGATTAGATTAAGGCTTAATGGAGATATGATTAAGGCCGTTAAGACAATTATCATTTTACAATTTTCAAACTTATATGCAAACGACAGGATGAAGGACTTCTCGTCTCGTGACCTCTTCTAGTGGTGCTGCTGTGAATCATGTGTTCCTCTTTTCATAGAAACTTTTGGACAGCATCCAGTCCATTTGCTTTGTTTAATGATTTATTACTCCCGTGGAAATCAGACATCGTCTTTTGATGGAATTTGGGGAAAACGTGTGGGACAAAAAAGAAGCTTTACGACGGGAACGTTGTCCTCTGGTTTCGGCATTCATTATATTCAATAACAATGCGATCAACCCAATCCACACTAAACGCAACTCAATCTCAGTGAAGAGGAACATTGTCATGTGGGCCATATAATCTTTCCTGGACCTGATGTCACCTTCCCTCTTTTTCTTCTTCTTCTTTAGTTACTGTTACCCCTTGCGGGGCATAGGCACCTTCCCTGCGGAGATATAAAAAAGGTTGTGAGCATCATCTGACTCTCGCCCTCACCCCTGTGCCTATCAAAGAGTCTACAGTTTTGGTAGAGACGGTTGACATTTTGTTTGGTAAGACTGTATGGCTAAAGTGCGCGTTTATCAGTTTATCCAGTGTTTTCAACAAGATGGATGATAGATTTATGGGTATTAGATTCTTCGGTTTGATATAGAATTTTCCGGCCTTCGATTTTTAAAGCACCTTGGTCATCCGCCAGGATCTTTCGACACATCCGAGGAGCCAACATCGACTCGGATCATTTCCTTGTAGTAGCCAAGGTAAGAACACGGATATCGATAGGACAACGGAGTAGAGAAAGACCAAAACAGTTTGACGTCGGAAAGCTACAATCGCAACTGACCGCCAACTTTGCCGATCGAGTCTCCCTAAAGCTCTCAGAGAGTCCAACCCTGCCAGGCGAAACAATCGACCAACAATGGAACCGTTGTCAAAAAGCCATCAGAGAAGCTGCATCTGATGTGCTGGGTTTTAAAACGCCACCCCAAAAAAACCCCTGGTTTGACAACAAGTGCAGGCAGGCACATTCAGCGAAGCAAGCAGAATACAAGGCGACGCAGGACAGAAGGACGAGAGCAGTTCGTGAGCTCTACGAACTTAAAAGAAGGGAAGAGCACCGGCTTCTCAAAAAGAAAAAGAAAGAGCATGAGAAGCGCGCGATCGAGGACATAGAGAGGTGTTACGGCAGAAATAACGTCCGAAAGTTCTACCAACGGGTAAAACAACTATGCAATGGATACAAAATTCAGACAGAAGGCTGTCGTGACGCAGAGGGACAACTCGTAGTAGATTCGCAGTCGATACTGGGAATCTGGAAGGATCATTTCTGTAGACTGTTAAACGGCGGGGAAGACTCCAATACCGCTGTCAGGCAGAATGTTCCACTCAACGCAATTGATGATGATCGACGAGAATTCCGTCCCCCTGACCTAGACGAAGTCAAGATAGCGATATCGAGACTAAAGTCAAATAAAGCTGCTGGTGCAGACGGACTGTCTGCGGAACTGTTTAAGGCAGCTGGAGATGAGCTGGTAAGGTACATGCACCAACTCATCTGTAAGATATGGTCGGAGGAAAGCATGCCCGACGAGTGGAATCTCAGTATGGTTTGCCCGATCCACAAGAAAGGAGACCCCTTTGACTGCACCAACTATAGAGGGAAAAGTCTCCTTAACATCGCCTATAAGATCCTCTCCGCCGTTTTGTGTGAGCGCCCAAAACCATTCGTCAACAACCTGAAAGGTCCTTATCAGTGCGGTTTTAGGCCGGGGAAGTCCACCATCGACCAAATCTTCACACTACGGCAAATCCTGGAAAAAACCCAAGAAATGCAGATCGGCACCCACCACCTATTCGTCGATTTCAAGGCCGCATATGACAGCGTGCATAGGGACGAGCTATACAACGCCATGTTTTGTTTTGACATTCTTGCCAAACTCGTTAGGTTGTGCAGGATGACGATGGAGAACTCTCGCTGCTCCATCAAGGTCGGTACCGAACTCACCGAGACCTTCAATGTCAAAAAAGGTTTTAGACAAGGCGACGCGCTGCCATGTGATTTCTTTAACATCATCCTGGAAAAGATCGTGCAAGGCTCACACGCCAACACTAGAGGGGCAATCTTCCTACAACTGGTAGCATACGCGGAATGAGGCGGTTGCTGGCATTGAGACGTTAGTGGCTAAAATGGGTTTAGCGGTGAATGGGGGAAAAACGAAGTATGTGCTGTCATCGAGAAAGGACGGACAACATCGACGACTTGGCCAAAACGTCACCATAGGCAGCTATAACTCCCAGGTAGTGAAGGACTTCGTCTACCTCGGCTCACAAGTGAACAGTACGAACAAAACCAGCACCGAGATTAAACTCAAATTTACTCTTGGTCTTTTCGAGAGAAAAGTTTTGCGTTCAATTTTTGGTCCTGTTTGCGTTGATGGTTATTGGAGAAGGAGATTCAACCACGAACTGTACGGGCTGTACAGCGGCATGAGCCTAGTCAGGCGTCTACGGACTCAACGCCTAAGATGGCTACGCCGTGTAGAGCGCATGGATAACACTGATCCAGCCCGAAGAGTCTTCGACTCCGCACCAGTGGGACAACGCAATAGAGGACGCCCACGGAACCGATGGCGCACCCAGGTGCAGAAGGACCTCAACCAACTTGTTGTGCGCAGTTGGAGACAGTTGGCAAAATATCGTGCCGGCTGGAGAGGCTTACTGGTTGAGGCCCAGGTCCACCCCGGACTGTAGCACTACCAGAAGAAGAAGAAGCTAGACGAAAATACTTAAAACCAACTTAACAAAACCTTCTTCCATCTAATCGACTGACCCTATACGGGCTTAAATTATATTTTTTAGTTTAATGCGTGTCTTCTCGATAATTTTAAGTTCTTATTTGGCCAAGAATGCTGTAAGAAAAACTTTACTGGCCCTAACTAACTTAATCTACCTTAGATTAACCTAACCCCTAAACTATCTTAACTATATCAGTAACAGTGCACACAGGTGCACCAGCGAGTACATTTTATGTATATGCTCCAAATAAATATCTTATTCACCGTAGTGCACTTTTTTTTGATTTTTATATATTACTACCTGTTCCCAATGCGCGTTGCTACGCATTATCGATTGTAACTCATCAAGCATGTGTCCGATCGATATAATTGTGACTAATTATAAGGTTTTGCATGCAAAAAAAATTGGTACCAAAACCTTTCTCACAGAATTCAGAAGTCAAAGTCATCAGTGATCTATCTCTTACCATTCAACCCTAGAAAGATAACGTGGGCCCAAGAGGCGCCCGCTACATATATATATTGCTGTTCTCTTTTAACGGACGCGCGTACAGGCACGTAAAAAGAAGGCACGTACTAAGAAACTAGTCAGCTCAGTCGTCGATCAACACTTGCGATGGACAATCGTTTTTGTTCAATAATGCAACAATTCATTGACACTACAAAAAAAGAATAATTAATTTAAATTTTGAAATAAATCTTCTTCTTAAATTGGGCGTCTCTCAGGCGCATGTTTATCTTTTCAGTACTATAAAATAAGGTTCTCTTTCTAGAGTCTATAAAGGACAATCAAACAAACATTCATTTTTATATACAGAGATGAATCCATATATCTTTTTTTTCGGGTCTTTTTTCGTTTTGTAAATTTTTAAAACCTATGTAAGTTGGCCACCATTGTCAACTCTCGAGTAATTTAGAAAAGCTATGAGCGTCGAAGACTGGTGTTGGTATATCACCAGTAAAATTGATGTTCTTTGGCAGACTCTTTCATGTCCCGAGCAGAGTTCGATCTATTGAACTAGAGCGACATTCATCGCCTCTTCACAGTTCGTGTCGAGATAAATGAATGCTTCGTGAGGAGTGGAGCCCTTAAGGCGCGACCTTTCATGGTACTTAGTATTGGGAATCCCCAAAGATCAGACTGTTGGTGATCTTATCAACTTAACGGTCATCATCATTCAATGCTGCCTGGATATTTGTTTTTCATATTTTTATTGGAAATTAACTAAAAAAAATGGCAATGTATTTATGAAGTCTGTTAGGCTTAACAGGCTTCCTAACAGGGCACTGCAGACTCAGGGAGCACTTAAAAAAACTAAGAGTATTAGAAGAAGGCCTCTACATATTCTTTGGAGAATCCAACTTGTGCTGGGATTTTTTGACAGAGAATCTAACATGTACCACAAAAGATATCCGGGCAAGCGCCTAATATCAGAGAAAGAACTGAAGTCACTAGAACCAGGGCTCTCATCGCGTAAGACGACGACGTTTCGACGATTGTATTACTTCGTGTAACGCTAAAATTATTCAATCGTCTAGTCGACGTCGTTTTTGACGATTCACTATTGCTTCGTATAGCTCATTGAACTGTCAAAAGCCGACGAATCGTTTCATACTTCGTGGTTGGTTGTTGTTTAGTTTCGTTTTTGAATTTTTTAATAAAAATCGAAAAAAATGCATGGGCATTACAATGTGTTGTTTTTCGATGAAGAAGAAAGTATAAATTCTGTTGGACTATTGCGAAAGCGAAGAGCGCTTTGAGATGCATTGGATCCTTCTTCACTTTCCACGAAAAGGTAAAAATATTATTATTTTTAAACAATAAACTTGCTACATTGGATTTTGCATTTTAGTTTTGTTCAACATTTTCGCTTATCAAAAGAGGCGTTTGTACTAGTGCTGGAAACGGTAAACCCAAGAAGCGGCTCTCGGTCAACATATATTCCGCCAATTTTAAGACTTGGTGCTACCTTGGAGGTCCTAGGTGGAGGTGGCTCCCAATGGTTGACTGGGAGCTACTTTCGAATTACTGTTGGCGAAAGTACCCTTTTACAGACAGTTTGTGAGAACACGATATTTAAAATCTATCCACAGCTAAAAGAAATTAAATGAACTTGTAACTCGACCAAGTATAATGAATTGTTAGGTGCTGCATTTACATTTCTCTAAGCACGTTATTACCATGTGTGTTTCTCTCCTCTCTCTCTCTCTCTCTCTCTCTCTCTCTCGCTCTCTCTCTCTCTCGCTCTCTCTCTCTCTCCCTCCCTCTCTCTCTCACTCTATAACAATTTTTCAAGATGTTCGTCTTTGAAATTAATTAATCATTCCATTTCCCTTGGCGTTGCTGACTAATATCTAAATCAATAGTTGACTAAAAGTTAATTAATAGGTACTTGTTTTGTACCATGTTTTCAAATTTTGATTTGAAATCAAGGCACTCAACAACTTGATTTGAAGAATAGGCACTCAACAACGAATTTTAAAAGTGTCAGCATATATTCCGTTTTCTATAAGACATTTAACGTGTTTAGTACTTCTCAAATTGCCTACTATTTGAACGATTGGCGACACACGAAGCAAACTTTTGACGACGTCGTTTAGTACAATCGTTTGAACGGACTATATAATTAAAGTTATGCGCAGGTCGAACAACAGTCTTCAGAAGAGGCTTCCTAAGGCAGCGCATCAATACAACCAATCACCCTTCAAAGAATGGAATGAGCTCGCATGTTCGCATAACATTGAGCTAGGTCTCACAGAGGCTAATGTCAATGAATGGCAAGATAAACTTTATGGATGCATAAAGAAACGCGATGATAATATAGATTGCATTAACAGAGCCAAATCTTCTTCTTCGAGACTTGTCTATACACTTTTGAACCACACTCTAGGACCTAATAACTACTTTAAATCAGAATTTTCAGCCAAGCAAATAATCGTAATATTTAGGGCTGGAACTGAACTTCTGAGACTCAATATGCGACATCGGCACGACGGTAATGCTATATGCAATCGAAACAAGGCCGAGGACATTATCCACTTTATCGAGATCTGCCCAATACTATTAGAGTTGCGTTTACTTTACTTCTCCAAAGAGTCTCTCACACTTGAAGAAACAAAGAATGTTCTGAATGGAACAGAGGGATGGAACCTGCTTATACGTTTTTGTATCCATGCCTTGAATTATCGTAATAGCTTTAATTAATGCCGCGCTCCTAATATTTCTTAGTATCATTTCGAAATTCTATATATTGTCTATAATTGTCTATTTTTCTGTATTTGATTCTTATGAAATCAATCTCAACACTCAACTGACGGCTTTTTGCCATGTTAACTTCTTCTTTGTACATTAATTACCGTAACTACACACATAGCAAATCAATAAAGAATGCTTAATAATAATAACAATAATGAAGTCTGTTTCGCTCTTGCTCTCTCTCTCTCTCTGATTTTCATAAATAAGTAAATAAATACAAGGCGTGGTAGATTTCATTGCCCTATCCACAAAAAATGATGCACTCTGAATTGTACCAACTATATAGACATCAGTCTTCTGAACATTGCCTAAAAGATATTATCTGCCGTGTTGTGTGAACGCCGTGACACACTAGCCTGGTCATCAACAACCTGGTCGGTTCATACCAGTGTGACTTTAGGCCAGGAAAATCCACCATCGATCATATTCACACAAAATTTTGGAGAAAACGCACGAGTAACAGATCGATACTCATCACATTTTCATCGATTTATGCATAGCATAATGCATATATAGTAATGTCTAGTTTTCGCATCCATACCAAACTCGTCTGTTTGTGTAGAAGAATGCACGCCGCTCAGTCAAGGTCGGTTAAGACTTAACCGAGACCTTTGATGTCAAAAAAGAATTTAGACACGGCGACGCGCTTCCACGCGACTTCTTCAACATCATTCTTAAAAGAATTGAAAAAGAAAGAAAAGAAGAAAAAAAAAAAAAAGAAAAAAGCTTGAACATATTCCAGTAACCATTCTGTTCATTATCCCCTGCACTTGTTGTGTTCACCCAACGTATTAAATTGTTAAACCACGAACCTAATCGCGTTAACCACAAAGTTCCTCGGCGAACAAGAAATGTGAAACGGCGAATGTTTTGTAAACAAAATCATTTGCATGTGAATTTTTGAAGAATAAAAAAAAAAAACACAAAAGAAATACATATCCTCAGACGCCTAAGATGGCTACGCCGTGTAGAGCGCATGGATAACACTGATCCAGCCCGAAGAGTCTTCGACTCCGCACCAGTGGGACAACGCAATAGAGGACGCCCACGGAACCGATGGCGCACCCAGGTGCAGAAGGACCTCAACCAACTTGTTGTGCGCAGTTGGAGACAGTTGGCAAAATATCGTGCCGGCTGGAGAGGCTTACTGGTTGAGGCCCAGGTCCACCCCGGACTGTAGCACTACCAGAAGAAGAAGAAGCTAGACGAAAATACTTAAAACCAACTTAACAAAACCTTCTTCCATCTAATCGACTGACCCTATACGGGCTTAAATTATATTTTTTAGTTTAATGCGTGTCTTCTCGATAATTTTAAGTTCTTATTTGGCCAAGAATGCTGTAAGAAAAACTTTACTGGCCCTAACTAACTTAATCTACCTTAGATTAACCTAACCCCTAAACTATCTTAACTATATCAGTAACAGTGCACACAGGTGCACCAGCGAGTACATTTTATGTATATGCTCCAAATAAATATCTTATTCACCGTAGTGCACTTTTTTTTGATTTTTATATATTACTACCTGTTCCCAATGCGCGTTGCTACGCATTATCGATTGTAACTCATCAAGCATGTGTCCGATCGATATAATTGTGACTAATTATAAGGTTTTGCATGCAAAAAAAATTGGTACCAAAACCTTTCTCACAGAATTCAGAAGTCAAAGTCATCAGTGATCTATCTCTTACCATTCAACCCTAGAAAGATAACGTGGGCCCAAGAGGCGCCCGCTACATATATATATTGCTGTTCTCTTTTAACGGACGCGCGTACAGGCACGTAAAAAGAAGGCACGTACTAAGAAACTAGTCAGCTCAGTCGTCGATCAACACTTGCGATGGACAATCGTTTTTGTTCAATAATGCAACAATTCATTGACACTACAAAAAAAGAATAATTAATTTAAATTTTGAAATAAATCTTCTTCTTAAATTGGGCGTCTCTCAGGCGCATGTTTATCTTTTCAGTACTATAAAATAAGGTTCTCTTTCTAGAGTCTATAAAGGACAATCAAACAAACATTCATTTTTATATACAGAGATGAATCCATATATCTTTTTTTTCGGGTCTTTTTTCGTTTTGTAAATTTTTAAAACCTATGTAAGTTGGCCACCATTGTCAACTCTCGAGTAATTTAGAAAAGCTATGACCGTCGAAGACTGGTGTTGGTATATCACCAGTAAAATTGATGTTCTTTGACAGACTCTTTCCTGTCCCGAGCAGAGTTCGATCTATTGAACTAGAGCGACATTCATCGCCTCTTCACAGTTCGTGTCGAGATAAATGAATGCTTCGTGAGGAGTGGAGCCCTTAAGGCGCGACCTTTCATGGTACTTAGTATTGGGAATCCCCAAAGATCAGACTGTTGGTGATCTTATCAACTTAACGGTCATCATCATTCAATGCTGCCTGGATATTTGTTTTTCATATTTTTATTGGAAATTAACTAAAAAAAATGGCAATGTATTTATGAAGTCTGTTAGGCTTAACAGGCTTCCTAACAGGGCACTGCAGACTCAGGGAGCACTTAAAAAAACTAAGAGTATTAGAAGAAGGCCTCTACATATTCTTTGGAGAATCCAACTTGTGCTGGGATTTTTTGACAGAGAATCTAACATGTACCACAAAAGATATCCGGGCAAGCGCCTAATTTCAGAGAAAGAACTGAAGTCACTCGAACCAGGGCTCTCATCGCGTAAGACGACGACGTTTCGACGATTGTATTACTTCGTGTAACGCTAAAATTATTCAATCGTCTAATCGACGTCGTTTTTGACGATTCACTATTGCTTCGTATAGCTCATTGAACTGTCAAAAGCCGACGAATCGTTTCATACTTCGTGGTTGGTTGTTGTTTAGTTTCGTTTTTGAATTTTTTAATAAAAATCGAAAAAAATGCATGGGCATTACAATGTGTTGTTTTTCGATGAAGAAGAAAGTATAAATTCTGTTGGACTATTGCGAAAGCGAAGAGCGCTTTGAGATGCATTGGATCCTTCTTCACTTTCCACGAAAAGGTAAAAATATTATTATTTTTAAACAATAAACTTGCTACATTGGATTTTGCATTTTAGTTTTGTTCAACATTTTCGCTTAGAGGCGTTTGTACTAGTGCTGGAAACGGTAAACCCAAGAAGCGGCTCTCGGTCAACATATATTCTGCCAATTTTAAGACTTGGTGCTACCTTGGAGGTCCTAGGTGGAAGTGGCTACCAATGGTTGACTGGTAGCTACTTTCGAATTACTGTTGGCGACAGTACCCTTTTACAGACAGTTTGTGAGAACACGATATTTAAAATCTATCCACAGCTAAAAGAAATTAAATGAACTTGTAACTCGACCAAGTATAATGAATTGTTAGGTGCTGCATTTACATTTCTCTAAGCACGTTATTACCATGTGTGGTTCTCTCTTCTCTCTCTCTCTCTCTCTCTCTCTCTCTCGCTCTCTCTCTCTCTCGCTCTCTCTCTCTCTCGCTCTCTCTCTCTCTCTCGCTCTCTCTCTCTCTCTCGCTCTCTCTCTCTCTCACTCTATAACAATTTTTCAAGATGTTCGTCTTTGAAATTAATTAATCATTCCATTTGCCTTGGCGTTGCTGACTAATATCTAAATCAATAGTTGACTAAAAGTTAATTAATAGGTACTTGTTTTGTACCATGTTTTCAAATTTTGATTTGAAATCAAGGCACTCAACAACTTGATTTGAAGAATAGGCACTCAACAACGAATTTTAAAAGTGTCAGCATATATTCCGTTTTCTATAAGACATTTAACGTATTTAGTAGTTCTCAAATTGCCTACTATTTGAACGATTATCGACACACGAACGATACACGAAGCAAACTTTTGACGACGTCGTTTAGTACAATCGTTTGAACGGACTATATAATTAAAGTTATGCGCAGGTCGAACAACAGTCTTCAGAAGAGGCTTCCTAAGGCGGCGCATCAATACAACCAATCACCCTTCAAAGAATGGAATGAGCTCGCATGTTCGCATAACATTGAGCTAGGTCTCACAGAGGCTAATGTCAATGAATGGCAAGATAAACTTTATGGATGCATAAAGAAACGCGATGATAATATAGATTGCATTAACAGAGCCAAATCTTCTTCTTCGAGACTTGTCTATACACTTTTGAACCACACTCTAGGACCTAATAACTACTTTAAATCAGAATTTTCAGCCAAGCAAATAATCGTAATATTTAGGGCTGGAACTGAACTTCTGAGACTCAATATGCGACATCGGCACGACGGTAATGCTATATGCAATCGAAACGAGGCCGAGGACATTATCCACTTTATCGAGATCTGCCCAATACTATTAGAGTTGCGTTTACTTTACTTCTCCAAAGAGTCTCTCACACTTGAAGAAACAAAAAATGTTCTAAATGGAACAGAGGGATGGAACCTGCTTATACGTTTTTGTATCCATGCCTTGAATTATCGTAATAGCTTTAATTAATGCCGCGCTCCTAATATTTCTTAGTATCATTTCGAAATTCTATATATTGTCTATAATTGTCTATTTTTCTGTATTTGATTCTTATGAAATCAATCTCAACACTCAACTGACGGCTTTTTGCCATGTTAACTTCTTCTTTGTACATTAATTACCGTAACTACACACATAGCAAATCAATAAAGAATGCTTAATAATAATAACAATAATGAAGTCTGTTTCGCTCTTGCTCTCTCTCTCTCTCTGATTTTCATAAATAAGTAAATAAATACAAGGCGTGGTAGATTTCATTGCCCTATCCACAAAAAATGATGCACTCTGAATTGTACCAACTATATAGACATCAGTCTTCTGAACATTGCCTAAAAGATATTATCTGCCGTGTTGTGTGAACGCCGTGACACACTAGCCTGGTCATCAACAACCTGGTCGGTTCATACCAGTGTGACTTTAGGCCAGGAAAATCCACCATCGATCATATTCACACAAAATTTTGGAAAAAACGCACGAGTAACAGATCGATACTCATCACATTTTCATCGATTTATGCATAGCATAATGCATATATAGTAATGTCTAGTTTTCGCATCCATACCAAACTCGTCTGTTTGTGTAGAAGAATGCACGCCGCTCAGTCAAGGTCGGTTAAGACTTAACCGAGACCTTTCATGTCAAAAAAGAATTTAGACACGGCGACGCGCTTCCACGCGACTTCTTCAACATCATTCTTAAAAGAATTGAAAAAGAAAGAAAAGAAGAAAAAAGCTTGAACATATTCCAGTAACCATTCTGTTCATTATCCCCTGCACTTGTTGTGTTCACCCAACGTATTAAATTGTTAAACCACGAACCTAATCGCGTTAACCACAAAGTTCCTCGGCGAACAAGAAATGTGAAACGGCGAATGTTTTGTAAACAAAATCATTTGCATGTGAATTTTTGAAGAATAAAAAAAAAAACCACAAAAGAAATACATATCCTCAGACTCGACGACAAAAAGGCTAATTTGAAATCAATAAATTTACGATTCCATTCTGTTTTTTTTTTTTTTGTGAGGGAAACAATTTAATAGACAGATGTCTCATAGGTCGCTTGCGATGGATATGTTCCGGTTAAAGGGTTACACCGCTTCATGCAAAGGAAGACGTCATGAAAAAAGATTCACCCTTCCGCAAGGGATCCCTCACGATTCACCCATCCAGGTGACATTTTCACATAACTTAATGAAAGTCCTGGGTCATTTGTCATGTAATAATGGAGACACCCACTACTTAAAAGGCTATCAATTAGTTTTGCGGAATATTGCTAAGAATTATGACGACGAAAATGTGAAATGTAAAATGTGAGAACGAGAGAGTTGACGCTCGCATGCAGAAGACTTGTGATCATCGAAGAAATGTGCTGAAGGATAATTGTTAGACATTTTAGGAAATCCACTCGATTGCTGATTTGTAGAATTGACGAATATTTAAAGCAATAATGTGATGTATGGTTTTCACGGAACGAAATTGTCAGCACTTGCACCTAGAACAAGGGAATGTTTTGGGAACACGGACAAAACAAATTATTTGTCCTTGATCTGATTTCCAGCAAATGGGAAGGCGATTTGGTTACCCATCAAATGTAGAAGGCTACACAAAAATTATCCACTTCTCGGATAGACTCGCCCTTCAAAGATTCGATTAATTGTGTGTAGCTTAGTACCAGGTTCTTCTTCTACAGTCCGGGGTGGATCTGGACCTGGCCAACCAGCCTGTCCAGCTGGCACGATATTTAGGCAGCTGCCTTCAATTTTGCACGCCAAGTTGGTTGAGGATCTTCGCCACTTGTGTGCGATATAGATTTCGTGGGCTGGGCGCCTATGGTGCTATTGAGAATGTCCATGCTTCCGCGCCATAGAGCAGGACAGAGATGATGAAGGTGTTATCTAATGTTAGCTTGGTCCTTCGAGAAGAGGACAAAGCTAAGCCTCTTCAGCCCAATGAAACAGGGATTGGCAAGAGTTATTCTGCATTTAAGGCCCGAACCCATAGAATCCGTTGCGTGCGCAATCCACTCTTGTGTAAATCTGAAAATGGCGAAATTTTAAGGTTCCTGCATTATTAGGAATTATTCAAAAACAATTTTAGATAAAACAAAACGTAGCTTATTCTTTCACTCATAATATCCTAAAAACAATCAAATAAGGAGCACGCGAATGAATTTCCAATGAAACATCGGTCAGGCGCACATAAAGTTGAAATTTGAACAAATCCATCCGTCGTGGTGAATTCCACTTGTAGGCCACATTTGCTGTCTCTCTCCCTCTCTTAAGGGCTTATGAGTTGCCACAGGACGCAACGGATTTCATGGGTTTGGGCCTTAAATGCAGAATAACTCTTGCCAATCCCTGTTTCTTTGGGCGGTATCGCGGTACTGGTGTTGTTCATATTATTTACTGCGGAGCCGAGGTAGTCCTTGACTGACTACTTTGAAATTATAGCTGCGGTTTGTGATACTCTGTCTAAGACGCCGAAGTTGTATGTCCCTTCTTGAAGACATCATTCACTTCTTCTTACCCTCATTTATCGCCAGACCTATTTCAGCTTCTTTTCTCTCAAAGTCAGCAAACGCTTCGCTCGCTGTGTTCGACCAGCCACATCAGTGTCGTCCGCGAATGCTAGCAATTGTACGGGCTTAAGAAGATCGTGCTTCTTATGTTAGCGAGTGAGTTCTGTACAACCTTCTCAAGAATGTTGTTGAAAAAGTCAAATGACAGCCCGTCGCAGCTACACCTTTGATGGAACAGCTAGAGTTCGCCAACGCCATCCTACTCAACCTGACGAGTTTGGCAGGAAAGTCAAAACTATACATAGCGTTGTATAGCTCGTCTCTATGCACGAGTTACGTGTCGCAACATGTCACTACAACTTCCACTGAAGCAACATTGTATCTATGCACTTGTCTTTGTCTAGACCCTCATTCCCCATATTTGTTTACGTTTAAATTAAGTAGCGCCCTTTTCATTTCTTTATTACTGTTATATCTTGTTGTTTTGTCCACAGTGTATAGATGCTAAGTTAGTAATTAGTAAACAACCGACGAATTCGGTTCTAATAAAATATATTGTAATAAATTTGTTGTCTTGTTATATATACAGTCTTTTCTTTCATTTCGTGTATACGTTTCGCTCCCGAACGTAACTCACGCTGTCATAATATGCATTTAAAAAGTGGCGTGGCATTAAAATGTGGCGTCAAGAAGATGAAAAAAATTTCTTTCCGACAGTGGACTACCCTGGCCTGAAGCCACATTGATATGAATCTATAATGTGATTTATTATTAAATTTATCTTGAAATTGTTATAAGCCGTATTAACCGGCTTTTTGTACAAATTACTTGATTTTGTACAAATTACTTGATTCCTTTAGAGATTATTGTTTCATGAACGGATTGAGGAGTGCATTTATGGGGCTTATGTTTACTTTTGGTTCACGACGTCAAGGCTCTTGTACAAGTTACATAAGATTGTACAAGTAACACTGTAACACTATAGAGTGCCCCCTTAAATAAATGTGCATTTTGAATACATCCAGTGTTCCATGCAGACCGGACTACATCATTTATAGCTATGATGCATTTTGTCCTCGGTTTACCAATCCGTCGACACCTGATGGAATCGTATTTAAGGAACGCCTTCGGAATAATGTATGATAGGGTCATTCATGCCACTTGGGCAAACCATCGAAGCATAGCCCTTTCCGTCCGAAGAAGCAGCTGCCGAACATTGAGTTCCTCACATACTGCTGAGATTTGGAATAAATACTCGGCTGAAAACCGCTAACTAGCTTGGACCCAAGAACGGTCTTCTTCCTGATTACAGAACTTCCCATTTTACAATAAAGCCCAGTATTATTCCCCCCTCACTCGAAAAAGACTCCGAGATACTTGAACTTCTCCAGGAGTAGTGGATAAGTGCGTCGACTCCTACGCAGAGGCTGCCAGGTTCGATACCCGAATTTACCACCTTTGATAATTCACGGCTCCACCTCTTTCGAATCACTGACAATGCTCAAAGAGTATTCCTGTCTAGAAAAAGTTTCTCAATTTCGCCGTTCGGTTGCTGAGAAGCTAGGCCCTGGCCCTGGTAAATATGTAATTGGTGATCGGATGACACTGTAATTCATATACATTCACTCAATCCAATCCATCCACATCTAGAGAACGTGGAGTACCTTCAAAGCCTTAAAAAAAAAGAAAATTAAATAAGGAAAAAATCAGGTACGATTATATACCTCTTTTACCTCTTAAAACAAAAAAGTTACAGATATTTGAGACAGTGAACCCGTTTTTAGACCACTGAGCCCCTTTGGGCTGCATCACGTTAAGAGACATGCGGCATCACGTTAAGAAAACACTACAAATGGCAGTCGTTTGGCTTAACATCTACTCAAGTTAATTGTCTTGGACTTGACAAAAAGTTCTCTTTTAGAACGAAGTGGGTAAAGTCAGCTCCAGCTGAAGTAATCAGCCTGAATAATGAATGCAATATAAAATCCCTTTCCAACATGTCCTGATTTTATCGGACGTCCTTGCACATTTGACAATTTCCATTAAATTTCCAAGCGTTCACTGGGAATCCGATCATATGTCGTCGAGGATAATTTTACAAGTATCCATGCGGGGTTAAATAGTCCTGGCGAGCGCACAAGCACACAAAAACAGGAAGAATCACCAGCGCCATCAATATCACCATTACTGTGCCGCTAAAACAAAACATTAACAGGGGACATGTGTGCACAATTGTAGAGCCAGACCTAATTGCGTTGCTGATGACGTTGCCGATGATAGTGATGAACTGCCCCTGTGCCAGTGCCTGTGCCCTGCGGTGGCGAGGAGGAAGAGTAACGAAACATTTCGATTTTTTAACACCAATGTGTCCCTTTTGCGTTCGAGTTGTCCGAACGAACAGTTATTATCGATAATTGCATGACCTATGAACGACACGGCATGCCCTCGACTGCTTGTAACCGCATTCGTTGAGCTTAGTTGCTCGACGCGGCGGACCGCCATCGCGTTTGACCCTTTCCACACCTTTCACCTGGTCGGGCCTGGTTAAATTGTTGCGCGGCTCGTTCCTTTTCGGTCCTTAATTAGGATATGTGATTTAATATTCTATAATAGCCTTGGAGTACGGGACACCGCACCTCGTGAAGTGGCATACCAGTTTTTTGGGTCGAGGAAATAATTTGACGGAATGGTGCGACTAATGATCTGGGCAGGGGGACCAGGATACGAATGTCAGGAGGACATTAGTAAACAAATGGATGGTCAAATATTTGCTTGGTGTGATAATGATACCCCGCTCTTGTCCCCTGTTTGTTGTGCAGCAAGAACCAAGTGATAACTAACGATGTGTAAACTTTTTTGTAAATATTTGGACTTATAATTTGCTCACAAGTGAGGAATAGACACATATTGTGGCTCCTATGGCCAAAGACCTGGTGGCTCTAGAACACCAGAAACAATGTTGGAAAAATGGTCTGGTGACCACTGATAAAATATGTACAGGGTGGTGCACCAATTGTGCTACAATAAGAAACTCAATCAATGTATTTCATTTATTTTTTTTTCAATTTTATTTTATATTGCTAATTGTTTTTAAATGTGATAGACCGAAACTGAGAAAGGACACACCGCATCGACGTCTTGGACAGAGCATCACAATGGGCAGCCATAACTTCGAAGTTGTCAAGGACTTCGTTTACCTCGGCTCCGCAGGAAATAGTACGAACAACGTAAGTACCGAGATCAAACGCGGAGTAACTCTTGCCAACCGCTGTTTCTTTAAAGCGGATGAGGAAGTCCTTGGTCTCTTCGAGAGAAAAGCTCTGACTGCTATGTTAGGTCATGCTTGTGTTGACGGTTTTTGCAGAGAAAATTCAACCACGAACTGTACGGGATGTATAATGACATGAGTCTAGTCAGACGTCTTCTGATCGAACGCCTAAGATGGCTAGGCCATGTAGAGCTCCGCTCTGCTCTGCTGCTCCGGCCCGAAGAGTCTTTGACTCCGAACCCGTGGGACAACGTAACAGAGGACAGCCGCGTTTAAGGTGGCGCACCCAGGAGGAGGAGGACCTCACCCAACTTGGCGTGCGACACTGGAGACAACTAGCCAGAGATGGTGCTAGATGGATAGGCTTGTTGGTTGAGGCCCAGGTCCACCCCGGACTGTAGCACCAAATAAAGACGAAGACCGTAAATGATCTCCATGCTCACCTCCACGCATATGCGACACAACTGTTAAGAAAATTTTTCATTGCGGGATGACGAGTTGAAGTCGCCTCAATTATTGTTGTAATGGATTGCTTCAATTCAGTCAAATTTCTTGGTTTCGATTTGTACACCTCTTGTTTGACAAAATCCCATAAAAAAAGTCTGGTGTAGTCAGGTCAGGTGACCTTGGGGGCCAGCGGTAAGTGGAATTTCTGGAAATTTACTTATTTGGGGACTTTCGTTGGAGCTCCGTCATAACCGGTCTGGCTATGTGTGCCGTTGCCCTATTTTGCTGGAACCAAATGCTGTTGAAACGGATCCTTTGACGCAATTCTGGGCAGGAAAAAATTCCTTCAATATCTTTAAATAACGGTCCCCATTGACTTCTTCAAAGAAGTATGATCCCACAATGCACCTTGATAAAAAAGCGCGTCACACAGTGACTCGTTCTGGGTACAGTTCCGTCTCATGGAGTATTCCTGGATTAGATTCACTCCAAATACGGCAATTTTGCTGGTTTACATTGCCCTTTAGATCACAATGGGCCTTATCAGACGTAAACAAGCAAATAATCAAGCTGGTGTCTTCTTCGGCCATTTCAATAATTTTTTGGCAATATTCCAGGCAAATAGGCAAATCCAGAGGATTTAATTGGCTTAAAATTTGGACTTTATATGGAAACAAGTTTAAGTAATCATGAATTATCCGATTAGTTTCGAGTCGAAACGCTTGGGTTTGCCTGAATTGAGTAAGCTACAGCCGCGATTGTGCCTTGAACCCGAACATTGCGATCTCGATGGTACGGTCTTCGTTCGATGCTTAAAGATTCGGCAACCGTGTCTACCATCTTCGTAATAGGCCATCTACTCGGGGAAAAAAAATCCCTTTGGACTAAAAAAACCAAATTCTCTTTTCGGTATCCCAAGCATGGACACCAATGCCCCGGCCCGGAAAGTCCTCCAACCCCGAGGGACAACGCGGAAAAGGAAGACCACGCCTCCGGTGGCGCACGCAACTGGAAAAAGACCTCAATCAGCTGAACGTGCGTGGCTGGAAGCTACTAGCACAAGACCGTGCTAGATGGAGAGGCATGTTGGCTGAGGCCCAGGTCCACCTCGGACTGTAGCACTAGCCAAAGAAGAAGAAGATATATCACAAGCATTCATTTTAATACATATAAATATCCAGCCTGCAAAATAGGCCGCCTACTCACACAGAAAAAAAGTTATCGCATTTTGTTTTTGTAGCCCGATTTGTGCACCAGCCTGTATCTTGTATAGCATTTCCTTTCATTTTATTTATTGATTTCTTAATATCTCTGTACATTAAGAATACTCTATACCTTTTGATATCTTGGCTAACACTTGGTGCTTTGTTTTCAACCTATTCAGCATAAACTTGTTGAAAACATAGTTATATCTTGTTTCTTCATCATCGTCTTCTGAACCGCATGATCCACTAAAGGGATCGCGGGTGTAAAGCACGCTTGAGAGATCTCCAGGCAACTATATACTCTGCCGTCGGCTCTAATTCATCAGGAGTTATGACCAAGGGTAACCACCCTGGGTCTTCTTAGTGGTCGCCTTCTTCATGGAATCCCATTCAACACTCGCCTCGGAAGTTGTAATAGTGGGGACATTCGTGCCACTTTCCATTCGAAGAAGCAGCTGCTCAACGTTGAGTTACTCGCGCACTACCTACGGCCCTCTACTGCGGTAGAGTGCCATAGGGTGCAAGTGGGGACTACAACCCCGCGTGGGCTACTGGCTGTATCAGTAGTCAGACCCATACTGCTATATGGTGTCGCAATTTGATGGACTGCCCTCGAAAAGGAAGTCAACTTCATGTCACTCGACAGGGTACAGAGGATGGTATGCGTATGTATTCTCCGAAGCTCTAAATGTACTCTTTAAAGTGCCGCCGATAGAACTAGTTGGTAGATAGACGTTAGCTAATACGGCGATCAGAATGATATCTCTGCACAACTTAAAAGAACGACGCTCTGGATTTTCAAAGATTCTCAGCAGGTACAGCTCTATACGCATGGATAAAGACTTCACTATACTTAAACTCCTTTTCGAGAAGAACTTCTACAGATGCATCCTCCGTAGATCTTACTGGGAGTCTGAACACTGGACGATGGATGGTCCACTGCGAATCTTCACAGATGGATCGAAGATGGATACAGTACAGGTGTGGGTGCTGGTGTCTATTCCAATGATCTATACCTCCAGCTTTCTCTACGTTTACCAAATCACTGAAGTGTCTTTCAGGCTGAAACTGTAGTGATTGGAAGATCTTTCTGGATAAACAGCAATGTAATATCAACCACAGAAATCGTCATCTTTCTGAAAGACAGGCAGCGATCAAATCCCAAAACTCAGTCTCTTTCAACTCCAAGACTTCCGTTTATCCGTTTCCGCCTATCTCTAAACGAGATGGATAAGTATTTTTACATTTAACTTATTTTTCGGGACACTGTGACATTCCGAAGCGGACAAACTCGCTAGAAAGGCTACAATCTGTGTACTCTTTCCGGCTGGCGATCCACTCTCTTTACCCATCGTTACTATAAAACACCTGCTAAGGGTAGAAATACTTGCTCAAATGAATCCTAGATGGTCAATTGGCACAGGATGCCAGGAATCGACACTAAGCGGTCGCTTAGTCTGATTAGATTGAGCAGGCCGAATCTTAGAAATCTCATTGGCGTTATAACAGAGCATTGCGCCATTGGAACACACGCCTCTAGACTAAGCCTTCCTTTCAATGACTTTTGAAAGGAAAGGACTTTAGAGTGAGGAAGAAACCATTGAATTCTTGCTGTGTAGCTGCAGTGCTCTCTCATCCTGCTGTGCAGGCCTACTACTTTGATAACCTGGCTGAACTGAGCAGCATAAGAGTCAGACATCTTCTTCACATCAACTGGTTTGCGGAATAGGTATTCATTGATCCGCGCGGTAGCACATGGGGCCTATGCTGGCCTAAGTATGGCTTCTGTCCTTCTGCATCAGTCAGCCACTTCAACCTTACATTAACTACTAATATTGCTACCAAGAGTTGGCTGCAGTCTACTAGTACGGATCACAAATCACTGCCTGATGGATCACCATGCACAGCCTTTTCAAAAAACTCGCCCGGACAAAATTCCACGTCGAATCAGCTGTGACATTTCGAACAAGTGTCATTTTGACATTTGATTCGTGGAGAGAGAAAATTAAAATCTTTAATATGGATACTGTTGGAACACGTCACTTAACAAAACAAAACACAATATATAACAAATTTAAAGATTGTATAACACTTTGCATTTTGTATCCATCTTCTGTATGTTATTTAAATATTGCGCCAAGTTTAGTAAAATCGGCCATAATTTTCTTTTGATTTTCACCACAACGACCGTTGTATTTCGTACTATATAAGCAATATGAAATAAAGCTTTTCCTCTTTTGAATTTTCGTCGTGGAAATCAGTCTTTCAATCATCTTCGTCGTCGTTGAACCATCAAACAACCGATCCGATCGCACAGATACTTAAACTAATTATTGTTGAGATTTTAGTCGATGAAAACAAACTCGATAATTCACTCCTCACCTTTTTGCATACCAAGAAGTATTCCTTTTTGCTTAATTTGCTGGAAATTGGTTGTTCCTGAAAGTTCGCGGTTCGTATAATGACAACGTCTTCTGTTGGTAGTAGTAGTAGATGGACAATAATGTATGATCGCGCTGGTTAACCATTGCAGAACTTCCGACCCACTTGGGTTGCAGATGTGCATTGTTGTCGGCAGCTCTGCTTGATCGTCCTTATATTTGATAAGCGTTTCCAGTTGGTGGCGGAACTGTTTTTTTTTTTTTTTTTCAACGGCGCTGTTTTTGAGTCGGGTGCAGGTCATATATTTATGGCCGTCTGATATGCTCATTTTAATGCCTCCTAATTACTCGTTGGCTATTTCGGTGCAATTTGGGTTTATTCGTGAATTTATGACGATTCGCCTCATATTCGCCTGTAAAAAGCTAGGCAATATTTCGGCTTAAATTAGGTTAGGTGCAGTGTTGCCAGATGTTATGAGCCCCCTTCATCGACCTCGAAATTCCCCTTTTTTCTTGATGAGTTTCCCCATGAATTCCCCAAGGTAAATTTTGTTTGAACTATGCTGGTATTACGGAGATGTTTACTCTATTTCAAACAAAAACTAAGCAAACCATGTTTCGAGCTGAGCATCAAACAGTTTTTTGGTTCGAAATGACTGTATGTACCTTCAACTACAACTACATCACAATCTACAAGGCAGTCTGTTTCAATTTAAGCTAATACATTTTCAATGATCTTAGAACATTATATTTCATACATGTTAGTTCTTCCTAAACACATGCCAGAAGCAAATTTTAGATTCTACATAGATATACAGTGGACTCCCCCTAAGTCGAATTGTCGCGGGATACCAAAATTTGTTCGAGTTAGAGAGAGTTTGACTTAGAGAAAGGTTTTTGTAAGTTATGATGAGGGAAATTTAGATAAAATATGGCGAAAAAGTTCGAGTTAGAGGGAGTTTCGACTTAAGGAGAGTTCGACTTAGGGAGAGTCCACTGTACTTAATAAAGGGGCAAGGTGGTCAATATAATGCAAAGTTGAGGGAAATGTATGTAAAATATGGCGAAAAAGTTCGAGTTAGAGGGAGTTTCGACTTAAGGAGAGTTCTACTTAGGGAGAGTCCACTGTACTTAATAAAGGGGCAAGGTGGTCAATATAATGCAAAGCCACACTATACAAGCAAATCACAGGCAATTCACAATCACAGGGAATTCACAAAACACCACGTTCTCTTAGTGTATATACGCCCTCAGCATCGTTATAAGTAATTGATTCTCGCTGTGTGATTAAGGATCGTCTACCGATTTTGCATCTCACTGATAATTCTTAATTCAATTTCGTTCAAGAGTTTTTCAAATGTACTTATGCACCTCGAAATATGTTCATTGCAACCAAAAGTTGTTCTATACTTTCAATTGAAAAGTATATTTCCATCAGAAGAAAACTATGGGGAGCAAAAATATTTATAATAGTTACCAATTGTGGAGTATTTGTATGCTTAATTAATTATGCCGCGAATAAATAAGACGGAAGATGCCTTCCGGCTGAAACTTAAGGTTTGCAAGGCAATGATCTTGCATCATTCGTCATAAGGGGGAAGTTCGTCAAAAATGTTCAATTTACTCTTTCGAATCTAAATCCTTGAAAACTATATGGGAAATCCCAAATAATGAAAGAGTAGGAATGATGATCTAAATGAGGCCTGACCAACGAGCACTATATAGTTTTAAGCCTATGAACTTATGTACATTTGTTTTATTAATTCAGCTGTTGTAATATTTTTCTCGTTGAAAACAGGGGGCTCGTTGCTGGAAATTGAATGAATTAAAGCGATACGGCAATTGCTTTCATATGAAACTATGTACATACGTGTTTTGTCATTTTAAAGTGCTCAGTCTTACCAATTATCATAGTTGAAGTAAAGGGCATTACATCAACTTGATAACGAAGATTGTTTCAAAAATCGAGATTTCAGTCAACCATATTCATAAAACAGGTATTTGGCGACAATACGTTATCATGTCCGATAGCCCGAAACCTCACAAGCCATTCCATTTCAATCGGTATTGGGAAATCTGGAATTGGAGAAACAAATATTATATAAGCCTTGCGGTCAGATTTTGGAAGATTATCCATAATTTTCACAGCAATTCTTGAATTAGGACACTTCTAGCCTTAAATTCTGGACGATTTTTTTTTGAGAAAAAATACCATTCTGATTTTCGACAAGTATGCCGTGCGTACATAATGAGCATTTGATTTATACGGTTGTACACTAGATCTAAAAAACAAAAAATATGAACTATGAATGGCAAAACTAAAAATTCCATTGAAAAATTTACAGCGACAACAATTAAGCTTGACAAGCATCTTTCAAACGAATTGGTTCGATTTTATTTGAGATTCCCCATATTTTGCTCTACCAGATTATAGTTATTTTCCACATTTAATACCGGAATTCCTCACGAAAAGGTTAATTCCCCACAATCTGGCAACACTGGGTAGGTGCGTGGGTCGACGCGATGGGGTCGCGCCGCACTAACATCCTCTTGGACTGTTATGCCCATTACATTTTAGCTTCGTTTGACATTTGTTTTCGCCTGGACTTGCTGTTTCGTGGGAAGGGAATTTTCTCGAACATGGTACTTTGAAATTTAATTTAGAAAACGGGGAAATACTTCGGGTGACATTCTGTTCGGGCGAGATTCACGATAAGGCTGATGGACCAGGCTTGTGTTTGATACAGAAACAGCGTTTCTGCCCTGCCTTAGCCAGTTCATTATAAAATTCTAGGGCAACCATTCTGTAAATTATTTGATGTGGTCGCAACATCTGATAAATTTTGCAAAAATCAAGTTTTGCTTAATAAGGTCCCAATCGGCTAAAGCTAAACCCAGTTTGTTTAGTGGTAGCACAGTGATGACCGATAGGTCTATGTGAGCCTCAGCCTTCAACAAAATGGACAATTGGGATGATGGCACCAGAATTTGCATTGTGAGCTCTACTGGAGTCGGCTATTTCCATCCAAATAGAGTCTTGGCGCATGTTTAGAGCCGCGCCTAGGGATGCAACATCGATGTTAAAAAACATCGCTATTATTGATATGACATCGATGATGACATCGGAAACATCGATGCTTTTCCGATGTTTTATGTTATTTTCTACATCACACAAATTGTTGGATATATTTAGGAAGTGCTGAACCTAAAAAATAAAATATATTAGTCTTAACAGTTTCACCCAGTCCAGTCAACTAGACTGGGTTATTCAATGAACAAAGGTATCCCGAGATTTATACGACTGAACGCTCCATTTTTAAGAAACTGCAAACCCCCTCTTGACGTCAATTCACCCACAAATTTAGTATAACTTCAGATCATGCGTGATTTTGTTTCGCACACGAAGATGACTTGGAGACACTTCTTGGACATGTAATGAATCAAGGTCTTGTGGTGGCATTTCGACATTGTCTTCCGAATTACCCCAACCCATCCGCAAATTAGCTTTCTTTAGTCATTCCCATAAAATGGAATGTGTTTTTTTTTACCAACGACAACTAATCAGCAATTCACAAGTCAACATCCATTTTCAGCGCAGCAATTACACTGTGCTGCAATCAAATCATGCCCCATGCCCCCGCAAACCGCCTCAAACAAAGTTCCCAACTGTGATTGGTCAACCCCATTATTAGGCAACGATTATAGGTCAAATCGACCGTCTGGAAAATGTCCATTGCAACCACCAAGCGCCAATGTTTCAGCCCCCACACTGATAAACAACTCGAAAACAAGCATTAGATCCTTGACACAGGCCACAGCCAGACCAGCTATCGACCGACGCACACACCCGCACGCACCACACCACGAATAAGTTGCAATAAGAGTTACCCGAAGTCCGTGTAACAGAGTACAGCAAATGAATGTCATTCGGCATGGAAAAGTGTTCTACGTCGAAATAATTGCCGTCAACATTGCGTGATTGGTTGAATCAGAGCCTAGACACAGAAAAACTGCCTTTCCGACCGGCAGACCTGTAATTATTACCAACCGAAGTAAATTGCCATCCTTGCTCGTATCAGTCAGTATAAAAAAGATGTCCTCCCTGCGGACGGGTTTAGTTCGACACTAACTCGCGCCTGGAATAAATGCAACCGCGGTAACTTCGGCAACAAAAGGATACTTGTTTTGGATTTGTTGCGGTTCGTGCGAGGACATCCCCTTGAAGGATACCATATCGAGAATGTGTAACAGTGCAGTGCATCGGCCGTTCAGTGGCATGGTTGATCCGTTTTCTTTTTCAACTTTTCACTTGTTAAGGACCTGTAACCGCCTTATGCTGCCAACAGGTAAGCCCTAAGGATTTCTTGAATATTTTATGCTCTGCAAGCCACAAACTCCTGTGCTTCCCGGAACAGATTGCTGTTTTGGTTGTGAGGCAAACTGATAGTTTGTTTAATTTTTAATTCTGTACTTGGTCGCTAAATTGGAGACTTGTTTTAATGAAAGTGCACTTGGTTCTCTGTGGCCATACAAAGGAGTGATTCTCGGAAAAAAAATGTCCTAGTTTGCGTAAAGTTTTTCTGTTGCATTTTTCATTCGCCTGGTGTGGGCTCAAATGTGTTCTCAGAATTTTTAAGTTGCTTGTAAACATGAATTTGGATTATGGTTTGCTTATTCCTATGAAGTATTTCAAAAAAGATCTCTTTTGCAAGAGATTATGCATGATTCCGATCGACAGTATCGCTATTTTTGAAAGTGAGCGTTTGACTGTTCTCAGAAAAGGAAAATCTTGGAAAATAAATCTGTATGCAGTCTTCCGTAGTTCACTGCCAAGTTCAAAGGCATTCATAATTTACGCTTGAGCTTAAATGAATTGTCATGTTTTGTCTAACCCAACGAAGGGGGTGTTTTTTGGTGATTCAGTCGAGCATATAGAATTGCAACATGTTCCGACGGGTAAGAATTTCTTTAATGCCTTTCCTTCTGCAGGCTCTGCAGCCTGGTGTGAACCTGTGCCTCAGCCAGCAAGCCTCTAAAGCTGACGCGATCTTTAGACAGGTATCTTAGAGTCTGCTGAGGTGCTTCTCGTCTCGTTTTGGTGGCGTCTTTTATTACATTTCATTCGTCTTTTTGTTGCATTGTGTATGAACTTCACATGACCTACCGAACTTAGGCGTGAATACGTAGACACCAGGGTATACAGATACAGATGTACACACATATCTTGGAGTTCGAAAATTAAGGACATTCCCGTCATCAGATTTGCTCCGAATTAGCTGAGTGTTGTCATAATGATTATGCCTTATACCGAATATGATAACGACCTCTTTTTCAGTCTATACATATGGGTGGACATATCCTCTGTAGTCTTGATAAAACTCCAATGGCTACTAGCAAGATGAGAGTAATTGTTTATGTACATGCAAGATTTGAGCAGCTTTGCCAAATAATAAGCAAATTAAGAAGTAATCCCAAATTTTAAAGTTTGAAAAAAATGTTTGGTCGTACTACTACATACTTGATACCAAACTTATCGCCGGGTAAAGAGGGCGCACATCGGAGAAGTGCCATCATATCATTAATTAACCCATATCTCCCACATACGTATATTCATAAAGAGTTTGCGTTTGCTTACCCGTTAATATAGAAAATTAATTTTTCTATTAAAGGTGTATTAGAACTTTTCGTTAAGTCATAGATTATTTTAGCATTCAATTAAAATATTTTCAAGCCGTCTTAAGCGGCTAACTTAGGCCGACAGTCGCCAAACTTATTGATAGAATTCTCGTATTATGTAACTCAATTCACTGAGAATCGTATTATTGTGGATTAAAAACGTGCATATTACGAAGTTACTGTACGACCTCAATGAAATACCTTAAATCCTACCATTGTTGCTTCAGTGATTGGAACTCCTCAAAACAGGTGACTCGTTAAAAATGGTCAGATTTGGAGACTAAAATAAGAGCGTTTAATTTGAGGCACGTCGAATATATCTTGGCTATTGGTAGCCTGTACGGCAATACGAAAGTGCTGAAACCCTTCGATGAATCCAAGCTATGATTACGTCGAAGATTATTTGCTACTTTTGAGCGTCAAAGACCGCGATTAATTATTTGTTTCAAGAGCTGTCGCCTACTGGCTGTTCCCAAGCCGAAAATGCAATCGATCTGGAACCGACGTGCTGCAAGCCAGGAGCAGACGAAATCGAAAGTGAAGACGAATATGTAGTTGAAGAAATCTTACTGCCAAGAGTTATAACTGCAATTCAAGCACTAAGCTTCCTTCAATGCCTTCATTGGGCTGAAGAAAATAATGATTCACTTAGTAACATTTTAGTTAAGCAAAACCTTAGACAAAACAAATATTTCTCAATGTTTGACCAGTCCAATAACATATCGAAGAATATCGATCACAATCCAAAATCAATCGACTGTCGACAATAGTTGGTGGACAATCGACCCTCGCAGTCGGGGCTTTAAATTCAAATCGAACTAACGAAGGCCAACTCTCAACAAATTTGTTCGTAAACGCCCTTCAAGTGAAGTTCATCATCAGTAGAAATCTTGCGTCGGGTAGATTTTGCAGAATTTCTAAATTCTTTAGACTACTGTTAAAGAACATACTCACACCTGCCTGTCCTCTCTTCATGGATCAATACGATGGGTTTTCTTTGCAGTAAAAAATATCCGAAATAATGTCAAACTCAACTAGAAATCAAAGTACCAACTCCGCTCTCGGCAACCCCTTGGCTATGGTAGATCCAAGTCAAGAAACTCGTCCCGACTCTCATACCATTTCCTTACATTTTTTTATTTATCCGATCTTTTCTGCTTTTCGATCAAATGCCTGAAAGTCGTGCGGTGGTTTCAAAATTCTCAATTTATGGAAATAAGATATAATACAAGTTTGTACCTGAACAAAAAATGAGTGTAGTAAAATCCACAACTCGTGTCGTCTTGGCGTAGTGAGTGTGTACGCTTCTACCCACTTGATGTCTGTCTAGCTTTCCAGTCGTTAGCAATGAGTGTAATTGTCCAGAAAAAGTTTATCTAACATGACTCTTCGGCGTCGGCATAAACTTTCCACACTAGAGGTGGATAACTATCCATAGCACTATCGATTATAATTTTTATTACTATCGATAATATAGATAAAATTGCAGCCCAACTTAAATTTTTAACCGTTGGCAGCTTACACATACAGACATATACACAGATGATCTACTTGCCACACAAACAGTGTATGATCCAAATCAATTGCTATCCTTTCAAAAAAAAACATGCTGCCCATTTTCTGCCAATCTGTATTAAAAAAAAAGAGATAAAAACGTAGTGCCATGTCGGCTTATGCTCTATAAGAAAGGGACTAGAATTAAAGCTTTAGGAAAATATTTGATCAAAGTTTATAGCCCTTAGAACGGGGCCAAACATGAGGAGATCATTATCAGTGGTCAGCTTTAAAGCCCAAAACTAATGGGAGTACGTAACGTAGCCAACATACGTTCATAATACTGTTCCAGTGACGGGACTTGGGAAATGAATAATGGTGCTAAATAAGCAGAAAAAAAAGTGGTAGAAAAGTGGTAGCAAAGACAAAAAAGGTTTGTATGTTAATTCACTTGTTTATTTGATGATGATATATGATATATGAATATGAATGAATATGTACAGTTACGGACCACCGAATATCTTTCGTATATTCCATTCCAAAACGCTGAAATCTGTATTCTGCATTTTTTCGATGCAGTATCTAGCTTTGACCATCAAATTAATACAAATTCACTTTTGTCTCACCGGACTATTGGACTAATGGATATTTTTAATTTTGTTTGCTTTTTATTATCATATTATTATTATCCTCTGCTTTTGGTAAGGACCGGACCGAGTTTGGGCTAAATCTGTCTACTCTACTACATCTTCCGAAGAAATTTTGTTCTTCAAGACTTTTTTTGTGTTTTATTGGGAACTAGACTAGTATGTTTAATTCAACCATAATCTCTGTAGCTGATTTGAAAGAGCTTTTCATGGGTAGACCTTTAATTTGGTTATCATCTTTTAGGAATGTTTTTAGTGGTGGACCTTATAATAATAATAATATAATATGGGTCGCGCTACAGTCCGAGGTGGACCTGGGCCTAGCTTCTCAGCAACCACTGTTGTGCGTTCAATTATTCTATCACGCGTAGAAGGGACCTGCAGTTTAATACCGACTCCGAACGGCGAAGTTGAGAAGCTTTTTCTAGACAGGAAATACTCCTTGAGCATTGTCAGTGACTCGAAAGAGGTAAAGCCGTGAATTAGGATAGGTGGTAAATTCGGGTATCGCACCTGGCACCCTCTGCGTAGGAGTCGACGCACTTACCCACTACGCCACGGCGACCCACAACAACCCACAGTGGTGGACCTTATGTAATTTGATATTTTGATGGCTGTATGGCATTACAAATTGCTGCAAAAATAAAATAAGAAATAACCCGACACAAACCAAAAATTAAAACCAAGTACCCCGGTCTTATTATTCTGTCGGCACCATTTTGTAGGTCGATCTAATTTACTGAACAATTTCCTATACCCATTCCTGCATACATGGTATCCTATTTGGTGAGAACAAGGTACCGTAAATAACAAGTTTGCAACATGTTTGATGCAGCACATTGCAGGGATTTTAGGGATAGTTTTCCATACCATCTTTAATATTTCGAAATAAATCCCATTAAGGTACATTGTCTTCACCAGTCGTTTCTATTATTTTTTATTCGCCTATAAATTTCATCTACTCTACATTCAGATCTATATATTTACTGTGTTTTATGGGAAAAAAAGCTGATCAGTCCGATAACTGGTGGCATTGTTCAAGCCAGAGATAACCTATAATAGAGATATCTAACTTCTTCCTCCCTTCCCCCTTGATTTCATCTGACAGCGTTTTTTATATGCTTTTCGTAACCCGGCCTGTGAATACGTGTCAGCTCTTGAGAACAGCTGTGGAACAGCTGATACCCTTCCCCACCTTAGTAATGGGGTGAATTAGAGTTCTTATTTGAAAATTCGCTCGTTTTTTTTTCAAATTTTGTTGCTCAATTTTCAACACGGTAACACGAACTACCAAAGCTTATGTTCATGAAGTCGATTCATTAAAACATAAAGCAATTTACAATCTGAAATACTTGGACATAATTAATGAATGTACAACATAGGAATTTTTTCATATGAATAAATATGAATAATACATTCACACCTTTAGTTAACCAATATTATTGAAGCGTAAGCACAAATAAGAAGTTTTGACAACCATTTTTATGCATTAGTAAAAGTTGCAATATCTTGCCATTGTTCTTATCAAATTGTTTAAATTGAATTCATGAGTTTTTCAGAAATCATTAATTAAGCGTATAAAACGAACTTCATTTTTTGAGTTAATTTGCTACGTATGGTTTATGAATAGGCTGTATATACACTTAAGAATTAGTTTTAGGTGAAATAGTTCCAGTTGAATGGCCATTGCAATACATTTTTATTCACGAAAGTCCATATAACAATGTAAGAAAATTCCCTTAAAAATACTAGTCAACTTTTGAAAACCCTCCGAACAACATACCCATGTATGTTACATGGAAAGTACATGGATTCCCACTAAATTCGTGAATCTGCTGCTTTTTTCCCACAAAATTCACGAATCGGCCGCCATATTGTGGTGAATTGACGAGCGTAGTAAATGTTTAAGTGAAATACAAGGGATTACTACTACATATTCGTTGTGGGCTAGGGGTAAAAATGGCCGAAGTTGGATATCTCTATCATCCATTATCTCTGGTTCAATCTATATTGTATAAGCTTTTTGGATATCGGTATTTTAAAATTTTAATTTTAGCGTCTGATAGACCAAATTTTTCTCGAATCTTAATACATAATCAGAATAATGCTAGACATATGATGAGCAATAGGCAAAATGTGGTAGATTTAGGGTTAAGGTTGGTAGGTTTTTCAACATCGCAAAAAATGGTAGAAATACCACCTAAGTGGTAGAAGTCCCATCACTGCTCTGTTCACATTTATTGGGTCTGTTCACTTCTTCTTATCTATCTCTGCATTCCCAAAAGTTATTGGACTCACTTTGAAATGAAAAATATGGAGTGAGACATTTAGGATGTGTGACACACGCATAACGTATTGCGCTATGGTGCAAGCGCAGCGAAGTTGCAGGCGAATGGAGAATTATAAGCTATGTGATATCGGACGTCTTATTGTACAAACATTGGCAGCGTACACGGCTCTGTGTAATACATGGAGGTCTGTGACGATCTAATCAGCGTCAACTCTTTCATGATCATCAAGCTTCATTTTTCGAAAAAAAAGAAAATCAAAAGACTGCACTGAAGCTACGTAAATATGCCGATAAGCGGAGGGTCGAGAAATGTGTTAACCATCGAAGTTATAGTTGTTCTTTATTACGGCATTCTGGCGGTGAATCCAATGTCAAAATATTTTTTTTTATTTCAAGTCGATTTATAAAATCTTAGGTCACTTCTGATTCGACATTCATGTCTTCCACTTATTATTAGACGAAGCTTCGAGAGCAAGTGTGATTTCCCTGAACTTACAAGTACGACGTTTATAAAATTACGTTATCAAATTCTGTGATACCGCGTCCACTTTCGTACCAACTTTTGAACATTGAAATTCTATTTAAGCTAATTACTGCGAAATTGATAAAACAGTGACATAACTTCACCTCATCCTTCACAGTCACATTGTCAGTGGTCATCTGGCAGCGATATCGCACGGATGTATAATGTGTATCTATACAAGATACAGTGGAACCTGCGTAAGTGCCAAGCTGCGGTGCAAGCATTTCTGGCTTTGAACCTACAGAGGTGGCCAACTAAGAAGGCGCATGTTTGTTTTTCAAGAAAGTCGGAGTGGTCAAGTTTCAAGATAGACAAGTGGTCAATACA
Organism: Eristalis intricaria; assembly: GCA_964034865.1. Lineage (NCBI taxonomy): Eukaryota > Metazoa > Arthropoda > Insecta > Diptera > Syrphidae > Eristalis > Eristalis intricaria. Next base: position 24,139,410 of record OZ035874.1, read on the forward strand.
AGTATTTGGAGGCATATTTGTGTGTTTGTATAAATATACTAGCCAACTTCGGCAGGTTACATCTTACAACGGTGACCAACCTGACAAGTTTCACTGTACATGCATTTGAAGTCAGCGAATAATCAGTGTAGTTTATACAGTTCGTGTAAATATTCAGATTTTTCATTCCCCGCATTGCTCACGCTTTCCAATCATACTTTAATCCATCACAGATTTTCTTCTTTGAACTTAAAGATATCCTTCTCTCTTTCAGATGTTCAGAATTACTACAGCATAATGAAGGACAACAATTTTCCTCATTTAAGTCCCCTGAAGTCACCTACACTTGACGCGAAAGAGCTGCAACCACAACCTCCAGACATACTCTGTCAAAACCTAAACGGAATCTTCCCGCAAAAGCTACCCGAAAGCGAAAAGATCTCTACACCATTGCCTCCAGTCTTAAGCATTGTCAGCAATCCCAGTACATGTTCCTCGCTCGACTATGAATACGGTTCGCAAGAATATCCTCTGACCGAGATAAATCGCTCGGGAGTCTTCTCGTCGTTCCTGCAGCGCAGGCCTCGTGGCGAGAAACGACCCATACCCGACGAGCAGAAGGACGAAAAGTACTACGAACGTCGAAAGCGCAACAACGAGGCGGCGAAGAAGTCTCGTGATGCTCGAAAGATACGCGAGGATAGGATAGCTTTTAGGGCGGCTCTCTTGGAACAGGAGAATTCGATCCTGAGAGCACAGATCCTGGCTCTGCGGAATGAATTGCAGTCCGTGCGCCAGATGCTTGCGGGTGGAACAATTGCAGTTCGACAGCCATAGACACATCGGTTTTGCTATGTCTGTCGGTGTGACTTTGTAAATAGCTTACCAACTAAGTGATGTAGATACATTTTTTGTTAAATGTGATTAAGTGTATTGAATAAAGTGAATGTTACCAAAAAATTGAGTTCTTTTGATAATCGTGAATGTTGTGTATTGGCAACATTACGGCAGACCGTGGACGTTTGGGAGGTGACCTTCGATATGGAAGCTTGGCTCTTATCTTTTTTGTCGTCTGTGCATGTTCAATCTAGTACCAAGGTCTGTTGTGATCTGACCACCGACAAGCGTGGATGGACTGGTGAGGCGACACTACCATGAATACGTAGCGGACCGTGTCTCAACTAAAAAGTCACGTGTAATTTTGACATATTCTAAACTTGTGGAGTGAAGAGGGCCTAAGAAAAGAAATAGACATAGTAACAACTGCTTTTTAGCTGTAACTAACTAAAATGGTGTGCTAATCGAAAACCAACAATTTCATCCATTGTTGAACAATCATTTAAAAATAATGGACGTTTGACAGGTACAGTTAGTACAAAACATCTCCGGCCAGAAGAGTCTTCGACTCCGAACCTTTGGGACAACGCATCAGAGGACGCCCGCGCTTAAGGTGGCGCACCCAGGTGAAGAAGCACCTCAACCAACTTGCCGTGCGACACAGGAGGCAGCTACCCAGAGACCGTGGTAGTTGGAGAGGCTTGTTGGTGGAGGCCCAAGACCACCCCGGAATGTAGCACCAAATAAAGAAGAAGAAACACAGCTACAGTTGTTATTTGCTACCGCGTTAGGTTATGTTATATTACTTCGACGAACTTACTGCCACGTTGAGGAACACGGTCCATTATGTTACTACTAGATTGAAATTATCCGCCATTCCTTCCAATTATACTGCACGAGGGATCTCCAGTCTCTCGATTAGGGATGTTGCGGATGTGGATTTTTTGATGCGGATGTTAAGAGGCTCACATCCGCGAATGCGGATGCGGATGTAAAATTTGATACATAAAAATATTAATTATAACTATTTTAGTCCTTTTTATTAAAATGAAAAGAAGCTTTTAATACGTAAACTTAAGCATAGGTGCGTTATATTTAATAAACAGCACTTGGCTGCATTTTCTGAGTCCAGGTGATTTCGCAAAGGATCGTAAATTAGTCCCGCACCACTAAACAATTGTTCACTAGGAACGCTGGCTGGGGGAGGTGACAAATATCCTCGTGCTATGGCGAATAACATCTTAAGCTCCTTATTTTCTTTCCACCAGATAAGAGGACTTTCCGACACATTTGTCCTTTTTTTTGTTGCTGCATGACGCTAACTCCTTTTTAAGATCTGCTCCGGGGCTGTCTGAGCTTTGGACAATGTCGTCATCTTCACTTGACGAATCGAATATCGCTTCCAGATCACTTTTCAAACAGGGTTTTCTAGCGGTACCGGAATTGCTAGGTTGTTCTGAAGAAAGGTCAATCGATTGCACCAAATCCAACGAATCTCCTTTTTTCATTATTTTAGATTGGTTGTAGTTTGGATGTGGAGAACATGTGCTGTCATGATCATGAAGACGATTTTTTTGTAGTCTCAAGATTTCTTCTTTAATCCTTTCCTCATGGATATAGAAAATAAATTATTTTCGTCCAAGGCCGAGAATTTAGAAGACATTTATATTCTTAAGGTGGTGACTGTCAGCCTAATTGAATCAGAGTCATGTAATTTAGTTAAATGATCATCCAGTTTTTTCATGAGCATTTGAGTTATTGGACGTTCCGTTCGAAGAAGAAGCTGCTCAACATTGAGTTCCTCACCTCACATACCGCCATGCTCCTCACCAAAATATCACATCGGAATGAAAGATAAGACAAAAAACGTAAAGTCGAATGCATCCGATAAGAGTATGGTTGCAGCACCTCTTGTAAAAAAATTTTTCTTTTGGGGATCACAAAGGAAGTTAAGAGTTGAAAACATCTTCACGAAATGATCCTACAGTTGCTGAACAACGTCATGAATCATGGTGAGCGCTCCATCTGGTGTCTACAAATCTCTTGATTGATAAACCTACATTTATTATGAGAATATCCCAACGATACGTAGATGCTGAGAAAAATTTGTACTTTCCACTGTCCCAAAATCATGTGTCATGCCTGTATTCTATATAGACTACAAATAGGCTTGTTCTAAGTGACCCCCGATTTTGAAGGGGAGGAGTGTAGCACCATGAACCCATCAATAACACTGGGGAACACACATTTCTTTGGCTACGACCTGACACTTATTTTTGACTTATTTTTGGCGTCTGAATGTGAAAATTATCACACTTTTTGTCTATCACGTCAACTTTGTAAGCTACAGGGTATCATCTTTTTATTCAAAACTAGCTGTACCCGCGACTTCGTACGCGTAGACATTCGAATTTCCTGACGCGATGCTTGGTAAGATTACGTTCATGTTTATGAGTCCAGCAGGCATTTTGTCAGCTCTTATGACAATTCTATGATCGTCCGACGGCATTCTGTCCAATGCTGTTTTAAACAGTAGGCAATGCGTTATGCTGATGAAAATAAACTTGCAAGTCTGCAATTATTTCTCGAGGATGGTGCGCGTTTGATCAATTTCGTCATTGCAAAATAAATGAATTTTGATGGTCATGTTGCGAGCATTTTAAAACTCTCTAAAAGCTGCTGTGGTCGCCGTGGCGTAGTGGGTTAGTGCGTCGACTCCTACGCAGAGGGTGCCAGGTTCGATACCCGAATTTACCACCTTTCATATTTCACGGCTTCACCTCTTTCGAGTCACTGACAATGCTCAAAGAGTATTTCCTGTCTAGAAAGAGCTTCTCAACTACGCCGCTCGAAGTCGGCATTAAACTGTAGGTCCCTTCCACGCGTGAGAGAACAATAGCACGCACAACACGAGTGGTTGCTGAAAAGCTAGGCCCTGGCCCTCTACGGGCTGTAGTGCCACCCAATAATAATAATAAAAGCTGCTGAACAGTTTCTGCATAATTCTCCTCGCGTATCCCCAAGAAAGTTTTTGACTATGTTTTGGAATGCCAACCAATTTTGGAGTTCGGTCATTATCCCAATAATATTTTCCTCTTTCATGAGCTGCCAAAAGACAGGCGAGAAAATGCTGAGATAACATATTTGAAACTGTCTCCTTCAGTTGGCAAAGCTTTAACTTACTGCTTCATGAGGTCCAGTTTTATATGTGTTATTGAGAAACCGTGAATTCAATTTACAAGTAATTTTATTTGTTAACCAAAAAAGACAAATTCGTCCGATCGCATTCGATCCAATCGCAAAAAAAAGGCCCAGAGAAGAAAGGAGTTGTCCGTAGCCAGCTCAATTTCAGATTTTACAGGTTGGTGTTCGCCACTAGGTGTCGCTGGAGTCATTAACGAGGGGGCCGCACAATGGTGCCAAATCTCGATCAATATGCAGAGGTGGAAATATAATATTCCTTCTGTCATCAAGCGGCTGATGTAGAATATTTGGATCACCAGGTTTGAGTTTAGATCTTGGCGGCCAATTTGACTGTACCCAATGCTTTCACGAGCTCTGCTCAACACAGATGATCCATTTGTGCATATGGTATTGCCACAAATCCATGACTCTCTTTATGTCTTCATATTCTTCACGCAAACAAACTGAGTGGCCTATTGGGACTGCACCAAACAAGTTTCTAACGGAAAGTGATTAAGTATATATGTAAATAAAAACTTAACTTTGCTTACTCCCTGTTTGCCGACGAGAACTGGGACTCCACTTCACTAATTCACTCCAATAGATATTGTATATAAGATCGAAACACAACTTCTCTGTAGCGAAAAAACTTGACGTGACAGAAGACAACCAAGTACAGTTTTGTAATTAGCGTACCTATTTAACTGAAAAATTGTAAATTTTTTTTAAATTGTTCCCCAATGTAATTCAACATCCATCCACGTCTACACGGATGGGTCGAAAATGGAAAAAGGAACAGGCGTGGGTACCTTCTCCGAATTGTTAAAAATGCACTGCTCATGTTTAGATTACCTGAATACGGCAGTGTTTTTCAAGCGGAGGTCCTAGCGGTCAAAAAAGCGGCCAGAATGATACCATTGTTGGAAATACCACTGGCTGATATTACTATTCCAATTGAGTCAAGCGGCCATTAAAGAAATCAAATCCAAACTAGTCGCAAATTGTCGCGAAAAGCTCAAGGTTCTTGGCACGCAGTATTCGATTGGCAACGAGGTAGCAGAGGAACTTGATTGCTCCGACTCCCATGGCTTGATCTACCACTATCTGATATCAAGAGGAAAATGAACAATAGAATCATGAAGTTAACCAATGAAAGGCACAGCTCTCTTCCCAGAGACCTCTCGTGCGTTATGGCCCAAGTTCAACAGCACGAAGACCGCAGAAGGTTATGGCCCAAGTTCAATGCAGCAGAAGGTTACTGCGGATGGTAGTCGGAGCGCAAACTGGGAATAATCATCTGAGTCTGCCGTGAACATAAAATGGGACTTACCCAATAACCATGACACTATAGGCAGAGGCTGTAGGGTTGAAGAGGAAATTGAGAATACTCACCACTATTCCATGTCGATGCCCTAGTATCTCCCTATTGATATAAAGAACACTGGGTGCATTTTTCTAACTGTTCCAAAAAACGATGTACTTGAAGGAGAGCTTCCAGTAGAGTAACCTCCACAAAGGTTTAAAGAATGGCTTGCACATGACGTAAACTTGAATATTCGCCATTGTCGCAACATTATCATATTCCTGAGCTTGGTGAAGGTAAATGTCAACACTATCTTCTTTTCTGTAAGATATCATCGGTATGTTCCTTGACAGGATTGCCTCAACTTTCCCGTCCTGAATGCGAACGTGTGCTGTTGAATATAATGCCCAAGTACTGCGCCTGTTGGATGATTTTCACAATTCCTGTCATCACGTCTTTTCCCCCAAAATGCTTATTTCACGGCTTCTCATTATGAATTTTTTTGAAATTCCCTCGGAATATTTTCTCTTATTGGAAGACTCGCTATTATGAAGAATGTTCGAGAGGAAAGGGAAAAAGTCCTAGTTATTGTGAAGGACGGTAAATTTCCCTCAATTTTCTCCGCTATCAGTTTGCTAGGGAAATTCAAGTAAAAATGGCTACTATTATGAATAAGATTGCCTCCGAAAACTTAAGCTAACTTTACGTATGCAAAAACAATTAATTATTATCAATTTATAGACATTTTTAATCGACTGCCGTACAATTAAAAAAATAGAAAACGACACAAATAAAAATAAAATAATTTGGTATCAAGGAATAGTGGAATCCAAAAGTATGCAACGAAATTATTCAAACCAGCCAATACACAAGCCAACCTTGGAACTAGTGGAATATCCCTCTTGAAATGTTAGCGCATACACCCATCACATTTTTCGAATACAATTTCGAGTTAACCTCCCGCGGAGGGAAAATGGTAAGGGAATAATAAATTTCGCCGGGATTTATATTCATAATAAGGATGATTACCAATCTTATAGTATATTTACACCGCATCTAAATCCAATTTTTCGGGACAAAAGTCGAAATCCAATTTTGCGTTCCCACCGGAACCTCAACATTTCAAATGACATCTAGTGTCAGAATTAATTCCTGTTATTTTTTTTCTGATTGTTAATTAGAAGTGGTTAAACCTTTTTAGCAAGCTATATTGATTTAATGGTGAATTTAAGCGCTAATGCAGACATTTTACAATTATTATTGACTTAATATATTGTAATTATCACATGAAATAAATGATTGTTTTGTTCACAGCTGTTTTTTTTTATTGTCAGCAGGCTGAAAAGTCATTAAGTGACGTGCTGGATTTGTAAAGAGGTTTGTTCGATTTGATAAACTTACAAATGCAGTGACAAAATTCAACATTTCGATATGTTGGAAAATATATGGCGGAGTGCTGAACATTTGGGCTAAAATGTTGAAACGATCCGAAAAGTTGGATTTTTGTGTGATGTAAATATCCTTTTTAAGGGAATAGGTTAGAAACGAAATGTATGCCCACATATAAAGTTATTGTTTTATTAGTGTTTGGATAGTGTGTAAAATAGTTAATACTGAGTTGGAAACCTCTAACTTGAATTTGAGACCAGGATGGACTTCCTGATTACTGATCTTCCAAGCTCCCCTTCCTTTCTTGGAGGATTGGCCAAGCTGGGTCAGTTTTGAAATAACTCGTTTGGCTTAAACTTCAGTTCAAACTTTCATTGAGTTTCACAGTTTAGCTGGAAATGAGTTACATTTTTAGCTTAAGCGTGTTTAAAGTGTCAGAGTTTGATCGCGAGAACGCGCTATTATGATAGGGGTATTATGGCGGGAATGTCATCTGCTAATAATCCTGACTGGATTATTTTAAAGGAGGGTATTCTGATTTGCATCTGGCAGCTGTATCCTTCAAAGACGGACAGCAAAATTGTACCATCTTGGATTTAATTTATGTGTCCAGATCATTTATGGTCAGTTTTTTTTTTTATAATTTGCGCGTGCTCAAGGGATTGCTAATACCCTTATGTGTCCGGGGTCAAGGCACAGCACGGGCCGAAGGTATAGAGGGAGAAAGGGAGAGGAGGTACCTGTGCACATTGGTCTTAAATATCTGCGGGTTGTAGTCTGTGGGAAATATTAGTTTGGGAAGAGCATTCCATATTCGTGCAGTGCGGCTGAAGAACGAGTCTCTGAATTTAACTGTGCGTCCGAAAGTAGGCTTAAGGGTATACTGATGGGCATTCCTGGCGAGACGAGTATTGCGGGTGAATTCATGGAGAGGAGGAATGCAGTTGGCTAGCTCACTTGAGCATCGTTTGTTGAAATAACGATAAAACACGGACAAAGAAGAGACGGTACGTCGATGTTCGAGCGAGTCTAATGACTCCGCGATATTGTTGTCTCCTATAAGTTTTATCGCTCGCTTTTGGATTCTATCAAGTAGGTGCAGTGTGGTCTTGGGGGCACCAGAGCAGATATGAGCGTTATACTCAAGCTTGGGGCGGATGTACGCCTTATAAATTAAAGCCAAATCAGAAGGGGTGAAATATTTCTTGCATCGATTAAGAAAACCTAAACATTTCGCAGCATTTTTGGCGACCTCAAATATGTGATCGCTCCAACTAAGTGTTGTGTTGATACACATACCAAGAATGGAAAGTTTTCCGGTTTCATCGACACAAGCGCCATTCATGGATAATGGCTGGTTATCAAGGGTTCGTTTGAGTGACAGCAGACAGCATTGAGTTTTTGAAGCATTGAATTCCACTCTATTGTTTTTTCCCCAGTTAATTATGCTGTCAAGATCGGAATTCAACGTGCTTAACATACGCTGCCGTTCCAATTCTACGGCCGAAGGGCGGAGTCGTGAGTCTAGGAACGAATATGAAAAGCTAAGGGTGCTGTCATCAGCGAAGAGCTTGATGCCAAACTCTGTCAAATGCTTTAGCATCAAGCGCAACGATCTTGCTTTCGCCTGAATTGTGCAAAGATTGGTTCCACTTTTCGGTGAGATAAGCTATCAAATCACCAGTGGACCTGTCGCTGCGGAAACCATATTGTCGGTCATTAAGAAGCTTCCGCGATTCAAGATATTTCATAAGCTGACGATTTATCAGCGTTTCCATGACCTTAGAAAGAAGGGACGTAAGTGCTATGGGTCGGTACGAGGTGGGTGACGAAGATTCGCCCTTTTTAGGGACTGGCTGGACAAATGCTGTTTTCCATCTGCTCGGAAAAAGACCTAAAGAGTAGGATAGATGAAAAAGCTTACGCAGTGGTTTTGCCAGCACAGAAGAACACCTCATCAGAAGTATAGGGGGAATACCATCCGGGCCAGCGGATTTGTGCACGTCGAGATCTTTCAGTACTCTTGCAACTGTACGAGTGCGGAAGTGGATTTGTCCCATGGTGAAATCAATGCTCTCAAGTACAGGTGGAGACAAATTGGAATCTGGCAGTGTTGAGCTAGCTGCAAAATGAGCCGCAAGCAGATTAGCTTTGTCTAAAGAGCTGACAGCTGGAATGTCATTGTAAATGAGCGTGGGAATTGAATACGAGGCGGAATTCTTTACGTTTTTTACAAATGACCAAAAGTTTTTGCTACCCTTGGGACATTGTAGCACTTTTTGCCTCAACTTTTGCTCATAAGAGAATTTCACACGTCTGATAGTTGCATTGCAGTCATTTCTGGCCCGTTTAAACTTCTTCCGGTTTTCCTCAGTAGGGTTGGCTTTGTATGTCCGGAAATTCAACTCTCTCATCCTAATAGCCTCTTTACAGCTCGAGTCATACCATGCGTTTGCTTTGGGCTTGATACTCTGTATACTTCACTCTGTGAGGAATGAAGGTTCCCATGCCCAGCAGAAGAATATTTGTGATCATATCAGCAGCGGCATCCACGTCACTATCGAGGAAGCAAAGTGCCCAGTTAAAATTCCTAAAGAAGTTGTTAAGTTTGTTCCAATCGGCTTCCTCGTACAGCCAAACTGTTCTTTTAGGAATTTGTTCTCTAACTATGTGTGGTGATAACGAGAATTTTGCTGATACGACAGCTTACTATGTATGTATGTAGACATGTACTTCTGCTTGGAATACACTGCAGGTACACGAAGAGTCTGAGGGATATGGAGAAAACTTTGAGTCTTACAGTAGTATCTCTCAGTGGATTATCCATCTGGCCTTTTGTGACTTAATTTCAGGCATTCAAATTCGAACGAAATATGTTGTTTAGGGGTTTTCTTATTCTGGTGTACTTCCATAAATCCATTGTTGCAGTTTTTGGCCCACAGAGTGACCGTGTGTGTTGAGAGTCTTCTAGTGGGAGTATGCACTATCATATCCAGAACGGCTGTTGTTGTGGCTCTGTGCACTCCTCTGATCCATGTACACGCAGTTCTTTAGATTCAACTTATCTTACGACATTGTGATTGGGTTGTCCGCAAGACGAAGACACTGTAGTAGGTCCAGTGTATATGCTCGCTTGACTAAGAATGTGTCGCAAGGAAATAAGGCGTCTTGAATATTTTCTGATAGTTTACTGTCTGTTATGAAGCCCAAATACTTTGGTCCCTTTTGCTTTGGTCAGTTTACGGGATATATTTTGTGAACAGTACAACCTGGGTTGGGATGGGTTTACATAAACTTCGACGATCTAAATACCTAGGAGAGATTCAAGTATCACCTTCTGGTGTCAGGAAATTTGCCTGCTACAGCTAGTGCTGAATGAAATGCACATGCTACAGCTTGTGTGTCTATGATAAGATTCCATTCTATGTTTAGATGACCCCCTCTTATGTGGTTCCTGTGAAGACTTTCATTTCAATCCCAGAGGAGATTGGATGAAGATTGGAGATTGGATGAATAAGTTATCGCGTTGCTGGTGGCGATTCCTCAATGGGTCTCTGACCTCGTCGTTGGTTTTTTTTTTTTGAGTATAGCGGTAATAAAGACTCGACAATTTGTGATGATTTACACCCATGATTTCACTAGTTAACGCACCAGTACTTGATCTTCTATGGTTTAAGACAGTGTGGAGAGTTTTCAACGCCAGGATATTAGATTTAACATCCAGAGGTCGTATAGAATCTTCATCACTCTTCGCCTCATATGGTACAGTCTGCTTTCAGATATCAGATACTTACTAATAGCTGCAAGGACCTCGCGAAGTCAAGTGCTCTCAGTTTCCTTGTCTGTTGTTTAACATAATCATCGTATCCAGCATACGTATCGTCTGAAACACGTATATAAGCTGGCTTGAAACAATTGACAGTTACATAACTTAGAACATAGTGTTTTCCTCAAATGATCTATGAAAACACCTTCAATTTAATTCATTTATTTTTTCATTTTGAAATCCTATAACTTTTTCTTCATTCGACCAAAACCTTTCCAAAACCATATCAGTTGGTAATAATTAATTTGAATCATGTTCACTACAATACCGATCCAGCACACTGCATTATCGTCCCATCATAAGTTGAGAAGCTCTGAAAAATCAAATGTCAAACATGTCAAAACAAGTTCAAGTGGTTTATTATGATTTGATATTTATTTTGAAAAGCCGACGGTTTTTACATTTGTTTCTGTTTTGTTTATTTTTAATTTAAATATTCTGAATTCTTGGACATGACTTCCTTCACCAAAGAGCTTATACGATATGGAGAAAAGCACGACAAACAAAACCTACACGAGTTAATTGCAAAAACATCAGCAAAAGAGGTAGGAAACAATAGCGTCCGAAAACACTCAATCAGTTTATCATTCCCCCTATTCATTTGTCTAGCTCATCGCGTCCCTGAAAAGCAAATTAGGACGCTCGGATTGTGCTACATTTTGGAATTACCTTCTTGAAGGATTCTCCAATGATGTGGACTCAAAGATGAAGCGTTTCACTTGTGTGCAGGCATTTCTTTCGGAAATCTCCAAAGTGGAACTAACTTACAAGCAAACCTACGATTTGATCACAAGACTCTGTCTGGATTTGCCTAGTTTCACCAGTGATCAATTGATTGAAATCGTGGAACATTGCCTGGAGGGAATTCGGATTGGTGATCCAAAATGTGTCGGGTAAGTACATCATCAGTTCATCACATGAAGTACAAATTTTATCGCTTGCCACTGTTTTTAGGTGGAAGGACCTTCTGCCGGAGACGGTATCCGTCTTAAACGCTGTCTCGTCGTTAAATGTTAATGGTATGCTGATGACGGGCAGGGAGTACAGAGACACAATAGTGAAAAACATTTGCTTTATGAAATGGCCAACAGAGGTTCTCACACCTATAGCTGATATGTTTCGGTAGGCTATTTATTTTGTCTTGTATTCACTTTAATGAAGTCATATTTTGTAGCGAACTGTCGTTGTCTGCGAGTGAAACTTTGATTGTACTTAATAAGTTTTCGACTAGCCTTCAGAGTATGGCGCCTTCGGAACTACCGGCTTTATCTTATCAACTGTTCTCGATGTGCAGTATTGCGTCGCAGATTGTCGTACCAATTCTAGCTTTGGAGAAGTACTTCTATCGGTTCTACTATAAGAAACTCTTTGCCGATATCAACAGCAATTCAACAGACTTCAACAGCATCGGTAAGGAGTAAGATGCTTGTCATGACGAGTGAATAGTAGTTTGGTTTTCATTTTCAGATGCGTTCTCGGACAAGGAACTTCGCGAGGCAGAGGAGACGATTCTACATCACTTGAATTACTGCACGCAGTATAAAATTAATGAAATACAAATGTGTATTGTTCTAAGGGTAAATATGATAGTTGCTTTGGGCTTTAACTTCAGAGAAGGCAGTTTTTACAATGATCTTATACTAGACTAGATTTGCTATGATCTTCCCAGTCAGCGATTAAGACCTTACTCAAGTCTTAGGGCTCCAAAGCACCGATCCAAAATGACACACATTTGAGTGATGAGTTTCATTCTCTCTTCTTCCATTACAGAATTTTGTTGCAGTCCCCGACGTATTACTTACGCCGTTTATCCTCAGTGCCATCCTATCAATGACCCGTGCAAACCGAGAGCCCGAGTCCCGCCTAAACTCGTCCGCTATTCTGCCATTTCTTCGGATTATGATAAAGAACAACAGTGACGAGAAAAAATTGGCACAGTACTCAGTCTGGTGTCGTGACTGCTTACAAAGGAGTCAAGTGGACCTGGATCTAATGTTCACTGTGATGATTAATCAGAACAAAGAGGGCAAGGACACCATAACACCGGGCTTAGTGAATCTGGCTTTTGTTTTACTAAAGTCCCACCACTCTGCCATCAATCAGATTGGAATGCATTTCTTAATGAAGTTCGTGCGGAAGCGCTTCATTTTTGGTCAAGGAGTTGTCAAGAAGCTGACGGAATGGATGATCGTCGATCAGGAAGCTCTTCAATATTCTGGTTTGTTTGTTTTCAGTGGTTTTTGCAGGTCTTTTAACAAAGTTGTCATTTTTTTAGAGTGCCTGACTTTGCTGAGCACGAGTGATACCTTTACCGTTTCCGAGTGCGTGAAGTCAATCAATTACGTTCTTGATTTTCTGCTTTGGGTAAGTAAGGAGGTGATGGGCTCTGAATGTAAAACAACGGTCTTGCCTTTTCTTAGATCCCTGGTGAACAAGCGATGCGTATGATGACGTTTATACTGCCTATTCTTAAGATATCACCTGCTGTGCGGGACTCGTTTATAGAAATTCTACAGAAAGCTATGAATTCAAGGTAAACAATCACAAACTTCGCTGCTCCATGTTGCACTTCAAAACAATACTTTTGCCTTTGCCAGTGATCCAAAAACGTGTCGAATGGGCGTCTATGGGTTTTGTATGATTCTGAAGCAGCTCAACAACAGCAACTCCCAACGCAGTTCACTGAACGCATCTGGGGTATGCACTCAACAAAGCATATCGGGATTTTCTCTTATGTCACAAGCAACTCTCGGCAGTCGAAGTAACCCGCAAAGAAACTTTGACATGCTCACACTTGAAATCATCGGGCTGTTGCGCAATTGTTTCTGCCATAATTTAGATATAAAATGTACTCTGTACGAAAGTAAGTTCTCGCCGCAAAAACTACCTACACTCGATGTTACATGTTTACGTTTCGTTGTACAGATTTGCAACGTGCAGTGGAACTTAACCGCAAACTGGTGCCTCATGTTCTCCAGTTCATTGACTCTCATTTCCGTTCGTACTTTGAGGTTGGAAAAAACGATGAGGAGAAGGTGGTGGTAAAGGTTCACTTCGGCAAGCTTATCCACAGTGTCGCTGACAATGACAATGAGATTGAGGTTAAGGACAACTTGGGCAAATTGATTATTTTTGTGAGCCATTGTTTGAAGGTCTACGACAGGTTTGAACATGCATATGACACAAGTGGGATGTGTACGATATTGGCGACTGTCATCGAGCATATTGTGTCGAGAGAACTGCGTTTGGACTCACCAGTAAGTCGAAATATGATCTATTGCGATGCTCACATAAACGTCGCATGTTCTCTTGCAGATTGGGTCACTAACGCATTTGCAGGGCGAGACTGTCATGCAGAAGTTAAACTTCCTCGAGGGACTGATGTGTTACCTGATTCTCACTTCCACAGAAAACAACGACAACGTTGCACACATCTTGAACTTATTCAAACAGCATCACTCCATCGCAGAAGGTTTGAAGGTATATACAATGACACATCGAGTCTTCGTCCTGATTCAAAATGAGTCTCATTTCATTTTCCAGAAACTGGGTGGGGGAAAGATTGCCGTCAAGCCAAAATCCAAAAAAGATGACACAGAATCGCAGAATACCACAATCAATGGCGTGGTTGTGAAGAAAATCAACACAAAGCCAAAAAATATCTGGAACCTCGCCGACATAGAAATCTTCTTGAGGCTTATACACGAGTAAGGGTCTGCATTCATGAATCCGTGACACATTTCTTTATTCCCATCACATTGCAGCGATGCTGTTCCATTTGCCAAAGCAAGTGCAGCTGCTCCTCTCCGGAGCAACCGGGAACTGATACGTTACATTCATCAAGTCACCGCAGCACATATCGAAAGTCTGCGCAACCAACCAGACTACAAACAACTGTCCTGTAGTCTGAGAACTTTGAAAAATCTAACTGATGTGACGAAAATCTTGTACGAACGGTGCATCAAGCTGCTGCCATCACTGTGGAAAAATTTCGACCTTCAAACTGCTGCTTTGTGCGCAGAGTGCTTCCTTCAAAGTCTGACCACAGCCAAGGTAGTGTTTGAAAAGAAATTCGATGAATTCATCAAGGGAGTTGGTAAGACGTCAGGGTGACACGCTGTTGAATGACTACTCATGATTTGCCTGCTTATAGATTTCCGTCCATCTCACTCAAGTGGCCACAAGGAAACTATAACTGTGATTCAAGAGATCATAGATGAGTACATGCGTGATGAAGAAGAAGTTCGTGAGCAGGCCGACGCAAGTGCCGGTGCCAGGATACCGAGCGCACTTCTGCAATGTCTAGAGATCCTCTACGACAACAAATCGTATAGCGATCGACTCACCATCGAAAGTTACACGTGGCTGCTGGAGTTTTGCAAAAACAATGAAGTCTACACCAAGGAAATGGGGTTAGTTCACAAGTTGCTATTTATTCAGCGCCAGAAGACCCACTCGGGGATGTTCTTTAACACGATTGCGATGCACCTAGAGAAGGTGATAGGACAAGTAACTGACGAGGTAAGCAATCATTCACAGCGCACCTACGAAAACTGGATGATCTCTGTTTCTAGCCCGACTTAGAGTTAAGTTTCGAACTGAAATCCATCACCCTCACCAGTGCGGAGTCATGCATCACCTACCTCTATGAAACCTTGCACAAGCAAATCGAGGACGTTGAATATTTCATCACCAAAGCAGACAATCTTCACTACAAGCTTAGAATAATCCCAGAAGACGAAAGGGATATGTGCTTGGGATCGCTGAAAAGCCTAGAGCGCTCAGTGTGCTCTCAACTAATCCACATTTCCAATACTTTGTTGCGTCTCTCAAACGTGACTGTTCCCCTGGGCAGTTGTATGGAGAATCTTCTGCGAATCCTCATGCAGACGTACACGTGTCTGAAGAATCTCGCAAAACATTTCCTCAGCCGGAGCGCAACGTCAAAGCTGTCAATTCAAGGAACCAAGTAAGGAAGGCGAATACATTTCTAAACCCACTGATACAGTGAGCTTCTTTTCCAGATTTGATCACCTGTTGCAAGTTGTCGGAAAACCATTGCCCACTAACATTTACGCTCTCATCACCTACATCGAGGCGAATATCTTTGAGGACCGTCCCAAAGGCAAAGCAACGAACCCGAAAGCAGAAAAGGCCAAGATTCTGCGTGAGACCAAACAAATTCCGCGGCTGATCCTCTTCATTGAGAACTTCAATAAAAACGTGATCCTCCTGAGCAAGAAAACCAACGATAAACTCGCAAGCTTCCTGCACCTTGGTACCGTTCGAGATTTCCGAATCAAGACTTCGGACCTGAAAGCGGCCATTGACGATTCCCTCTCACATTGCAGTGACATTGAAGATGAGTCCGATGGTGAAAAGGAGGTTCCCATGGACGAGGAGGACGCCCAGCAAATTGAAGAGGAAACGCTTCTAGATCAAATCGATGCTGACTCCGTTGCAACAACGGAAGCGGGTCCTTTGTCAGAAAGTGATCTGGTAGTCAAGAGTTCAAATAACACTCCGACACCCGGCTCTGAAGAAGATATACTTCAGCACGAAAGTAACGCTTCCACGAACTCACAACTCCTGAAGAATTTGGCAAAGATTAATTCGAAATCAAAGAAGCGATCACTGAGGAGTAACGATGCCAGTGCTGTCGCTGGTGCCCCGCCGTTAAAGAAGCCAAGAGGCAGACAATCAAAGAGATGAAAGAACGCAAGCTATGATTTTATTTTGGTTTGTTGCTTGTAAGATATGTGTATGGATGTTAATGTAATCACCTTCAATAAATTGCGTACTATTTTTTTTAGGAGTTACCGAGAGTTGCTTTTAGTTTGTGTGGCTGACAGTGTCTATGGGAGGAAACCCATGAAATTGGTTACATGTTGGTATTGAATGAGTTAGTTCTTAACATGATTTACTTAGCGCCGAATCTATTTTGAGTGTGCTTCTTCCAGTTCGCTCTGCAAGTAAAATTCAAGGAATTGAACATGTTCTGGTTCGCTGAAGTTCTTGCCATCCATTGGAAAGAAACGAGTCAGGGTGTTGTCAGAAGCTGTTTTCTGAACATAACAAGACACCGTACTGCTCCGCCGGTTGCTCAATATAATCGTGAATGTTCATGCAACGGACACTTATTATGAGCTTATCGCGGGTTCTTTAGACTCTTGGAATATTCTCTAAGCAAGAAAGTCAATATGATGTTAATGCCAAACTACGATAGGAAAACCGAATCACTTTTTGCCAACACTTGTTCCTATCTTCTACTGGTCGCAGCGGCATTAAAAAAAGCTTCCTTTCATTCTCCATAGAGCAAAGCTTTCATAAGAAGTGACAACCCCGAAAAGGCCGCCGTTTTCGAGATATAGATGACGCTTCAAACTGAAGTTTCATTTTGGGGAGTTGGTCACCTCTTTCGCTCCGATGAGGGGTAGTGGCATGGAATGATGTGTCATTAGACCCTCTATCGATGCCTAGAAGAATGGTCCGACGGCAGGCAACCGTTTTAGATATATGGACGACGTTTCAATGGTCAATTTCAAGAAGTCACTTTTACTACTTACTTTCTTACTTATCAGGCATACTACCCGTGGGTCAGGGTCAGATCCTGAGATATTAGTGCATCATTGACGGTACTGGCTGCTGTTAGGCGTCAAGATCAAGCTGTCTTGCATTCGTATTTACTTGGGCTTTATACCGGAAGTTAGGTCTTCCTCTCCTTCTCGAACCAAGAGACTTGGATTCGAAGACCCTCTTAACTGGAGCGTTGGTGTTCATGCGCTCGATGTGGTCGAGTCAGTGCACTCGAAGCCTTTCGGACTCCATCCACATCCTGGTACAGCTCGTAAGAGTTATCAGTTGTGTCTTCGCCTCAATTTGCCTTCCTCGCAGATGGGAACTACCGTAGAATTTTTCTTTTGAAGTTACCAAGAATCAGTTCTGCAGTTTTACTTATCGTCCAGCTTTCGGCTCCACATTGCAGGACTAACAAAATAAGAGTTTTGTAGAGCTTAATATTGGAGCCCTGTTATTTTGACAAGCCGAAGTAACATTGATTTTACGTCGGATCTCCACAGTCGTAAATGTCGTTTGTGAAGTTTACGCTCGCCCCGAGGTAGACACACTTCTTCATTACCTCCAAATTGTAGCTGACATTTGAACTGACTTGTAGAACATAATGCCTTTTGTGTTTACGGCTGCCCGCCGCACTATCTTCTCCAGTACCAAATTGAAGAAATCACATGACAGCGCCGAAATCCGGTGCATCTTTCAAACGGCTCGGAAGTCCTTGAGCCGAATTGCACGGTGCATCGCCTATGCATCAGCGCGGTGCGACACAACCGGATCCGGATTTTTTCCCCGGGATCGCGAATTCGACCATCGCATTGAATAGTTCTTTGCGATGAATGCTGTCGCTTTATCTTGCTCCTTAAAATCGGTAAAAAGGTCGTGTACATCTTTGGAACACAAGCCAAACCATTGATGCGCTAAAATGCAAACTAAGGCATACTTCTTATAACCACCATCTCCGGCCAACAAAAGGAATGTCGTCACTGTCAATTAACAACTATTCAACGCTCGTGAAATAACAGCCTCACGTAAAACTTATCTGCGCTTCTTTTGGTCGGCCATGCACTGAAACACGCCAAGTGGGTTCGCAGCTGCCACGAATGCTAACATAGGCACTCTACCAGGCACACAAGTCCTGTACTGGGAACATCTGCAATTGCAGAGACATTTGTTCACGTTCACCTGAATATCGTCGCCTCGGTTCAAGTAAGTTCATCTGCCTCGTCGAGTAGATGTGTTTCGGTACACCCTGAACTTAATCACAGACAAAAACCAAAACTTTAAAAAAACAACATTCACAATGGCTTATGGTCCTTAATTAGTGAGTTGAAAGCATTCACAGTGATGACCCATTCTACTTCAAGTCATTTTCCCAGCATTGGTCAAAAATAGAGAACTCCATCAACTTAATTAGTTTTTGGAATTAAACTACGTCTTGCTGGAGGTCCATTTCAATCTACCCGAATCCGAACCAATCTACCCCGTGCGAAGTAGAGGAGGTGGACGGTAATTTTCACAAGCCACTAACACAGCTCCTGTCGCGTTACTGGCATAAGAGCAAGGGGCCTTCAAATTGGCACGAATGAATAAAATGCGCTTTCAAGATGGATTGCTAAGGTCCAGGTCATGCATTATCAGTCCTAAATTCAAACCGCCATACATTATCTTTCCGAGCTTATGGCAGCTATGTTTGTAAGAATGTTGTGCAAGAATGACTTTGACAAGTGTATACATGTGTTATGAACAACCCCCGACAATAACTATCCAACTTCAAGTTACTTTTCATTCTCATTTTTCAAAACTACACCCTGTACACAAAGTACAACTTAAAAGTGCTTTAATTTTAGTAATTTTCGGCTGTTTCATCGAATATTTCGTACAACCATTGAATCCAAGCCGCAGATCCTCCTTGAGGAATAATTATTTGGCAGTTCTGTAACAAATTGACTTTTCAAACTTCGGTCACATGAGTTACAAGCTTTCAAAAAACCATTCAACAGAACTGATACCAACCCCTTGTGAGCATTTAACTTATACTAGGCCAGTGAAAAAGGCAAAAAATTAACCATTAATTCATAAAATATTCTCCACTTATAGCCCACCGCACGGAGAAGGTGGCAAAGGGGTGGGGAGATGACACAGTCGGGTATTTGAAAGTTCGTCCCCCCTCGACGAAAAATATAGACAAAATGAAAAGTGAGACAAGAAAAATGATAGCGAGGATGAACGTGTTTGGCTTGCTTCAAGAAAGGGGGCAAATGATGGTGGGAAAGGAAAGGCATCTACTTATTAGCCCCAAGTTGACATTAAACTGATAAGAATACCATTGAGGTTATTATTCAAATCCACCCACCTACGTATATACACAACCGGCCCACCACTGCAGTCCCGGCTAATAGGCTTTTGAAAGCGATAATTTTTTATTTTTCCGCTTTCTATGCGGAAGAAGATGAAAAACCGCTTGAAACACGTTCCATTGGAAAACAGAAAACAAAAAAAAAGCTGGATCTTCATTGTTCTCTCCTAAGGATTATAATAACTTGAAAAGAAAGTACAATGGTGGGATTTTTTTCGATCACGAAATGAGAGACTCGGCGTATTTAACATTTCAACTAGTTTGCTAAATGGTGAATACGAATATTGAGTAGTTAAAGGAAAAAAAAATGAACAATTGAAGAGTTGAAAAAACTGTTGCATTGGCATCACGTTCATTGGAATTACTTGCTTCTTTATATATATAAATATTCATATGGTCATCAGAACTGAAATAAAAGTTGGACGGTCACTTCTAACTTCTTCAAAAACGATGTTAGCAGTAAAGGAAGATTGATCCCGTTTTGACACAGAATGCTACCTATTGGAGTTTGTAGGTTCAGTTCGAGGACTTCGGAGCCGTTTGAAATCTGTACGGAATTTCGGCAAAGAGATGTGGTGTCATGTGATTTCGTCAATCTTGGACAGCAAACTCATCTAGAAAAAGAACACAGAAGAGGTAACCAGGAAAACGTCGCGTGCTCTAATGAATTTTCGGAGCTGGGCAGAAAAATCTTGGGGATGCAGTCCACGCATCGTAACATGGATGTATGTATGTAGCTATTGTTAGACCAACAAGTTGATACTGGTCCAAGAGAACCATCAAGAGATGCACTCAATAAAGTTCAAATGTTGTCATGAGATCATGATGGGGCCATGAGAACATAGAGATGGATGAAGAACTGATGAAGGAACAGGCGCAGGGGTATTTGGACCACATACAAAGTACTTTGAATCCATGGGCAAACGGCTGTTGTGCCTACAGAGTTGGCACTGTCGACAGAGTTGGGCAGGGGAAACCGAGTAAGACTCTACTGAATACCTGGTCATACAGAGAGAGAGAGAAGGCAATGATTTAGTCGATTTCCTAGATAGGAAAGGAGGATCGGAAGCACTTACAGGCCCTGAACCATTCTGCGCTGTAGGTGAACGAGACCATATCTTCAGAGAAGAATTCAGGGAACTAAAAGAATCAGGGAATAGTAAGTTGACATGATACAAGCCAAGAAACCCTTGGGTCAATAAAACCGAAATAGTATACCTCCTAACAGGTTCCTAAGAGGAGACTGCAGACTCAGGGCGCACCTATGGAAACTAGGGGAATCAGAAGAAGGTCTCTGTGGAGAATCTACCAACTTTCCAGAACATGCACTGGGATTTTGAGAGGCACTAACCCACAAAATACAATGATATCGGGATAAGCAACTAATATCAGAGGAAGGTTTGAAGTCACTGAACCAGCTCTCATTATCGGATTCCTAAAGGAAACTCGCTTATAGAGAATACTTCAGAATAAATCTCGTCCACCTTGCAACCCTGAAAAGAACTGAATGTGAGGGGAACTCTTAAGAAAGCAAAGTTATGAAATGGGGGCAGAGTAGTAGATCTAAAGGTAGCGGTGCAATGTACCCTAAACAACAGTAATAATCGCTCCGTCACACACCTCGTAGGACAATACATCAATACTAATTGCTATAGTTATGAAGTAGATAAATATCTTTCTTCGAGACATGAGTCTTTGAATCCGAGTGTTGTGTAGAAGAAGAGAATGGTTGAATAGTTCGGAAGAGAAGTTCAAGACAGCGCTGAAGCTTCGTGATTTGTCTCAGAAACTCTTTAAGTTTTACTTAGCCAACTCATCCATTAAAGTTAAAGCTCAATCAGTCAATACTTGGATACGGGCAATAAGTAGAAAAAGGAAAATAGAAAAACTGCCGCTTTTTTGCACCGAACGTACAAGAGTGTCAGATACATATTTTGCTATAACGCGCTTATTTTTATTCGCAACTAGCTCGGTTATGCTATGCATCAAAAGATTGCATTTTTGCTCAAATTGTAAGTGGAAAATGTATACTTGTAAATGTGTATATTAAAATGAAACCAAATAAAACGAAAGAGTCAAGAGCGGAAAGCGGTGACCAAACCGTAAAACAATCATGTGGATGTACACAGTGATTATCCTAACATATGTCAGCGTAGTATAGTGGCAGGTTTCCTAAGATTCACAAAGTTAAAATTATTAACTAGAATACAGAAACTAGCATGCCTGGAAATCACGGGAGGGATTTCCACTATTTCAACTGCCGGCTTAGAAGTTTTACTAGACCTTCTTTCGCTTAGCATCTACAGGAAGATAACTGCTGCAAAGAGTACCCTTAGGATCATCTATTCCAAAGGCTGGTTCTCAAACTTTACTGGTAATGCAAGTATACAAGTCGAAAACGACTTCTCTCTCCCATACTTTTAAAGACCCCACCGGTCTTATTCCCCAACAAGGGAGGAGTGGAACACAAATTAACCCATCAACAGCTCGACAATCGGATCGAAGAGATGAGAGGAAAGATTCTCTATCAATATCCCCATGAAGCGGAGGTACTCGCACTCATGAAGCGACTAAAATAAAATCAATTTTGGAAGTACCACTGGCCGGTATTACCATCTAAATTGACAGTCTTCTTCTTCTTCTGGTGGCGCTACAGTCCGGGGTGGACCTGGGCCTCAACCAGTAAGCTTCTCCAGCCGGCACGATCTTTTGCCAGCTGTCTCCAACTACGCTCACCAAGTTGGTTGAGGTCCTTCTCCACCTGGATGCGCCATCGGTTCCGTGGGCGTCCTCTATTGCATTGTCCCACTGGTGCGGAGTCGAAGACTCTTCGGGCTGGAGCAGTGTTGTCCATGCGGCGCTCTACATGGCCCAGTCATCTTAGGCGTTGAATCCGTAGACGCCTGACTAGGCTCATGTCGCTGTATAGCCCGTACAGTTCGTGGTTGAATCTTCTTCTCCAATAACAATCAACGCAAACAGGACCAAAGATTGAACGCAGAACTTTTCTCTCGCACAGACCAAGTGCTTCTTCATCCGCTTTTGAGATTGTCCATGCTTCCGCACCATAGAGCAGGACAGGGATGATCAAGGTGTTATATAATGTTAACTTGGTCCTTCGAGAGAGGACTCTACTACTCAATTGCCTCTTGAACCCAAGGAAACAGCGATTGGCAAGAGTAATTCTGAGTTTAATCTCGGTACTGGCGTTGTTCGTACTGTTCACTTGCGAGCCGAGGTAGACGACGTCCTTGACTACCTCGAAGTTATAGCTGCCTATGGTGACGTTTTGGCCAAGTCGTCGATGTTGTGCCTCCTTTCTCAATGACAGCATATACTTCGTTTTGCTCTCGTTCACCGCTAAACCCATTTTGGCCGCCTCCGCTTCAATACAAGTAAACGCTTCGTTGACGGCTCGCTGTGTTCTGCCAATTACGTCAATGTCATCGGCGTATGCTAACAGTTGTACGGAATTCTGGAAGATCGTGCCTCTAGTGTTGGCGTGTGAGCCTTGCACGATCTTTTCCAGGATGATGTTAAAGAAATCACATGGCAGTGCGTCGCCTTGTCTAAAACCTTTTTTGACATTGAAGGTCTCGGTGAGTTCGGTACCGACCTTGATGGAGCAGCGAGAGTTCTCCATCGTCATCCTGCACAACCTTACGAGTTTGGCAAGAATGTCAAAACAAGACATGGCGTTGTATAGCTCGTCCCTATGCACGCTGTCATATGCGGCCTTGAGATCGACGAATAGGTGGTGGGTGCCGACTCGTTGTCAAACCAGGGGTTTTTTTGGGGTGGCGTTTTAAAACCCAGCACATCAGATGCAGCTTCTCTGATGGCTTTTTGACAACGGTTCCATTGTTGGTCGATTGTTTTGCCTGGCAGGGTTGGACTCTCTGAGAGCTTTAGGGAGACTCGATCGGCAAAGTTGCCAGCGGTCAATTGCGATTGTAGCTTTCCAACTGATGTTGCCAAATGTAGCCTTGATGCGGATTGTTATGAGGCGCTCGCTTATGTATTTAAAGCTTAAGACTTCTTGCCTAAGTCTGCCTCGAACAACAAACCCGCATCCGAATAAGCGCTGCCTTCGCTCTTTGTAGCAATCGCCGAAGTAAATATCGCAGTTTTTCATACTCTTTTTGCCCGGCCCATCCCACCGCACCTCTTGAATGGCGGTGATATCTGCCTTATAAGCTTCGAGGACTTCCGCAAGTTCATCGGCTGCACGTGGTCTGTTCAGGGACCTCACATTCCACGTGCAGAACCGAAAATCGTTGTCCTTATTTCGTTGTCCATGGTCGTCAGCAGTAGGTTCATCCATATCCGAGGCTTCTCCTCGTTTGAACTATAATTTTTTACACGGTGGGGAAGTTAACCCCACGCGCAACCCCCGAACCTGGAAGACCGGGTCCTGGTTTAAACGCCGCGAGGAGGCTGTATGTCAACTTGACCTGTGCATTTAACAGGGATCGTTGCTGGTATCTCGCCAAGTTGAAAGCAGTCAACAACTTTGCCCTGGATGCACAGGCCCATGCCCTCCTAAATTGACAGTCAAGCGGCCATTAAATAAATCTCGGCAACAGACATCAAGACCAAGCTGGTCGCATGCCACCGCTAAGAGCTTAAGGTTCTTAGTACACAGCACTCGATTACTCTATTCTGCGTCCCTGGTCATAGGGACATAGCCGGAAATGAGGCAGCGGATGAACTTGCCGGAAACGGGTTGAAACAAATCGATCCGAGGCATTCTCATGCATTTATCCACCACTTTTAGATGTCAAGAAGTAGGATCTAGCAAACGAGAGGTTGATGTCTCTTAGCACCTACAAGAACGCTAGGATGGCAGGATGAATAGTGCAAAAGCTGACAAACATCTGCAATGCTACATAAATTTGTTATCGATGGTATTTGGACCTCTAACTGGCCATAATCTGAGGTACCATAGAAGGAAAATGGGACTAACCAACAAGAGGGCTGCGGCGACCTAGAGGAAAAAGAGGGCACCGACACATCCCTTACTACCCTTGTCATTATCCCAGTCTCTGCCAGTCAGACATATAACATTTGAAGAACATTTTTTCCAGGGCATTTTTTCATGATGTTTTCAAGTTTATAATCTGAGTGAGGTAAATGAGTTTGTCCACCTCGAGACGAAGGTGAAATCCACAAATGACACATGTGGATTGGAGATACGACACGGAATTGCCCTTGGCAACTGGCGCTATTTCGGTATGCGGACAGCATTAGCAGAAATACAGGAACCCAATATGAGGTTATATTTGACAGTGATAACATGTGTGGAGTGCTAAGAATTAAACTGGCTGTGTCTGGAATCGAGTTCGGAACTTTCATCGTAGGCATCGACTTGCAAACTAGTGCTGTAGCATTCATTATGATTTGACCACAAGCTGATTAAATTGAAATTCACGTAATAACCAGAACATAGGAAGGAACATTCGATTATTGCACTATCAAACCAAAATCTGTCTTCCATAAATACTGTGCCTAATTTTTGTTGAGCGTCCATCCCTCATTTTCAAATGAATTAACGCGCTAATAAATATTTTATATCTCACATTTTCTTGACCAATAATTGCCCACTTTCAAGAATTGCCGTAAGACTTTGTAGCCCTGGAAGTTTTTATTGGAATTGACTGAAGTTACAAATGCGCTCACAGGAGTATGTGTTATACATCTTTTATTCATTGATTCAACACAAATTTTTCATCTCTTAAAACCCATACAGAGAGGATAGTCCGTTTACAGCCTATGAGGATGATTCAATGCAAAAAAAAAGAAAACACATTTAAGCACTCTTCCAGCGGGGGTTGGTTTTCCTTTTTTATGAGTTTCCACGCTTATTTCCTACTTCGGAATATCCACGAAATTATCCTACCTTCTAATGATCATCTGTACGTGCAGGTAATTACAAAGTTTCACCGAATACCGTCGACGTGAATTCAATGAGTAATGAGCTACGAATACCTCTATAGGAAAGCCATTTCCAACATTATCCGTAACGAAGTGACTATAAGCCAGCGAAAGCTTTTCAGGGTGGAAAACTTTTTTATGCAATTTTTTAAGTATGCCCGACACACTGCCTCAAGAAAAAAAAAACATGGATAACGAAAAACGGAGTCAAACATGCCCCATAAAAAGGGCTGGATTATAACTTTCAGGTACTTTCCAGGTCGCCTTAATTTTGAATTGACTGAGATGGTTTTTAAATTGTTCTCTGAAATGCTATCAGTTATTTGACCAGAGTGAGATTTTAACTGTGTGTTCTTGGAAGTCTTGGAATGTCAAAAGAAATCGTTAACAGCGGACATGTTAAGTCCTCAAAATGGTACCTCTTCAGAGACACAGAGAGAATGTTACCAAACGAATGTATGAGCCTTAAATTTACACACGTCGTTATCACAGTTACCGGGATATCAGGTAACAAGAGCTAAATTATGATTCACAAATAATGTACAGTGGCCTCTAGGCTTTTGCTATCACTTACGCACTTTTCTGTCGAATGTGATTATGAAGTTAAATGTCTGGGTGTTATTCTAGATGGACAACTTCTCTGGAAAAAACACATCTAGTCAAAAATTACCAAGTCCATCTCTTTAAGTAAATTTGAGGCAAGTCTTTGGTCTTACTCGGAATCCACACGGCTATGATAAGGCCCCTTATCTCCTATGACTTGTTCGTTTGGTGGAATTTTCTTCCGCGTTACTATGTAACGGCTAGTTTCACCCATTTTCAAAGAACAGTCTGTGTCGGTACCATTGTGGCCTTCCCTAGACCGTCTGCTCTTGATGCACTGCTGGGTGAAGAATAGGTGGAAGGGGCGAAGTATTTGTTTCTTTAGCGACTGTAAACCAAGCTGTACTGCATATCTCAACCCTTTAACCACTTCTAGGGCAGGTCAGGAATACAATTGTTCAATTGTTTTCTTAATTTGGCAGTCTATTTATATATATTTAGATTTGTCTGGATCACGGGCTATCACGGAAAGAATTAATAGTTTAGTCTAACGTTTACGAAGACGGCCTTGGTGTTATGTAGGGCATTTTCTACTACTATTAACACGAATAAACATGTCGCAAAGTTCGATTTAAGTTTTGCGCCTCAGTTCTGAAAAGTTTGTTCGACTTGTAGAAAATTGGAGTTATGGGTGTTCGACTTACAGAGGCTTGACTGTATGTATTTAATTAAGTCTTATTTAACAATCTATTCCATCGAATTTATTTAATTTATTCAGATTCATTCTCTGAAACTAACTTGCTTCACCACTACTACAGTGGTCACGATGTTGTTCCGACAATAACGGTTTTTTAGCAGAAAAAATCAGTCAAACCTTTCCTTTGTGTCGTATAATTCATTTTCAGGTAATTCGTTGTCGGTGGGTAAGGGAAATTCAAAGCGTACTAGTTGAGAACCTAGAAACTTTAACTAAGAAGCTAAGTGATTTTCTTTAATTTGTATTTACCTCAATAGGACTTAATGCGGCAGCACGTAATATGGTCATTAGAAGCACGAGGTACCCTCGCAAAAGTATCCACACAGCAACCTGGCGATCTCCGGACGGTCGAACCGCCAACTAATTCGGTCATGTGCTCATTGACGCAAGGCATGCGTCAAATATCCTGGTTGAGCGAGCACAACAAGAGGGCAAATGTCGACTCTGACCATTTTCTCAAAACAGCAAGATTCAGAGCTCGACTGTCAAATGTCAGAAAGCTGCACCAGCCAATAAAGAGGAGTTTTGACATTGGACGCCTGAGCA
This sequence comes from Eristalis intricaria, assembly GCA_964034865.1. Lineage (NCBI taxonomy): Eukaryota > Metazoa > Arthropoda > Insecta > Diptera > Syrphidae > Eristalis > Eristalis intricaria. The sequence goes on from OZ035874.1 coordinate 24,166,636, forward strand.
CACCCGAGATTGCCAGAGCCTACGAAGAGCAACTGAGTGAGAGACTCTCCGGTATGCCCACGTCATAGACCAACGCCAACGAGATGTGTTTGCATTGCCTCGCGGCAATCAAAGAGGTAACCGAAACCACCTTAGGCTACCTACCACCTCCGACGAGGAACCCTTGGTATAATGGCGAGTGTGAGCAGAAGAAACATGCATACCAAAAGGCGGTGCTATGAAAAACTAGAGCAGCACACTGGCTTTAGGAAAGGCACCCAGGTTACTTCGAAACTGTGAGGGTAACATGGTTCTTGACGCGCAGAGAATAGTGGATGTATTTAAGCAGTTCTGCCAATAGCTGCGATGCAGTAGCCCTCCCACCCAGCTTTGAAAAAGTCGGGAAAGCCATTAAAAGGCTAATGAACAACAAAGCTGTAGGCTGGGATAGCTACCATCGGAGCTCTTCATGGCCGGTGGCAATGTTCTGGTAAGGAGCATGCAACAAATCATCTGTAGAATCTGGGAGGACGAAAGCATGCCCATCCACAAAAAAGGCGATCCTACCTCTTGCAACAACTATAGAGGTATATCCCTGCTCATCGTCGCCTACAATATCCTATCCAGCGTACTGTGTGAACGTCTAAAGCCGTTTTGCACCGCATTAATCGGCACGTACCAGTGCGGCTTCCGGCCCGGCAAATCGACAATAGAATAAATCTTCACACTAAGGCAAATCCTGGAAAAGATCAGCGAGTTTCAAATCGATACGCACCACCTTTTTATCGATTTTAAGACCGCATACGGCAGCATTCATCGCAAGGAGTTATTTTGTGTTACTTCGGTTTGTCAAAACAACTGGCGTCAAAACTCCTGACTCGAAGGACTACGGTCATGCTATACAAAACCCTTTTTTTGCCAGTCCTGCTATATGGAGCAGAAAGCTGGACGATAAGCAAAACTGGGGAACTGATTCTTGGTGCTTTCGAAAGAAAAATTCTACGTCGGATATATGGTCCAGTCTGCGAGGAAGGCGAATGGAGGAGAAGATACAACCGCGAACTCTGCGAGCTGTACCAGGATGTGGATGTAGTCCGGAAGGCAAAGATCCGTCGACTGCACTGGCTCGGACACATCGAGCGCATGGACAACAATGTTCCAGCTAAGAGTCTAAGGTCTTCGAATCCGAGCCTCTTGGTTCGAGGAGAGGGAGACCGAATCTCCGGTATAAAGACCAAGTAATCGCTGATGCAAGACAGCTTGGTATTGATGACTGAAAGCAGCATGCCCAGCTCAGGACCTGCATGGGTCGTCAGCCTGATAAGTAAGTAAGAATTAAGACATAATATATCAATAATAATGCAATTTATTATTTTAAAAGAAAAAGTAGAAGGAATAGTTATTTATTGAAATATAATGGGAGCTTGTTACTGGGACGAAAAAATAAGAAAATCCAATAAACAGCCGGGGTGGCTCGTTATTGGGTTAAAAAAAAAATAATCAAGTTCCAGTAACGAGCCTGGCCGATTTTCAACCAAAAATTAAAATGCTGCATTTTATGTAGATAGTCTTTTTACTAATTGCATTTCTTATTATTCTTTTCATGCAATTTGTAATAAGTATTTAAATTTATCCATTCCAAGCTTTGCCGTAAAAATTGTTACATATAAAAATAATGCCCTTTGACCTTTAAAAGTCTGTTTAGGTATGTATTCACAACCAAGATAATGCAATTGTGTCCGACCGTCCTAGATTGATCATTTTAGATTCAAGAGCAATTGATAATTTTAAAAAACCGTTAATAGACACGCAAACTTTTGATGTTTACGTATGAAAACCTTTATTTTTCCGAATTTTAATTATCCTCTTTGATGCTCTTTCCTACAGAATCATATAGAACAAGGATACTTTATAATTATGTTTTTTCTTAGTTTTTTAAGGTGTAAATAGATATGTACAAATATTTTTCTAATTAATATTTCAAATAAAATTATGTTTTGGAGCGAAGACTTTTTCATTCCATCCGTTGGTTATTCATTCAAAACTCCTTTGAAATACCAACGAGAAAAGAATGGACGCACAAAGAAAATTATTCAAGTTTTTTGTTAATTTTTTATGTTTTCGACTGCTTTTGTTAATTTTTGTCATGAATTTATTTATGGATATATTTTCCTTTTTTTAGCTTTTAAATAAATAAACTATAAAATGATGATGATTTCATTCTTATGCTATGATTTATATGTGGGACTCGTTACTGAAACGCTAAGGGCTCAGTACTGGGTCATGCCTTATTTTCTACTTTACTTAAATTTATTAAATTTGACCACTTCAAAAAGTTATTCCTTATATCAAGCAGTAATACATCCTTAAATGATAAAATTGTCTAAGTAATTAATTTTAAGAAAGAAACGAAATCAAGACTTGCCTTAAGGGGGCTCGCTACTGGATAGATTACCCTACGTGATACATAACTCTCGGCATCGGATGCGCTTGAGTCGGTGTGTGATGTGTTTAAATCTTCTTTTCCAATAGCTTAGAACGCAAGTATGGCAAGAATTGCTACTGTTCCATACAATATTGTCTGTAGTTTTTAGTAGGTTAGGTTAGGTTAGGTTAGGTTAATGTGATTGCCAAAACATAAGCAGTTCTGGCCTACTTAGGTTCTGATTGGATCCATTGCGATATCACTAATCGGCAGCTAATGTACCGGTTCCTCTTTGGGTACTAACTAAAAAGCACCTGAAGATACCTACTGGTATGCTAGTGGCTTACCCTGGATGATGCACTCCTTTGCTGGGTTACAGCCAATTAGTATTTTTTATAAATTTTGCTATGTCCAGAATTTTAATGAGACAGACACTTCCTCAAGACTAATGAACGAATAGCTGCTTAGCGTGTTTTCCTTGTCCTTGAAAGCGCTGGGCAGGTGCCGAGGTAGTGAGGTATAGTTTCTTCTTCCTCTTCGTCCCTATAGCTTTTACAAAAGTCATTGTAGGGGATTCCCAATATCCTGTGTGTATAATGAAAACAACATGGCTGATTTCCTTTCTATTTAGATTTAGGAGAGTGCTTGTTTTTTTGGGATTTATTGAAGGACATATTAGCCTTGAAGTCCTACAAGTATCTAATTCCATCCACCTCCGATTAGCGGCGTTGTTGGCATCTGTAAGTAACAAAGTGTTTATTACTTGAAGAGAGGGATATGGGGTGTTTGTTCTGTTTTAGCTATCTCGTCGGCCCTTTCGTTGCCTGGAATACCACTATGCTCAGGCACCCAGCATAGGGTAAGGTTGTATCTGACCTCTGATTTGATTGATGGTGTATCCAGAGCCTTGATGGCCGCCTGACTGTCTATGTATATTAGGATAGATAGCTCGTCTATCGGGTTCATTGACAGTAAGCGGGCAGCCTCTTGATAACTTTTACTTCTACCTGGAATATACTACAGTGGTTGGACAATCGACGGGACAGAGAGAAGGATATTTCCTGCGATGACGCAAATACTCTCCAGTGCCTTCTTCCGTTTTGGATCCATCTGTGTATACTTCCAGATGGGTAGCTTCTCTGACTACGTCTGATGCCCAGTCTTCTCTATTTGGGATTAGATTGAGTTTTATACCCAAATTCAAAGTCTACGCCGGGCGCGATATAATCTGTATGCTTTGGGATGCTCGCATTCTTGATTATTTCCATGTGACCTAAACTGTGTATTTTGCTCCAGCGGTTGCAATCCCTCAACCTGATCGCAGCCTTGGTAGCCGCCAACTTCCCGTAAATGTCCATGGGAAGTAGCTGTAGCATTGAAGGTGTGGAGCGAAGAGCACCCGCAATGCAAATGCACGCAGATCTTTGTATACTGCTTATCTTTCTAAGATTGAATGTATTTCGTAATGCTGGTCACCAAACAAGGATACCATATGTTGGAGTTTGTCTGACGACTGCTGTATATACCCAATGTGTCATTTTCGGATTGATCCCCCATTTGGAACCGTGTGACCCGATGTGCCCGAAGAGTGTAAAATCAATTCGAACATGCTCGCCTCATGAAATAACTTGTTTTTAGTAACTAAGCATAGATTTCGGAGGAATACAGCCGAATTGTAGTTGGATAATTGTACTGTCTTTTTAATGCATTGTTAAAATTGGTAGGTGGCGCTTTGATCTTCTTACATTCTCTCGTCAATAAATATGTATAAACTAATGCTTACCATGGTCAGATATAAAAAAACTCGTAATCTTAAGACTCCACATTTTTCATTCTCTTTCAGCTGACTGTAAAGTTTCTAGACACAATTGTTTTGCCGGTAATTTTCTCTTCCCTCGACCAAAGTTTGAAATAAACTAAACCAGCAACTTTTTGCAAATGACAACAAACAATAATGAAGAGAACCACACAAAGGTAAACAAAGAGATCGAAAGCTCTCGTGTTAGCGCATATCATCGAACCTGGCTCTGAAGCTGAAGCTTTCCACTTCAACTACGCGCGTCTTAGTTGTGATAAAAACAACGTTCAAGCCGATAATTGCCAACAGTGGTGCGGTTGTTCTAGGCACAGAAGCCTCCCTCTAGCGAGAGTGAAGCCATTCTGCTCATAATCAGTTCACTTGTTTAGGCCATCAATTAACCTCATCCGTATCTCGTCGCGGATATCTTGTGAATTCTGATTGAATTGATTTTAAAAGTTAATTGCACATCATTACCATGGGCCGCATCGTGATTGGTATTGCAATTGTGTTGGCCGTTGGCATTCAGTGTGTCTCTTCTAAGCTGCGTAAGTATTCTCGTGTGTTCTGTAGTAAATCTGTAGTCTATTGTTTTTGTTTTTTGAATGAACATTTGGTCAACAAAAGTGCCATCAATTAGATGAATTAGGGAGTGTCTCTGTTTGTGGGTTTCGTTGGTACACTTGTGATCGTGATGGATATCCATCGCATGCATGGATTGTGATTTCAAAAATACACCTTTGGACCGTTCTATCATTTCAAGGTTTTCAGCATTCAGCGTCAGTGGTTTTAGCGGAAAGTAATGAAGTTTTGTCGTGTGTGTTAGATCGTGTGGATGAGTTGATTTTATCATTTAATTCACATACTTTTCAGTCGATTCTTGGAATCTGCAAATTAACTATAATTTTTGGCGTCAAACAGAACTGCATTCAATATATTGTTATTGACGGTTGTTGTTATAACTTTGGGAATTCCACTTTTTTGATTAAATAAGTTGCTGTCCATATGGCGTCTGTTGTCTGGACACTGTTGTATTTGTGGTGCAAAGTTTTAAGGCTCTAATGTGAATTGAATCCGAGTGATTTTTGGCCGAGTGTTGATTGATGGCTATTCTTCTTTGACAGTGGGCGTGAACATGTATTTACGAAGTGAACTGTAGATTGTGGGTGTAGATCGTGAGTGTCGCCTGCACTTTTCTATAGGCTCGGAATTTTGGAAGACTTTTCGGTTTGAATAATTGAGGACACCTGATTAGATGTACGTTAATTTTTTTAACGACTGGGTGGCGAAGTTGGTTGAAGGCCTACCCCTGGTTAATGGGGTCTCCGGTTCGAATCCCAGCGAAAGCAAAGATAATACGTTATTATCTGGTTTTCAAATCTGGTCCAGTACCCATTTGCCGTTGGGATCAAATTAATGGCACTATGACACAGACGTAGTCTTACTGTGGGTATCAAAATGGACTAGCAGACCTCCTACCTCACCCACGTTACTTGTGTACTCATATGGATCATAGATCAAAATCTTTCTTCAATTGTGGTCTCTATTACAAGTTTGGATCTAGCCTTGGAAGAACGTTCTTAGTTCCGAGTTTAGCATATTTTGAATGAGCCCTAATAGAAGTGCCTACCAAGTGGCTCTTCCTGACTAGGGCTCTTGACGCCTGCATTACAACAGTCAACGGACCAACGAGTTAATAGAAGTGCGTTCCATGTAGATACCCGTCGCAACGGAGGCGTCCAGAGCCATAATCGGGAGAAGCTACTTAATAAGCACTGCTCATACGAAACATCCAACGCCGTCATGTTTAAAAAAAGCTTTGCCATGCCACAGACCCACTTTTTTCCCATCACTCGTTAGCAGAAGAAATGTATTTCCAATTCCAATGCTTTTGTATATTTGAATAAATCTTGAAAATCGCTGTATCTACGGGCTCAGTAGGCAAATGAGTAGTAGAGCCCTCTCTCGAAGGACCAAGCTAACATTATACAACACCTTGACCATCCCTGTCCTACTCCATTGCGCGGAAGCCTGGACAATCTCAAAAGTAGATGAAGAAGCCATTGGTATTTTCGAGAGAAAAGTTCTGCGTTCAATATTTGGTCCTGTTACCGTTGATATTTTTTGGGGAAGAAGATTAAACCATGAACTGCGACATGAGCCTAGCCAGGCGTCTACGGATTCAACGCCTCAGATGGCTAGGCCATGTAGAGCGCTTGAACAACACTGCTCTAGCCCGAAGAGTCTTCGACTCCGAACGAGTGGGACAACGCAATAGATCACGCCCACTGAACCGATGCCGCACATAAGTGGAGAAGGTTCTCAACTAACTTGGCGAGCGAAATTAGACGCAGCTGGTCCACCCCGGACTGTAGCTCCCTTAAGTAGGTATATGTGGCTGGCAAATATCCCTCGTGGAATTTGCCTCACTTAGACCTATAAAGGTACATTGCGCTGTCATTGGCATCGACACTTCGTTGACCCACTAGACTTGTTTTCACTTACCCTCGGTCGGTGTGTGCATTAATACCTATAACCAGCTGGTGGTTTTCAGAAACTTTAGGATGTCTTTTATGTTTATGTTCGCTATTTCTTCAAGCCTATTGTAGAAATTGCTTCCCATGTGTGTTCCTTCTTATCCCTGCAAGAGGTAGTGACACAGTTTCCTCTTCCTCCTCATCCCTGCAGTTTCTGCAGAAGTTATTGTAGGGTACACCAAGGCAATTAGGCAACGACCAGTAATCAAACCTACCGCCTTGCTAATATTTCTTCTGTCAAATTCTAGGAGGGCTTTAGTTCTTGATGAAACTAATGTTCTAATGTTCGCTTTCGATGAGCTACAGTTGTCCAGTTGCGCCCATCTACTGTTGGTGTTGTTTATGGCGTCTGCCATTAGCATTGATTTTAATGCTTTCAATGGTACCTCGCCCCCTTCTTGCTAATTCGTCGGCTCTTTCGTTGCTCGGAATACCCTTGTACCCAGGGACCCAGCACAAGAGCCTTTATGGCCGCCTGACTATCTATGCAAATAAAAATATATCTTCCGTTTATCGGGGTCATTGATAGCCGGAGGGCTCTCTTGGTTAGCTGCCGCTTCTGCCCGGAAACACTGCTGTGGCTTGGGAATCGCATGGCTATTGCTTGCTCAAGCTAAATGGCGTATCCTGACGAACTGGCCTGTGCCTTCCTCCGTCAATTAAGATTTCCGTGCCAGTGGAGTTCCACACCATTCCTACGACTCATTCTATTCTCGTGGGGATTATTGTTTTGTGCTTAATTTCGTAGTCCTCAAAGGACTTGTTTGGGGATCTGCGAGTTATGAAGTAGCTCCATATGCCTCTTGATGTGGGCTTTTCTTCACTGTTTACAGTCCCTCAGTCCAAGCCACCGCAGTGCCTGCGTGGTAATAAGCTTCCCGTAAATGTCCATGGGACGGAAATTGAGTAAGATTTCCACGGCCGCCGTGGGTGTTGATCTAAGTGCACCCATGATACAGATGCATGCCGATCTTTGTACACTGCTTATTTGTAATGCCTTCCACCACACTAATACTCCGTAAGTCAAAATTTGCTTTAGAGCCAGTGTGTTATTCTGTGTCGGGTTCCCAGGTGTAAAGTGCAATCGATACTTTCCCGATGCTCTCTTGGATCCAGCTCTCCAGCTCCAGTTTGCTGTCGACAATAACTCCCAAGTATTTCGCTCGATCAGTGAGAGTTTGTTGTTTCGCCTTCGACTTTGGTGGAGAGATGGCTGGAATTTTGTATCTCCTGGTGAACCCAGCTCGGTCTTGTTTGAGTTTTCATCGTGTGCGACACTGTCCGTCCATTTGACAAAAGTCTTCTGCGCTGATTTCATTATTTTCCATGATATGATAGCGCCCTTAAAGAAGAAGAAGAATGCTTTTGTACAATGAGGCACGACTCAGATTATCAAGCCAAGTCTCGAGAAATTTCTGTAATACTCAAATGCTCATTGAGCAGAAAATATAGCGAATCGTAAGATGTGACTATGAGATTCCTGGTCTTGACGCTGAGCCGAGGTTGTGGAAGCGCATCATTACCTACAACTAAGTGAGACATAGCCACGTCTTCCCCACGTCTGCCAACTTACCTAACCTAACCTAACCTGGAACTTACGGATGTTTATTGTGAGAGTCTAGTCCCTAAGGTAGGTAGGAGGGGCTGCTAGCGAAGCCACCAGCTCACTTAGACCATATTGATTTATTGTGATACCCACAGTCAGACTACTACCATTGATTGACCACTTCAGTGATAGTCCCGTCAATTTGATCCAATAGCAAATGTTGAATGGACCAGATTTGAAAACCCGATGGAAGCAATTTGACTTTGCTTTCACTGGGGGACCCCACTAACCAAGGGCAGGCGCCAACCTTAACCAACTGCTCCAAACAGTCGTCCAGCCTAGTCATGTCATTTTCTCCCATTCTGTATGACAATTTACTCTTTTTATCAAGGTTAGTTAGCAACCTTAATGAAGATGAACCGGAATTTTCAGTCGCCATCTAGGGAATCTTGACAGCCAAGCTTTATCTCAAAACCCCTTTTTAGTCACATCCGATTAAATAGAGATTAAACACGATAATTGGAACTCGTGAAAATCGGATTAGTTTGGAAAGTAGAATGCTATTTTATTTTGTGTGAATAGCTTGAAAATTATACAAAAAATATTCTAATTTCCAAGCTAATGCTTCTTCAGTTGCATTTACGCATGTATTTTGTTGAACTCAATTTCAGTTTCAAGGCGACAAATGTGTGTGGCTGGTTAGGAATATTACGGATCGCTCAAATACCTGCAACTCCGAATAGACGGATGTTCGGTTCGGACTTTGGCAAACAAGGATTAATTCACTGTGGAAAAAAGAATGTGTGCAGTGGCCTCCTCTTCTAAAACGGCTTAGAAATTTAAAAATTAGATTTTGCGAAAACTTTTTCTCTTATTTTCTTAATTTTACTGTTCTTTTTCGTCTTTTTACTTTTTCTTAACTTTCGAGCTTCTATTGTATTAGAAAATGTCACGCCAACTTCATCCACGTATAGTATGTTAGAAATGGCGCGCAAAAAAGAAGCACGATCTTCTCAAGTACATTACTGAATTCATCAATGCTAGAAAGCATCGCCTCGCCTTTAACGTTAACACTTATAGTTTGCTTCCTCCGAAGAGGAGCGAGTATTCTCCATCGCCTTCCAGATGACTTTGACAGACAAGCTAAACGTGACACAGTACAGCATCATGAAGGGAAATTAGATAATTATAATATATGTGTGGCGCTGCAGTCCGAGTTCGATCTGATAGTAGATTACACAGAATGTATTCATTTTTGTCATTGTTCGAGTGGAGGGGCCTACAGTTTTTCGAAGCTTCTTACTGACAGGCATATTCTCTGAGTATTGTCAGTGGATCGAGAGACATGGAGACGTGTCGGGAATAACATACTCCCGAAATAAATAAGATCTTTTATCATATTTTCCTTCCTCATTTATGCTTTGATGTGCTCGAGCTAGAGCGACTGGCTAGACAACCCCCAGTTCCAGTGGCGTATTTGCGCTGAGCAATGTCTAAAAATTCATCACGCATTTTTCCACGTAAGGCCACTAGTCGTGAGTGTTAGGGAACCCAATTATTTGTAGCCACTCCATCTCGAGGCCACTCCTTGGAGGGTCAGAGCTTGAGCTGGAGATGCTTACCATCGTTCACGGTCCTGGGAACGCTGCTTCCAGTCGTCAAAATAAAGCTGCCTTGCGTCCGCGATGACTTGGTCTTTGTACCGGAGATTCGGTCTTCCTCTCCTTTTCGAACTAGGAAGCGGATTAGAAAAACCTTTTAGCTGGAGCATTGGTGTCCATGCGTTCGATCTGGTCGAGCCAGTGCAGTAGACAGGTTCTTGCCTTTCGGGCTACAGCTACATCCTGGTACAGCTCGCAGAGTTCGCAATTGTGACTTCTCCTTCATTCGTGATTATCCTTCCTCGCGATATATCCGACGTAGAATTTTTCTTTCGAAAGGACAAGAATCAAGTCTGCAGTTTTGCTTAGCGTTCAGCTGTGGGCCCCATATAGGAGGACTGGCAACGTAAGAGTTTTCTAGAGCATGATTTTTGTCCTTCGAATTAGGAATTAGGTTTTGAGCACAGTTGTATCATCGGTGGCCAAGGGTGATTCTACGTGGGATCTCCACTAGGATATCGCTTGCGGAGTTTACTTTTTCCCCGAGCTAGACAAACTCCTTCACCACCTCAAAATTGCATACATATCCACATCCACCTTAAGATGATCCCGTTCCGGCTGTTCTTCAATCACCGTGAAAGCTTTCACTAGGGCACGTTGGGAAAGAGCAACGATGTTGATGTCACCTAAAAGGTGATGCAACATGAGCTCAACCCAAACCAACATTGAGGGATTGTGCTTTAAGACATGAACTCAACTGCAGGCAGGAAATTCCGATAATGCAAGGTTAGGTTAGTTTAGGATGTAGTGGCTGACTGCAAGAAGACAGTCACACTTAGGCCAAAGTAGGACCCGCTGTGATACTACGCGGATTAATTCCTCTCACATTTCAACCAGTTGGTGCTTGTGACCAAGCGGTTTAGCTGGCTTATGCTGATGCTATTTAGCTCATCTAGGTTATTAAATTAGTAGGCCCTTAGGTGCAGGTCCCTATGATTTGCCAGAGCGCTACACGAGCAGAGTAGGTGATCTGTAATGCTTAAACTCACTCTGTTCCATGATGCTGATATTTTGTGACCCGGCAAAACAATCAGATTGTTGATAATAGCTGTGTTTTTTTGCAAGCATATATATGCTTAATTTTGATTCATCATCAAATCTTGGCAGCACCGACGACATTTATGACATTTGCTAAGCAATTAGGGGTGTAGTCGTGGAAGGTGATAGTTGATCTTTGATGGTCACAATCTTCGTTTTGTGTAGCGTGACCATCTCTTTAAAAGCAATAACACTTAATAATTATAAAATAAGAACAATTTTCATCAAATGAAAAGAATCGATTACGAAACCTAGATGAAATGTATAGCAGAGACACTCTGGGTATACCGAAAATTGCATACTTATGGATGCCAAACAATTAAAAATGATCTAATACATCAACCACACCTTCAAATGCATTCACAAAAAATAACAGGGGCTAATCTCGTAAACCACATACACCAACCCAGTTAATGGATGAATAAATTCAGGAATGAACAGACAGAAAATAATGATTGGAAGCATTGTTTTTATCCGCGCTTATTTTTTTAAGCGGCGATAGATATGATGAGTAACTTAAGCGGATATAGGACTCGTTGTTAGTGTATTTTACATGCAAATTGAAATTTAGGCGTATGAAATTTAGGCTTGCAAAAAAACGCAGCTTACAAATGCGACCTATCACTCTAAAAATGTCTCAAAAGTTTAGAACAAGATATATATACACAATTTTTCAGGCAAAAAGATATCTCTTGGACGCTTAGAGCCCAGAGAGAAGAGACAGCATTTTTATCTTCCCTTTCCAACAATTGGGTGGACAAATGGGGATCCCATAACATTTCATTTCATTCGCACACATCACAGGCCGACAAGTAGTTCCTGCAAGTTATCATTTGGAAGTTCGCACTGTAGCATTTTTCAGGCAGAAACAGGAAGCTCTGTCCAGGCTGAAAAAACAATGTTATGTTAGGCATACATATTGGCATCTATTCTGACAGCCAGGCAGCAATTAAATTCCTGAGTGCAGTCATATGTAATTCTAAGACGTCCCTCCGCCTATCTCTTAACAAAATATCTAACTATTTCAACATCCTACTTATGTGGGTGTCCGTACGCAGTGACAGCACAGAGAATTTCGAAGCAGTCGAACTCGCTAGAAAGGGCACTACTTCAGCACTCTTTCCGGATGGAGACCTACCATGCCTCTCCCTACCGCAAATCATCTACTAAAGTTCGAAACGCTCACTCAAACAAAACAGAGCCTCATTACAAAATACCTATCGGCTACTTTCGATTCAAAACGCTCACGTGACCTGATTAGTATTAGTAGGCCAAATCTCATCGGTACTCCCCGCTTCCGACAAGGATCCTACAACGACTACGAACGAGATGAATAGAAGGGTTTTATCATCGTACATCTTCTACGCAACTGCAGCTGCCTATCCTTTCATAGATTTAGTCACTTAGATGCCCTATACTTCAACGACTTGACAGAACTAAGTAGCATTAATATAATTCACCTTCATTAAAAGTTCTAAATGGTTTGAAGAACATAAAATTTTACGGAAACCGCCACCCTAATCTAACCTAACCTAGCACTTGGAAGGGTAAGCTTAGATAGATTCTTGAAATAGATTGTGCCAAGGTCTGCCTATGGCTAGCCAGAGGAGACGATTTGTGGGTTCTAACTCCTCTTCAGTCATGCAGCTTCTGCAAAAAACATTGTCTGAGATACCCGTCCTGCATGTATGCCAATTGCCCAGATTCCGGATATGGCGCCGATGAGCGTCCTAAAGCACTCTTAAAGCTCTAAATTTGCTGTTATAACTTTCATTCAAGATGTTGCCGATGAAAAACCTGTTTCAGGGCATGGCTAAATCAACCTATCGTAAATTAAACCTTACATCGTACCTCCACGAGCAATGTGTTGTACCAATCTGTACAATCAGACAAAACGTATTCCGTGAAACATATGTTTCCCGGCAAGTATAGTTTAGCTCAAGTTTTTATATGATTGCCGTTTAACCCTCTCGACCCGGAATACAATCCTGTTCGAATGACTTACTTAGAAGAATTCTATTTAAGCAATTGTCACTTATCGAACATTGAGTGAGACATGCAGTTCCGACGTTTTCTTTGTGCCATTTTGACAATCGGTTTCATCCGCGCAAGTCTTCCCTAAAGTCCAACTTCCGTCAAACGACGATCAACAGTTCTCTTAGACACATTGATGCCCATTCCATCTATAATTTCACCCAGGATTGCTTTGGCACTTTTTTTTGGGATCCCCTTTTGATAGACGGACAATTTTCCTATCAATGTTGGTGTGTAGTTTTGCAAGGACTTGCTTGCGAGGAAGATTATCCGTGGTACAATATTTACGAAAATGGGAAATTGCACCAAATACGATCTTCTTTGTACAGTTTAACTATGTTGCAATGCGTTCATATGACTGACCCGCATTGCTTAGCTCAGCAATAGATTTTCGCGTGTCATGCGTACAACTCTTTCCTTTGCCCATTTCTTTCGTTTTTTATATGTATGTATTAATGTAAGTCAGTGTGTGCTTACCAAAATATTTGAACATAAATATTAATATATTTTAGGTAATGCAGAGTCGTTTCTAATTACCTGTCAACTCAAAAACTTCAATTGATCATTATTAACAGTAATAGGAATATGAATAAACGCTAGAATATTCGATTGTTTTTATTAGTTGTCAACGGCTGTAGGTTCATCAATTAAACATCAAATGATTTATACAAAACTCGAATGCTTGGTAATTATTAATGTTGTCTTTTTTTCTCTTCACCTTTTTATTTTTCTTTTCTTTTAATGTTAAAGCAATAACACAGTGCAGTTATCTGCTTTGCTCTGTGACCCCTTGGAGAATGAAATACATATATAACTAATATTAAATCCACCAACATCAATTTTATATTGCCTACGAAAAGTGATTTAGTGCCAAAATACTCTTGCAGACAAATTGTTACGGTATCCGGGTGATCATTCCATGATTTCATACAAAAATAATTAAAAAAAACATCAGATTTAGCTCCGAATGTCAAAATGATATTTGTGGGTTCAAAGATTTTCGGAATAATGGTTTTTGCAATTGAGTTTTTATAACACATAATATTTTAATATTACCAGACTGAGGTAAAATGAGTTTAATTGTTATGGTTTGATGAAACAATTTGTTAATGCATGTTCATAGTAGACAATGTTTATTTAGAGAGACGAACATTTACTCGACAAAACTGACACATGAATTCACTTTGTATGTTTTATTGTTCATAACTAATCTAATTCCAATTTTTTTGTAGGAGGTATGATCGCAGTTGTTTCTACGACTCGTTAGCTTGCAAAGAAAAAAAAATAAATAATAAATAAATAAAAAGAAGGGAAAATGAATATTTTTTTCTGATTTCATTCTCATTCATATTTATATAAGATATATAGTGAGATCGGAGAATAGTTGTCAGCTGACTTTTCCCCTCTGGCTTTAGAAGGAAATTTGCATACAATTTAACAAGCGTTCAATGCTTTATTGTGCGATATTTCTCTAATCAATTTCCAAAGCATCCACATCCTCGTAGTCGATCTGACTTATAACGCTTTGATCACCTTAGACCAAATTCTCGTTCCATCCTTAATCGGTTTGAACGTCCCTGTCACAAATGGCATGTATAATCAACTTCATCGCAATAGGTTTTTCTGATGAGAGAGGATACATTTTGAAAATAGGACAATGATATGTCGTCCTCGTGGTTTGGTTGCGTGGAAACCAAGATTTTTTAAACAGAAACATGTCACATTCATTCAGTGAAAGAAAATGTTCCCCTACATTACTCACGTTATCCATTTTAGCAATAAGGTCGTTTAGAACTTTTTCCCAGATAAAAGAAGGTTTGGTTAAAGAAATATCAAAGTTGTGCTACTTATGTTAAGTTGTCCAGAAAAAATAAGATCTCCCTGCGTCTTTTTTTAAATTATGACGTTGAAGCTGTTTAACAATTCCGTCATTATCAACACCAGAGGATCAGGAGAAATGAGAACGCCTAAGAACTTTCTAGACAAAGATCAAAGGAAGCAATCTCATAGCCTGAACCTGCGATTGGACTACATGTGTCCTTGGTAAGAGCTTCCATCAATGATTGGACATCTCGCGAAGGCACGACTCTTCAGGATGTAGGCAGACCACGCGCATGCTCCCTTACTTCTGTAAGAAAGCCAGAGCATTCATGTTATCTCTTGACAAAAAAGACTACAGGCGGCTTACCGGCGTACTAAGGGGCCACTACACCTTCGCCAAACATCTAAATGTACTGGGTCTAAGCGATGAACCCCTCTGCGATCTTGAGGAGAAGATGACAATACTCCAGAACACTTCATCTACCACTGTCCCGCCTTTGCTCATATCAGATGGCAGATATTGATGGTGATGAGGTGAGAGCTTAAGGTGTTGCCTCCTCATCACAACCAATGCCAAGAAATTCCAGCAAGGGTAGGTTACTGTAATACAAAGGACCTATTTTTGAGTCTGAGTGTTACAGGCGCTTATTATGTTTTGAAATTATTTCTGTCTGAGACTTCTCAGTTCAACTCTAAAACTCATTTTACCAAGAAACATTAAAATATTATGTGTTATAATAACTCAATTGCAAAAACCATTATTCCGAGGATCTTTGAACCCACAAAAATCATTTTGACATTCGGAACTAAATGTGAGGTGGAGACAAAATATGTTTTTTTAATTATTTTTGTATGAAATCATGGAATGATCACCCGGAAACCGTAACCGTTTGTCTGCAAGAGTATTTTGGCACTAAATCACTTTTAGCAGTGGCAGAAAAAGTAGGCAATATAAAATTGATGTTGGTGGATTTAATAGAAGTTATTTATTTCAATCAATAAGAGGTCGCGGAGCAAAGCAGATAACTGCGCAGTATTCTCGCTTTGAAGGCATTGAAAAAAAAAGAAAAATAAAAATGAGAAGAGAAAAAAAAGACAGCATTAATAATTTCAACTTTCAGACAATCGAAGTTTTTATAAATCATTTGATGTTTAATTGAGGAACCTCCACCTAACACCTGTTGGGATAAATATGTATGTCCCACTCAATGTTCGCAAAGTGCTAACAATTTTTTTGATAGAATTCTGCTAAGTAAGCCATTCTAACAGTAAGTTCACTGGGTCGAGATGCTTTAATGGTAATCATATCAAAACTGGAGCTAAACTATACTTGTCGAGACAAATAATGTTTCATAGAACCCTACTTTTTGTCCTTTTTTGTTTTATAATTTGCGGGTGCTCAAGGGATTGCTAATACCCTTATGTGTCCGGGGTCAAGACACAGAACGGGCCACACCAATCTGATTGCAGAGATTGGTAAAACAGATTGCTTGTGGAGGTACGATGTAAGGCTTGCGACGTTAATTTGCTATTTTTTTTTCAAATAGCTACAACAAGTAGAGAGCCAGGACCTATTTCAACCATTCGTATTGTGCGTGCTATTGTTCTCTAAGGAGTGGGGCCTACAGTTTTATGTCAACTCCGAACGGCCAAGTTTTAAGAAGCTTTTTCTAGACAGTTATTACTCTTTCAGCATTGTCAGTGACCGTGAAAATTACTTTTGATCGTAGTGGCCGCCCACGACCGTCACATAGAAAAAGGAACGAAAGGGGAAAACATTTTGAAACCGTGCATAATAAAAGGTGGGTGCCCAAAACTGTTGATTCTCATATTATTGTTATCGGTGAAGCACAAACTGACGCCAAGACACCAAAAATAACTGCGTACATTTCGCGAGAGGACCTTTAAAAGGACACTAGGTAGAATTGGTCTGGCCTCCTCTTTAAAAAATAAAAAATAAATCAGCACTTTTCTGAAACAAATATAAAAGTCAAGAAAAAATTTAGGCCAGAGTAAAGTTCTGCAAAAAACATAAAAACTGAAATATTTATATCAGATTCGACGGAAATCTAAAATTTCAATGAAATCCGTTATCAGGAAACTGTGTACAAATTGTTGCTCGCCACCAGAAATGAAGTATTACAGAGATGCCCGACTTCTACCTCTCTTGCCCCTTAAAAAAAAGCAGGGCATTTACTTTATTTCGTGAATAACCGTCAAAAATTCATGAATATCCGTCAAAAAAGTACTAAAATTTGTCGATGGACAAGGGGGCAATCAGCTGTGAAGTCGGCTATCTCTGTAATACTTCATTTCTGGTCGCCACTGTACGTATGTTACACCAAATACGCCTACTAACTGAACAATGAAATGCCAGAGTGAGTCACTGATACTTGGAGTGTGACAATTCTAGTCGAATTGTCTAAAAAAACCTTTTAGTGAATTATGTGTTCAAAGCAGGCAGAGAAGAGAACGAGTCCTAGTAACAAAAGTTCAAATTTCACAGTACACTCGTACCGTTGCATTTTTGTTTTAAGTGATCACATTCATGCATCAAAGGCTAACGAGGAATTTCGTTGTCAACTTAATGACTGTAATTACAACTTGAAAAATTGTATCCAACTAGGTTTTTTATAACCCGACATTAAACTTGCACCAACTACTTCTGTCTAGAACAACAGAACATCTAATCAGATAGCAAAAAACTTTGTGGTGGATGTACCCCGTAATTGGATTCTATCATTTCTGCTCTAAAGTTCATATAGAACCGCTCCATCGTGGACCAGGGAAACACATCACATATGTCCCATTATTAGTAGCGCCCATTGTTAATAACAATGCTTACACAGCCCGACTCAGGTAAACCTGACAGATGTCCATCAACGTCCCTCATTCGTTATTCACAGACGATATCGGGAAATGCGTCTTAAATCCAAGCGATATGCATCCTAGTCTGTAGCGCCAATGACTATGCAACATTCTCGTTGACTGCTGTCAGAGGCAGCGGCCTTGCCAAGAAAGACTCTTCGCACACTTCGCTCGCAAAAAAAGCAAGAGCGACAACAAAACGAACGCGACTCGTACCACTGACCAGTGACCATCATCGATTGTGGGGCAACAAGAAAATGCGTTAATTGCAGTTCATCCGCACGGAGCTATGGTTTTTGTTTAATATCTGAGACTGAGTCTCAGGGCCTCGCCGAGCGTTTTGCAATAACAAAATGCACTCAGACACACTATTGCCCGTGATTTTTCCATCACAACGAGATGGCGAGTGAGTGTTGCACAATATGTATTTCGAATGTTTCGGTGTTTGCCAGTTGGTCTTGAGTCATCGATGTTTTGCTTGCATAAGCCATTTAGTCTCCACATATCGCATGGAGTGAGCAGTTGGCGATTAGGCATTCTGCTCTGGTATCGAGATACACTGCTTGGCCATATTATTTGTCACATCGTTATTGGCTTCTAGATTGTGTACAGAGTTGATTTTGATTGCAAGACTCGAGGTGTACTCGTTCTTGGAACAACAATGAATGCCGGGCAGTCTTTGAAGCTTATTAAGTAATTTGCATGCTGGGGCGCAAATTA
Source organism: Eristalis intricaria (assembly GCA_964034865.1). Classification (NCBI taxonomy): domain Eukaryota; kingdom Metazoa; phylum Arthropoda; class Insecta; order Diptera; family Syrphidae; genus Eristalis; species Eristalis intricaria. The sequence continues at coordinate 24,185,063 of OZ035874.1, forward strand.
AGTCACCAATTTGAATCCGGGAAGAACTTTTTAACCGAGATATTCGAAATATTCATCGTTGGTAAGAGTATTAAGTATTGGTTACTTGCGTCTTTAAAAATGGAAAACGAGACATGGGCCAGATGGGGGGTCTGAGCTTAAACATTTTATCACCTGATCTAAATATTTCTGCCACAGTCGAAACCATGAGGGGAGTTGTCTTCTTGATCGTGCCAAAATGTTACGATAGACTGAGTGGTTTTTTGACGTCTGGCGATGTAATCAGATTGAGTTTTTCAAACGTTTGCGTAACTTTGAATACTAACAGACATCTGCATGCATTACAAGGCGAATTAAGATTTCACTTTACAATCGGTGACTGGAAGGATTGCAGTTCTCCTTGTGTAAAGGTGTTCTGTTCCTGTGTAAGGGCGATTTTTTAAACGCTTAAACGATTTTTTAAACGATTTAAAATTCGCCGAACGTCGAATTTGAGAAGCTTTTTCTGGACAGGAATACTCTTTGAGAATTGTCAGTGATACGAAAGAGGTGGAGCAGTGAATTATGATAGGTGATAAATTCGGGTATCGAATCAGGCACCATCTGCGTAGGAGTCGACGCACTTATCCACTACGCCACGGCGACCCACAAAAATTTCGAATGTCTTAGATTAATACAAGAGTGGAGTACGCACGCAATGTACGTCATTAAGCACCTCCTTCCAATCCGGCAACTAGGATTACGATACGACGCCGCAGCGACCCTTTCATAATTGCTCCACTCAAAGAAAAATTAGGAAATTCGAACTATATTCCGGACTACAAGCCCATAGAAAATTCGATCAGATGCTCGTTTGTCTCGGAGTCCATCTCATTCAGTTAGCCATATTAAAAGACCAGTCTTGGGTAACCACAATATGAGTTCCAGAACATATAATAATAATCATAACATTAGTAGCGCGATAATCCGATGTGGACCGAGACGGGAGATGTCTATGTGACAAAATTGTATTTTGAAGTCACTTATACCCGATTTTACAGAGGAACCTTATCAGCTGGTATAGCTAAGTGTAGGATAGCACTTCACCTTCACTCAAAAAAGGAAAAGCGAACACACCAACTCAACAAGCATGTAAGAATATTGATAATATGCGTGTATCTATAAATTTGTGTGCTTTCTGTCCGCTTCAGGAGCATTACCAGACAAAACAATTGGTTACTTATGCGTGTATTCTCTTTGAGTTGAAATTATTTTATTATACAAATGGCAATTATGTACTCTCTGGATTGACAATTAAGCCATGGCGATCGGTGGCTTAAGTTAAACCAAAGCTTAAGTGGAATCTATCACTTAACTGCCACTGTGAAAACGAAATTTCTATTGATTCTGAGTATGGATGGATCGATGGATCGACGCTTAAGCTCACACTGTGAAATCGGACATTATTTTGCCAGTCCTGATATATGAAGCCGAAGCAGAGCTGGCTCTTGGTGTCCTCGAAATAAAAATTCTACGTCGGTGTAAATGGTCCCATCTGCGAGGAAATCGAATGGAGGAGAAGCCACAACGAACTGTACCAGGATGTGGATGCAATCGTGAAGGCAAAAATTCGTCCACTACACTGGTTCGGTCACATCGAGCGCAAGGAGAACGCTCCAGCTAAGATAGCAGCGTGCTGTGGGATTGCTCAGGCTCTGACCCTCCATGGGTCACCACCGGTCCTTATAAGTCAGTAAGCTGTGCTGGACAAACTATAATCTTGCATTACAAGGCGAAGCAGGGGTTCTCTTTACAGGCAGTGACTGGTCCGATAGCATTTTATAAGACGATTTATTTTTTAAGGATTATATATTTCAGTAAAATGAAATGAACACGTTTCTTTAGTTAAGAATTCATTTTTGGGTCACTTTTCCGATGGAACCCAGGGATATTGCTGATATACAGTGCCGAGCAAAACTGGATACGTAATTTTAGTTTTTGCGGTTTTTAATCTATAAAATTGTTTCCTTACGACGGATTTGACTGAAATTTTCAGAGCTGTTTTCTTGTTAACTTATTAAAAGAAAGAGGTATCGATCAAAGAACGGCTGCAATAAAATTAAAAAACCGTGAAGATCTCATGTATCCAGTTTTGCACGTTTTAATTTTTCCTTTCTTTTTTTCTGCATTCAGCGTTAGGTCTAAACTTGCCGCATCATACTTTATGATAAATTTCGTCATTATGATCTTGGCATCATACTTAGCGCTAACAGCGACATTCTAGTTGAAAAATCGGGTTTTTACTTCTAAATTTTTAAAATTCATACCAAAAAAAATAATAAATAATATATGTAAAAAAATATATAAAAAATACATAGAACAACATCGGTTTACGAAATAGCACAGAAATGCGATCAATGCCACCGCAACGTACTTATACTTGTACAAAAAAGGGAAAACAGTTGAGATCGTGCATAATAAAGGTGAGTGCCCAAAACTGTTTATCCTCACCTTATTGTGATCGGTATAGAAAAAGCGGATTTCGCTACACGAAAAGCTATTGCTTACTTTACCCGAGAGGACTTTTACAAGGACATATATATATACATATATATATATACATATGTCAGAGCAACAACGCCTCTGACCAACCACGCCAGAAATTTCGACCAACGTAGTCGTCATGTTAATTATTGCTTCGTATTAAAAAAAAAGAAAAGTTAAATGAAATGATTTTAAAAACAAAAAAATCTGAATTAATACCAGCTAATGACCCTAAATCGACTAATCTAGGTTGGCTCAGAATCGTAAGCTTATCGCACTTCAGCATTCCTATAATTTACTACGATCGTTGTATCGTCGGCATACGCATAACCCGTTACAACTTTATCAATGAAGGTTAATTGCTGATGAATATTTTTAAATGTGAACATTGGTTTTCCCATGGGTAAGAAAGTGAAAAACATTTGTGAGCACTTGACCAAATAATAACGAAGCACGCACGAATGAAAGGTGAGCCCTGCGAATGGACATCGCTAAGATAACAGCGATCAGAATATTTTTTTTTTTTTGGTTAGAGAGAAGAGCTTATTGCTTTGCAGTTGTTTTGGAAGCTCTTTCTTGAAAATGCTTATTCTGGCTTTTAACTAAGTCGAAAGTGATCATAGCAAGTGTGTTTTACCCAAATAATTAAAATATACAGTCAGCGTCAAAAGTGAGTATACAGCATTAAGGTGTCCTTCGTTTTGATTAAAATTAAATCCAAACGGGACTCGAAGAAAAAGAAACTTGAATGCAGCTTTCTAAAGCAGTTAGTTATGTTCTTTAAAAAAATATGATATCTCAAAAATTATGATCACCAATAAATGGCCTTCTGAGCTTTGTTTGCAAACGCTTTTGGCGCAGGTTACAGTTTAGATAGTTCAAATAACCAAACTCATCCATTTTTTAATTAGTGGACACTAAATTGTCCACGTTTATTACTTTTCTCATGTGAATTTTGATTAATTTTTGATTACTAATTACATTAGAAAACTGCATTTAAAAATTTGTTTTAGGGTCCCGTTTGAGATTATTTTTTATTGAGAAAAGCACATACCTTTGTGCTGTACACACACTTTTTACGCTGACTGTACCTCAAATTATGTCTCACAGTAAAGCAAACATTTTGATGAAACATACCCATTCAAACACCTCACTTAACTATCCATTCATAAACAGCCCGATTTCAACAGAATGGTAGGCAGCTGTCAAAATAAAGATCACCAAAGGCCACCGAAGGCATTTCTCAAGCACTCGGTAAATGTCAGTGGGTGTCAGTAGTCGCCAAAATATTGCGGAATCGACTTGAGTCTATTGCATCTTCGGATGGTTTTGCACATCGTACTTGAACATGCGAAACATGACGATGTAATCGCAGCGCCTTTGTGAAATACTATGACAGTGGCAATACTCTCTCTCTCTCTCCGTTTGTAGTCGTTCGGCGTATTTGATAATGGCAATGCGTGTTTAAATATGAATAAATATACAGCATTACAAATTCATCAATCCATTGACACACAATCAACTCGTGGCGCTGAGGCAACAAAAATCCACAAGTTCTTGAATTCTATCTTAAGGCCGTTCTACTCCCATCAGCTGTCACCCGAATCAGTATTCCGCGCACCAGCGCCGACTTCCAGGGAAATAAACGTCAACTCCACAGTTGATAGCTAATAAAAAAAATTTTTTTTGTCTCATTTTTTCGGTTTCTACTTTAAATTCTGATCAGTGTCTTGGACGACAATCAAATCTAATAGAAATAAAGGCAGTGTTTTGAAGGGTAAGCCAAGCTTGAAATGAAATTAAGTAATTTCTTCAATTCAAGGTCGTCTGCGATTTTCGATTAATATTCATGGAAATATTGTAAAGTTTCTTTGCTTTCGATTTTCCGCCGCAGGGCCGGGCACGATTTGTTTCTTTTCCCATGAGCTACATGATCGGTGCTGAACATGAAAACATGTGTGCATGAACAAGTGTTCGATTTATTTTGTTACATGCGGTTAACATGGAATGGAGTTCAATTTGGGCGGAAGGCTTCTGTGATCGGTGTGATGTATTGAATGAAAAGTTTGCTTGGGGCTGTTGGATAAATAGGAAGAGATTTATTTGTTACACAATTTCATCCCTCACTAGTTCTGTATTTACATTTTTGTATTCGCTAAGAGTTTGACTGTGGTTATGATGGAACATAACCGGAAACAAAAAACATGAGCAAAGTATTTTGGTGAGTGGGAACATCGATTATTTGAACGAATTCTTATTTATGAATTAATCCGAAGTTGAGACAATTTTATTAATGATTAGATATATTGCGAGAGAAGACTTTGAAACAGAACACTCTATTAACCAGACTATGAGGCACCATTTAATGAAGCTTTGTATTTTATTGGTTTGGAGTATAATCAAAACATATACATATGCTACTTGGACGTTCTATCACTCTCACGAGTGCAGCGATTCGTAGAATCGAATTCTCAATGACTCGGGCATGAATTTCGACGGAACCGGCGACTATTCTGGTTTAATATTGGCTCTGAGCTTCTTTGTTGGTACAGAGCAATACCCCCCAAAAAAAGAGTTGTATTTATTGACGACTGAACGGCGCAGTTGGCTGAGTCCCCGTTCGAATACCAATGAAAGTAAAGTTAATACGCTTTTATATGTTTTCCAAATCTAGTCCAGTCACCATTTGCCGTTGAGATCAAATTAACGGCGCTATCACTGGAGTGGTCAATTAGTGGTAGTAGTCCGACTGCGGATATCACAATGGACCAACATGGTCTAAGTGTGCTCCCCTACATAACCTAACCTATTATTCAACAATAGAGTCATTCCGCAATTCGACTTAACAATAATGGAGGGTACACCCCTCACCCTGACGGATAATGCGTAACAACATCCTATAATCTTAGACAGGAAACATTGCTAGAAACTCAATTTCAATGAAAAACTATGCCCTTTACTTGAATAACAGGATGTTCAGCAAAACAATATGTACCAAACTCCGAAACAACACTATGGATGTACACAGCGATTGTCGGACCAATCTTGTCTTAAGTAAGCCTGATTGTAGACCTACGTGAAGTCCTCAAACCTCCTCCAATCACCCCACTCGCTAGAGTGCAGAGGATGGCATGCGTATGCATTAGCGGGGCGCTAAGGACTACCTCCGCCGAAGCAAGCAACATACTCCTCAACCTGCCACCGATAGAACTAATTGGCACACAGGCAGCAGCTTGCACGGCGACTAGATTAAGGATGCTGAGCACCTGGAAAAAACTGCAGTCTGGACATTCAACGACCCTAGGCAGGTATGCCTCTATACCCATAGATACAAACCTCACTCTAACTAAGCTCCTCTTCGAGAAGAATTTCTCAACCAGCATACCGCCCAGATCTTACTGGGAGTCTGAACACCGGACGCTGGAAGGTCCACTGCGAATCCTCACAGATGGACCGAAGATGGATGCAGGTGTGGGTGTTGGTGTCTGTTCCAAGGATATAAATTTCCAACTATCTTTTCGACTACATAATCACTGTAGCGTCTTTCAGGCTCAATCTATAGCAATTAAGGCTAAAAAAGACAGTGTAATATCGCGCACAAATATCGTCGTCTGTTCCGATACCCAGGTAGCTATCAAATCTCTGGATTCAGTCACTTTTAATTCCAAGGATTGCCTTAGTTGCCGCCTATCTCTTAATGAGATGGCCAAGTACCTTAGCATCCCACTTATTTGGGTGCCGGGACACTGTGACATTCCAGAGAATTGCGAAGCAGACAAACTCGCTAGAAAGGGCACAAGCTCCGTGCTCTTTCCGGGTGTAGACCCACCCTCCATGCCTATCGCTACTATAAAACATCTGCTAAAGCTTGAAACGCTTGCTTAAAGAAACCGCAGATGGATATATGGCACAGGTTACCTCATTCCCAAAGAACTCTGGCCTATGATCGATCCTAAACGATCGCTTAGCTTGATCAGAATAGGCAGGCCCAATCTCAGATCTCTTATTGGCGTTCTAACAGGGCATTGTGCCATCGGAACTCACGCCTCTAGACTAGGCCTTCCATATAATGATTTCTGTAGAAGCTGCATGGACGAGGATGCGGAAGAAACCATCGAACACTTGCTATGTAATTGCAATGCTCTCTCATCCCGTAGATTCAGACTTCTGGGGGCTCATTTCTTTTTTAATCCGGTTGAACTGAGCAGCATCGGAATCAGTCCTCTTATTCGCTTTATCAAAAGCACAAATTGGTTTGCGGAATAGGCAGCCTAAGATCCGCGAGGTAACACAATGGGCCTATGTTTGGCCTAAGTGTGTCTGCTGTCCGTATGCAGTCAGCCACCTCAACCTAACCTAACCTAAGGACATTAACAGGAATACAGAGACTTGCATGCCCGGGGCACTCCTTCATCTTGGTTACGCAAGTATACTAGACAAGTCAAAAGCGATAATATTCTCCATTGCTTGCAATACTCTTCCGGTGCTATTTTCCAACAAGACAGGAATGGACTACTAATGACCCCATCCAATAATCGTTCATCCATATTTACAGCGATCGATGATGCTTAAAAGCACAGGCACGTGCTGTTTCTGCTAATTGTTATAAATGTACTGCTCTATCAGATTCCCTTATAAGCGCAGGTCCTGTCAGTCAATTAAGCGGGTATTATTCTAATTAACGGACAAGCGGCCATTTATGCAATTTCGGGAAGTTAAGTCTAGACCCTCAGCCCGCTGTGTGTCTATATTGGGTCCCTGGTGACAGGAGCACAGCCGGCAACTAAGCAGTGGAAGAACATGCCAGGAAAGGGACCGACAAACCGACGCATCCCTGGCAATCCTGTGTATCAAACCAACTCTTACGGATGTGAAGAAAAAAGTGTATGACACAATCATAGAGTTAACAAACAGAAGGTAGAACTCTTAGACTTGTTCAAGGCTACATAATGTGGTTGGCGATGGTAGTTTAGTACTGGCCACAATCATCTGAAGTACCACGAGTTGAAAATGTGACTGACCAACGACTTCATATGCAAAGGCTGCCGTGGCTAGCTTTGCCACTTCTCAGTATCTGCCAATTGAGATATAGAACACTGGGAGAATATTTCCTCCACGACCTCCAAGATCTAATAAACATATCCCAATAATATCCCTTTTCAGATTTGTAAGGATTTCGGGATCTTTGAAGAACATATTAACATGACGATAATAATATAATATAGTGTAAAATGGGCGGCAGGAGCCTAGATTCTACAGCAATCACTCGTGTTGTGAGTGCTATTTCTCTCTCACATGTGGAAGGGTCTTATTCCCATTCCGAACGGCCAAGTTTTGAAAAGCATTTTCTAGAGAGTTAGTACCCTTTCAGCATTGTCACTGACTTAAAAGTGGTGGGGCCATGAACAATTTTTGTCGTATCGGGAATGGAACCCAAGCAGTCAGGTTCGATTGCGTAGAAGTCGACGAAGCACAGACCCACAACGCCACGGCGGCCACCTCCAACGGATGAAAGGCTTGGTTCTCGCCCGTCTACCTAACATAACCAGCACCCGCCGTGTATTGAAAGCACATATCATTAATGTCTAGTTCATGCAATTGACCAATGAATGTGTCTCTTCCCTCCAGGTAGGGCTTAGTAGGCAACCGAGATAAGGCATGCTGTCGTAAGAGGCGACTTCAAAAAGAGCTTATTGATTTTCATTGACTATGCTCCTATGTGGGTCGCCGTGGCGTAGTGGGTTAGTGCGTCGACTCCTACGCAGAGGGTGCCAGGTTCGATACCCGAACTTACCACCTTTGATATTTCACGGCTCCACCTCTTTCGAGTCACTGACAATGCTCAAAGAGTATTTCCTGTGTAGAAAAAGCTTCTCAAGCTTGGCCGTTCGAAGTCGGCATTAACTGTAGGTCCCTTCCACGAGTGGTTGCTGAGAAGCTAGGCCCAGGTCCGCCTCGGACTGTAGCGCCACCCATGTTATTATTATTATTATGCTCAATTTTTGATAGATTGAGGTTCATTGAATGAGAATAACATTATAGCTTGCTATTTCTGGATGTGGCATCCTACTGGTAGTAACCAGTAGGTAGATGCGAGAACGGCACCAAAGGCGGGTGATCAGGACAACACTATACTAGACCTGCATTGGTTTCAACCTGATCGTTTGAGGTTGGCCGCCTCTTGGGAGTGTCGTAGTGGTTGTGGTTTGAAACTCAAAATCAATACCAGCATGTTTAGGAGTTCATCACGACTAAACACGTATGAGACTAATCGATGTGGAATTGCAAAAAGAACCGCGTTCTGCGAACAACAAAGCAGCCGTGGTTAAGTTAGATTGGCCTCACACTTCGTCAAGTTGTAGGGAATTGTTGATAAGTCCTGATGGAACACAATTCCCTTCTACGGACCAAAAGAAAACTGGCGGCTTCTAAGCGTTTGCTTCCTTTAGACGGTCCAATTGTTGACAACACAAGTTCGATTAAAAGTTTTGCGTAGGAGATCAGCTCATAGTAGATGATCCCCACCACCAACCAGATACCAAGAGTTTCCTGGCCAGCAATCCTGGCTTGACAACCGTTTGCGCCGTGAGTAAACGGGTCGATGGTGTTGGAATTCAGCAGTGATTCGCAGATGGAATTTCGGTCCATGAGATTCCTTGGCGCTAACTCATGTGGTACCCGCTTCTACTTGTATCCAGCCTCGTTGAAAAGGTTCCAAAGGACTGTTTGTTCAATGTTTGGCTTCTGGACAGTGAGAATCAGTGCTAACATGAGAGTCAGACTCGAAAATTTCCATGATCTTTTCGACATTTTCGACAATTGAGCTTTCGGGACTTGGTGCATTTTGACATAGAAATAACTGGAACGGGGTAGACGGAACCAAAACTGCTCATGATTTACTGTTACAATATCAGGATCATAAATATTATTACATTTACATTTTCACCCACCAGGCTTGCTTTTTCGCCTTTAACGAAGAAAAACTGTAGAATATGGCGTACTTTCCATGTCTCAACATGTCTCAAACAAACAAGATGAGTTAATCAATCACAAAATCGTCTCTGAAGTTGTTTTAGTACGAAATCATATCCTTATTCGGGCATTTAGTTGGGACGGGACCGGACACAACGGGAGATATAGATTACTAAAGCCTGGCAAAATAATGGATTTCTTTTAATAATAATCAAACTTAAATCCAGTTTCATGATCTCTTTGTAAAATTTATATCGTCAGCAATTACTAACAACTTACAAATTAAGTGACTCCATAAATTGATTAACCGTGAATCAACCTTCTAACCCCTAAGTAGATATTCGCAACTTAACGTATTTGGTTACCATTTCAATTAACTAAACCCGATCCATAGTTAACATCAACGATTCCATGAACTGACACAGCCGCACAAATTTACAAATTTAACCTTCGTGCACTCTCGCGTCAGCATGTTCGCAAGTTGAATGTCAATGTCAGTGGTGTTGGGTTTAAAAATAAACTGTCAGCAAGAAGTGAACGAAAATAAAACAAAACACAACATGTAAGCCACAGATGTTGCCTCACGTTCGGTTCACACATTACCTCGGCCTGCCCACGGAGATGTTCACCTTTGTCATGTCAAAGAACTGCGTGTAAACATTGCCGTCGTGTAACATGTCTCTGTACTCTTGACAGCAGTGCCCCAGTGCACAGAGGGAACTAGATCATCTTGAAAGCCCTCAATGAGCAATTTGCATTTATTTATACTTCCAGCTTCGACGATTAAAACCTGTTCCCGCAACGATCCCGACATTAACCAATGCATCATCAAGGCCGTAAATGTTGTTCGTCCACTGCTGGCGAGTGGGGATCTCGGCGATGGCTATCACACACCTCCGTTGGAGCCCCTTTTCTTGGACACCATCCACATGGCCAGGGGCAAGGAGTTCAGGGCGACATTCAGTGAGATCCAAGCCACCGGTGGCAGCAACTTCATCATCGACCGACTCAGGTATGGCATACTTTGATTCTTCTGGTAGCAAATGAATAAAAATGCCTCTCTTTCAGTGCGAACCCGGCGAATATCTCCTTCGACGTTGGCATTACCCTGCCAAAGATCACTTTCACTGGCAAGTACAAGCTGCGGATAAGGATTCTAGTTTTGGATATCCAAGGTGCCGGGGACATGGATGGACACTTTGGTACCTAAAAACATTTTGGTTTGTGGCGACAAATGTTCATGACTGTCTCTCTCTCTCTCTCTCTCACATAGAAAACGCAAAGGCAGTGGTAAGGATGCGCGGCACAAAGTATCTGAAGGACGGTGTGGAATATGTTAAATTCACAAAAATGCCAATTCGTCTGACGGTGACCAACATGAAGTTGAAGCTGGATAACTTGTTCAATGGCGACAAGGTTCTGGGTGAAGTTGGCAACTCAATCATAAATGACAACCAAGACTTGTACCTCAGTGAGATCACTCCTGGCCTGGAGAAGGGACTGTCGCGGAAGTTCTTGGACATTGCGAATGAAATTCTGGAGACAACCACATTCGATGAGATGTTCCCACCCAACTAAGGGCGGAGGCTGGCTTCGCTTAGTTTCGTTAAGTTAAGTTCACCATTCGCAAGGCATCTTCTCATCACGCACTTGACTAGAGACACATATTAGTTTTAAGATTCCGATTAGTCGTTAATAAAATCTAGTATAAATCGTTTGAATACACTTTTGGTTGCTATCTCTTTTAACAGCATGGCTGCTCAAACTGTTGAAGTTCTAAGGTGCACAGGCCGAGCGAGTCGTGCTAATAAAGATCGATCCCGAAGACGGGTCTTTCAATGGCTGTGTGTGTGACCTTATTTCCAGTTGGAACAGCTGATTACACTACGTGGAGATTTAGAAATGTTTACAGACGTGAATAAAATTTACCTACCGTCTACAGACCATTTTTATATCTCGTAGCGATTAGAAATAAACGCGTTAAATATCTGGTAAGCTTAAGTTAGGACGCGACCAGAATGAGCCTCAGACTAAGTATTTAAAAATTTGTGGTGTACCACGAAGAATGGATGGTGGACCTCAGTTGGAAAAAAAATGACCATTTTAACAGGTTTAGAAACTTACTTGTACGTCCAGAACACAGAGGTGATTTTGTTTACCAGGAAAAGGAAAATCCCGATATTCACTCTCCCCAAGTTGGATGGAACTCTACTCAAACTCACAGAGAAGGCTAAATATCTTGTCATCATTCTTGACTCCAAACATACGTGAAAGAGGAACGTGGAGGAAAGGATAAAGAAAGGATTAACTTTTTACGCTTGCAAAAAGACCTTCGTCAAAAGATGGGGCTTGCAACCGCACATCATTCATTGGATGTACACAGCAATCATCAGATCCATTATAACTTATGGGGCTCTTATCTGGTTGCTTGCCAGCAACACAAAAAGCTATATGAACAAGCTCACCAAAGTACAAAAGTGAGCCGATATTTGCACAACGGGAGCTTTAGGAAGTATGGAGCAGGCTGGGATGGATATGATACATCATCTTCTTCCTCTGGACCTATTCATAAAAGGCGGCCCCGCAAAAAGCGCTCTCAGACTAAGGAAGTGCGCTCTATGGAAGCAAGTCAACTAAGGGCATGCGGTCATTCTCAATAGACAGAAGCCAATGGTCCAGAAGCCTCGCGTCTACAACCGACTATTTATCTCCCTTTAACGACTTCTCCCTCAAAATACCAATTCTGTTTCCCGACAACGCCGTTATCAAGGACCACGAGATTGCCTTTTTCACTGAGGGATCAAAAATGGACACAGGTACTGGGGCCGGATTCTACTCGGATACCTTGCACGAGCAAGAATCATTTAGACTCCCTGATATGTGCAGTGTCTGACAAGCAGAGATTCTGGCAATAGAGAAAGCAGCCAAACACATACAAGAAACCGATATCCCACCACCATCTTTGTTAACAGAAATGCTGCATTGATCAACGATGAACTGCCGCGACTCACTAAAGTCCATCAGACACCACAAGGTCAAACTCTGCTGCGTCGCGGCCTACAGCTCAATAGCAGGGAACGAGAGAGCGGACGAATTGGCCAGACAATGGTCACATCAATGCAGCCACCGATCAGTGCACTACTCCCAACTATAAATGACACCATTCTTAAAGAAGCCAACTCGTCTTGGCTCGCAAGATATGACAGTCACCTGATAGGATCAACGTGGCCAGAGCTCAACAACGGCAAAACAAAGAAACTCCTGGCATTGGACCGCAACTTAATCCGTGTTCTCATCGGAATGATCACAGGATCACCAAATCGGAGCAATGTTCCGAAATTGGAGTGCGGTATCCAGCAATCTCTGTCGGAGCTGCGGACGCAGCGAATACCGATATATCGGATCTTATAACATTTGCAAAGAGCACAAGGTGGTTCAAGCCATTACGTAACACAGGATAGGTTTATTCAGAAGTTGTACTCCACAGATGAAGGGATTCACAATGGGTCCTAAGGCCTCCGAGTGGAAGTGATGTTCTACTATCACATTCCCCTTCCTCAACCTAACCTAACCTACTTGTACATACCCACATGAAATGAATTACATACTAAAATAATTCGGGACCTGATGCAGAGATAGGCGGCAGTTTAAGGGAAGTGGACGAAATGGGACTGTATCCAGGAGTTATGTTTAAGAGAGTGTAGGCATCTGACACAACGATGTAACATAATCAATGGAATCGAATGATTTTAAGAATCGAGACCTTATTAATCGAGATATTTTAATAATCTAATTATCACGCGAGCGCCCATGCATTGGAAGGATTATTCGAGTGACAGTCGATTAATACAACCTCTTTAGAACATCTCGATTATCAAAATTGTTCGAGACATTTATCGAGTTCGCTTGTGTTAGTAATTAGTTAGTAGTCATTCAAATGATTTTGAGAATCGAGGTTTTTCCGGTGTGTTGCATTGATCGAATATCACTCGAATTGGCATTCGAATGTGTCTATCACTAATAGCAACGGACGTTAACGTCGCATTATGAATTTTGCCCTACTCTGCGTCTTTGTTTCCTTCCGCTCGCTCGGAGTCAACATCTATATCTTAAATCATCGCTGAAAGCGACTTAATTTCAATTTCCGATCTTGGATTAGTGATGCTCATGAGCCCCAAGACTTGAGACAAAAAATCTCTCCTCTATCCCCCAAATCGGCTGCCAATTGATTCTGAAACCAAAGCCAAACATTTGTAACGGTTTTCGAAATGAAATACGTAGCCATTTTCAGGAATATCAAATTACGAATTAACAAATCCTTAATCCGCAAAAATCGAACAATGGAAAATACCCAACTGTCAACAAGTCAGAGGTGAGGCACAGTTGAAATGACGAAAAACTAACATTTTAAGCCGACACATTACATTGTTTCAGAATTCATTCGTTTACTTCGTCAGCCGCACCCCATGTCCTGATGTCCTGCCATGCTGATGAAGTGTTGACATTTAAATCGCCTTCAGCTACGAGAAAATAAAAATAAATTTGAATACTAAATTGCATTCAATTGTTGAAAACGACGAACCAAAAAAAAAAAAAATAAAGGAATATCGCAGCCTCATCAAATCGAGATGACAGCTCTTCACGCTCGCTCTCACTAGGGGTAGTTAGCAGCGCAGAGGAATCATACGAAACAAGCAAAAAGAAATAAAAACGAAAATGTCCTTAAGTGGAAAGCGCTTACCTAACGAACCACGAAACCCCTCTGACCGAATGTGAAGTGTTTCCATTGGACACACGATGAATAGAGTCGCGGGACTCTGAGGTTCCTTCCTTTAGGGTTCTCCACCGTGCGTCGATCCTGTTTAATTTTTGAATGCGAAATTTCCACACTAGTGGGTTTCTGATAAACATCCTATTGTGACATAGCGCTTGGATCAAACTACTCATCGGATGCAAAATGCAATCAAACGAGGAGAGGAGGAACTTCTGCGAGGGTTTGTCCCAATTAGTGCAGTGCAATGGAAGCACTCAGAGTTGTAGGTGACCTCTGACACTTCGGTTGCATACTGCCGACTGCGACTGCGACATTTTTGGCTCATTAAAAAGCCATTGAATGTCAACGGGAGAACTGATTGACAGTTGTTGATTTGAACAATGTCACGAAGTGAAATGTGTCGCGTAGCTAGAGAATGCATTCAAGAAAGCAGTCAAAGTTATTGCTTGTGGAATGTGATTGAATGGGTTCGCAGGCTGCACGATCCCGTTGGAAGCCACGAAGATGTATATTTTCATCACATCGAAACTTTTCAGGTTATGTAGACAAAGCGTAAATAAGATATCTTTGATAAACAGCGTGACCTTACTTGTTTACTAAGATACGTATATTAACTTCCAAAGAAACGAAAACGAGGTCAGTTCCGCGAAAGAGATAACTGATCTGGGAGAGTGTCTAGGAATCCCTTACGCCGCTAAGTTCCATCAGGAAAAAACTGGATGACAAAGCTCTGTACGGAGCCAGAAGTGGATGGCTCAGTCTGGACGTGACTGCATAGCATTTAGTATGTAAGAACATATCGCATAGACACTTAGACACCATTCAGCACATCCAGTTGAACGACTGAGTTTTGGAATGCTTCCGCGACTCCACTATAAGCCAATTCCCAACAAACCATTGCAGAGTCTGGGAAAAAATCCACGTTGAACTGGCGGCAACATAGACCCGGGATTAAATCTTATCACTCTGTTTGGTGAATATATGTTAAAACCTCTGCGAATGTTTTCCAAAGCGATGTTTTCGAGAACTTTGTCCAGACTATTAACACAATACTATTTGAAAATAAATCTATAGGACGATTTATTCACTTACCGACCTACCTAGGTTATATTGGTTAGTTTAGGCGCCTTTCCATCTCAGAAAGTATGGTGGGATTCAATTGTACCCGAAGATCCATTGTGATGCCACCTGGAATATGGCCTTATTTCAATTCCACGTCAGTGCGTACATTATTCAAAGTATTTTCCATCGAAGACGCAAGGAGAAAAAGCTTCTGCGCCTGAAGAAAAGGTCTTTCGCAACCTCCCTTCAGGATATCGATGAGTCCAGGGACAAAGAGAAAATACCTCTTGGCTTTATAAAAAAAGCCAAGAGCCTTGCCGCTAGCTTTAGGAAAGGCACCCAGGCTCTTCGAAGCTGTGAGGGTAACCTTGTTACTGACGCGCAGAGAATAGTTGATGTATTTAAGCAGTACTGCCAATAGCTGCTGCTTACGGCTTGACCAGGATACAATGATAGGGAATCAAGAAATCCCAACTCCATTCGATGCAGTAGTCCTCCCACCCAGCTTTGAAAAAATCGGGAAAGCCGTTAAAAGGCTGAAGAGCAACAAAGCTGCAGGCTGTGATGGCTAACATCGGAGCTCTTCATGGCCGGTGGCGATGTTCTGGTAGGGAGCATGCATATGCCCGACGACTGCAATATCAGCTTTAAATGCTCCATCCACAAAAAAGGCGGTCCTACCTATTGCAACAACTGGAGAGGTATATCCCTGCTCAACGTCTGTGTGAACGTCTAAAGCCGGTTTGCTCAGCACTTATCGACACGTACCAGTGCGGTTTCTGGCTCGGCAAATCTACAACAGACCAAATTTTCACATTAAGGCAAATCCTGGAGAAGGCCACTTTTTGTCGATCTTAAAGCCGCATACGAAAGCATTCATCGCAAGCAGTTATTTCATGCGATGGCCGTATTCGGGATCCCGAGAAAATTGATCCGTTTTGCCGCTCCACGCTAACTCATACGCCATTCATCTTGCGAGCAGCGTAAACACGGAAGGCACTATCTTCTACTGTTGGGCTACGGGCTGTACCAGGTTATCGAGTAGTCCCATCGAGCGCATAGACACCAACGCTCCAGCTAAGAGGGTCTTTGAATCCGAGCCTCGAGAAAGTGAGGAAGACTGAATCTCCGGTATAAAGACCAAGTAATCGCGGATGCAAGACAGCGTGGCCTTGATGACTGGAAGCAGCATGCCTAGGACCGTCAACGATGGAAGGCAGCAATTGCTCAGGCTCGGACCTCCAAGGGCCGTCGGGCTGATAAGTAAGTAAGTAAGTAAGTAAGTATTTTCCATCGAAGCCTATATCTTCTTGTCATCTCTCTCGTATTGAGTGGGTCTTTGTTCCACTTTCAACGTCTGCAAGCTTTTCCTGGGTTTAGTAATTCGGCCATTCATAGGAGCTCAATACGAATCCCGAACTTCGCAAACTCTGACACTACATTCATATGGAGCAGAAATGAAGTACTATAATATGCCAATCGACGAATTTTAGTAACTTTTACATTTATTCACGAATTTTTTGACGTTTCTTCGTGAAATAATCTGAATGTTCCCCGATTGGTCAATTTAGTTTGAGAAAACGATATAAAAAACGGTTGCCAATGATTTTAGGGTGCAAGACAGGTTTATACCTCATTTCTATAAGAGTTAATTTCTGATATGGAGTTTTCTCATTCGCAGAGGGCAATAGGTGAATTTTGTGGACCGCGTTTGCCTGTCTTGTATATTGCAAACTCAGGTTGACAGTTCGCAAAGAGAATTATTAATTTGTGGAGAAAAAAATAATTATTGGATTAACTCGATTATACAATCTTCCTTTTTTTGTATACCACGAAGTACAACTTTTTGTTAATATTTGCTGGATATTGGTTGTTTCTGAACGTTCGCGGTCGAAGCTTGCGGCTTTTATGTTATGTTGGTATCTGTTTTAAACACAAGTTGGAGTCGACAAATCTAAATAGCTTCTGTATAAAGTGTAGTGTTATAATAAAACCAACTTAGGCGGTAAGGACTTGTGGCCAAAGAGTTATTCTTCGGTAAAATGTTGCTTCCCACAACTGATTGAATGTGGTAAAATCTCATAGCATACTCTTAGGCGACCAACACACAAACTGAAGAATCGGTAAGGCAGTTCGTTTTGTTTCGTGTTGAGAGCAGAGCGACAGCAAAGCTCTCAATTATCTGTCGTTTACAATTTTGCCATGATTTTTCAAATATACATAAATATTTTCAATGAATAAGCATGGCGAATGTATTTTTGAATGAACTTTTCGAATCTTTGCTTCCACCAATGCGGCTTGGAGCGAGTTAAGATCATCGTAGAATTCGCACCCGCGCATGATGTGAATCTGCACAAACCTCCCGATTCACTCAACCTCCTCCAAAACGTATCTACGCATCTTAGCACGCACTCCTTCCTGCTGCGAAAATCCGCCGTGAAACGAGCAAAGTAACCACACAAAAAGTTCCTTTCGCCGCCCCCACACTCCTAACACTGCGCACCTCATCAGGTGCGAACTGAGTGATATAACGCACTTCATCGTTAACCCACCCCACAGTAAGCGGGACCGAAAACCGCAATAAAAAAGCACATAAAACAGAATGTAATTACAGAGTATAAAATTGTCTCAGCTAAAACAACTCTCCAGAAACTTTTACCCAACCACCCAGGCCCCCATCCAACCGATGCGTCGGTTTCCCTCATAGGTGAGCCATCCTCATCATCCATCCATCCATCGTGCCACTGAAATCATAAACGTGTTCCACCTTTAAAAAGGTAATAAAACCGAACCAAAAAAACAACAGCAAAAAAAACAAAAATAAAATGTAACACAAGGAGCACTTGTTTCTGTCTTTACTGTGAAACTGCCACCGTCATCGCCATTACCATTGGAAGCATCGCTGCCACGCCATGTTCCTGTGGCAACTGGATGCGCCCGTTCTCGGACCGGGGTACACACTTCTAGGCCAGGCGCATTGAGTGTTTGCAGAATGGCGCAAAGGAAACTCCAATAAAACTCAAATATCACGTTTGTTAATTAGCTTCGAAGGGCAATAAAACTCGAAAATACCAGGCAACCGAATAGGATTGCCTGCTCGGCCCGTGTCAGTGGGGTTCTCTCACGTTCGTCAGGAAAGTGCCAAACTTTTCTGCCGCACCGAAAACAGAAACGGGGACATATCATCAAAGAGCCACTCTCCTGGCTGAAACAAAATTAAAAACTTTTTCTCCATCGCCCGCATAGCTATCCTTCAACTGGCAATTTATCCAAATCGCGAGGCAAAAATAAGAAAGAAAGACCGAATGAACCGTAGGCATTTGTCAAGATTCGCCCACGGCAGCCATCCATCTGTGTCTGGGATGGCGAATGTCCCGGCAAATATCAAAGAAAGGTTGTCCGCCGTCCACTGTCACTGCCCGATGCCCCTGCGTGCCACAGGACTACGAGTGAAAATTGACGAAATGGAATTACTCAAAAGTTTAATTGAAGTAATCTAATTCTGCTCGCTGTTGTGCCTCCATGGGTTTTTTTCTTGCCTTTTCTTCGTTCCAGCTAATGGACGGGAAGGGGAATCCTAGGAGTGTGCTCGAAATGGACGTGTTGATGGATTCGCGGCGGGGGCTATTGCTGCGTTGAAGATTGGATTATGTGGGAAGGGAGCGAAACTTGGTCATATTCTTAACGAATGGTTGCGAGCAATAGAAACTACAACGAAATTTTTTAAAAGACACAATATGTTTAAGGCCTTTGTTCGCTGTTCCAGTGTTGCAAATGCAATGTTAAAGCGTATGTCTGCTCTATCGAATTGTAAGGACTAAGTCAACGTTGCGTTTCACTGCGATTGTCCAAAGACAATCGCACAGACAACAAATAACTGATTGCAGAGTTTGAGGAATAACATTTTGGAAGGGTTCAAGAACTTGGAATGTCCTTGGCAAAAGTGTATCACATTGAAAGGCGACTATGTCGGAACAGAAATTAAATTTTGAGAAGAAATCTAGTATTTCTTTTCAATTAAGGTAGCATAAAATAGATTAGGTGTCAACATCTATTCCAGTGTGAAACGGAAGTATCACGCCAAATTTACACCTAGTCACAAAAACGATTTCAAATTAGAACGTTTTCTGTTCTGTGTCCTTTGAGTTATTCTAACTTATTTGAGTTGCGTAAGTAAATGTACCTATTTTAAGTTGTTCATAAATACAACAAAAAGCCAATATATATAATAATATGGGTGGCGCTACAGTCCGAGGCGGACCTGGGCCTAGCTTCTCAGAAACCACTCGTGTTGTGCCTGCTATTGTTCTCTCACGCGTGGAAGGGACCTACAGTTTAATGCCGACTCCGAACGGCCAAGTTCGAGAAGCTTTTTCTAGACAGAAATACTCTTTGAGCATTGTCAGTGACTCGAAAGAGGTGGAGCCGCAAAATATGAAAGGTGGTAAATTCAGGTATCGAACCTGGCACCCTCTGCGTAGGAGTCGACACACTAACCCACTACGCCACTGCAACCCACTAAAACCAATATACCTACATTTTAATACCATAATCATGTCTTCGACGTATCCTGAACTTTGGAAAAAGACAAAGATTATCCCGGTTCCTAAGAGAATAAACCTGCCCAAATATCCGCCAATTAGTATTCTTGCGATTTTGCCGATCGATTGCCAGTCGATTGATTAATGATTACCAGGAATAGGATGTAGCTTACTTTACCTCTTTTTTTGGTTAATCGAAAGACAGTATTGACTTTATACAAACTCGTTTCATGTACCCCTGATTCAAAATATGTATATGTGTTTAATTGGTCCCTTTTTGCGCTAGTGTGGTTTCTTTTTTGCCTTTTTCTGGCTATTTTGATGTTTTCTCAAAGTTTCGCTAAAAAATTCTAGAAAAAATCAGCGTTTGCATGGAAATTACAGACGCATAAAACAAAAATGAAGACTTGTAAATTCGAGGATCGAACCAACCGTGGCGATCTACATTTTGGGTTTCTAGTCGCCTTAATTTCGACTTTACGAAGCTTTAAGAAGCAGATATTTTAAAAAGCTCTTGGTAGCTCCATGCTGCTATATGTGCTAAATGTGCATTTACGTTCCTTTTCGTATTTTTTAATGTCAACAAAATCCTAACACTCATGAAAACATTGAGTGACACAATCTTTTAAATCGAATGCAATCAGGATACCGTAAAGGACATAAAAGTAATTGACCAGATACGAACAACTATTCACGAAAAGAAAAGAAATTAACAAAAGAAACAAAACTACTAACTTTGCTTAACTTTTCAAAAACATTCGACAGTGTTAACCGTCAATTCTCACAAGCTGTCGACATTTGTAATCGCACTAATAAGTTAATCTTCTCGTATCTTATTAGCCGCTTTCACGGTCTCACTATCGTCTTTTTGTGATGTTCACAATGCAGTACCTCAAAGTTCTATTCTCGGCCCGTTATTATTCTCAAAGTTCATTACTGATTTCTTAAAGTGTTGTCTTGCTGTCAGCAAAGCCATGGAGTTCATCTGCCAAAAAAGTAGCAAGCCAAAAACTAAGAACTCATTTTGGGATAAGACTTGTACATTCTTTCGGCTTTCACAGATGTTTTTCCATCGCTTGCATACGAAGGACCACTGGGTAATTACTTGCAGTTTTGGTTAAGGGGAAGAACACAGCGGGACACAAACTAAGGAACTTACAGGGAAATGCCCACGGTTTCCTTAATTTCACTACAGTACTCTTTACTGATGATGGAATCTGAGTCTGACCAGTCCCGAACACTAACTTCAAGGACGACATTCAGCAATTTTCAAGCAATTGTATGGGCATTTTTTCCTCTTTTTGGAGCAACATTCTTTTCATTTCTTTTCTATAAAGGTGTGTAGTCTCCTGGGAATGTCTTTTGGAAACATCGCCAAGCTGATGTGGCTTTGGTAAGCTTTTCATGGTTCAACTATAGGCAGCTGTCATTGAAAGGAAAAATTTAAAATCTACATGTTCCCACAGGTCGGCCCCTTAATCTGTGTATATGTTATATTTGTGTCACAGGACAAGAGTAATTTTCAATCATTTCTCATCTCCCAAATCGTCCAGAAGTAACTATTCGTTTGAAATCATCGTCCACAGGGTCAGAGGGCAAAAGTAAATCTACAACGGAAAAAAAAACACAAAGAAGTAAACAACATCATCACTCGGACACGCAAAATATTTGGATACAAAACCGTATCCATGACCAAATCCCGTACCCTCACCTTCGTATTCCTTCCATCAATTCAAGCGCAAAGGGATAATCACCTCCTTTACCTGGAAAATGTGCAAATTTCCACACAAAATAACTGAATCCAGAAGGACTACATGCAAATAATCAATTGCTCCCGGATTTGGGTAAACAAATTGTATCGTCTTATCGCCCCTCATCGTCGACGCGCAAAAAGGGATACCCATCATCGAATTCCACTCCCTTTTCAGATGCAAATCTGCAACGGATTTCTTCCCTCATCGCTCCATATGTCCTTACGCACACGTGAGTCCTTCATTCCTTCAGTCCGTCATTTCAATACAGAAGTAATCATAACAATCACAGCCCACCACCAAAGACGCCCCTGGGGGATAATAACGGTCAATAGAGCATTTTCTCAGAACGTTCTCTTCCACCGTGAACACACACACACTCGGCTGCACATGTGTATGTCGTGTCACCTCTGACCCACCTGAGTGCCAATGAAAAGGGGATCGGTTGGTCGGCCCGGAAGGACGAATTCAAAATCGAAAGTCACTGGAGCAAATCACCGGTAAGTGGGTTCAGTTCAGTATCTTTCATCTCTCCCCTTTATTGTTGGATTTTCGTCCTCGTCCTCGGATTGATTTGTTGCTGCTGTTGTTGTCGATGTTGGTATGAAAGTGATTGTCCGTTGATGGGAAATTTACATGTCAACTGCCTTCCCCTGTCCATCAGTTCCATTTTTTTTTTTTTTTGAGAAATTGTATGCTTTTTGTACTCTGGTTGGTCGGTTGTAGTTGTTCTGGTCTGGTTGATCGAAAAATCGAGAATTGAATCAATCGCTCCTTCGGTGCGGCCTCCTGTCACAAGGAAGAGTAGGATTAGGATTTGAGTTTAAGTTAAGAATTCACTTTCGCCTTCACATGTATGGTTTTGACAGTTCACTTGACCTTTCGGGTGAAGAGTATGGAAATTGGATTTCGAATTGTCCTGAGTTTTACCTTCTTTTCGATATATGTAGATATTATTGTTATGGTGGTCTGGGGGGAAAGTTGCATAAAGGAAATCGTTGAGGGAATCATCTAGGGAAGATGGGATTAAATCAGAAAACTTTGTCACCACTCTATCCACGAGCATCATGAGAATTTAATTTGCTTCATGACAATAGGTCGAGTTTGGAAAAAGAAGGGATGGACGGCATGTGCCCCGTACATTGTTAACTTTGAGTTCCATACAAGAAACGATGAAAGTCTCTAAGGCTTCCAGTCGCGAGACATAATCAACGGCGCTAGTGCCTACAAATTTGCCATTACAACTTGGTGTTGGAGTATTTAATAAAATATGGTTTACTATGTAAATTCTTTGACGTTAGGCAAAACGGTCTTAAGTCAAGAAATTGATTTTGGTTTAAACTAAATATTCTCTCTCAAAATTCGTTCGATTGGTGTAATAATTTAGGCTTTAGCATAAGTCAGAAAAATGCATATGTAGTTTAATTTTAACGTCTTAAGTTTCTGTCTTTCAGTTTCTCACTTAATACCTTTTTGTCTGACGTCAAAAGGTCGAAGAAATGAGACGAAGTACAGTGTCTTACATGACCAATCGGACACTGAGGAAAAAGATGTTAAAAATACATTTTTGAACAAAGTTTCTAGGAGTCAAATTGTAACACTGTAAGTCCTTCACGGACAAGAACAAACTCAATATAAAGGGTTCAGATGACAAAATTAACCCCAAATCACTATCGAAATTAATGGGTGTTCGATCATGGTTTGGGAATGTACGGCGAGGTCTGGAGTGGGCAATTAGGTGGGCAGTTTCATAAGAAATTGAACAGTTCATTAATCCAGCGACTTTGGGCGAACTTAGTATCCAGCCTTCTGGGCATCGATAGAGGATCCAATCTTTCCATATAACCCATGCCACTACCACCTATACGAGCTGAAGAGGTGCCCTATACTCCAAGAGAGGTCTTCAGCTTGAAGAATCGTCTATATCTCGGAATCCATGCATTTTTCGTCGATGTCGGATCTTATTCGATTTTTTCTTTATACAGAATGCAAAGACGTTTCTTTTGAGCCCTGAACCGTATGAAAAAGTACCGGGAAAAGTGACCTGTAGGATCTGCCCATGAAAAATCGTCCATAGATCGAAAACTGTGTGCGTCGACTTGCTTGAAAGAAGTTCAGCCGGTGCCGGTGCAAATACCTTGTTACCGGTCTATAGTGCCCTTTCTGTGTTCGGCATCTCATCGTCGGTCTGAGGTGCTGTTCTCACAGATCAGAGATCGGGATGCGATCACATTTTTTTTGACTTGCGATCATACATACCCACAAATAAAGCGGTGCGAGTGTGACCGCCAGCGATTGAGATGCGATCACTTTTTTGAGACTAAGAATCTACTCACCAAAAAGGCGGTGGGAGTGTGTACCGCCACCGCAACCCAAGCGACAGTTGTGTCTATCATACTCGATTGGGTGGGTATATGTCGACTGGTTATGTTTCTCTTATAAACTCGAGTACTACGTTTTTGAGTCGATGCATCCTGCTCTACCGCATGTTAATATTGACGTAGCCGAATCGGTGGTATGTGTGTGTAGACTCTGTTTTCGAACTCCTACTCTCATCTCCCTGTACATTGTTAACTTTGAGTTCCATACAAGAAACGATGAAAGTCTCTAAGGCTTCCAGTCGCGAGACATAATCAACGGCGCTAGTGCCTACAAATTTGCCATTACAACTTGGTGTTGGAGTATTTAATAAAATATGGTTTACTATGTAAATTCTTTGACGTTAGGCAAAACGGTCTTAAGTCAAGAAATTGATTTTGGTTTAAACTAAATATTCTCTCTCAAAATTCGTTCGATTGGTGTAATAATTTAGGCTTTAGCATAAGTCAGAAAAATGCATATGTAGTTTAATTTTAACGTCTTAAGTTTCTGTCTTTCAGTTTCTCACTTAATACCTTTTTGTCTGACGTCAAAAGGTCGAAGAAATGAGACGAAGTACAGTGTCTTACATGACCAATCGGACACTGAGGAAAAAGATGTTAAAAATACATTTTTGAACAAAGTTTCTAGGAGTCAAATTGTAACACTGTAAGTCCTTCACGGACAAGAACAAACTCAATATAAAGGGTTCAGATGACAAAATTAACCCCAAATCACTATCGAAATTAATGGGTGTTCGATCATGGTTTGGGAATGTACGGCGAGGTCTGGAGTGGGCAATTAGGTGGGCAGTTTCATAAGAAATTGAACAGTTCATTAATCCAGCGACTTTGGGCGAACTTAGTATCCAGCCTTCTGGGCATCGATAGAGGATCCAATCTTTCCATATAACCCATGCCACTACCACCTATACGAGCTGAAGAGGTGCCCTATACTCCAAGAGAGGTCTTCAGCTTGAAGAATCGTCTATATCTCGGAATCCATGCATTTTTCGTCGATGTCGGATCTTATTCGATTTTTTCTTTATACAGAATGCAAAGACGTTTCTTTTGAGCCCTGAACCGTATGAAAAAGTACCGGGAAAAGTGACCTGTAGGATCTGCCCATGAAAAATCGTCCATAGATCGAAAACTGTGTGCGTCGACTTGCTTGAAAGAAGTTCAGCCGGTGCCGGTGCAAATACCTTGTTACCGGTCTATAGTGCCCTTTCTGTGTTCGGCATCTCATCGTCGGTCTGAGGTGCTGTTCTCACAGATCAGAGATCGGGATGCGATCACATTTTTTTTGACTTGCGATCATACATACCCACAAATAAAGCGGTGCGAGTGTGACCGCCAGCGATTGAGATGCGATCACTTTTTTGAGACTAAGAATCTACTCACCAAAAAGGCGGTGGGAGTGTGTACCGCCACCGCAACCCAAGCGACAGTTGTGTCTATCATACTCGATTGGGTGGGTATATGTCGACTGGTTATGTTTCTCTTATAAACTCGAGTACTACGTTTTTGAGTCGATGCATCCTGCTCTACCGCATGTTAATATTGACGTAGCCGAATCGGTGGTATGTGTGTGTAGACTCTGTTTTCGAACTCCTACTCTCATCTCCCTGTGGTTAAACCCATGGTTTGACAATGAGTGCAGGCAGACACATGCAGGAAAGCAAGACGCTTACCAGGCAACGCTGCAACGAACTACGAGAGCTGTTCGTGACATCTACGAACAGAGACGAAGTGTAGAGATCCTGCTTCTCAGGAGAAAAAGGAAAGTACACGAGAAGCGCTCGATCGAGGAGATGGAGAGTTGTTAGAAGATCGACGAGAATTCCGTCCCCCCCACCTACAATAAAGCTGCTGGTGCAGAGGACTGTCAGCGGAACTGTTTAAGGAAGCTGGAGATGAGCTGGCAAGGTACATGCCCAACTCAGATCCACAAGAAAGGAGACATATTCGACTGCGCCAACTATCAAGGGATATGTCTCCTTAGCATCACATACAAGATCTTTTTTGTAATTTTGTGTGAGCACCTGTAACCATTCGTGAATACCCTGATAGGTTCTTAGGACGGGGAAGTCCACCGTCGTCTAAATATTCACACTACAGCTGGTCCTGGAAAAAACCCAAGAGATACAGATCGACACCCACAACGAATTCGCCGATTTCACGGCAAAACATAGAGAGGAGCTTTAC
This sequence comes from Eristalis intricaria, assembly GCA_964034865.1. Taxonomy (NCBI): domain Eukaryota; kingdom Metazoa; phylum Arthropoda; class Insecta; order Diptera; family Syrphidae; genus Eristalis; species Eristalis intricaria. The sequence goes on from OZ035874.1 coordinate 24,211,230, forward strand.
AATGTCATGTCTAATTTTGACATTCCTGCCAATCGCGTCAGACTGAGCAGGATGACGATGGAGAACTCTCGCAGCGCCATCAAGGTCAGCAATGAAGTTATCGAGACTTTCAATGTCAAAAAAGGTTTTAGACAAGGAGACGCGCTGTCATGTGACTTTTTTAACATCATCCTGGAGAAGATCAAGCAAGATTCAAACACCAACACAAGAGGCACTATCTTCCATAAGTCCGTACGACTGCTGGCATCCGCGGATGACATTGACGTGATTGATCGAATACAATAAGACGTCAATTAGGCGTTGGTTGGTATTGAGTACCGAGATTAAACGGAAAATAACTCTTGACAACAGCTGTTTCTTTGGGCTCAAGGGATCAATTGAGTAATAGAGCCCTCTCTGGAAGGACAAAGCTAACATTAAATAACACGTTGATCATCCCTGTCATACTCTCTGGCGCGGAAGCATGGACAATGTCAAGAGCGGATGAAGAAGCCCCTGGTCTTTTCGAGATAAAAGGTCTACGTTCAATCTTTGGTCCTGCTTGCGTTGATGGTTTTTGGAGAAGAGATGAACAACCATGAACTGTACGAGCTGTACAGCGACATGAGTCTAGCCAGGCGTCTACGGATGTAGTGCGCATGGACAACACTGCTCCAGCTTGAAGCATCTTCGACTCAACCTGTGGGACAACGCAACAGTAGCGCCACGCACCAGATGGGGCACACAAGTCGAGGGGGACCTCAGGCGGCTTGGTATGCGAAACTGGAGACAACTGGCAAGAGATCGACAGGATAGGAATGTTGAGTGAGGCCCAGGTCCACCCCGGGCTGTAGCGCCATAAGAAGAAGAAGGAATACCACTTGAAAGACTCAACATTTCGTCATAAAGTTTAATTAATTGATTATTTGTCTAATGACTTCCTTGGAGCAGATTCCCTCACTGGTCTCGTCCTTCGATCGAGCACTTTCTGCTTTATTCCTTGAAAGACCCTTAGATATGAGCGCAGAAGTTCACAAATTACGTGAAGTGTACACCGGCCATCTACCGGAGCCATCCACCTCTCAAGAGTTTCTTTTGATCCAGTATGAAAATATGACTTTCTTTTAATTTACAACATCGCAGCCCCGTGGCAATTAATGAGTCCAAACTTCAATCAACTTATCGTAGGGAATTAAAAATCCCAGGGATAGCTTAGAAGACATTGATGAGAGTATCGCCATAGCGATCGAAAGTATGTTTATCACAACCCTCCAGTTCCCTCAGGACCCCTTGGAAAAATTGTAAACAAAAATTAATGTTTCTCCCCCTCCCACCTCACTCGCCTTTGAGTTCTTTAACACTTATGTATTTGTTCAAAGTGAAAAGAAGGGAACAAATCAGCACAAAGAGCAAATAAAAGAAGTAGGAGTGTCCTCTAAGGTGATCCGACAGCAACATCGCCAGAAAAGAAAATTTTAATTCCTTAGCAAAAAGAAGCATTTCTCGTGTAACAAACAATTTTTTAATCCTACTTATGAACATTTCTCACAGCAGCGCGGCGCGGTGCTCCAAACACAGAAACACTGACACACTGTCGAGGCGTATAATTCCTTTGAATCTCGTGCACCCCAAGACAATGCGATTCGCTCGTTTGCACGACGAGGTGAGCCTGAGAGTATCTCCCAAAGAGTGGTATCTCACGGTAATGGTATTAATTTCATTTATTAATTTACCAACCTTTTCTTCCACCGCCCACCAGCAGTGCCGCGTATTGCTGCCGGCCGCCCACTCAACCGTGTCCAATGCCAACATCAATGGTACTCACACCGAGAAGAGGATACTAGTCCACTTCAAGGCATGGCGGACGAATTGAGGTACACAGAGTGCGGAAACATAGAGCAGTTTGTGTAGACAAAAAATCGAGGCACGTGAATTCTTTAGCTCCATCCGAGTGGAGTGGGTCCGGTTAGGGGAGGGAGTGGGACATCCTCTAGGTACCATTTTACGCCCCAGTTCAGTTTCGAAAAAAAAAATTAATTTCTTCTAGAGTGGTTTCCATTAAGAAGAACGCGAGTAGATAGCACTGCATGGAGTGGGGGACAGTGGACAGCAAACTGGAGATTTTGCGTCGCCTGTCTGCCTGGTTGCACAATAATGGGACAGGGTTACTCAAACTAGACGATGGGCGTGCCCTTTCTATTTTATTCGGCGTTGTTTTTGGATGGAAAAATATGTCTTTTGTCAAATCCATCCTTCGTTTGCTATCCAGTTAAATACTCGTATATTTCGTCAGTTCCCAGTGATCAGATCGGTTACAAAGCTTCAAGTCAAGTGCGACTTTTCTTGTGTTGGTAGCAAATTTAGATCATCCATTTGCAGGCATTTTTGGACAATGTAGAATGAAAGAAAGTCAAAATAAGAATATGAGTGAAGAATACCGATTAACTAGAGAAACAGAAAACTTCGACGAGGCAGTACATCATGCGGACAGACGATTTTTTTTTTCTTTTTGCCGGTTATAATGAATTCCTGAAAATTTATAACGGAAACATAGCTACAGGCGGTAGAGTGTCTGACCATCCTATCATCATGCGTGCATGGAACATATAGTTTTATGCTGACTCCGAACGACTAAGTTTGAAAAGCTTTTTCTAGACAGTTATACTCCTTGAGGTGGCATCATGAAAATTGTTGGTCGTAGCGGGAATCAAACCTAGATACCATAGGTTACTTGAAGTCGACTCACATAAACACTACGACACTGGGCACAGTGGTGCAACAATGGAAAAAATACCGAAAAGGAAATTTGCAATATGGAGTTGATGCAATTACTTTTTAATCATATATAACTGGCCTGGATTTTCCCGAAAATTTGGAAATTTGGGGAATGTATGTGTTGAAGAATGAAACATTATATTATTATTGAAGATTATATTATATTGAAAAAGAATTTATTAAAAACAAATATTAAATTTCGTAAGCACACTGCATTACCAGCAGAATTTCCATATAGTAAATGATGTAAACCCAAATCTGTATATTTAGTACATATGACATATATGTAATTGTCAAACTAAGAATATATTAATTCATTCGCTTATTAACACAAAGGGTGTTCAGACACGAACAATAAAGCTAAAGTTATAACGCTTCAAAAGATTTTTTTTGTTCGCGGATATATATATATATATATATATATATATATTTTTACTCCAGCTTATATATAATGCGAGTATAATATAATAATACAATAATCTTTCGTATTATTTCATGGTCCTTCGAGCCATTTACATTGTGTGTGTAAAATTAATTAAACATTAATATTAAACATTAACACTAAATTACAAATAGTGAAAACTTATATACATATGTAAAACTAAGAATCTAACTTAAAGAATAAAATCGTGAATACGACTTGAACTTATATACATACATGTATATACAAGTTAAAACATACACTTGACAATTTAGTGAGTTTTTTCTTAAGTGCAAAACGGATTTACGCGTCGTGCAATTTTAATCAAATTTTAAAAGGCAATTTAAAGGGTAATTTTGCTGTGCAAATTAGCGTACGGGAATCACCAATAGCCGCAATAACGGTTCAGCATACTGCTTCAACGGTGCTACATAGCATACTGCTTCAACGGTGATACATAGTATACTGCTTCAACGGTGCTACATAACATACAGCTACGTGCAACATCACATACCGGTGAATTTCTTCAAGAGCTTAACCTAGAAGAACGTAAGTTGAAATAGACCCAATTACATTTTTTTCTCTTACCCGGATTTTCTTTAATTATCCTCAACAATGGATGAAACAATGAGACTTCAAACCAATTTGCTGAAGCAAATCGGTAAAGATTTGGATAACTTCTCCAAGCGATCACAAAAGGAACGGACGAGAAATTACGTCTCTGGCAGGATTGCAGTGCTGGAAGAACATTTCAAAATGAGTACCAAGTATAATACAGAAGGAATTTCTTCAGTCGAGGTTGGAAAGGAAGAAGAAATAGAAGAAGTCTTTGAGAAGATTAAGGAAACTTACTTCAAGTACAAAGCAGCGCTCTTGGACAGTTTGGACACAGCACAGCAAAGTGGGACTCAAGCGGTAAGTGCTAGGTTAGGTAGCATAGAAAATACAATTGTACGCTTGCCCAAAATAAATATACCAACCTTTACCGGGGATTACCAATCATGGACATCATTTCACGACCTATTTGATTCACTAGTTCGAAAGAATACAACTTTAACGGACGTAGAAAAACTACATTATTTGAAATCTAGTTTAGGGGGTGAGGCGGAGCGCCTGTTACAGCATTTGGCTATCAACAAAAATAATTACGGTCCAGCTTGGGACATTTTAACTTCACGCTATGACCACAAACGCGTTCTCGTTAATGCCCAACTTAACATTTTTCTCGGTCAGGAATCCATCGTCCACGAGACAGCTTCATCACTGAAAAGTTTGTTGGATACATCGGTCGAATGTAGACATGCGTTGCGAAATCTCGGGGTTGCTATAGATCATTGGGACGTAATTATTATATTTCTTCTTACCAAGAAACTCCCCATGAATACACAACAACTATGGGAAGAGAAGTTAGGGTCGAGTAAGGAACTGCCTAAGTTCAAGAGTTTTCAAGAGTTCTTAGAAAGCAGGTTTCGCACGTTAGAGGCCGTTGGTATACAACAAGCTGCAAGTAGCAGTAAGCTTGGTAAGTCACAGGTAGTGAAAGCAAATACTTTTCATACTACGCAAGTACAAAATAGCCAATATAAATGCAAGGTTTGTAACAAAGGGCCACACTCACTTCGCGTCTGTAGGCGCTTTGAAAAAATGGATGTCGCATCGCGTAGAGATACAGTCAGAAGGATCGGTGTCTGCGAGAACTGTTTGGCTTATAGCCATGCAACCCAACAGTGTCCCAGCAAAACCCGATGTTACGTCTGTCAGCAGCCTCATCATACTCTTTTGCATAACCCTTCCACCACACAAATACAACAAAGTAGCACATCTCAACACACTTTACACACACAAAATACACCACACAATTTCACACATTCAGCACCTAGTCTGATCACAGGCAATCAACAGTCATTCCAATCTACCCAATCACACTTATCAACCGCAGCTAGACCATACGATCCCCAAAATCTCAGTAGTTTTTTGGCGACTCAAGACACCACAGAAGTTCTCCTGGCAACAACACTTTTAAGAGTCAGAGCAGCTTCAGGACTTGACGTCGTACTACGAGGGTTGGTGGATGCAGGCTCAGAAGCATCATTTATTACCGAAAAGGCAGCCAAACGCTTGGGTGTGAAAGCCAAAAGAACGTCCATCAATGTTTCGGGGTTAGGGAAGGTCAGCAGTGGCAATTGTCATAGCTACGTTGACCTTAGGTTTGGGTCGCTTCATTCGGGCTTCGAGACAGAAACCCGTCTTTTAATCTTTGAGTCACTGACTGGCTTTCTTCCAGCCCACGAGTTGAGATCGTCGAAGTGGAGTCACATTCGAGGTTTGTCTCTGGCCGACCCTACATTTTACAAACCGGCGGAGATTGACGTCCTATTAGGAGCAGATGTCTACGCAGAAATCGTACTACCGGAAGTGATACGGGGCGAAGGAGCAATGACCCCAATTGCTCAGAACACGCTGCTTGGATGGATCTTAATGGGCAAAGTTCATCAGAACAGACGATGCATAAGAACTTTTCATCAAGTAGTTGATATCAGCCGGCAGTTACAAAGGTTCTGGGAGGTAGAAGAAGTACCCTACAAAGGACACAAGAATACGGAAGATGCAGCATGCGAGAAGTTCTTCAGCGATACGACGAAGAGGTTAGCAAATGGACGGTACGAGGTTTCATTACCATTTAAGGGAGCCATCAGACCTGCGCTTGGATCCTCGAAGCAAGGCGCCTTGCGTAGGTTTGGTCAGCTGGAACGACGTTTTGCATTCAACCCTAAATTGCATGAGGAATACAAAAAATGCATAAATGAGTACTTACGTCTGGAACATATGGAAGAAGTTGATGTCAATCTGGACGAAATTCTCAGCACTCCTCATCATTTTTTCTTGCCCCATCATGCGGTCTTTAAGGAATCAAGTTCCACAACGAAGCTCCGGGTGGTATTTGATGCTGCAGCCAAATCAACGGACGGGACATCTTTAAATCAGCATTTGATGACAGGACCTAAGACGCAAATAGACATTATGGATGTTGTTCTGAGGTGGAGAAAACGAAAATATACTTTCACAGCAGATATAGAGAAGATGTATCGACAGATACGCGTGAACGCCACGGATTCGTACTATCAGTTGATAGTCTGGCGAAATGATAACACCGAACCCATCAAGGTTTATCGTTTGCAGACAGTAACTTTCGGTACAACGTGTGCGCCATATCTTGCCATTCGAGCTCTTAATCAGCTGGCTGCGGATGAAGAAGACAGGTTTCCTTTAGGTTCACGTATGGTCAGGGAAGATATTTACGTTGATGATCTCTTCGCTGGGGCCGACACAATCCATGAGGCATTAGTTAAACGTCACGAGGTCAACAATTTGTTGCTGGCGGGAGGCTTTAACCTCCGCAAATGGGCTAGTAATGAAAATGAAATCTTAGATAACATTCCTGCAGAACAGAGGGAAGTTGATTTTACATTACCGTCAGATACCCCAGAATTTTCCGTACCTTTCAAGCATCCAGATCATATAAAAGCTCTAGGAATCAAATGGTATCCAAAAGAAGATAGGCTTTCTTTTCAGAGCGTTCAATCCGAATCAGCAGAACCAACAAAAAGGAGCATCCTCTCGACAATCGCCAAGCTCTATGATCCTCTTGGATGGATCTCACCATGCATCATCAAAGGAAAAATTATGATGCAACAACTTTGGAAAAGTGGACTAGAGTGGGACGACCATATTTCAGTGGAGTTAAATAAAGAGTGGACTGCCTTTCGTGAAGAACTACCACACTTCGAACAGATACGCATACCGCGTTGGATCCATATGAGCGATACCTGTAAGGGTCTGGAGCTGCATGGGTTTAGCGATGCGTCGGAAAAGGCGTACGGAGCTGCAGTATATCTCCGTGTGATCGATGCTCAAAACCAGATCCACGTCAACCTATTGTTAGCAAAGACGAGAGTCGCTCCAGTAAAAACTCAAACACTTCCACGACTGGAGCTTTGTGGAGCCGTGATGCTAGCCACACTACTAGACTACACAGCCGGGGTCTTAGGGCTGAGAGACGCGTAACAATACGCATGGACAGATTCCATGATAACGTTGGCATGGATTGCTGCCTCTCCGACGAAATGGGCTACATTTGTCAACCACAGGGTCGCAGAAATACAGCGGCTAGTAACGCAAGAGAAGTGGAAACACATTCCAAGCGCGCTAAACCCAGCAGATCTCGCATCAAGGGGGGTAATGCCTTCTGCTCTGCAAGCTAACACCCTCTGGTGGAACGGTCCCAGATTTCTGAGCGAATCATGGGAATTCGAGTGTCCACACCAGCCGACGAACCTCGTAACAGAAGAAGAGACACGTCCTGTGAAGGTTCACACTATTCGACAGGTAACAAACGAATTCAACACATTCATAAAAACAGTTTCTAATTTAGGAAAGCTTGTGAGAGTCGTGGCCTATTGTCGGCGTTTCAGTACAAATGCCCGAAGTGTACCTCAACTACGGAATTTCAATCCATTAGCACCAAATGAACTCAACGCTGCACGTTCGATTATAACGAAAATTGCTCAATCGGAAATGTTCCATGCCGGCGACCAATTCGAAGTCCCTAAATCTCTATGCGCGTTCACCGATCCTGAAGGTATCCTGAGAATAGGAGGACGACTGGAAAACGCAGAACTCACCTGGACACAACAACACCCAATCATCCTCAGAGGGAATCACCAGTTCTCTAAGTTACTGATTGTGGATGCACACCTGAGAACACTGCATGGCGGACTTCAGCAAACAATCCGATACCTACGAAACAAATATTGGATACTGAAATTTAAAAATTCGGTTAAAGGCGTCATAAACCGATGTGTTATATGCTATAGGCATCGTGCACAGTTATCGCACCAGCTTATGGGCAACCTACCAGCACCGAGAGTTTGCATGTCCCCAGCGTTTACACATACCGGGGTCGATTATGCTGGGCCAATTGACATCAAAGCATGGAGAGGTCGCAACGCAAAACGATTGAAGGCATATTTTTCGATATTCATCTGCTTGGCCACTAAAGCTATACATGTGGAGTTGGTCAGTGATCTCACTACACAGGCGTTCATCGCAGCTCTTAGACGGTTCACAGCACGCAGAGGAATGTGCTCACACATCTTCAGTGACAACGCGACCAATTTCGTAGGAGCAAACCGAGAATTGAAGAAGTTGCTGGAAGCTGCGAAATTCGATTGGACAAATGTAGCTGAGACTCTGGCCAACGAGAGTATTCAGTGGCATTTCATACCGCCTGCCTCCCCTCACTTCGGCGGACTTTGGGAAGCGGGGGTAAAATCTATAAAACATCACCTCAAACGGATGATCGGAGCTGAAATTTTTACGTTCGAAGAGTTGAACACCCTTTTAAGCCAAATCGAAGCGTGTTTAAATTCAAGGCCACTGTGCCCCATGACAGAAAATCCTGACGATTTCAACGTCTTAACACCAGGACACTTCCTCATTGGCCGTGCTCTAACCACCATCCCAGAAGAACGTTTACTGGACACTACAGTCGGACCTCTACAACGCTGGCAACAAATTCAAAAGGTCAAGCAAACATTTTGGAAGCGATGGTCATCAGATTATCTCAATCGGCTGCAACAACGACCAAAATGGCAACAAGTCGAGACTCAGCCGAAGTTAAATGATTTGGTCTTGATCAAGGAAGACAATCTCCCACCATCCAAATGGAGTTTGGGCCGAATCATCGACACACATCCAGGTAAGGATGAGCTGATTCGAGTCGTCACAATCAAAACTGCGAACGGCCAAGTCAAACGTTGCATCAACAAAATTTGTTTACTTCCTTCGAACGAATCATATGAAGAATCATAATTATATTGCAGCGCGAAACTTTTCGGGACCAAAATGTCAGCGGCACAAAACAATGTACTCATATAAACCAAACACAATTGAATCAACAGTAATTGGAAAAGAAAACATATTCATATGCAGTCATACAATTTAATTTTCATGCCAAACTTTTACTAAACTACATTGCACACCCCACTAGTCTATAATTTACAAGTCTCAAGACAATTTATACAACAAACACATTTAATTCAACAGTCAAAACCGAAATACACAATAATTACACATAACCATCAAAGCAGAACTACTGCATTATCATACATTATCAAACGAATCATCTGTCATAATTTAGAACACAGCGGTTCCATCGCATTACATATGTACATATGTAAGTCAAGTTCATTGGCACCAAATCACACATTTATGTACATAAATCAACACATAATCCGATTAGCAAAAACAAAATGCAAAACGAATAACTCGACGCGATTCGAACACACACACACACACATAAACATGAATCGCCGTCTCCTTTTTTTTCTTATGCACTTTTTTTCTCACTATTACTCAAAAACAAAAAAAAAAATATATAATTAATCCAATTCCTTTAAGTTTATTTTACCAGGTACTCTTTTGGTAAATCTTTGGAGGTCGGACACTACACTGCACAAACCACTGTATGCGGGCATATAATAACCCAGCAAGTCCTCTTTTGCGAAATATGCCACTCGTCACCGACTTTACACAAACATAATTACACCCAGCATATTCAATGGAATTGCGTTTCCATTGAGGCTTGGGACAACAGTTCGTAAACGTGGCCGAAACAACACACAACCCAACATAAAATGCACATTCACTCCCTGAAAATCACGTAGCACTCGACTATACACGAGAAGTAAACACATTACACATCAATACACAACACACTGCAATGCGAAGAGGAGAGCAACATCATGATCGAAATCGAAATGTCAGCGAGAGGAATGACGCGATAATGAACTTCGAATATTTGTCATGAAGGAGGTTCGCGTCATGGGCGAAAATTAGCAATGTTCGTTTCATATACTCATTTGCACATTTCGAACTCCGTTCAGAGCCGGGGAGGATGTTGAAGAATGAAACATTATATTATTATTGAAGATTATATTATATTGAAAAAGAATTTATTAAAAACAAATATTAAATTTCGTAAGCACACTGCATTACCAGCAGAATTTCCATATAGTAAATGATGTAAACCCAAATCTGTATATTTAGTACATATGACATATATGTAATTGTCAAACTAAGAATATATTAATTCATTCGCTTATTAACACAAAGGGTGTTCAGACACGAACAATAAAGCTAAAGTTATAACGCTTCAAAAGATTTTTTTTGTTCGCGGATATATATATATATATATATATATATATATTTTTACTCCAGCTTATATATAATGCGAGTATAATATAATAATACAATAATCTTTCGTATTATTTCAGTATGTTTTGAAATTCATGTCTGTATTTACTTGCAAAAACTCTTTGGTATAAGCTAAGTAGCTTTACTAAAAACTTTTTTTTTTAATAAATAGGTACTTTGTTCATTAAGCTTCCAAGACAAAAAAAAAATAAAATAAAAAAATGCATGTTTTAGCTGGGTTAGACATAATGCACTAGAATTAATCTATGTACAGGGTTGGCCAAACACAAGTTTCTTCTTAAAAATACAATAAAATGAACAAAATTAAATAGCTTACATGTATTATGGCTTTCTCAGTAAGAATAAATATTCCCATTAATTATGAAATACAAAGTCGTTCAAGTGGCTGCCTCGGTTGACTTCGCAGTAGCCCATTCTGTCACCTAAATTTTACAAGACCTTGATGACGATTTCGGATTGCTTGGATGAAATTGGTGTAAAGTGCTCTTATCGTTTCCGGATTGTTGTCATTACAGGGGCCCTTCACGGTTCCCCACAAAAAAAATCGCAGATCCGAGGCTGCCAATTGACATGGCCAAGACGGCTGATAACACAATTAAGGAATTTGGTGAGCAAAACAACGATTGTGGCAGGATGCACTTTCCTACATGAACCAGGGGTCAACCAAATCCATTTCTTCAATTTAAGTAAAGCAAAAAGTCGGTAAACATTTTTCTGTAACGCTTACCCTTGACCGAAACGTTGTTCCCAGGATCATTTTCGATGAAAAATGGTCCAATGATTCTCATCTGTGCGCACCGTTCGACGACGGAGACCATGAGTGTTGTCCACTGTCATAGAAGTCTCACGCACTTTTTGCACAAGCTGCGTACAACAGTCACGGTGAATGCTTCATTTCGACCAAAACTTGTTTACAACAAACGTCCTTTTTGGGCTACACAGCACGAGGAGAGTATGATACTGATTTTCTGTCAAGATTTCGAGCGGGAATGATGATTTAAAAAAGAAAACACTATATGGCCCACCCTGTGTATAAAACTAAGGTGATTTATTGTGCCTTGGTGTATAATTCAAGTAATTTTCAATCAATTTACTTGGGTTATTTTAAACTATTCAAATAAACCATAAGAAGGTCATAGACCCTTTTTGAAAAAATCAATTTAAAAAAAATGCAAAATATATATCTATGGAGTCGTATAATTCAAGATGAGTGGGTATACATTTGGTTAACAAAACATCGAAATACAAAACATGCGACGTTTAATTGTGTCTTGCATTCATAATTTATTTACAGTTTACAGTAAATCCATGTTTTGTTGACGCTGAGAACAAATTCAATATACATATATACTTTGGATTTACCAGGCCTACTACCGCACATATTGCACTCAAGAAGATATTTTAATTTCACGTACATATGTCGATGATAGACAACAGACAACAGGCATTCCATTCGAATTCAAACGTTTGCAGTTTTCAGTGCGACTGGCTTTTGCATGGACAGCGAATGCGAAATGAAACACTCAATACTTCATTTGATTCCTGTGGCTATAGTATGCCCCTCTCGTCCTTGGTCCTTCAACACATCGATAGTAACCTTTACCATAGAGCTAAGGACTTTTGGTCCACAATTTTTTAGCTATGATGGATTTTGAGATTGATTTTTACTCGAAATATCTTAACTATTCATGAAAGCCACTCCACTTAACGTCTTGTGGTTAACGTTTTTAGAAAGCTAAGGTATTCAGCTAACTTTTCAGAAAGATTGTCATTATATATACGATAGAATATGTATACATAAAAACATTTGTTTCCTTTAATCGCATTTAAGACGCATACGGCCTTCACATTGGTAAAGTTACAGAAGTTATAATTTCTTGGCTAGTAATGGTTAGAAAGAACGCAACTATATAAAAATATTATATCATAAATATTAATCTTTGCTTATAAAAATAATAATATGAGTCCCTTGACGGAGCTCTGAGATATTGAATTGCTTAAACTAGCCTCTTAACTAAGAACACCTTAGCAGGGACGTTTTCAATATTTATTGGACTGTTGAAAAAAGTCTGCAGGAAGATTCGTGTTATATTTTAGGTATACAAATCATATAACTCTACAGGTCACCTTGGGCACAGGTGAGGCTTTTAAGTGTAGCAAAATTTTGAACTCAGTTGCACTTTAAATTGACCTAAATTATTCATCAGATGAGCTGCAAAAAAATATGGAAACAAGAGCATTCACTCCCATTAAGCAGGCCTTATCCGACTATAATAATATAAAAAAAATAAAATATACATAAAATAGTTTCATTTAAGAATAAACACACAATATGTTAAATGTAAATTATGTATGTATAATTATTAATTCGAAGACTATCGAATTAACTTCATAGATGAGATTGGAAACAGATTTTCCGTATTAAACAAAAGTTGTAGTTTTTTATTAAACATTAAATTTTCAAGATTTTAGGTGTTGTCCGTTTCCGTTTGATCCTCGCGCGCACTGGTTATTGCATGGCGTGATGCTTGGGCATAACCCCTGATGAGTTAGAGTCGATAGCGGAGGATCGAGTTGCCTGGAGATCTCTCGTGCGTGGCTTACCCCCGCGACGCCTTTAATGGATCAGGCGGGTCAGAAGATGATGATGAGATTTTAGTTGTACGTTTATTTTTAAGCTATGTGCGGCTTAAATTTTTGCACCGAAAAACGAGCTCATCCCCATTTTCATTATGAGCAAATTTCATTATTTTTCTCGAAATTATCTTGCATCGTTTTGGAGGGATTTATTATTTTGGCCTTTGTCAATTTATTTCATGATAGCATTCGTATTATTAGAAAATATTGCGTTCAGTCAGCGTTTACAAATGCAAGTAGCATTTTTGAACGAACTAAAATTTAAGGAATGTCAGTATATGAATGAGTCTTAACTTTCTATTTCACAATCGACCCCCAAGGGGCGAGTGCTCTGTGCATTGGCACATATATGGTGGGTCCGGCCCTGGCATGGACCACCGACTTCTCACTAAAATACCACTGGCAAGTACTTAGTTCGTATTTGGAAACATTCATTCATAAATCTCTGCTTTTAAAGCATTGGCGAGTCTTATTTCATTCGTTTGGAATTTTTGTGGAAACAAGTGATATTTACTCGCAGTGGTGAGACCCGAAGATCTGTATTGGACGCCATATCAAGTCATATCAAGATGTGATAGAAGTTTGTAAACCAGTTCGAATTTCTAGATGAAACTCTGTTTTCTTAGAAAGGAATATAGACAGAACTCATGTCGCAGTGAGGAATTGATAAACCAAGGCTAAGTTAATCTAACTTCTGATTATTTTACGAAGACCTCTGGTCCTCAACTTCCAGAATGCAATGATTTACATAATATGAAGAGCAGTAGGATACTCCAAAATCTGTCTAAATCTGTCTGCTGAAGTTTTCTGCATCATCAATTATTTGACACACATTTTGAAGTTCCGCTTAATCAAAGAAAATTGCGAAAATCAATCATGAGCTCATCGTTTAAAAGTCCATGTCTCTCGAAACCCCTCACGCCAAATGTACCTGAGAATAGCCGAATAGGGATTATTTACCCGCGTTTCGAGCATCCTCTGTACTTGTTGTACCCAAAGACACCCATCTGGCGGTGGTTGGGGAAGCGCTTGAGCTATGCGCGTAACGATGTCGAAAGAAATTCACATTAAAATATTTTTTCCATCCCCCGCTCACGCTCTCGCGAGCACTTGAGTAAGCTTTTCTTTCTTCTCTTACAATTTTGTGCTCCTTAGGATAAAGGACGAAATGGCCATTAAAATAATTCCGAACCAAACAAGCTGATGCGAGGAAGGACAAGGCAATCCGACGCGCTACGTTGCCCCTGATGAAGGGGTGCGTACTTTATGCCCAGCAAATCCAATGAACAGCAAAAGGACGCGGCAACCCAGCCCACAACCACCACCTCGTCCACTGCCATAACAGCCCGACAAAATGTTACTGGCTGGGGTGTAATTTTTAAGGATATTAATTATTCATCTCAAGTGTAGTATGTACAAGGAGATTCCATTGCTGACACGAACGCCACTGGACTGAGAGGGGGTTGTTTAGGTATTTTCCACCGCGCGGACTAGTTATCTCCTCATTCCACGATTCGCTCGCTGGTTCGTTCTCTTCGCCAGCGCGGCGCGGCTACTGTGAAATTTAATTTAAAAGCAACGCAGAAGAAAAGGACTAAATCTGAAGATGGAAAATCTGCAGGACACGCAATTACACGGACTGTAACAGTTCTCTTTCTCCATCTTACACTTCCTTTTGTTGAGCACATCACTTGTTGGGCTAAAATGGACGAAAAACACGAACAACAACAGCCGAGAATATAACAATAAAACCAAAAAAAAAAAAAAATGGAAAGAAAAAGATCTCGAAAAAAATGAAAATAGGCAACGCACTTAATTTTTTGTGCGCTCTCCCACCACCTCCGTCCACCGTCCGCTGGTACTCGACGCTGCCGAGGGCAGAGTTAAAGGGCAACGCGCAACGCAGGAAAGTCCGTTAAAAGGATACGAAATTAACGTATATAGCTGTAGAGTTTTTCAAGGATTCCTCTTCGCTCGTGCTTTCTTTTTTCTCTCTTTTCGTTCTTTTTTTTCGCGAAGTGCCGAAAGCAATTAAAATTTTATGACAAAGGAAGCTGCGAGGAAGCACAAAAGGAGGAGTGGACAAAAAAAAATCATTATAATGCTGAGAAATTCATTTTTGGCATTTTCGACGAGTGGGATAAGCTTAAGGGGGTGTGCCAAGCACGGACACGGCACTGGCGGAGGCTGCTGGCACTGATGGCGATGGTCTTAAGATATTGGAGAATACATAAAACGCGAAGGTGCAGCGGAAAAATTTAGTCACCGATTTTCCCCAAAATACAATCCTCGTTGGATGAACGCTTGCCGGTAGGAGCAGTGGAAACCTTGAAATCTAACGCATCATCGGAACTGAGTGCGACTCGACTCGAGTGAGACTCGTTCTAAAGATTAAGGTAAAGCCAGAACCCATTTAGTTACTATTGAGAAAGGCGTCTCTTCAGAGTTTGAATCTAGTCACATACAGCGCTTAGTCTAAGCCGCTGGGACAAGAAGCATGTCACTTTGTACAGGAGTTCAACTGTCGACAAACTTCCGGTCGATCAGTCTTCTTCCTTGCATAAGCAAAGTTTTTGAAAAGGTAGTCATTCGAGTCCTGAAACAATGGGTTGAGGAAAATAAAATCATACCGGAAAACCAGTTCGGATTCAGGCATGAAACCATACATGCCGCGTCCAAACTGGTTTCCTACAATGGAATAAGGGCAAAAAACAATGCACGGGTGCCTGCCTGATTGACCTGGAGAAAGCGTTCGACACCGTTTGGTTGGAGGGCCTCTACCTCAAGCTGGTCAGGCTCGGCATAAGTAAATCATTGCTGTACATGATCTATGACATGATTACAGGTAGAAAGTTCGTCGTGAAAAGTGGTGATGTAACTTCTACCACGGTCGTTGATATTAAAAATGGTCTGCGACAGGGGTGGTTGGTTCGCCGATATTGTTTTCAATATTCAGATCTTGTAGGTTCCATGCCGCACTTAATTGCGTACGCCGACGATCTAGTAGCGTACAGATCAGGTTCGAAGGTCGAAGTGATAAATAACTTGTTGCAATGTGACTTCGAACAAATCCAGCGATTTTGCGATGACTGGAAGTTGGTTATGAACTTCCAGAAGTGTTTAACAATCCTTTTCAGGATCCCATTGTACATGGCATCTTGGGATACACGCATAAACTGGCGTAAGTTCGGTATAGTTGAACCGCAGGGACGGGCTTTGGATGTGAAAAGTGTAGTAAGGTATCTTGGCATTTGGTTGGATCAATATCTGTATTTTGACAAACATAGATATTGCTCTGACAAAAGCTAAAAAGGCCCTTGCTTTGGCAAGAGGGTTGTTTTACAGCGGCCAACTTGATACCAGGGTGAAGGTAATTTGCTACATGGCCCTCATTCGGCCAATTATGGCGTACGGCTGTCCCCTGTGGTTCAACGTGAGTCCTTCCCAGATAGAAAAGATGAGGCTGTTCGAGAGACAAGTTCATTCGAACCTGTCGCCGGTTATATTGCACACCCGAGTCGGAGTACAAGAAGTTCTATCCTAACGAGGTCCTGTACAACGAGGCAAACTTGAATAGGATTGATAATTTTATTATTAAGTTAATCAGAAGGCACATTGCACGAGCAATGACTTCTTCCAACAGTCTGATCTTTGGGGGCTTATTACCCCAATAGTATGTGTCATGAAAGAGTGCGCTTCAACGGCTTTGTTCCACCTGAAGCATATCTATATTTGGACACAATTGGCCTCATAGAGGATACTCAAGGATGTCCTGTCATCTTCCATGACGTACGCCGAACTGTGGATAGGCGACTCCAATATGAACCGGATATCGCTCGCACCCAAGAGGATCTTCTTCGGTTCAGTAAAGCGATCCCCGCTCGAGACACATTTATACAAACATTTGAGTATCTTAAAGTACCCGCTTAGGTTCAGTAAGTCTTAGGCCTGTTAAGTTAGTTAAGCTAGTTTTAAGTATTTTTGTCTAGCAAGTAAGAAAAATACATATGAATAAAACAAAATTACATGAAAAAAAAGGAGTTCAACTATTTTCAAACGGGAGTTGAGAGATTGATTGCAAGTTTGTAATGATTGTGAGAATTGGACTGCTCTTAGTTATTGCTTGCGACGGATGGTTTTCATTTATAGAAGTATTTATGTGTACTCGAGACCAATATGTCGGTAAATAAATAAACGGTTCTAACCATCTCAGAGCGAGGGTAACCTTGGCTTGACAGAGTGAGTGAATCCCTACTCCAGTCGATGAAGTCCGCTTACTCAGCTTTGAAGAAGTTGGCACAGCCATCCATAGGCTAATGAAAAACAAAGCTGCAGGCTGGGATGGCTTACCATCAGAACTCTTCAAGGCCGGTGGAGATGTTCTGGTAAGGAATTTGGGAGGACGAAAGCATGCCCGATGACTGGAATATCAGCTTCATATCAAAAACGGCGACCCTATCTCTTGCAACAACTCTAAAGGTACACCCCTGCCTACAATATCCTGTCTAGCGTACTGTCTGAATGTCTAAAGCCGTTTTACACCGCACGTACCAGTGCAGCTTCCGGCCCGATCACTCGACTTTGGACCTAATCCTGGAGAAGACTCTACCTCATCATCGATTTCAAAGCCGCATACGAAAGCATTCATCACAAAGAATTATTCGATGCGATGACTGAATTCGGGATCCCGGGAAAAAAAAATTGATCCGGTTGTGTCACAGCACTCTAACACATACGCGATTCACGGTGCAGTTCGGTTCGAGAATTTCCACCGAATTTCGGCAAGGAGATGCGCTGTCATGTGATTTCTTAAATCTGGTACTGGAGAAGATAGCGATGAGGGCTGGTGTAAACACGGAAGGCACTATCTTCTACAAGTCTGGCCAACTGTTGGGATAAGAAGATGACATCGACATAGTCTCTCGTTCTCAACGTGACGTATTGGAAGCTTTTCGGCAATTGAAAGCGAAACGAACTGGTCACAAGGTCAACGAGGTCAAAACGAAATACCTGCTGTTGACCAAGAAACGTCGCACACCACCTTCAAGACACTACAATTTCGAGCTAATGAAGGAGTTTGTCTACCTTGGGCCGAATGTAAACTTCACAAACGACATCGCTGTGAAGATCCGACGTACAACTAACTTTGGCAACCGCTGTTACTTCGGTATGTCGAAACAACTGGTCAAAACTCCTGACTCGAAGGACAAAAATTATGCTCTACGAATCTCTTGTTTTGGAAGGCTGGTCGATAAGCCAAACTGCTGAGCTGATTCTTGGTGCCTTTGAAAGATAAATTCTGCTGCGGATATATGGTTCCGTCTGCTAGGAAGGTGAATGGATGAGAAGACACAACCGCGAACTCTACGAGCTGTGCCAGGATGTGGAAATAGTTCGGAAGGCAAAAATCCGTCGACTGCACTGGCTCGGCCACGTCAAGCGCGTGGAGAATAACGCCCCAGCAAAGAGAGTCTTCGAATCCGAGCCTCCTGGTTCGAGAAGGAGAGGAAGACCGAACCACCGAACCACCGTAAGCGAGATCAAGTAATCGCTGATACAAGACAGCTTGGTCTTGAAGCCTGGAAGCAGCGTGCCTAGAACCATCTGTGGTTGAGGGCAGGTCTTTCACAAGTTCAGAATTCTCCATCGGTAGGCGGTTTTATAAGTACGTAAGTATTTATTCCAACTCTCCCCTGTCATCGTTGAGCAGCTTCTTCTTCGAATGGAAAGGGCTATGAAGGCTTCAATGGTTGGGTCGTGGCACAAATTTCTCCACCAACAAGTCTGCCGAGGCGGGCGTTGAATTACAGAATGAGGTGGTTCGACCAAGTCCAAGAACTCGCCTGGTTACACTTGGATTAGAGTAGATGGCGAAGTATCAATTAGCCTGGAGATCTCTGGTGCGTGGGTCACCCCCACGACTCCTTTAGTGGATCGCGTGGGTCAGAAGATGATGATGATGACTCAAACTTATGGTATTTTTAGGATGAGGAGCATTTTCCTATCCGTTTATGTGTAACGTTTTGGGGGTGAAAATAAACCTATGAAAAACTGACCACTAATCCGCCATATCAGTCTCGAATAAAATAGACGTCGTCGCTCCATGCTTGCAAGAAACTGATTTTCCTTATTCCTAATAATTCGTGTGTTAAACATAAACGACAATTCTTTGAATTAGATTGAGTGAATACATATACTTTAGGAAAATACAAAATCTTTATACAGAAAAAGAAGCCAGCGGATTGATCCCCAGTTCCAGGAAAAGAATTCAATTTGAACGACTTCGATGGTGGCGAATACGTTAATAATAATATTTATATAAAACAATAATAATTAATAAATTATTCTTGCCCCAGTAGTATAGTCTACAAACGGAAGAGCGACATCTTTTAATTAAATGGGAGGAAAAAGATTGGTGTCGTACTATTTTTGGGTAGCATATTAAGTGAGACTTCATAGAGCTAAGACTAAGTCCATTCCGTCATTTTCGAAATATGCAAAATTGTTTCACTTAAACGGAACTCTCACTCAACCAGAGTTCAATTTCGTCTTGCAAATCAAAATTACTTCAATGACCTCAATGAAATCGCGGAGGATGGCATTCATTGACTTTACTAAAACGAATTATAAATTAATGTCTTTGAGATGAATGGTAATTACACGTTTCGAAGTTAAAGCCATACGAGTTAAACAAACTTGTAGATAAATCAAATCACTAATTCTCAAGTAATGTCATTCTTTCCATGGCACACAATACTTTTTCTTTTTCTTTCTTTTGCGTAAGGATTCGGAGTGGACCTGAGCCTCAACCAACCAGCCGCTCTAACTAGCACGAACTCTGGCTAGGACCCATGTCGCACGCCAAGTTGGATGAGGTCCTTCTCCAACTGGGTGCGCTACCTTAATCGCGAGCGTCCTCTGTTGCATCCACAAGTTCAGAGTCGAAGACTCTTCGGACCGGAGCGGAGTTGCCCATATTTCTTTTGCTTTTGGTTACGTCCAAGAATGTGGGAATCTTCGCAAGATGCTAGTAGCACGGGCTATTGGCATGCACGATTCGCAAACCCAAGTACTCGATTTTGGAGATACGAGACAGAGGGAAGAACTATCGTGTCCACATTTGTGTAGGTATTTTCGATGGTCACCGTGTCCAGACAGGAACTGCTTCAGGTGGTAGTTACAGTTCCCTGTCGGCCCAAAATGGTGAATCCGACCGAAAATAACACACTGGCTCTAAACGGCAATAGTAAGACCAGTACTGACTTATGGAGTACTTGTGTGGTGGAAGGCACTACAAAAACAGCAAAATCTAATCAGAATAAGTAGAATACATAGATCGGCATGCATCTGTATCAGATGTGCACTCAGATCAACACCCGCGGCGGCCCTCGAAATCTTACTCAATCTCCTTCCCTTGGACATCTACGGGAAGCTTATTGCCACTCATGCTGCATTAAGGCAGATAGAGTGTAAGCACTGGGGAAAAGTCCACATTAAAGGGCACATGGAGATACACCATAAGTCGAAGATCCCCAAACAATCGGACTGTATAAGACTGTATGAGGACTTCGAAATTAAGCACGAAACGGTAATCCACTCGAGAACAAAATGGGATGAAGGAAAGGTGTGCAACTCCAATGTCACGGAAATTTACACTAACAGATCCAAGTCGGAAAAAGGCTCGGGCTCTAGTGTATACGCCAGTTCGCCGGAGCTAGCAGTAGCCATACGGCTCTCGAACCACTGCAGTGTTTTCCACGTAGAAGTAACAGCTATTCAAGAGGCAGCCCTCCGGTTTTCAATGACCCCGATAGACGGAAGCGGCGGCTCTGGGAACATCATCGATCAACTCTGAGATGGCAAAACTCTGCAGTCTATCTCTGAGTAAGATAGCGGACAGATGCAACCTTACCCTGTGCTGGGTCCCTGGGCACATAGGTATTCCGAGCAACGAAAGAGCCGACGAATTACCAAGAAGGGGGCGAGTCTACCACTTTTCCTACCTTACCCCCAATGAGAGCAATAAAAACAATGCTATTTACAGACGCCACAATCAATACTAATCGTAGATGGGCGGAACTGGACACCTGTAGTTCATCGCAAGCGATGTGGCATACACTAGATCCATCAAAAAAAAAGCTTTCCTAGAATTGGTCAGGAGAAACATTATTATTAAAATATGTGAATAAGTTTGTAGGTCCACCTTCCTTAGCTTGCCACTGCATTAGTGATGCTGCCCGCTCTTCTTTTCTTATTTGTTTGGTCGGCTGCCGATCTAGGGTTCGCCTACGGTGCACTCTACAACATTTCCTAAACCTAAAACCGCTGATTGCCCGGATTGCACATAATCTGTAGACCGATGTTAGGATCAGCCTCGATTGTTTTATTGCTAGTGCTCCTGACCAATAGGAGCAGCGTATAAGAGGACCGAGCTGAATACTCTTGCTCTCATATCCGGCACCGATGCTCGGAATCACCTAAGGCGTTGGATCCGTAGACGCCTGACGGAGCTCATATCGCTGTACAGACCCTAAAGTCTGTTCAAGAACCGTTGCAGATTGTTCATGCCTTCGTACGGTACATCAGGTCTGGAAAGATCAAGGTCTTATATAAATGCAACATGGTTGGTTACCAACTTCTTAATAGCCATGTTTGATATCATCCCTGCATTGAAAGAGGAGTGTGCTTCTCTCCTCGAAGCCAGCGTCCGCAAAAGACCGCATAATCAAGAAGACAGCAAATTATGCAGGAATTTAATTGCAGAGTCTGTTTATTCAATCGCATCGCTGCCTTTAACACAAACACACAAGACGACGGCGTAAGCTTCCGCTCTTATATTTTTCCACGACAACCTTCCCTCGATGCTCCGTATTGATTGGTGGTGACTCTTTTGTCCCCCGAAATTTTATTCGGTTTCGTTCTTGTTAATTTAATGAACGACAGAAAGGAAAACAAAACAACGGAATAATTCTCTGCCTCCCCACGTCATATTCTCTGTTCGTCATTCCGTCGTCCGTTTGGCGTTCGTCACCCCGAAAAAAAAATATATATATCAGGGAATCTCGTGGTCGAGGACAACCATTGGATGAGGTTTGAAAATGCCTCGTTCGTCCCAAATCTTATCGGGTTGCTGCCGCTTTGTTGTCTTCACCACGCAAATGGGTGGCATGGTGTGGGAGATGCTCGCTAATGGATGGAAACAATGGATGAGGCTTGGGAACGGGACAGAACAGGCGGGATAAGCTAAAGAAAAAAAAAGATGAAGCTGACCCCTTCCTTGAGAATCTCGGGGGGAATGGCTCATCGCGTGCTGGTTGGGGAGGCACAAATTTCGACGCTGTAGTCCACTTTTGAATGGTTAAGTGGGTTATGAAATTTAAATTAGGACATGCGTACCTTTTGCTCATCATGGTCTTTATGCAAACCTCACTCCAATCAGAAAATCAGTTAAAGGCACTTTGATAATAAGTATTTCAAGGGGTCGTCGGTAGTTATTGGGAAATGCTTCAGTAACGGAGACTGAAGGAGACGGATTTTAGAAGCCATTCTTTCATATCCTCCTACGAACGCGAAGGTGAGATCAAGGTAATACAGAGGTACACTATTCGCTTGGTTCGAAATTTGAACAGATTGAGTAAAGGAGCTTAGTACAAAGATATCTTAGACGGCAGACTACGATGTGAACAATGATATTTTGAATTTTTCAAAAATTTTCCGAAAATTCACCACGACTCAGCCTCAGCTTTCAAGACCAGGAGTTCTAGTCAGAAGTCTGCGCGTTTATTTACCATTTACAGTGGACGTCCAATATAACGAATGATATAATGCACGCCCTTTCATTCACTTTAAATCGAAAAATTCATTAAATCGATCGTCGATTTCGTACCCGACTTTGCCCGGGTTTGTTTCTTCAACCGATACTTTACCCGCATTATTACCGCACTTTTTAATTTAAAACAATAATAAGACTGCTCGAACCAGAACTCAGATAAGAATTTGAATTTTCTTTTGTCATTGATGCCTATCCCAATCTCTCATTCACATCCCTACTCATAATGAGTACAATTCGTTGCCTGTGTGCATACATGTTGAAGTTTGAATTATCAATGTGTGCTGCAGCAAAACGGACGGAAATTACGGTTTTTTCTCAACCATTTACACACAACGTGGAGGGATATCAAGCGATTCATAAAAAACAAAGTTCTTGGAAATCCCATCTATGTAACTGCGCGCGATGTTCACTTGTTGTGCAAATTGAGGTCAAACTTCATGAACCACGAAAAAAATTAGCCTATCTTGTAACACATTATGTAATTAGTCTAGCTCTGAAATTTTATCTAAATCTAGCCGATTTATCCGTTCAGAAGTTCAATATTCACAATTTCAGCAAAATTTAATGATTTGTGTTTAGCTGTGTATATGTACATACATGCATAGATAGTGTGGGTATGACAAAATAAGAAAAGTGCGAAAATGTTTATTGTTTCCTTTTCGTTTGGTGACTCAGGCAGTCGTTCGTATATGTTCGATTGAGACGTAGAAAAAAATGATGTGTGTATATATGGAAGTTACAACACACTGGGGGATGGTTGATATCCACGACTACGCAACTTGAAATGGTTTCATACCGGATTGATGCAACCACTCTTATTTTGAGGATTTTATTCCCGTTTAAAAAGTGCTCGTAACTTCCGAACCGTATGTCGTACCGACTTAAAAATAATGTCACATTCAACATCAAAATTTTAGAATGATATTTGTTGAAAATTGCAGAGCTCTGCGACGTGTAGTTTCGGAGCCTTTGTCGGTCAGATACACAAACTTTCTGCTTTATAGTTAAGATAATAATACAAGAAAAGAATAAAAGACTTATAAAGAAATAAATGTACATATGTATTTATGGAAAATAAAAAATCCATCAGAAGAAAAAGAATTAAAAATTAAAATTTCATAGAAGAGTCTTTGATATTTCTTTGCTTTTTTCTTCCTTCCAGGCTCTTCTGAACAGCCTCCTCCAGCAAATTTCTTAAGCAAAGAGGCTTTGAATAATCAATATTGCCAGGAAGGTTCTGCTGGGTATTATTTACTCAATTCGAATTTGTACTGTCAACAATTGGACAGTCTAACTTAAGCAGTTGCTCAGAAGCGGCCAGTTTTGGGAAGAGGAATTGTGATCCATCTGGACAACGCCATAACACACTCATCGATAGTGAGTCCTTATCTATCCACCTTATAGTCCGGACCATACACCAAGTGATTACCATCCGTTTCTGTCTATGGCAAACGATTTTGCTGTTAAAAAGTTCGCCGCATAAGTGGCTGCGAAACAAGACTCTCCCGGTTTTATGATAGATGGATAACGATATTACCACCAGTGTAGCAACAGATGGATCCAAGATGGACATGCCATGTAGAGTGCTGGGACGACACTGCTCCAGCCCGAAGAATCTTCGACTCCAAACCAGTGAAAAAATGCAATATAGGATGTCCACGGGTGCACACAAGTATAGAAGGACCTCATCCAACTTGGCCCTCGAAATTGGAGGCAGCTGGTTGTGCCAGCTGGAGAGGCATGTTGGTTGAGGTCCAGGTCCACCCCTGATTTCAGCGCCATTAGAAGTTTACGGAGGGGAATAGTTCTGTGTGGCCGCATAAATGAGCCTATCTTGGACCAGGTGTGATAGCTAATTGCACACATCCACCTGAACCTGTGCATTTAAAAATTTTAACATCAATTCCATAAAAGAATAAATGTGAAAGCTGTATTCTTTCGTTTTTTGAGGTTTTCAGATGACGATACTTTCCAGAAGCAATATCAGGACCACCATTTTGATCGTCCCATAAACTAAAACTAAATTGAATTAGCAAGGTATCCCTCCGGTCACTTAGAGCTCTTGTGTTGGCTAGCCACCCAGGGTGGCAGTTTGATTTCATTTCCCGATAACATCATTAATATCGACTTGTCCTCATTTAATGTCAGATCTGCTTTATTTGCTTGTGTGGTTTACTTTTTGCTTGGTTCTATTAGGAATATGAAACTATCCCATCATAATGCCTAAGCACGTAATGAATTTTATTTTTAGAAGTATAGACATTTGAAATGAAACAAAGCACATAAAAAGCGTGCTAATGGCTATCATATAGGCTTTAATGGATAAATAATTTTATGGCATTACTGTTTAAATGTGTGTTTAGTAATATGGGCATCGCGGGTGGCTCTAGTTCTATTTTCGACAACCAATATGGACTTCAGTAAAGCTGCTGTGAATGAGTGAAGTGGTTTGGATGTAATTCTCTTTGAATGATGAGGGTTCAGAAAAGCCTCCTTAAGGACCACTTCTAAGGATTTCTATAATACACTTCTGTAGTTTCACAAGGTATAGATTTCGTTCTATTTTGTTTTATCGCCATATAGTTTAAAAGCTTACGTTTTTTTTGCAATCACATGATTATTTTCATGTATTCTCATTGTTTTTAAGAATGCTAAATTGGTTTGGCACGATTTAAAAAATAAATAGTTCTGCACCGATTGAGGCGCCCTGATTTAGCGGTGCCGTTCCCCAAATCGATAGTACAGACTAGATTTTGTATGAGTTGCGTTAGGCAGGAACATTTTAACAAAAGTGTTCGACCTGAAGTTACCATCATGATCACTCGCACGCGCTGTATGTTTAGAGCATCCGGTGTGGGACGAGCAGTAACGTTTATTCGAAGGTGCGCACGTGTTCAGCCTACCAAAATCTTTATTTTGCATATGTTACCAATAAAGCTAAGGCTTCTCGACTGGATGGCGTTTTTAGAGCGCCTGCCCCTGGTTAGTGCGGTCCCCGGTTCGAATCCCAGTGAAAGCAAAGTTAGTACGCTTTTATGTGGTTGCTGTTGGGATCAAATTAATTGGGAAGTAGTCAATTAGTGGTAGTAGTCTGACTATGGGTATCACAATGGACCAATATGGTCTAAGTGTGCTGGTGAATGGACTAGTAGCTCCCCTACCTAACCTAACCTAAAGCTTCTCATTTGTATTTATTTTGTAACTACATAGCTATCAGTCAAGGGTAACTTTGGCGTACCGAAACCTGCTGATCCTCCTTTGCTTCTTTCGTATGGCAAGAGAATTATCAATCGAAACAAAAAAATCGTACATTTGGGTGTTCTGTCAACATCAGCGCACCGAAGAAAATCCACATATCAAAAAATTTAGACAGAAAGAGAAGACAATACGAAGACCATACAAATCTGTATAATTAAAGCTTAAACCCAGAAATGAACAGAGATGCCAAACTTGTACCTTTCTTGCCCCTTCAAATTTGTTTATAACGTGTTCTTAAGCCAAATTGACCAATCAGAGGACGTGACAATATTTCGTGAATAACTGTCAAAAATTCATGAATGCCTGCCAAAAAAGCACTCAAATGCGTCGATGGGCTAGGGGGCAATCATCTGTGAAGTCGGCTATCTCTGTAATAATTCATTTCTGCTTAAACGCATAGAATCCTTTGCGTGCGTCCTGTCAAAAAATTTCAAAATTTGCCTTATGAGAGGGAGAGACACATCAAATCCAGCCCAAAGTGGAACCCAGTACGACCGATGGAAGTGGTCAATTTTTAATTTTCTGCGTTTGGCAGATGTTCCATGGTTGCTCTTTATGTGATGGTTTTTACTATATTTTATGAATGGAAGAATTAGCTTTGTTTTATTAAAATTTTTTTGAATAATTCCTAATAATTCAGGAATTTAAAAATTTCGAATAATATTAATAATAATATGGGTGGCGCTACAGTCCGAGGCGGACCTGCGCCTAGCTTCTCAGCAACCACGTGTGTTGTGCGTGCTATTGTTCTTTCACGAGTGGAAGGGACCTACAGTTTTAATGCCGACTCCGAACGGCGAAATTGCGAAGCTTTTTCTAGACAGGAGTACTCTTTGAGCATTGTCAGTGACTCGAAAGGTGGAGCCGTGAATTATTGAAATTATCAAAGGTGGTAAATTCGGGTATCGAACCTGGCACCCTCTGCGTAGGAGTCGACGCACTTACCCACTACGCCACGGCGACACATAAAAATTTCGAATGTCTTAGATTAATACAAGAGTGGTCATTAAGCACCTCCTTCCAATCCGGCAACTACGATTTTTGTGGATTACAAACGCAACAGATTCTATGGATATGGGCCTTTAAGGGTGATTCATATGAGCCGCGAACTGCGAACGTGAACTTTCACTTCTTTCGAGAACCCATTGCTCTCTGCGAATGAATGAAGTGTCAGAGTTTGCGAAGTTCGCGATTCGTAGTGAACTGATGGCCCTAGTAATGAATGGCCCTTTAGGTGTTCAACAACATTCAGAGCACCATCGTTCATTCCACACTCGGTTGTGTCATGTGTGAGGAAGGCAGAAGCAATACGTTGAGAGATCTTGTTAATTTCCATTTCGCTTGCGGCGGTGCTAGTTTACTGTCTGTACCACATACATAAAATAATGCGGATACCTTGAAAGTTATCGGGTCTGTCGGTATAGTGGGTTGATGCGTTGCCCATGGTTTTTGCAGGTTCTGTGTTCAAATCTGGCTGGAGCAATTACGGCACGATCTTTAGCCAGCTGTCTCCAACTGCGCACACCAAGTCGATTGAGATCCTTCTCCACCTGGGTGCGCCATCGATTCCGTGGGCATCCTCTATTGCGTTGTCCCTCAGGTTGAGTCGAAGATGCTTCAGGCTGGAGCAGTGTTGTCCATGGATCCGTAGACGCCTGACTAGGCTCATGTCGTTGTACAGCCAGTACAGTTCGTGGTTGAATCTTCTTCTCCAATAACCATCAACGCAAACAGGACCAAAGATTGAACGAAGAATTTTTCTCTCGCACAGACCAAGTGCTTCTTCATCCGCTTTTGAGATTGTCCATGCTTCCGCACCATAGACCAGGACAGGGATGATTAAGGTGTTATATAATGTTAGCTAGGTCCTTCGAGAGAGGACTCTACTACTCAATTGCCTCTTGAGCCCAAAGAAACAGCGATTGGCAAGAGTAATTCTGCGTTTCATCTCGGTACTGGTGTTGTTCGTGCTGTTCACTTGCGAGCCGAGGTAGACTAAGTCCTTCACTACCTCGAAGTTATAGCTGCCTATGGTGACGTTTTGGCCAAGTCGTCGATGTTGTGTGCCCTTTCTCGATGACAGCATATACTTCGTTTTGCCCTCGTTCACCGCTAAACTCATTTTGGCCGCCCCCGCTTCAATACCAGCAAACGCTTCATTGAAGGCTAGCTGTGTTCTGCAAATCACGCCAATGTCATCCGCGTATGGTAACAGTTGTACGGACTTTTGGAAGATCGTGCCTCTTGTGTTAGCATGTGAGTTCTGCACGATCTTTAACATCTTTTCACACATCACTCAGGACATAGATTTTGGTAAAGCAAATTTGCTCATCAAGGCAAATATAAATTAATAATACTTTAATATAAAAAAACCTTTTGTTCCTCTGTAAGGAATCTTTTTGTATTACAGGAATTTTTTATTACAACACTTAACTTAAAGAACAACTTCTTCGGCTCACTGAATTCAATAGACTGAGAAGATAAAGACTTAAAGTTGCTTCTCTTGTACCAAGCGTCTTCCGAATTTTTTATGCTTTTTTGATAGGATGGCGTGATGTCAATTTCTGACTTTCGGAGTTAAGTCACAGAGCTTGATGGCGTGATGTTGGTTGAGCTTTCGTTGTTTTTGTTTACTTCGCCTTATTGATGATGAAAGCAATAAAATAAGTAGACATTATGTATACTCAAATATATGTAAATACTAGAGTTGTACCGAATAGTGATTTGACCGGATACCGGATAACGGATAATCGGCCGGATATCTGCCCAAACTAAAAGTATAATAGTTTGGTGGTCTGATACTCTAATGACACCGGTACAAGTAAAACCAACTTAAACATGTTCATTTCATTACATTTTCCTACCTATATTTGACAGTACTTATATTTCACAAGGAAAACGGAAATTAATGGCCTTTTTCTCGCATACCTCTGTGATGTGTCACTAGTCACCACTGCCCCACTAAAGGATGGTGAGATTTCGTGTTCTGAGCACAACCTCGCAACGTGTGAGTATCACAAGAACCGACAACGAGCTTGACTTCTGTATATCTGAAAATAGTTAGGCTCGCATGGAATAGTGTCTTTAGATAAACTTAAACACCAGTATGGAATTTTATGAGCAATTAAATGGTTGTTACAAATATATCACATGGAGATATAAAGGGTTGAGGATAGAACAGTCTACAGCAATACTCCCTTAGGGCCTTTTGACATCAAAAGAATTTGTAAAGCTGTTATTCGTGAAATACAGACGCCAATGCGTTGGAAGAAGAAACACTACATGCCGGAAGAGATGAAGCGGACATCTTGTAGATATCCCACCTATTTTTCCACACCGTTTTCCGTTGCTACAAATTCATAGATAGTTCGTATTCTTATTCATAGTTTATCCTGCTGTCGGTTATGAGTACATAAAAAATACGGACTAAAGGCAGCCACAGTTTAGTGGCAGTGCATTGATTCGTGATGGCCGCAAAACATAACAACCAGCGAAGGATTGACCCTC
This sequence comes from Eristalis intricaria, assembly GCA_964034865.1. Classification (NCBI taxonomy): domain Eukaryota; kingdom Metazoa; phylum Arthropoda; class Insecta; order Diptera; family Syrphidae; genus Eristalis; species Eristalis intricaria. Next base: position 24,240,914 of record OZ035874.1, read on the forward strand.
AGATCAGATCACATTTTGTATCACATTTGCTCAAAATTGTATCCAGATCCCACCCAAAAACTTCCGTGAAACCATTTCCACCCCAGCATCGAAATAAAATTCATTTAAGACATAAAATATATGCTCAGTCATCATTTATTCATCGTCAACAAAGAAACATTTAACAATTTAAATAATCCATCTCACTTTCCACTCAGGTATGTGCAGTATGAGGAGTTCATTGAGCACAGCTTCAAACGGTAGAAGTTGTACTTCATCAGGTAGTTAGCTTCGATGTTCTGCACGGTGAACAGGATGAAAGCGATGACTAGAACCAAAGTGAACAAATTGGCGAACATGATTCGAATTTAGTTTGATTGAAGCTTGATGATACTCAGAAGGCAACTGATACTGATGCTTGCACCGCGTCGATCTTTTATACCCCAGCGTTTCCGCAGCTGTCTTGAGTGAACTTGAAAAGATTTGATCAAGACCAAGGCCATGTAACACGCTGTTACACCGTTTCCAAATTGCCCAAATGTTTGTCAACGCTGCATCTGACATGTGGTTAAACTTCACCGAGTGAACCCCATTAAGCCAGCCACAAGGTAAGCCCGCATAAGAAACGCAAACAAAAATGTGAAGTGAATTAGAAAAAGCGGGGGAAAAAGAATCTGTGATTAAGTACCAGGACCAAAGTTTCATGTTTCATTACGCCATGAATGCGTAATGGACATTCCTTTGGAGCGACCACAAGAACGTGCACCTAATCCATCTCGCTCGTCATTCAAGGCTTTTCGATGGTTGCCTAATTTAATCTTGAATGGCTTCAACGAAACTAAGTACAATGGCCAAAGCAACGATGCCGTCGCGGTGGCATTCATGGTGAGGGCAGAGCGGCGCGGCGCGGTGTGGCGGTGAGTAACGTTCTTTTATTCCTCTTTTAAAATTCATCTATTCATTTTTTTTTATTGGTGGTGTCCTGTCACCTACTTACCATGGTCACAGGGAAATACTTCATCCACCTACAGTCTACTACTGGGAATCCTTAAAAGTGCCCACCTTCAGTGCGAATGCCCAAGTAGGTAGGATTTCTCCTTCGTTCAAAGTAAGTCATTAGAAAGTTTCCATCGTGCGTCCGTGGGTCGGTGACTGAAGTTGGTTGGGGCGACTGTGAACTTAGAACAAAAAGTGTTGCGATGGCCGGGAACCCATTTTGGAAATCCTCCCGCAAGCCAGAGAGGACGAAAGTTTGTTGGTGCTTCAGTCTCGTTTTTCTTCTTCATTTTTGTTTAATATTAGGAATAGGATAATGAAAAAAAAATATATAAGAATCCGAGAGGAAGAGAAGACGAAGAGAAAGGGAAGAAGGAGAAGATGAAAAAAAAATGCTCTACACCAGCGACCAAAGTGATTAATCAAAGGACATTGTGTCCTTTATTTCGTGGAAGTTTTCTTTTTCTTTCAGCTTGTTTTTTCTCCTTGCGTTTTTGACCGGGAAGTCCTAAGAGTTCGTCATCGCATATATATATAGGCTTTCTTTTGGTTAACCCACGCTGAGTGGGGACTCGGATTTTGGGGTTGGCTGTCCACCATGCTTGACGTTGGGCGGTACTGTGTCACAGATTAAAAAGTTTTAAATGGAGTTAGTCGATAAGAGAAATTAATGTCATTAAGGTACCGCACACAAATGCACAGCGCCAAGCCAAGAGGAGCGTCCGAGCGGCCGTTGGAACATCCAACGTCTAATGCCCTCATGATGAAGGATCATAATGACCAACTGGAACTTGGAAATTAGTTAATAACATGAGAAGGGCATGGAAGTGGGTGAACTGTGGTTTCAGCTTATTGCTCAAAAATTCCATTATCACGTCAATAATTTTAATGGATGCTTAGTCCTTAAATAGAAGGGAATGACTCAAAGCGGATGAGGGTGAATTCAATTTCGCTGAACTCAAGCGATGTGGAAATGTTTCACTTGGCTCGGTGGGCATGGAGCTACCAATCGAAGGTTCCTTGTTTTTGTGAGGCTAGCAGAATCTGTGTCAAGGAAGAGCCCACTCTTCAACCAAAGCCAATTGGTGGCTGTTTTTGGGTCAGAAGGACAAACATCTCGTGAACGTGGTCACTGCCAGAGTTGTGAGCCAACCATAATGAATGTACATAGATTCAAGTCCATATCAACGTCGAACGAAAAGTAGCCGTGATCATCGCCATTTTTCAATGTGCCCACAATTGTTCCTGAAAACTTAAGCAAAATTAGTACTGTGAAAGCTCCTACAGTGGTACACATTCGTTTAAACGAACTACATTTTTTGAGAATACAATTGGATAACTCCGTGGGAAGGAAAAATGGTGCTTGTCATATAATTCACTTGTGCAGTAATTAACTGCAGTTAAAATGTTTTTATTTTACAAACTATTACTTTAACAATTAAAAAATCAATTTTTAATTAATTTAATGTTAAAATTTTTTTAATTTAATGTTAAAATTATCAAAATATGCATTCAATATTTAGTATGTTTGCAAGGATTGCCCAAAGATTTTGATAGGATTACAATCAGGACTACGTGCTGGCCTATCCAACAAAGTGATATTTTTTTCGAGAAACCACCCCTTTGTTTCTTTGGATACATATATTGTCAGCAAAAATAAAGTCTTGTGGGTGATGTTCATCTAAACAAGATACAAGAACATCATGGAGCAATTCTTTGTACATCCGGAAGTAAATTTTTTGTGGAGACAAAGCAAAAGGGCAGTTTTAAATTTTAGGCAAAAGCACCGCATACCATAACACTATCACCACCAAAATTCCGCTTTGACCGGGTCACACTTTTCTTTGAGAGATCGTGCCAGTAGCAGCGGGAGCAATCTGGATGCTCTAAATTAAATTTTGTTTCGTCTGAAAAAATAACATGTTGCCACTCCACTGTCCAGTGCATGCACTTCTTAGCAAACAGCAATCTTCTCTCATGGTGTGCAGCGGTGAGCCTTAGTTTTCATGCATGTTTTACCATTTGACGGATTTTGATTCACGAAGAATTCTTGCAATATGGTGTTTATAATAAGAATATAATGATAATATTAGTTGCGCGACGGGGCGGACCTGGGCATAGCTTCTCAGCAACCACTCGTGTTATGTCTTTCACGAGTTGAAGTAACTTACAGTTTTATGCGGACTCCGAACGCCAAAGTTGAGAAGCTTTTTCTAGACAGGAATACTCTTTGAGCATTGTCGGTGACTCGAAGGAGGTGGAAGCCGTGAATTATGATTCGAACCTGGCACCCTCTGCGTAAGAGTCGAAGCACTCACCCACTAAGCCACGGCGACATGTGTAATTTCTAAATCTAGTTTCTCTTTTTTTTTACAGCAATTTTACAATGGTTCTACATTACATTCTTTGCTTACAGAGATTCGGTATTATTACCATACTACTAAAATATTAATAAAAATTCTTAAATAATATATCACATAAGTAATTTAAAGGAAAAGCCACTTAAAACCTTCATGAAAACATCAGTGTCGCTAGAGGGAAGATAGAGGTGAATTTTCAACTTGATTTCAAAAGTTTAAAGCAACTATGCACCTAGTTCAAAGGAAACAAAGTGAATAGATAAATAAATATATGAAAAAATAAATAAATAAATACATATATAAAAAAATTAATAAATAAATAAATAAATAGATAAATACATAAATAAAGAAGAATTTAGCCGGTTTTTTGTTGCCTCCTCAAATATTCGACCTTATTGGCGGAGGGCGAGCTTTGTGTTGCCCTTTGTTTTTTTCTTTTTTCCCATAATTTTCTCCTTTTTTTAAGAAATTTCGGACAGCTCTCTTCGATCAGCTTCCCTTGAAATTCACAGAGATCAATAAAAAACAGTCCAATCTCATCATTAGGTAAATAAAATATACATCCTCGATCAGGGATACTATGCAAGCTGCTATATCTAAGCTAGTGAAATGGACCAGCGAAAGCGGCCTAGGCGTCAATCCGCACAAAACAGATCTAGTCCTCTTTACTAGGAAGTATAAAATCCCTAACTTTGACCTTTCCACACTATGCGGGACCCCCTTAGTGCTACGTGACACCGCTAAATGCTTAGGTCTTATATTAGACACGAAGTTAAGCTGGAAGTTAAATATCCAAGAAGGTCTCCACGGCTCTTTACTGCTGTAAAAGGGCAAATAGGGGACTGCAGCCCCGAATGATTCACTGGCTATTTACATCAGTAGTCAGACCCATACTGCTGTATGGTTTCGCAATTTGGGGGACCGCAGTCGATAAGAAAATCAACATCACCCCACTCGCTAGTGGTGCGGAGGATGGCTTGCGTATGCACTAGCGGAGCCCTAAAGACTACCTTCTCTGAAGCACTAAACATACACCTCAAACTGCCACCGATAGAACTAATTGGCAGACAGACAGTAGCTAATATAGCGATCAGATTAAGATCGAGATTCTTCGCTTTTACTTCTAAAGTTCCTTTACCACTTTAGAAGCGAAGCAAGTGCCCCTTCTTAGTTTACTTATTTATTTATTTAATCTGCATGTATGGAAGCGCATGTACTTAGCGTACAAGCGCATGTACTTAGCCTCTGTCTTCGAACTCTAACTCTCACCTCGACGTACCATCGACCAGATAGTGGGGCAACCAACCTTAATAGGACGCCTTTGGCAGCTGCAAACGAGACAAGGGGACAGAGTGAGTCTACCAGGGCACATCTCTCTTACAGGATCCCGGCCGAGGAGCTGATCAACCGTTAGGCCGGCGTCATCCACAATTCTGGTTTCCAACGTCATTTCGGTACCGTGGAAGGCTTCTTAAGGCCAACGGCGGCGCTCACAGCCTGGAAGAGGCTACCGACACCGGATCGAATCTTTTCCGGACCTCTTTATCCGGGGGATATACAATGGGACAAGTTCTCCCAGTTGCAATTTGTGCTAGGGGTTAACTTCCTCACCACGTAAAAAAAGTCTAAGTTCAGCAACACGGACCTGCCTCGGATACGAACGAATTTACTGTTGACGACCTCAGCAAACGAAAAAAGGACAATGACTCGCGTTAACCCTATAAGCCTATATAGCATCCAGGAGGTGTGGTGGGATGGGCCAGGCAAAAAAAGGATGAAAAACTGTGACATCTACTTAGGCGATTGCTACAGAGAGCGAAGGCAACGGTTATTTGGATGTGGATTTGTTGTTCGAAGAAGACCTAGGCAAAGAGTCTTAAGCTTTAAGTACATAAGCGAGCGCCTTATAACAATCCGCACCAAGTTTAAATTCGGGAACATTAACCGAATCTAATCTATCAACCGTCAACCAGATTGATCACGTTGCGATCGATGTCAGGCATCCAGCATACTTGATGTCCGAACGTTCCAAGGAGCCAATGTTGACTCGAATCATTTCCAAATTAAGAACTCGGATATCAAGAGAACAGCTAGGATCTTTGTCGATCGAGTCTCATGGAATCCCTCTCTAAGCTCGACTCGATTTCGCCTGCGCGAAGATTGGAGGCGTTGTCAGGAAACCATCAAGCTGCGACTGATGTGCTGGGTTTTACGGGACCACCTAAGAAAAACCCCTGGTTTGACGACGAGTGCAGCAAAGCAAGAAGCCTACCAGAAAACGCTGCAAGAAACAAACTGAAAACAGAGACGAAGGCAAGAGATTCGGCTTCACAGGAGGAAAAAGAAAGAGCACAAGAAGCGCGCAATCAAGGAGATGGAGAGATGTTATGGCAGTATTGATGTCCTAAAGTTTTACCAGATGGATTGGGAGAGGTCTGCCGGGATCACTAGACAACTAGTAGTAGAGTTGCAGTTGATCGGAGAATGTGGAAGGAGTCATTTCTAAAGACTGTTATACGGCGAGGAACACCCTAATACCACTGTCAGACAGAACTCCACACAGTGGACGACGATCGATGAGAATTCTGTCCCCCAGACCTAGACGAAGTTAAGATAGCGATATCGAGACTAAAGTCGAATAAAGCTGCTGGTGCAGACGGTATCCCTGCAGACCTCTGTAACGCATTTGGAGATGAGCTTGTATGATATACGCACAAACTCATCTGTAACACATGGTCGGAGGAAAGTATGCCCAACGAATGGAATCTTAGCATCGTTTGTCCGACCCACAAGAAAGGAGACCCTTCAACTGCGCCAACTACTGAGGGATATATGACATGTCTAGTCTGGCGGATGACATTGAAGTGATTGGTCCAACACAAAGAGCCAACACTGAAACTGAAGCGGCTAAAGTGGGTCAGGCGGAAAACGAGGGCAAAACAAAGTACACGACTTGGAACGTCACTGTAGTCAGCTATAACTTCGAGGTAGTCATGGACTTTGTCTACCTCGGCTCCGCGGTAAGCATTATAGGCAATATCAGTACCGAAATCAAACGCGTAATAACTTTTGTCAACCGTTGCTTTATTGGGCTTAAGAGGCAATTGTGTAACAGAGCCCTCTGTCAGAAGACCAAGTTGACTCTGATATAGAAAAAATTTCAAAAAAATCAGAATTGAGTACTTTTCGGAACTTTATTCATGTTTTCTAATTCTGCCTTAAGTAATCACGTTTGTCCAGGTCAGATCAGTGTCTTCTACAATTTGAAGGTACCCATTCATATATTCCAGGACGTCGTGTTTTATGTCGTTCATCCCATCTACTGCACCATTGAAATGAAAATAAAAATAACTTACATCTTTACTAGCAAACTACTCAACTTATACGCGTCCGCAACGATTTTGATGCGGATCTGTTTGTATGGAGTGATTCGATTCGATCGGATTTAAGAATGCAGTGAATCTCAATTAACATTACCGAGACGCGGACGATTCACTTCGATAGGATTTCGGAATCGAACATTTTCGACATCGGTGGACGATTCCCGCCGGCGGATTTGGGAATAGTGGTGTATATGCCACAAGACTGAATATATCCAACAGTGCATCTAGCCTATTTAATCTTTTTTAAAGCTCTTGTGTTGATGTCTTCGCGATCAATGGAATCTTTTCGGTATGGGCCGAAATTACTGTCTGGAAACCTAGACACACTAAGACACTAGTTTCCAGAAAGTAATTTCGGCCCATACCGAAAAGAGTACCTGGACCCAAGGTGTCCACTGTGCTGTCCAGAAACTCCACAGCGACTCCATACAGTCATATCGTTGCGAGTACTGATGTAACTAGCTAATGCATCACGCGGGGCTGTAGTCCCCATTTCCATCCTATGGTCTTTTGCAGTAAACAGCAGTGGGACAAACTCCCGAAACCAATGGCGCACACAAGTGGGGAAGGACCTCAACCATTTGGAGACGCTTGTTGGCTGAGGCCCAGATCCATCCGGGACTAGAAGAAGAAGAAGAAGAAGCAGATGAGACAGAGAAATCCCACTGTGCAACAGTAATGTTTTTTCCATACTTAAAATTAAGCAACACGAACGTTTGCGAATGGCGGCTGATCTTGCCTGCGACACTTTCATACCCCGTACTTCACGAGTTGCCAGTTTGAACCACAGAGCCTAAAAAGCATACCTTTCCCGGATTGCTAACAACCATCGCACACGTTTTTGTCTGCTGGCAGTTTTAGCGAAAACAAGCCACAAGTCAAGAAGTTTTTTCTCAAATCGAAGGCATGCGCTCTCCCGATCCACCTCCATCAGGAATCAGATCCCCCCCACTCACCACATCCAGACAGAGGCGTGATGAGCAAATAGGCTCAAGCGAATAATTTCCTGTCATGCCTGTTTGTGACAACATCGGCTTCTGCTGACCCCTAATCGTTCACGGTTCGCCATTAATTGAATCCGCAGCCAGCGAGGTCCGCAATGTAAACAAAACTTTGCATTCCGTGAAACTTCGGAGAAACACTTCAGCGCACAGTTGTCTTGCGTCAAAAGGAAAGTCTCAGTTAGAAAGTTTTCGACAAAGTTTGCCATCGTCGTCTGTTTGCTTGCGGAGCACAAAGCAAATGGGAAACGAAAACTCAAAGCAATGCAAACGAAGGGAAAGTCGCTGCCAACCAATGGGGTGTGTGCTTGCGCGGGGAGCAATTAAAAACTTCCACCTCAGTGGGGACTCGACTGCTCATTTACACCGAATTTAACCTTCCCCACGGGCTATGGGCGGGTCTGCTTGTGTGCTCGGTTCTGTGCCCATCGGTTTTGTTTTTCTGAACCAAGGGCGGCTGTCAGTTGCAATCATCGTTTCTCATAAAAAGGATACTGTCCGAACAATGTGCGTTTCACCGCTTCCCGCGCTTCCTCGGCTGGCGCCCGTTGAGCCTCGGGAAACTGAGTTGATGCCGCATGTGGTAAATTAATCAAATGGCGGATACCCCTAATTAATGATACGGCCGATGAGACTGACACCAGTGGGTCTTGCTGTGCTTCCTCATGCGACGATATCTCGGGATGCCTGCTGTACCTGGTTGTGTATAATTCATTTGTCGTTGTCGTCAGCTACTTGGCCGGTGCTGTCATTGCTGTAGTCGTGTGGATTATTCAAGTGTAAAGAGCTTAATCGATTATTAATGCCGCCATTGATAGGGGTAGTCGGGAATTGTGGGAGGCTGTGCGGGGGTGTGCGAGGGTGGGCTCAACCCCAAATACACAAGTGTAGCGAGGAACTCCTAACAATTATTTCGAAATCAATTAGTGGGACAGCTTTGATTGTTTGACGGCTGACGTGGACCATTTTGTGGGCCTACTCGTAGCTTCGAATTGTAGCGAAATAATTTATCACAGTCACCCTCATCGGGTAAACCTCATCGATTGTGTATAATCGCAAACATCGCAAGTGACGTAAATAATGAAATAACACGTAAGCGGCAAATTAATGAATGCACGGGGATGGTGGAAGACGGAGCCAATTTGCATTGGCACTGTTGAGGTACGAGCAAATTTTGTGAAGGTTTCAAGGTTGAGTCCAGGTTGCAAGGAGCTGTGGCGCGATAACTTTTAAGATGTTTACCAAGTTTGGCTGAGATATAGTGACATGTCTGTGAAAAGCTCTTGGGCCCCGAAGGATTTGGGAACATGATGATTGTTGATACTGCGCTCTGGTGCTGACCTGGAAGACTGAATTATTGGTTAAGGTTATATCGACAGTTCAGTGAGTCGCCGTGGCGTAGTGGGTTAGTGCGTTGAATCCTACTCAGAGGGTGTCAGATTCGAATCCCCAATCTACCAACTTTCATAATTCAAGGCTTCCAACTTGTTCGAGTTACTGACAATGCTCAAAGAGTATTCCTGTCTACATAAAGCTTCTCAACTTCGCCGTTCGGTGTCGGCATTAAACTGTAGGTCCCATCCACTCGAGAAAGAATAATAGCATGTAGAAGCTAGGGCCAGGTCCGCCTCGGATTGTCGCGGCACCAATAGTATTATATTATTATTATTATTATATCGACAGTTCAAGTTGAGTGGGAAACCCGTGAAGCATTGCTCAATCAATCGTGTTCCTCAAGGATCTGTTTTTAGGCCCCTATTTGTTTCGGGACACACGATTTCTTTTCCATGTTTTCATACGCCTTCTGGGCAGTGGTTAAAAACTTCAAGCAACTCTTAACGTTATACATCCGTTGCTTCGTGTGTATCATTGTTTGCTGCATTTACTCGTTCAGGTCGGCGAAAACAAACGAGTAGGAAGGTTCGTGTGTCAAAATAAGTGAAAAAAGGGGCAAAAAAAAATTGTGGCAATTGGAAATATGTAATGAAAATTATGACAATTTTATTAAAGAATATTAAAATTTGAGAGAGCTACGGCAAATAACTTTTGTTTTGTAGTCCCCTGGCTCATTCTGTTCTCTTCTTTCAACAGGCTTTCGTTCGAAAATCCTTTTCTTATACGTCAATTTTTGACCAAATTGATTTTTCTTTTTTTTTGATTCCTGATCATCTTTTTCATTTAAGAACAAGAGTTCGTCAATTATACATAGTTTTTTTTTATATCTCATTTCAAAAATTAAATGTCTTTTCTGTTCCACAGCTACACAACACAAGTACTGAGGTTGCGGCAACAATCGCCAAGTGGCAAACAAACAAAAACACGTTGCTTCGACGATTGCCTCTTGTGTATCTAGCAACAAAGCCGTCGTTGAGCAATTGAAAAATGATGGGACATTGGCTACAACTTCACTGTATTGACTTGGACTGGGTTTGATGTCCCATGAGATGCCATTTAGATCGTTTTCTTCACCTCATCTTCAGTAAGCAAACCACACACGAGATATCTCGAGGCCAGTAGATCCTCCGCCGTCGACTCTAACTCATCAGGGGTCTATATTTTAGCGTAACCAGGCGAGTTTCTGAACTTGGTCCAACCACCTCTACCTCGAACTGTCAACCGGCATTCAAGGCAAGCGTCGGAAGTCATGATAATGGGGACATACATGCGACGTGAGCAGACCATCGAAGTACAGCCCTTTCCGTTCGTTCAGTTTAGTTGCTCAAAATTAAGTTTATCGCGGACTACCTTGTTTCCCGCCCTATCACTGAGAGGAAAAACAATTAAACACTAGAAATTATTATCACTCGGCAAGGTGGTATGTTTCATCGCTCGTGGTGACGGATGTAGCAATTAAAAACGCAGTAGCGTCTGATGAAGATGGCTCAAGTCGCGGGGTATCGACGGCATGTATCTAGCTTTGCTGCAGTTGCAATGGATTTTGAAAAGAATTTTTTCTGGCAATCTGGTACTGGCCTATCTGCCGACCCTCCACCACCGGAAAACAGTAAAGGTAGCCTTCATACCATCGGTAAGAGGGACTTCTCACGTCCCAAGCTTAAGTGCAAACTTCCCTAGCCTAAGTGAAACGCTCATATCTGGTCTGGTGCCCCAAGACCAACCTAGATAGGATTGAAAATCGATCGATTAAACTTATAAGAGCCGACTATATCGCAGAGTCATTAACATCAACATACCGTGCCTTATTTGTCCCTGTTTGATCGCTATTTCAATAAACGATGCTCAAGTAAGCTAGCCAGTTATGGAACTGTCTTCTCTCCAGGATTCCACTTACCATACCCGCCCAGGTTATGCCAGGAATGCCCATTAGTTTACCGTTAAGCCTACTTTCGAACGAACTAAAATAAAATAAATTTAAAGACTCTGGGAGATCGTAAAAGTTATCTTTGCTGTCGTCATCTTTATCCTGGGGCGTGGGCGCAGATCAGGCTCATGTTGCCAAATGTAGCCTTGATGCCCCTTCAACTGCGCCAACTACCGAGGGATAAGTCTCCTTAACATCGCCTATAAGGTCCTCTCTGCCGTTTTGTGTGGGCGCCTGAAACCATTCGTCAACAACCTGATAGGTCCTTATCAGTGCGGTTTCAGGCTGGGGAAGTCCACCATCGACCAAATCTTCACATTGCGGCAGATCCTGGAAAAAACCCAAGAAATGCAGATCGACAGATTGGCAGAACACAGCGAGCCTTCAATGAAGCGTTTGCTGGTATTGAAGCGGGGGCGGCGAAAATGGGTTTATCGGTGAACGAGGGCAAAACGAAGTATATGTTGTCATCGAGAAAGGACACACAACATCGACGACTTGGCTAAAACGTCACCATAGGCAGCTATAACTTCGAGGTAGTGAAGGACTTAGTCTACAACATCGGCTCGCAAGTGAACAGTACGAACAGCACCATTAACGAGATTAAACGCAGAATTACTCTTGCCAATCGCTGTTTTTTTGGGCTCAAGAGGTAATTGAGTAGTAGAGTCCTCTCTCGAAGGACCTAGCTAACATTATATAACACCTTGATCATCCCTGTCCTGCTCTATGGTGCGGAAGCATGGACAATCTCAAAAGCGGATGAAGAAGCACTTGGTAGTTCTGCGTTCAATCTTTGGTCCTGTTTGCGTTGATGGTTATTGGAGAAGAAGATTCAACCACGAACTGTACAGGCTGTACAGCGGCATGAGCCTAGTCAGGCGTCTACGGATTCAACGCCTAAGATGGCTGGGCCATGTAGAGCGCATGGACAACACTGCTCCAGCCCGAAAAGTCTTCGATTCCGAACCAGTGGGACAACGCAATAGAGGACGCCCACGGAACTGATGGCGCACCCAGGTGGAGAAGGACATCAACCAACTTGGTGTGCGCAGTTGGAGACAGCTGGCAAAAGATCATGCCGGCTGGATAGGCTTACTGGTTGAGGCCCAAGTCCACCCCGGACTGTAGCGCCAACAGAAGAAGAAGAAAAAAAATAAGAACACATTGACTACTATTTAAACCTAAAAAGATATCATGAAATCAGCGAAACATACCAAGCAATTACAATGAAAACAGAAAATGCACAATTATACTCGTATGTTGCAGAACTGGTTCTAATAAGTTTGTTGTGAAATTAACCTTAACTCTGTGCGTTTCCGCCTTTAGGAAATATATGTGACGGCCATATTACCCACGTGAGCCATTTTTGCCGCACTTAACATACCCCATCCATTAAATATTCTCCAGATTAAGCCCCCTATGACTGTTCCCAGGTCCCAGGAGCGGTCAAGGACTCTTTTCGAACTACTGAAACAAGCGCATCTTTTGAGGGTTGAGCCTTGAGAAATTGAATATAAAATAACAAAAGTTAGAAAAAACGGTGGGCTAATTATGTTGGGCTAAATGTATCTTTTTTCGAATATGAAGAATCATTTCTGCTGACTGTTAAACGGTGATGAGGACTAAAACCACTGTGAAGGAAAATTTCCCACTCCACGCAATGGAAGATGATAGAAGAGAATTCAGTCCCGGCGACCTAGAAGAGCATATGACAGTGTGCATAGATACGAGCTACTCCATGACTAGTTTTGACATTCCTGCCAAACTCGTCAGGTTGTTGAGCAGGATGATAGAGAAATCTCCGACCTCTGCCTTGAATAAGATTCTATCATGACCAAGTTCAGAAACGCGCCACCCTAAAAATTAACCAACTTAAGCCTCGGTCTCGTTTTGTAGAAGAAATTTCATCAATGGCTTGGTTGCTTCTAAATTTCCTTCCAAGCCTCAAGATAAATGTTGCCGATCGCAAATTGCATCTGAATTCAACGTCAATGTCCATTCGATCGAAACATTTCTTAAACGTTTTCTGACTACATTAACATGATTCCAAAATCTTTCACAAAATTGATAATCCATCCAACTTATCGGGTTCATCTCTTAAAGCCATTCCATTCGCCTACCATTGCGTAAGGACATTATCATGACTAACTGAAAATAATCTGAAAAGTACACTCCACCAAGTCACAATGTATCCCTCCAAGCAACATCACACATTAATAGCAACCTAATAAGTGTGAAATTCCACATTCGGTCCCGATACAGGGACTCCACTCCAATCCCTTCTCGCAACGAACGCACGTACCGCGCGAAAACTCTTCCTAATCATCGTTGCAAATCATCATCGCGAATAAAAGGGAAAATCATAATCAGGGATATGTGCTCCGCCGCCACCGCTCTGTCGTCGCGCCGAATGTGTGCGCTTACTCGGCGGCGGGTGCGTGTGCGACACAGTGACACTGGTGTCTCCCCGGGAGCGTAATGTTTTCATTCTGATTAAAATTTTAATGCACACACAACGCGGCAGAGAAGCCGAGCCAGGAGGATGACTAAGAACTCCTCAACCGGGGAGGCGATGGGTATGCATATGCAAAGGATTTGTGCTGGTGGGCGAACGAATGTGTGTACAAACCAGCCGCCCTTCGTTTGCCAAACAATCCACCCCGCCTGCACATAATGATAATAAATATGCGTGCAAAGTTAAGAAGCGATAGCTACCTTACGCTTCAAGACGACACACGCACCAGCCACGCTACCCCCCTTGACAGTAGCACGGTTACGAAGGGGTTGCATATTACCTCCAACGTGCCTGTGCCTACGTGGCCAAGGGGTGCAGGCGGTAGATGGAGAGAAATGAATAAATGTGTCTCCTTCAGCGCGTAATGAATGAAGTATTGCTTTACTCTCATTTAGGATTCATCCATCCGCCACGGCTTGTGCTTGTGCATGCCAGCCATCCGACGCGTATTTGCCTATTATTATTTCACAATCTAATACAGAGGCGCTCGCTGTGAGTATGCGTGTGTACGCGGCCGCGTTGGGTGGCCATAAATAATTCCACCCCTTGCCGGAGTGAAGGAACCAACGAAAAGCAGCAAAAAAAAAACGTACATTTGTAAAAATTAACTGATGGGGTACGCGAAGCTAAGCAAGGAGAGATGAAAAGGATACCGGAGCCAGAGGATCACACCGAAGCTACACCTCCGGAAGGCACACGGCGCGCGATGCGACGTAATAAAAAAAAATGCTCAGGTCGGGGGGAGAAAAAAAAATTTGCATATCGCGCTTTTTTTTGTTTCGGCACTCGCTTCGTTCTCGTTACTCAGCCACTCACCCCCTTGAACGTGCGGTACCTGATGAATTAGAAATTTCATGCTAAGGGTTGTTTTTTACGAGCGTGAGACACTGGCGTACTTGGCTCAGTTTAATTGGAAGTTGGGCTTTAATTTTGGAAATGTATTCATTTAATTTTTAATCTCCATCGTGAATGGGATGGAATCCGCCCACATTTTTTCAAGCCACTGCGACGACAACATGGGGATGGGCATATCTGTGTTTTACTTGCTTTTTTTTTTTGCTAAAAAGTTGTATTTGAACCGGAATTCGGGGTGGAATTTAAGCCTTTCGATGGGATCGAGTTCAGCCAATGGTTGATGGTTCTGTGGAATAACATCATGCGTACGAGTGTTCGGCGAGGAGAGATGTCGGCGAGTGGTGGAGATGTCGTGAAAGGGTTGATGGCTGCCTTTTTCCATTTTGATGGGTGGGAGCCTTTTAACCCTTTGAGGGATGGGGTGGACAGTTGCGCAGTAGGGTTGCTATCAGTCTGACGTTGACGGAAGTACGTTGCACGACGACCATGCGTACGTATTGGTTTGAGGATTGGGCTGGGATTACTGTGGGACAACCTTGACAAGGCAAATACATAAAAATGGTCTCCTACTCCCTGTTGTTGGTTTCCTTCCTTATGAGTAGCTGGGACCACCCACCAGTGCGCAGAATATTTGTCTGACAGATGATCGGGGTGCAGAAATACAATCAAATCGAATAACATATGATTAGCCAACAAGTGAACGTCTAAAGGCGTTTCTTCCGCGCCTGTGCGTCTTCCGGCCCGGCAAATCGAATATAGAACAAATTTTCATACCAAGCCAAATCCTGGAGAAGACCAACGAGAACGACGTCGTACACGACCATTTCAAAGACGCATACGACAGCATTCATCGCAAGGAACTATTCGAAGCGACGGCCGAATTCGGTTCAAAACTCCTGACTCGAAGGAACTAAATCATGCACTATACAACTCTTATTTTGACAGTCCTGCTGTATGGAGCCGAAAGCTGAAGCTTAGCATATTATATATTCTACGTCGCATATATTTTCCCGTCTGAGAGGAAGACGAATGGAGGAGATGACATGACCGCAAACTCTACTAACTGTTCCAGGATGTGCAACAACGCTCCAGCTCTGAGGCTCTTCGAATCCGAGCCTCCTTATTCAAAATGTAGAGCAAGACCGAAGCGCCGATATAAAGACCAAGTCAACGCGGACGCAAGGCAGCTTGGTGTTAATGTCTGGAAGAAGAGTGCCCAGGACTGTCAACGATGGAAGGCAGCTTCAGCTCAAGCTCTGACCCTCCAAGGGTTGTTGACCTGATAAATAAGTAAGTAAGTAAGTACCGGACAACAAGTTGATGGCGATGATTATGCCACTTTATGTAGAGGCACTTAAGTGGCATTTATGTTTCCCTTTTTTTATTTAATTTTCAGAACAACTTAAATTAGACAGAAATTACTAAAAATCTATCTTAATATCTATCAATTCAAGTTCGCAATTCTATCTTACTCACCCTTCGCGGGTGCTCTAAGATAATCCAACCTAACTTATCTATTTGCCTTTTGGATTCTAAACTATTAAGTTTTTTTTTAATCCTTAGGGCAAACTTTATTTTTAAAGACTTACTGACAAGGAAAACTAAGAAAAAACTTGGCTCTCTAGACATTCTTATTATTACCTAACCTAACGAACTCAACTGGAATTCACACATCAAATCAGTCGCAGAACGTGCTACTAGAGCACTGTGGGCCCGTAGATGTCGGACTTCGGGTCTTTCTCTCAAAATTATTCATTGGTTGTAGACAATGCTGTGTAAGACCCATCATCACATACGCGGCCAATAACATTCCGACAGTCAAATGCAAATAGGTTGTAGAAGGTGCAACGAATTACCTGTTTTGGAATAACAGGTGCCATGCGCACATGCCCCGCAGCAGCTCTAGAAGCTGTAGTCGGGCTAACTCCCCTACCGATCTTCGCCATGAAGATTGCTGCCAGATACGCTGTTAAACTGCGGCTAGAGTACAATTACAAACCAGGTAACCTAACCGGTCACCATAGTATACTCAACTCAATCCCTTATAGAGACATGTTTTGTACAATGCCGGATACCATGGTCAGGCAACATTGTTTCGGGAGTCTTTTTGAAGTTGACATATTGGACAGCGGAAAAGGGACCAAAGGTATCCCCACACTAGACCCTAGAAAAACGGTTTGGTACACAGACACTGTCTGCACTACTAGAGACTAGCCTGCACTACTAGAGACTCCTTTACCATCAAATCCAGGCTTGTTTGGGAAAATCTACAGAAGCATAAGTAACAGAGTAAAACTCAGCTGGATACCTGGCCATAAAAGGAGAGATGGCAATGAAACGGCCTACTCCCTCGCTAGGAAAGGAGCATCGGAAACATTTATAAACTCCGAAGCATTCTGCGCTGTAGGAATCAATGATGGATTCAAGGATTTCCGTACCAATGGAGTCCAGTCCTACAGTGTTCCAAGCCGAAATCCAGGCCATTGAGATCTGCTCCAGACATAATCTCCACAAAGGTATCAAGGGTGCAATAATACAAATATTCTTATACAGTCAAGCAGCACTAAAGGCACTTTCGTCCATTCTCTAAAACAAGTCAAGCGCTGCTATGACGCATTGCAATCCCTTGCCATACACAACAAAGTAAAACTTGGCTGGCTCCCTAGACATAGAGGGGTTGAAGGCAACGAATCCGCAGCTCAGCTCGAGAGAGCTGGCTTTGACTCAGTGCTCATCGGTACAGAACGGTTCTGCGGTGTCAATTGGACGGCAACTCTGATTAACGAATGGGAAAACAAACTTCCAGAACAGTGGTCATGGTCTTAGGCAGTCCAAGTGATTAAGCAGGCCTTTTTCAGATAAGGAAATACTCCATCTTAATAAGGATAGCTTAAGATTGCAAAGAAGCTTTCTTACCGGCCACTGCAGTCTGAAATATCACCTTAACAAACTAAACCTGTGTCAGGAAATGGTTTGTCGGCTTTGCCTCGAAGAGGCTGAGACTTCCTAGCACATCAAGTGTGAATGTCCGGCAGTAATCTGGTTAAGGAAACGTATCTTCCATAGGGAGATGCTCACTTCGATGGAATTTAAAAACTCCACTACAAAAGATTTACTATCTTTCATGAGGGAAGTGGTGGAGTTAAGACAAAAGCACCGGTCGTGGTGTCGTTGCCTACAACCCATGCCGTGGTTGTATACAAAAAAAAAACGTAGCAAACAAACAATTACATACGGTGCAATAGTATGGTCAAAAGGAACCAACCTGATCAGTGTAAGAGAGGTACACAACAAAGTTCAAAAGTTGGCATGCCTCTGTATTGCAGAGGTACCCATACCCAGCCCAACTGCTATCATGGAGGTGCTACTGCATCTAGTGGTTTCAGAATGCGCAAATAAAACAATCGTGAGGATGGCAAAAGAAGGGATAGGAAAAGACAGGTGCTTTACATCGAGACAATTCGATGCACTTGCTAATACTCTTGGCTACTCCAAAGGATGAAGTGATTCGGAAATTCAACTTCCTAAACGAGTTTACCAGTAAGCGCGTCACCAAAAAGGACTGGAGCAATGAATCCATAGTCCACAGACTGAGCAGCAATACGTTAATATTGTATACAGATGGATCAAGAACTGATGAAGGAACAGGGGCAGGAGTATTTGGACCCCGGACAAAGTACTACGAACCCATGGGCAACCGGATTATGCCATGACAGGAACTACACCAACTTCGACATAATAATAATGTTGGGCAGTCGTGACACTAGTCTGCACTACTAGAGACTCCTTTACCATCAAATCCAGGCTTGTGTGGGAATATCTACAGAAACATAAGTAACAGAGTAAAACTCTGCTGGATACCTGGCCATAAAGGGAGAGATGGCAATGAAACGGCCGACTCCCTCGCTAGGAAAGGAGCATCGGAAACTTTTATAAGCCCGGAATCACTCTGTGCTGTAAAAGACCATATCCTCAAGGAATAACTCAGGGAACTAGAAAGAAGGGACCGCCAAGATACATGGAGCATTGCATGACACAGGCAAAAAAAAACACTTGGGTCAATAGGTCAATAGAAAGAGGCTTGAGGCATGTATCAAGATGAGCAAGACAACATCCGTATCCGATGAGGCTTCCTAACAGGACACTGCAGACTCAGACAGCACCTAAGGAAATTAGTTCTCTGCGGATTCTGCAGACAATCTAAAGAAATTCCAGAACATGTACTGGGATTTTGTGAGACATTAGCAAACAAAGTCATTTAAGATTTGAAGTCACTAGAACTGCATATGAGGAGAACTCTTAAGAAAGCAAAGGTATGAAAAGGGGGCACAATAGATCCAAAGATCCGATACAAAATACTCTCAACAATAGTAATAATAACTTATATATATTTAGTTTCAAAAAATAATAAGTCAAGAAATTTGTTAAATGAGTTATTCATATATTATCCAAATCAAGTTCAAACCTTGCAACCGACTAGCAGAGAAAGGCTAGTTTTTCTGTTCAGCAGAATGAATGTAGTGACTCGGGAATATAACAGATATATTTTCGTTTGAAATGCCACTTAATATAATAAAATAGAAAAATTCACTCGAACTCGAGCAGGCCGGGTCGGGCGGGGAAGTTAGTCAGTGTATCGATATATCTTAGAAGTCATATACAATAAACTAATATGGCTTCAAACTTCCGTCAAAAATTCTCCTGCGTTTCACTGCATGAGTGTTTTTTCGATCAAAGTCCAATGGGAAGGGCGCAACTGCCTTTGTGAGCAAAAGGAAATTCACTTCATCTTCCATTCTCTTCCGTCCAACATCCATCAACAGTCTATGCACGAGCTTTAATAGATCCCAATCATGACACCCCAAATTAAATGAAAAGAAATTATTTCAACCACCACCCAACCACCCACCAGCACCAGGACCATGCCGATCCGTGCACTTAAAAGAGTAAGAGCCCGTACCCTCCCCCATCCGCCACCCCCGCAGTATGAAACAAAAACTTTCAATGGAGCACAGTACACAAGGAAATGAAGAACTCGGTTGTCGGTACCCCTTCTTCACTTGAGCGCACAAACGAAGGCACAGCACAATAATTCCTCTTTAATAATTTCTCTCTCATCCACCATCCGTGCACAGTGCGCACCCACACCCACACCCACAGCTACACTGTGACATCAACACAAACAAAGCGCAAGTGAAAAAAAGAAAACCAAAAGATAAAAAAATTATAATAAAAAACGAGCCAAAGGGAAATCGTGGTTGAGATTGAATGGCGCCTTCGCGGTCTTACCATCATTAAGGATAATTCTCGCAACCAAAAACGATAGCAACAACAAACATTGGCGGGCGGCGGTGGGGTTGCTGAAAAGGGAATGAATCCGAAAAAAAAAAAACGAAAAACAACCCCCGCTTGTTTCACCTACATACACAGCGGATTCTCTGAAATCTGCACCCCATCGCGGTTCGCGACATCTTATGGCACACAAAACTCTTCTCGACTAATGGGCATCAGAAACTTTTTGAGATTTCCCTCCGCGTCCCCGTTCCCGTTGTTGTTCCCCCCTGCGTGAGTCCTTCTTAACATTTTCTAATTTCCATTAGATGGCCGACATGGTGCGGCAAGGAGTCATGAGGAGGTTGCAGATGGTATAGCGCCAGAGATAAAGGATACCAGAGAGCGAGGCTTTAAGCGAAGACGAGTAGGCAAAGAGAGAGAAAAGAAAAACCCCGAATCCTGCTTAAAATCCTTTTACAGTGCGAGCACTTAAGCACGAACTCCCCTTTGTCTCCCTGCCCTGACACTCGGCCCGTGACTGTCCACCGAAAATGACGAGGTCCTGCGATGATTTATTCTCGAGAAAATGTCAGCGTACTTCGCCGTGGAGATTAAATAATGAGCGTAATGAAAATAAATAATGGAAATGGAAATTCCACGAAATATGACTATGTCGGGCGAAATCACATCTCCATCTGGGCAAAGCCTTCTTAAGTTCGGTGGATGGCGCTGACTTAAGCGAAACTAATGCGTTTCACATATTTACGAGGACGAGTGCACAGTTCACAAGGTAAAGGGCATCTTTAGGTCATTTTGGGTTTCATCAAGGAGGATTTTCTTCCTTGCACTCTTTTCACAAGTCTGTCACAAGAATGGTTACCATGTATCCATTGGCTATATGAACAGTTTTGAAAAAGCGTAATGCCACTAATAATGGCGCCCGGTACAGAACTGAAAGTCGAAGAACAATGTCTGCAAAAAGAGGATGTTTCCATGTGTTGTGCTGCTGTTGAAGAAGTTTTCCTATAACAGAATACGTAAACTAGCCTCAAAGGATGTCTCATTTGACGCCCTGTCGCCATTTGGCTATTTGCAGTCTATTCATTGACTAATGTGCACAAGTTCACAAAAATACCATGCCTAGAAGCCAACTACACGTGATTCATTCGTAAGATTTGTACCCTGCACTGACTAACTAGGACTACACTGAAGTGAAGTTCAGTGGTCAGAAATCTAACATCGGTCCTAACATCTTTACTTTTCCACCTACTTCTTCTTCTGGTGGCGCTACAGTCCGTGTGGACCTGGGCCTCAACCAATAAGCCTCTCCAGCTGGAACGATCTTTATCCAGTTGTCTCCAGTTTCTCAGGCAAGTTGGTTGAGGTACTTCTCCACCTGGGTGCGCCATTGTTTCCATGAGATACTCTTTGGCCTGGAGCGGTTTTGTCGATGCGCTCTAGCCATCTTAGGCATTGGATCCTTAGACACCTGGCTAAGCTCGTGTCGTTGTACAGCCGGTACAGTTTATGGTTGAATCTTCGTCTCCAAAAACCATTATCGCAAACAGGACCATTGATTTATCGCAGAACGGCTTCTTCATCCGCTTTTGAGATTGTACAGCAGGACTGGGATGATTAGTGTCTTATAAATGTCAGCTTAGTCCTTCGAGAGACGGCTCTATTAATTAGTTGCCCATTAAGCCCAATGAAACAGCGATTGGCAAGAGTTATTCTGCGTTTAATCTCGGTACTTCTGTTGTTCGGACTGTTTACTTCGGAGCCGAGGTAGGCGAAGTCCGGCTACCTCGACGTTTCTGGCGACGTTCTGGCCGGGTCGTCGAAGTTGTCCGTCCTTTCTCGATGACAGCATATACTTCGTTTTGCCCTCGTTCACCGATAAACCCATTTTGGCCACCCCCGTTTTATTGCCAGCAAACGCTTCATTGACGCTCACTATGTTCGACCAATCACGTCAATGTTGTCCGCATATGCTACCAATTGTACGGACTCTTGGAAGAACGTGCCTTGATCTTGCCAGTGAGCTTTACACGAAGAATGATGTTAAAAAAGTCACATGACAGCGCATATGCTTCTCTAAATCGTTTTCTTTTGACATTGAAGCTTTCGGTGAGTTCAGTTCCGACCTCGATGGAGCAACGAGAATTCTCCATCGTTATCCTGCACAACTTGACTTGGCAGGAATGTCAAAACATGGCTATGCACGAGTTATATGTCACAACTTGTCCGCACTACTTCCACCGAGGATTCATTGCATCTATGCACAAGTCTTTGTCTAATTGTCACACCTCATATTATTGTTTTCGCCATTTCCTTGAATCATCGGAAAATAAGTGGTTATGATTTAAATGGATTAAAGCAATGCTAATAAACATAACTATAATTGCGGATGCGTATTGTAGCCAATATGTAAGGGCGGGGGTAAATATGGACTGCCCGTATGGCTGCATCCTCCGCTGCTATGGTGCAGGCTGGTTGAATCTCTGCTTGGTGCTCTCAATGGTTCCAATAACTACGACCAGGCCCATGCGGATGTCTTATGTCAGATGGTGCCTATCAGATGTGTTTACAAAAGGGAAAGGAGCTCCAGGCTTGATCGGCGGGCGACTGGTGTACCAGGAATATGTTTCAGTCAACCGACTCAAAATCGGGGTTGTTCTCTTCACGAGGAGGACGAGGAAATTAACTGGTAAGACCTTACTAAACTAAAAGGCATTTACTTGCGTACTTACCTAATGTGGCGACCTGGGTCTCAACCATCAAACCTCTTCAACTAGCACGGTCTCTAGCCAGCTGCCTCCAGTTTCGCACTTCAAGTTTGTTGAGGTCCCATTATACTTGCGTGCGCCATCTGTGCGCCATCTGAGTCGTCGTCTTCCTCTACTGCGCCGTCCCTCTGGGATGGATTTGAAGACTTACCGGGACCCACCATTTCCATCAGCTCTACATTACCTAGCCATCTCAATCGTTGGATCTTCACGATCAGTTCGTCGTTATATCACCTCCTCCACTCACCATCTATGCAGACACCGAAGAATTTTTCTCACAAACCAACCAAGAGCACCATTGTCCGATTTTGACAAAGTCCATGCCTCTGCGCCATATAGCAGGACTGGGACGATCAACGTCTTATAGTGGGTTACTTTGGTAATGCTTCGTTTGATTTCAGTGCTGGTGTCGTTGTCTGAAGCAATAGCGGTTCCTAGATAGACAAAGTCTTTGAATAATTTAAAGCTATATCTATCCATCGATTGGCTCTGTTCGAGACATCGGTGTTGGGCTTCCTTTCTCGTTCACAGCATATACTTCTTCTTGCTGTCATTTACCGTGAAACCCATCTTCGAGGCGTCCGTTGCAATTCTCACAAGAGTGCGAATGACATCAAGCTACATTCTTCTGATAAAGTCAGTATCCTCGTAGTATCGCAAGTAGTTGGGCAGACATCTGAAAGATTGTTCCTCTGGTGTTGACGTGTGAGTTTTGAAAAATTCCCTGAAGAATGATGTTGAAGAAGTCGCATGAGAGCGCGTCGCCGTGTCTAAATCCTTTTTTGACATCAAAGGTCTCGGTTAAGTCTTTACTGACCTTGATGGAGCAGCGTGCATTCTCCAACGTCATCCTACACAAACGGACGAGTTTGGTAGGGATGCCAAGTGCTTTCATACGCGGCCTTAAAATCGATGAAAATGTCGATACCCATCACATTCCTTCTCTTCCTTCTGGATTTTCTCCAAAACTTGCCGCAGTGTGAATATTTGATCAATGGTGAATTTTCCTGGCTTAAAGCCGCACTGGTATGGACCGACAAGGTTGTTGACAAACGGTCGGATCTTGTAGGCGATGTTCAGAAGACTGATACTTCTGTTGTTGGCGCAATTCAGATGTTCTCCGTTTTTGTGGATCGGGTAAGCAATGCTGAGTTCCATTCATCGGGCATGCTTTCCTCCGACCATATTTTACAAAAGGCATCAATATCAGATTAATTTCCGATTAAACCAACTATTGTTATTCTAGACAGAATACTTTTCTGAAAAAACACATCAAGTCGAAATCGCTCAGGCGCTTAAAGGTTCTTTCGACCTGTAAGGAAATTCTCGGTAAGTCTTGGGGTTTATCACCATCGCTCTTATGCATCGGTAGTTTGGTGAAATAAGGTTTCGCGTAAATACGTAACTGGTCCTTTCACGTTTCACCAAGCTTCAAGGAATCGTTTGACTAGTCCGCATATATGCCTTACTTAGTGCGTCTGTCTAAGGAAGGTAGTGCGGAAAACAAAAGAAGAATATGGCACTGCTGGCTTTTTCCTGGGGGTCGAAAACATTAGACTGCACAATTGGTTTGGTTAGCTTGCGAACTAAATGTTGAAGAAGATGTGTAAGAGGAGAAGTATATGTGTCTGTAGCGACAGATGTGCTTAGGCAGGTAGGTAGGTAGGTAGTAAGTGTCTTTAAAGATGCGCTTAAGTCAAATGGCCAAAGTAGACCCATTGCGGTGGCGTGGTTGTGATGATAGGAAACCAGAATTATCAGTGAATGCCAGAATTGATTAGAACTGGTGTTTCAATGAGGTTACTTAGACTGTAGAAGGGGGTGGGAGAACATTCCCGACTGGATGGCGCAGTTGGTAGAGTGCCTGCCCCTGGTTTGCGGGGTCCCCGGTTCGAATCCCAGTGAAAGCAAAGTTAAAACGCTTTTATCTGGTTTTCAAATCTGGTCCAGTCACCATTTGCCGTTGGGATCAAATTAACGGCGCTATCATTGGAGGGGTCAATTAGTGGTAGTAGTATGACTAGGGGTATCAGATTGGACCAATATGGTCTAAGTGTGCTGGTGAATGGCACTTGCAGCGCCCCTACCTTACTTGAAGTCTAATTAGGATGACATTATGACGTTGCGAGTGCAAGACCTTCATCTTCTTCATCATTTGAGAATAGGCCTAAACTTTTTGCGTGTATACCCAATAGGCAGTGTCCAGTAATTATCCCCACAGCATTGTTAATCTTGGATCTGTTTAAGGAGATCAAGCTATCAGATGAACTTAATGCCTTGCTCAATCTTTACACCACTTCCAGGACAGTTCTGGAATGCAAGTCTTCTCTGAATTTGATAGGTACACCTTGTAATCGCAGCGAATAATGAAGTTAGCAAATATAAATAATTTAGCGATAAACAGACAGACTTGTCCCAAACCCTAGGAACCACCACCGTTGACTCACGCCTTGATAAACTCGAAGCGGCTTAAATGGGTCTAGGGGGGACGAGGGAAAATCGAAGTATATGCTGTCCTCAATGTAGGACATCCAAAGTCGACGTCTTGGTCAGAGCGTCACATTGAGAAGCTATAACTTCGAGGAAGTCAAGGACTTCGTCTACCTCGGTTCAGAAGTAAATATTACGAACAACATCAGTTCCGATATTCAGCGCAGACGAACTCCTGCCAATCGCGGTTTCTTTGGGCTCAAGAGACAATTGAGTAGTAGAGCCCTATTTCGAAGACCAGGCTAACATAAGACCTTGATCATCCCTGCCCTGCTCTATAGCGTGAAAGCCTGGATAATCTCTAAACCGGATGATGAAGTCCTCGGTCTCATCGAGAGGAAAGTTCTGCGTTTCATCTTTGGACCTGTTTGCGTTGACGTTTTTTTGAGGAGAAGATTCAACTACGAATTGTACGGGCTTTACAGCGACATGATCCTAGCCAATCGTCTACGGATCCAAAGCCTAAAATGGCTACGGCTACGCCAATGCGTATATTGTACTAGTGAATTATGTAATACACCCTAATACAAAAATAAATAAAATAAAATAAATGTAGAGCGTATGAGGAACAAAGCTCTGGCTTAGGTTCACCCCGTGCGCTAAATAAAGAGGAAGAAGGATATGGACTTTGCAACATCTGGTTGTTTTCCAATACCTGCTATAATGTAACTAGCTGATCGATGATGATTACTGAAATTGACCACCGAGGCTGGTGGCGTAGGGTTTCATATGGCGGAGAAGATCGGCCTTACTCCATTCACGAAGATGACAGTAGTCTGTAGGCAATTTCTGAGAGAAATTTGAAAGAAAATGAGATTGAATTTAATTACTTCCAATCAACATGATGAGTCACACACACGACCTTGTGTTTGGCACAGATTATCGGGCGGCAAAGTTAATATTTACTTCTTTGAATTAATCTCCAAGTACCATAGTCATCCATCCTCGTCGCTGTCCACCATCCAGTGGGCGACGAAATAATTTACAAAAATCTGTTTACATGATACTTTGCGTTTATTTTTAATTTTGTTTTACCTATTTTTGTTGTTTTTTTATTCTTTTGCCGTAAACTGCCTTTGATCTAAGTTAATGAGTTTTCACCCACTGGCCCCCCCTGCAGCCATCAAATAATCTTGCTACCTGGCAATAAACGTCTTAATTCCCCGAGTTCACTCTCTGCGAGTTGTGTAAACATAATATCTGCTTTGTCCTTCTTTATTATGTCCTTTGAAGTTAATTTTTGAATTCTAATAGCTCTCCTCCAGCGCCACTATTCGTCCCCTGGCTGACGACAACGACGACGGCGATGGTGACGCCAAGGTACACCAATTTTGTATGGTTTCTTTCGTGAAAAGGCTCCGTGGAACGGTTTAGAACGCAACTACTGCACATCCTGTCAATCACAAGAAGCTTAGATGGCGACTCAATTGCGACTGCTTAATAATGAATGACGCACCGAATAAGTGGTACGGCTGAACAGTACAAAAATAGCCTGATGGACTGATAGCATCGTTTTGAGAGCAATTAGGAAATTATTAATTTATCAAGCCTAGCTGGTCGGCTGAGAAGCGCCCAGTGTGCACCACGCACCATTTTAATCGCAACAAAGCGAATCGAATTATATTTCAAGTTTCAGGACGTTCTTCCATTTGTAATCTTATCGAGAGAAGGAAAATACGAGTAATTGAATTCTGACGATTTAAAAGGAGTTTCATTTGTCTCCCGTCCTCTACGGCTAATTGATAGAATTTTTCAGCTCTTAATTCCATCCCACCGTGATGTCCTTCTGAGGGGCCCATGGACGAAAGAGAATTACCCGCATTCTCATTGGCTGTTGCGGAGATTGTTGAAGGGAAGCAAAGGCACGTAAAAAAAAAAATAAAAAATAATTAAGAAGAGGACATACGCCAGGAGTTTCAACAGCGACAGAGGTTGAACGGATGAATGGACACGGCCTTAGGCGATTCCGGTTGGCTGATTGAAGAGAGGAACCCGCATCTCAACTCCTTGTGTCTGCTGCCATCAACAACATACTAACAGCTCATCACGACCGAGTGGGATTCTGTGATAAAAGCGACAAGTGCGTCCTCTAGCTTTCAAGGATGGCTTCGTTCAACTCAAAAAAAAAGTCGCTGAAAAATCAAAGACGACGGAAATTCATGGTTTTTTTTTTTGCTTTCTTGCGTGCTTGTGCTTCGTCGCTGTGTTGGTTGGATCCTCATCAAAATGAAGGGTCGTCCGGTAAATTAATTTGCCTCGAAGCATATCCTCTAAGATGCTGAAACGAAGCTTTTGATGAAGGCAAAGACTGAGGAGTAGGTAAAAAAAAAGCAGACAAAAAACCTCTCTTAACTAAGCAAACTCGAGCGGGAGAGAAAAGGATTTTTTGTTGTTGATAATTTCAAGGATTTTTTTTCCCTTTCAAAGGGTATGCCTTGGCGTGGTGCATGTTTTTCATCGCTCCCGCGCCCATCCTTCCGCCGTGTGGTTGTGTTGTCTTGACATTTTAAGAAAGAACACGGGGCACGGGCGCGACGGTGCTGGTGCTTGGATGGAATATTGCTTTTGACATCCTTTGGCCAGGAGCCATGTTGTCAATGAGCTTTTCTTTTGCCTGTTCTCCACTCTTCAGAACAAAATTAAACATGGCGGCGCAGAAAAGGTTAATTGGGTACTCGAGAGGGTAAAGAACGGAAATAGCTGTCATACTGGATTTCTTTGTAATTTGGGTGGATGGGTTCTGACGCGGAAATTGACGTTGGAAGCAGAAGTCTAGAGCCTGGGTCATGGAAATGCTTGCAAATGTGGATTACTGGCTATATTTCATAAGTCAAACGTGTTCGCAATTAATCCGTTATTAGTTCTCATAGGCACGAGGCTGAAGGAGTAAGATGGTAGAAATTCTCATAATGCACGGCCAAATGGCGACCGACATCATAATGTAGGAGCAGCGAATGAGAAGGCGCCAAAAGGCACGAGGCGACAGATGTTGAAATTAACCCTAACTGACTTTGAGTTCGGTGGTAGATGCATGGACAGACATTATTGTTGAAGCTTAGTTGTCACCCGGACTGTAGACTATAGAAGGTGCGTAGCTGATTAACGACGCAAAATAAGAGTATTTGTATGATAAAACCACTCAAAAGCCCAAACAATGAAGCAGGCAACAGTTTCTGTAAAAGAAGTTATTTTCAGTAATTAACATGACTTTGTTCGCGGTGGATCATGTACTACCAGTTTAGGTTTATTAACAGTTTTGAGTAACGTTTACAAATTGATGTATTCTCCACTGACTTTTCGAAAGCTTTTGATAGAGTACATCACACTGTACTTTTGGCGAAGGTTGAATTATTAGGATTCCACTTCTCTATGCTGAAGTGGTCCTCGAATTATTTATGTAATAGAAAACAATTGGTAAAGGTCGATAGTTTGGATCGCGTAATAGAAGTAACTTCTGGCGTTGCCCAAGGGAGTCATGTCGGCCCGATGCTGTGTATGAATGATTTTCTTGAAATATTTGAATTTTGCAAGGTTTGATTATTTGCGGGCGACTTCAAAATGTTTGCAAGCATCACATGTGTTAATGACTGTATTCGTTTTCAAGTTGAAATATA
This sequence comes from Eristalis intricaria, assembly GCA_964034865.1. Classification (NCBI taxonomy): domain Eukaryota; kingdom Metazoa; phylum Arthropoda; class Insecta; order Diptera; family Syrphidae; genus Eristalis; species Eristalis intricaria. The sequence continues at coordinate 24,269,492 of OZ035874.1, forward strand.
TAAATTCTTAGAATGGTGTAAAGGAAATGGATCAAATATTAATACAGTGGACTTAGGGAGAAGTCGAATTGCCACAGGCTAACATAATTTGTTCGAGTTAGAGGGAGTTCGATTTGGAGGGAGGTCTTTTTATGGAAAATATAGGGAAATGTACGTAAAATATGTCGAAAAACTTCGAGTTAAAGAGAAGTTCGACTTAAGGAGAGTTCGAATTAGGGAGAGTCCACTGTATATCTAAATGTAAGATATATACAGCGCACCGTGTTGCAGCGCCACTGTTGATTATTTCATCAATGATCTTAGGCTACTTTGTCTTGATGAAGTTAAGGATCTAGGAGTCAAATTTGATAGCAAATTTCACTACATTATGATTTTGCCAAATATCTAAATTTAGCTCATGTTTAGTGTTTCGAAAGCGGCATAGTAAAGACTTCTGAGAAAAGTATAGCCTTAAAACTATACACTGCTCTTTGAGTCAGGCCGCATTAAGAATTCTTCTTTATTTGCCGCTACAGTCCGGGGTGGACCTGGGCTTCAACCAACAAGTCTCTGGCTAGCTGTCTCCAGTGTCGCACGCCAAGTTGGTTGAGGTCCTTCTCCACCTGGGTGCGCCACCTTAAACGCGGGCGTCCTCTGTTGCGTTGTCCCACGGGTTCGGAGTCGAAGACTCTCCGGGCAGGAGCTGAGTTGTCCAAACGCTCTACATCGCACGCAGAGCTTTTCTCTCGAAAATACCAAGGACTTCCTCATCCGCTTTTGAGATTGTCCATGCCTCCGCGCCGTACAGCAGGACTGGGATGATCAAGGTCTTGTATAAAGTCAGCTTGGTCCTTCGAGAGATGGCTCTACTACTCAATTGCCTCTTGAGCCCATAGAAACAGTGATTGGCAAGAGTTACTATGCGTTTGATCTCGGTACTGATGTTGTTTGTACTGCGGAGCCGAGGTAGACGAAGTCCTTGACTACCTCGAAGTTATAGCTGCCCATTGTGACGATCTGTCCAAGACGTCGATTTTGTGTGTCCTTTCTTGATGACAGCATGTACTTCGTTTTTCCCACATTCACCGCTAGACCCATTTTAGCCGCCTCCGCCTTAATGCCAGCAAACGCCTCATTGACGGCTCGCTGTGTTCTGCCAATCACGTCAATGTCATCCGTCATCTATACGGACTTCTGGAAGATCGTGCCTCTAGTGTTGGCGTGTGAGTCTTGTACGATCTCCTCCAGGATGATGTTAAAGAAATCACATGGCAGCGCGTCGCCTTGTCTTGAGACAACCAACTGCCCAGAAAATGTTACAAGGACAACGATTTTCGGTTCTGCACGTGGAATGTTAGGTCCCTTAAAAGACCACGTGCAGCCGAAGAACTCGCGGAGGCCCTGGACTGCTACAAAGCAGACATCACCACAATCCAGGAAGTGCGGTGGAATGGGCCGGGCAAGAAGAGGATGAGAAACTGCGACATCTACTACGGTGATTGTAACAGGGAGAGGCGCTTATTTGGATGTGTATTTGTTGTTCGAGGCAGACTTAGGCAAAAAATCTTAAGCTTTGTCTGTAAAAGCGAGCGCCTCATAACAATCCGCATTAAGGCTAAATACGGGAACATCAGCCTGATTTGCGACAGAGGACAAAGATGACAACAGCAAGGATGACTTCTATGATCTCCTGGAAACGACTTACGATCAGTGCCCCAGCTTCGACTTTTTGAATCCAGCAATCGAAACAGTGCTCTCATAATGGTCAGACTCGGTGATTAACATGATTTTATGGACATTTTCGACAATTCAAGAGCGTGCTGCATTTGAGAACGAAAATATCGGAATGCCGTTCATAGAACCAAACCTGAGCATAATTTACTGGAACAGTATCTGGCTCAAGGCTACATTCGGCAACATCGGCTTGATCTGCGCCCACGCCCCAACGGAGGATAAAGATGACGACAGCAAAGATAACTTTTACGATATCCTAGAAGGAACAAAAAATGCCCCAGCTACGACACCAAGATCGTTCTAGGAGATTTTAATGCAAAGCTGGGTAAGCGGCAGAAGCCAAAATTGATTTCTTAATTTGACTGATCTTTAAACAGTCTCCGCGAGAACCAATTTCCCTAGCGATGTTAAACTTCGGAAAATATATGATTTCTTAAATTTACACCGTCCTTACCTCTTTTGGACCACATTATCCTGTAGAAGCTTACTGTTTTGATTGTTGCTTCATTTTTGACATCTAGTAGTGTACCCAACATTCATCAACTGCTGCGACACGCAGTTAAAATTAACTTGATTTGCACTTGAAGAGTTCCGAATTATCTCTTGAAATAATCACCGAAATAAGACGCGGCGCACATCTTAACTAAGCTTACCAGAAGCCCCTTTTTAGAATGACCTCTTTTTTCGGGTATTTGAAATGAACTAAACCTAAAACGCATGAGTACCTGAACTTATTGAATTGATCGGAATTTGGCAACTCTATGCATTTAAAAAAAATACGATCTAACGACGAATTTAATGAGAGAATGAGAGATAGCTGTGTTTTTTTGCAAGCGTATATACGCTTAAATTATAAGTGCACAAAAAAACGATCTTCGGCGCTTAATAATTCATCATAAAATCTTGGCAGCACCGACGATATCTATACCATTGTGACAGTCACGGGGTGGAATCGTGTAAGGTGAGAGTTGTTCGTTAATGGGCACAATATTCGGTTTACGATTGTGTAGCGTGACCATCACTTTAAGCAAAAACACTTAATAATTATAAAAATAAAAGTTATGTTCATCAAATGAAAAGAATCGATTACGAAACCTAAGCGAAATGTATAGCAGATGCACTCTGGGTATACCAAAAGTTGCATACTTATGGATGCAATAACATTTAAAAATGATCTAATACATCAACCATACCTACAAATGCAAGCCACATACTGCAACCTAAGCAATGAATGAACAAATTCAGGAATGAACAAATTCAGGAATGAACGCACAGAAAATAATGATTGGAAGCATTGTTTTTATCCGCACTTATTTCATAAGCGGCGATTGATATGATGAGTAACTTATGCCGGACACACAATACTGCGCTGCGCCAGCCGACTTCATGTTACGATGACTGCGTTGACGCACTCATTTGAAATGATTTTTGTCGTTAAATTATTTTAACACCCCTATTCTGGCAAACCTCAGTGATGTGTTTTAAGTCACAACTACCTCACAAGAGCTTGGTGAGTCACAAATTGTGAGGGTTTTGTATTCTGAGCAAAACCTCACAGCTTGTGAGCATCACATGAACCGTCAAAATTGTGATGTTCTCATGAGCACATCACAAGGAAAAATAGCAACAAAAGAACTGTCACACACAAGGAAAAATAAACAGATTATTTTGGCGTTTAGCTCATCTGCGAATGCGGCCCAATAATTTGCAAGAAATTCGTATAATGGTCCAACTGCTCCCCGGATGTACGCTGATATTTTCTTGTTGCTGCAAAATATTCATTATTAATAAGTACTTATACATATTTCATTAATATACACAATATTACCTTGTTCGCTACGTTCTGCCTTTATTTTGTAAATGCGCTCAGTAAGAAAAAAAAGCGCGAATATAATAATTTTCAAAAAAAAAAACAATTTTTGACATGGCAACGAATTCACCTCACCATGGTGACTATTCTTGTGTGTTTTCTTGTGAGGTTTTCGCCAGAATACCAAATAGCTGAAACCTCACAAGGTAGGCAACATAATTTTCGCCTGACTGACATTCGTGCGTTGTGACCACATCACAACCAGAATAGGGGTGTTAATCAGCCTTTTTCGTTTCTTAAATGACAGTTGATACAAAATACTCTCAATTTGAAAGAAAACTCTCAATCTTAGAGAAAATCTCTCTTACAGCGCCCCAGTCTGTCAAAAAATATCCAACATATTGAATAATGACGTGTGATGGACTACGTTTTACGTTTTATTACGATCCTCTCAATCTCTATCATTATTCACTGACGCAGGTCGACACTGTATTTTGTGATGGGCCATTGAATTATGTGTGAAAGCCAACGCCAGCGCAAACGCACTATTGTGTTTCAGGCATTAAGCAGACATATGATTTGTTCTTAGTGTATATTACATGCAAATTGAAATTTAATCATATATACGTTTGCAAATAAACACACCTAATTCAATGAAAACTATTATTTCTTTTTTTTTTTTATTAAAAGTTAGAATTGACTCATTTTAATTTTAATAAATAACTTAATTGTATCATCTACATACAAGCCAGTCCAAAGCAGATGACACCGAGATCGTTTCGCGTTCCAAACGGCCTGTAATGGAAGCTTTCACGGCGATTGAAGAACAGGCTAAACGAGATCGTTTTCGACTTTTCGACTGAAGACAAACGAAAAGAGATTTGTGCTCTCGGCCAAGAAACGTTCCATCACACACCAGCAAGAATAAAACATTGCAGATATTTAAGAAGTTTGTATAGCTTGTTTAAAACGTGGGCTCAGAACTGCAGCAATGCGACTTTAGTCGCAATTTTACCCTTTTTTGACGACCAGAGACCGTGACACGACTTTTCAAAAATACCACTTTGACACTTTTTCTTGCGACTTTTAGAGATTCTAGAATCAAGTCAGTATCCTTTGTGGATTCTGATGAAGACGTACAATATGCAAAATTAGTTTGAAAAGGAATTATTTCAAAGGATGGGAAATGTGTTTTCCGTCAAGATCTGGACACAAACCAACCATTCTGTAATGTATGTAAACAACTATTTCCGAGGCTAAGGAACCATTTAAAGCACAAAAAACATTTAGAAAAAATTAAATTTGTCTTAAATAAACGAAAGACTAAGCATGATATGAAACGTAGAGAATGCAGAGGTCACTGGTCTTTGTATGCTCTGAAAAAAAAACATATTCATTAATTGGATGTCGAACCTGGTAAAGTAACATGCAACCTTATACCCGGACCCGAAAATTGCTCAACCTGTTGGTCGATTTATTCTTCAAACAAGAAGTTTAATCAGTTGATGGGGTAGATTTCTATAACAATTCATTACAATTTAAGTTTGAAAAGATCTAGTCGGATGTTTTTTTTCTGCTTTACGTAACCGTGGTAAGACCAAGGCATTGAAAATTACATTCTCTATTTGTTTATTGTTTTTATGGCAACTTTTAGTGCTCCGTGACATTTTTTTTGTTACATTGTCAAATTTTCAAGTGACAACCCTGATTGAACTCTACAAATGACACACGCACAGTGGAGATCCAAAATAGAATTGTCCTTGGCAACTGTTGCTGCTTCAGTTTGTAGAAACAACCCGGCTCACATTCCTTGGCTCGAAAGGCCAATCATGCGTCTTGTAAATTATGAAATAGGGAGTCGAATGCTTAAGAATAACTAAAACAGCGATCCTGGTTGTCTGTGGCTTCTAAAGGAAAATCCTGTATCGGATTGTAGGCTTCTGAAGGTGAATGACGGAGAAGACATATTCGCGATCTGTACCAAGATGGGAATGCAGTCTGGAATATGAACATCCGTAGACTGCACTGGCTCATTTACATTGAGGGAATGAACATTAACACCCCAGCTAAGGGGGTCTTCGAGTACCAGCATCCTCGTTTGAGAAGGAGAGGAAGACCGAATAACTGACATAAAGGCCAAGTCATCACGGACGCCAGTCAGTTTGGTCTTGATGAAGTAGTTTATGATGAAGGTTATTGCTCCGACTGAGGCCCCTCATGGGTTTTAGGTTTGATAAATAAGAAAGCTCTGACTTGAAACTATTATCCTGTGGACTGCATTATTGACACACTTGCGATGGTGTTGATGTACTTCGCTTACCATCTGTCGTTGATCAATGTTTGCATTTTTTTATTTTTTTAAAGTGTGTGACAATGGTGACACCATGTTCCACAGGAAAAATCTGTAAAATCAAGAAAATAGTTCAAGTCATGCTTTATCACGAATGAAGTCGACCAACTAAATGTAAATAGGAAAAACAATTAAACGCCATGATTGATGTAGAAATTAGCAACAGATCAAAAAAGGGGTACGTAGCAGTCAATGATGAACTAAACGAGAAAACACAATTTCACAAGGTGCTTCCTGCAATCCAGCAAAACGCTCAGGCCCAACTCGATCGCGGGAAACCTCCACCACCCATGAGTATGGGTTTCATATTCCCCTAATAGTTTTCCATGACAAAGAACTAGCTGCCAGTATCATAGCCTGATGGCACGTTTCTTTTGCATTGTAATGCAAATAGTCACAGTCCCGTTGCGGAGTGCACCTTTTCGAGTGCAAGGAACGATCCTTTTCGCAATTATTGTTCCCCAGTGTTTTTTTTTTTGTTCATCAACATCGCACGGGTGTATTTTTTTAGGACCAACACGCGCCAGGGTCTAGTCTGATTTTTTTGTCATTCAAATGTGAAATATTAAACCCTTTCCAACATTTTTTTGAATCTGATTAAAAAGAATCTAAATTTGCATCTCACCACGCTTACCCTGTCACATTTTGGTTGAGAAAAAAACATCCTGAGGGTGACGTTATGGCGCGTGTGCTGTACGATTGTATAATTGCCCCTCGATTGTGTCCTGAAATCCTTTTGCTCAGGAACAAATGTCACCCCAGAGATGTTTTTCAGAACGAGTTTTTTTTTTCGATTATTTTCGGTACTGAAGGGTTAACAGATGCATCGCTGGGTGTACAGTTTTTTTATTTGCGCGTTTTTTAAACTTTTTTTTTTGCTGTGACCAGTAATCTGAGGAAGGATTTCTTAATAAATTAATTATTCTAATAAAGTTTTTTTCCTTGATAGCTGACGATGCTCATGGGTCTTAATGAATGTCGACTGAGAGGGTGATTTTTTTTAAGGTGTGTTTGGGCTTTTTTTTGAGATGGGTGTTTGAGCCCACATTTTTTAGGATCTGTTTGCTTTTTTTGTGGGCAAAGATTTTTTTGAAACTTAAAACGACGCAGCTGCACAGCCCTGAAGTCAAGTGGGGAGTTAAATGGATTTCGTATAGTGGATTGGATTCGTGGGGGGTGATAAATGAGCGTTAGGGGTCATTAGCTTAGGGGTGAGTTGGTTTTGGGTATTTTTTTTATCTGTAACCAGTTCTATTTGATAAAGGAACGTCTCTTATGACTCGAGGCTCGGGGAGTGTATTGTTAATGGCTCCATTAAATATTTCCTGAAATGTCTTATTTACTCAAGCTAGTTTATGTTAATATATTTCTAGGAAAGTTTTGAAGTCTTACTCCTAAAGTAATGTTCACAACGTAATTTGAATCTGAGTTTGCCTTTAACGGACACATCAGGCTTTGCATTTGTATTGAAAACTGTGGTTATAGCGTGGTTTAGTCTGGCAGAAAAACCACTTCCACATTCGATTCATAAAGATTACCCTCCTACCCATAACTTTTGGACACCTTTTATTGCCTAGACACACACCATAAAGTCTTAGCTTTGACGTGAAGATCGTCCTTGGTGACTTTAATGCAAAGCTGAGCAAGAAGGGAATCAGCGCAGTCAGAGAACATAGCCTACACAACATCGCCTCCAATAACGGATTTAGGCTGATCGAATTTGCAGCGGGGCGCAACCTCAATATAGCAAGCACACGGTTCCCACAAACTCTCCAGATCAATCCACCGTCAACCAATTTGACCATATCGCGATTGACGAGAGACATTCCAGGAGCGTTTTGGCTGTCCACCAACATTCATTCGAATCACTATCTATGTACAGCCAAACTCCGAATGAGGATTCCCCGGAAACTGCAAAATTAAAAAAGTGCTGCAAGGAAATTTGACGTCACAGGGCTACAATCGCAGGAGATCGCCAGATAATTTTCCGATCGAGTCTTCCACATAGGACTCACAAAGTCCTATGCCGCCGACATCAAGTGCGAAAGACAAGTGGCAATATTGGTGAGAAGCCAGAAGAAACGCCGCAACTGATGTGGTAGGTTTCACTCCCCCACCAAGAAGAAAACCCTGGTTTGATGATGAGTGTCGGCGAGCACATGCAGCCAAACAGGAAGCATACAAAGCGGCACTGCAAAAAAAGAATGAGGGCTGCTTGTAAGCTCTACGAGCAAAAAAGAAGGGACGAGCTCCGACTTCTCCGGAAGAAAAAGATGGAGCATGAGAATCGCGTGATGGAGGAGATTAAGGGATGATACTACACGAGTGACTGAATCTTATGACAAACACTGAACAGAAGTCTGCAGGGATAAGGATGGGAACCTAGTAGTGAAAATACAGTCGGTGCTGGGAATATGGATAGATCACTTCTGCAGACTTTATAACGGCGATGGCGACCAAAATACCGCTGTTCGGCAGAATAATCCATCCACTATAGGCGATGATGGACAAAATTTCCGCCATCCCGACCTAAGTGAAGTTACGACAGCAATCGCCAAACTAAAGGCCAACAAGGCTGCTGGTGCCGATGGACTGCCTGTCGAAATTTTTAAGCTTGCTGCATACGCTAACTCACCTGTAAAATCTGATAGGATGAAAGTATGCCCAACGTATGAAATCCCAGCATTGTTTGCCCGATCCTAAAGAAAGGAGAACCACTAAACTGTGTCATTTACGGAGGGATAAGTCTCCTAAATATATCGTATAAGCTCTTTTCTGCCATCATGTGTAAGCGCCTGAGACCCTACGTCAACAGCCTGATTGTTCAATATCAGTGCGGGTTCAGGCCAGGCAAATCCACTTTTGACCAAATATGAACATTACGCAGATCTTGTAAGCCAAAAGAAAGACCAAGAGATTCAAGTCGATACTAACCATCCATCTATCGCGTATCTAAGGCCACGTATGACAGTGTTTATAGAGACGAGCTGTACAGCGCATAGTCTAGTTTTGGCATCCCTGCAAAGCTCGTCCGTCTTTGCAGAATGATCATGGAGAATGTCCGTCGCTCCCTCAAGGTCGGTAATGCTTTTTCCCAAACCTTTGATGTCACAGAAAGGATTGAAACAAGGCGAAGCACTGGCATGCGATTTCTTTAACATTATTCTCGAGAACATCGTGAGCAACTCAAATGTCAACACGAGAGGCACGATCTTCCACAAATCTGTGCAGCTGCTCGCATATACCGATGCAATTGACATCATCGGAAAAACACAGCCGGCTGTCAGTGGGGCGTTAGTGAACATCGAGAAGGAAGGGACGAATATGGGTCTTGCGGTCAATGAAGGAAACACAAAGTATATGCTTCCTACGAAAGGAGTCCACCAACAACGACGTCTTGGACAAAACTTTACTATAGGCAGCTATGAGTTCCAAGCAGTGAAAGACTTTGTCCAACTAGGCTCCGAAGTTAAAGCCACCACTTCGAAGTTAAAACGAAGGATACCGCTTGCCAATCACTGTGTTTTTGGGCTTGAGAAATGAAGCCCTCTCGCAGAACCAAGATATCAAACCTCGATACTACCAGTCCTGATGTATAGTGCAGAAGCATGGACACTAACCAAAGCGGACGAGGAGATTCGTGGTCGCTTCGAGAGGAAAGTCCTTCGTATCATCTTTGGTCCCGTTTGTACTGATGGTGTTTGGAGGAAGAGACTGAACGACGAATTGTACAGCGCCATCGATCTGGTCTCTCATCTCAGATGGCTAGGTCATGTACAGCGAACCCCGATGAACGTGCATGGATGGAAGCAACTAGCACAAGACCGTGATAGATCGAAAGACTTTTTGGCTGAGGTCCATGTCCACCTCGGACTGTAGTGCTAGCCAAAGAAGAAAATTAACCGAATACGAAACATTGGAGTGCACACTAGGGATGTTCGATGTTCACATAACATCGATGTTCAGAGACCAAATATCGATGATTTAACACCGATGTGATGATTATGGTCGACCACTTTCACCCTTTTCGTCCTTTCGTCTGTAGTAATGTGTGGCCGACTACTAGCACTCAATTTAATGTGAATTTCAGTCATCGGCCGTTGATGGCCGAGCACTATTTTGATGAACTTATATGTGATGATGTCCTAAAAAATATAGGGTGTGATTCTTGTCCTCCGTCATTCCACCACAAATACATTTTCTTGAAAGTACTGTTATGCAGTTGCATCAAACTCTGGTTTTGTTGGCAAAATTTGTGCAATTCTAGATTATTTTTTATTGAAAATTTAGCCGTAAATACCTTTTTTGAAGCTCGTTGTTTTAAGTAGGTATGAATGAATTTGTTATCGTTTTTTTAAACATTATTAATCTCTTAAGCTATTAGTATTGATTTGCTTTAACGTAAATAATAATTATTTACAATTATTATTTATTACAAGATTATTAGAAAGAACGGAATTAATGAGGTACCTTCTGCCCATGCTTTGATACCAGCTTGGTGTTTGAACGAACTGTTGCCAACTTACTGTCGTTTTCATTGATTTTTTTTACTTTGTTATCAAAAATAAATAATTACTGATTATGTAATGTTTTGCTTATGAATATACTCTTAAGTTTTTTCTTGGAATGTGTTTTATTTATTGATTGATTCGACCTGGCCGATTACTAGCGCTTTTGATGCCGACCACTAGCCGACCACTGACTTTTCCGTTATTTTGGTAGTTTCTAAAAACTAGTACGTGCTAAATTGAAAATTCTTTTATTCATCTATTAATATTTCGTTCTTGCATTCAATAACATATTTTAAAATTTTTTACATAAAATACTTTAGCAACTGGACAAGAGCAAAGTGAAGAAGAAGTTAGGTGGTGGACCACTAGTGCCTTTACCCGAGATAAATTTTTACCCTAGTAATCGGAATAATATAGATTCTTTTTATGCTAACGGACATCGATGTTTTGAGTTCGATTATTATAACACGTTCAGCTATCGGTGTTGAAACCGACATCAACATCGATGTTTTGCCAACATCATACATCCCTAGTGCACACCTTGACGATGAGATTTTCACCTATTCAAATTTTTCTTAATATTAAGTCGTACAGAAAGTCGAAAAGTGTGTTTAACGTGAATACTCGGCCAATTATTGGCAAACTTCACGATGGGCCTACCCACGATAACAGAGTCAAATTAAGCGTTGACCACCGCCCTGAGGAAGTATTTACCACCCCATTAACAATTGAGTGACGCTTAAGGGCGACCACAAACCTTGCTGAGGTCGAGACCTATCTAACACCTCTAGCATCCACAGATCCTGGATGTCCGCCGAGGGCCAGTAAGTTAGAAATAGTAAAAATGTTCGTCCAACTAGTTTTAACCATTTTTGTCTAGTATGTAAGTCTGAATGAATTTCCGAAATAAAAATGAAATAAAAAAAAAACAAGATTTTCACCTACAAAATTTTCGTAGCTCTAGTCGAGGTCGATATTTGGGCATTTTTCCACTGCCGGACTAGGCCTTTTGGGAGTTACAAATGAAAAGACCAAAGGGACTCAATGAGTAAGGCAAGACTAGTCTTGCAGAAAGCTTAGGACCCGGTCAGAGAGTCAGTTCCGAGCAGTCGAAGCAACGAAGGATGCTCTTCTCTTTCAACCATCAACAGCAGCTGATTTTTTAGACAACATTCTACACTGCCTACTTACCGACCCATTCCCATTGAGGAGCCAACAGCACTCTATCGTCCATTAAACCACTCCGCCCCTGCTGATAGTCAATAAAACTAAATTTTCACTTAAGTCCGTGCTGAGCTCCATCCCATCCACTGGTGTGCGTTGACAGAATACGAGTAGACCGGAGCGTCAACACGCATTTCATCGTAAAAATCGCGTCACATGTATTATACAGTACACGAAACGTCTGACTGACATTTAAACACGTCACTTACGACAATAAAATGACAATTCGATGACACTCGGTGGATGCTGTTTCTCACTCCGACAGCCCCACGCTCAGCCTTTATGACGGCTCGCACCCCATCAGCAGCGCATCACAACACCCAGCCAGCCGAGAAAGGCAGGAATAGATAATGTTCGCACATTTATCCTGTCATCCCTGTCAGCGCAGAGACACTTCTCGAAGCCTCCATTGCACTGCAGTCACTTCCCGCCACCGTGCGAGGCCTTTTTTACAATTTGAAAGCATTTCGCTGTACTCCGCTGATTCAACGTGGCAATAACACTGTCTTTTACGCACCTACACCGAAAAAGTCCTTGCCATGCGTGTGTTATGACACACAAGCCCGAGCCCCGGCAAAGGTAGACAGGAACAACATACAAGAGGAATCCTTGTGTGACTACCAATTAATTCTGCCGGCAAACCCATTCCACTCCTCCAGCCCCCACTGCTGGTGGCTGGTGTAGTAGTCACTTGGAAGCAATAAACAAAAATGTCATCACAAAGTGAAAATAAAAACGAAGTCCTTTTGGCAAAAACAAAAGCGAAAACAAACTCCCACTCAGGCGGACATGGCACCCGGGCGAACAAACACATCTGACACACGAACACGCTCACGCTCATTTCCACACTATTTCGAGAAGAGTTGGCAAAGATTCCATGCGGGGGGTGGTGGTCAACCAAACACTCCGGACTCCACTCCAGAGCCGGGGAGTTGTGTGGCATCCCTAATGAGAAATTAACAACTTAATTAATTTCATTGCAATATATCTTTTAAGGATGATCTTTATTAGGTCCTGTTCGGTCATTAGATTTATATGTATACGTACTGTCGGATGCTTGGGTGGCGAGGGAGGGACGCACACTCAAACTTTTGCTGTTCGTCTACTTTGCCGGATGATGGTGAGGTTTTTTTTTCGGTTTATCGAACAAGTGTGAGACACAGAGACGAAGAGTGGGTTGCTGGGAGCGGGAGAAGCAGAAAACAAAGGAAAAGCTTTCCACACCTACAAGTTTAGCCATTCATTTAATCACTATAATCTCTCCGAATTGCGATACTGATTCAACACGTTCCCATTGAGCTCATTTGAGGTAATCGGCGGGCGGATGAGAAGAACTTTACTGGGCGCAGAACCTCTTCCATTTGTTGGTGGGAGGAAGAAGTGAGTTTGTGTAGTGCGGAGGTGGCAGTAACGATGACACTATCAATTGCATCAGTTCTTAGCTGAGCAGGAGGAGTTTCTGATGGCCTAGTTGGCGAGATCTTCTCTGTAAGCAATCTACAAACATCCACTGGAGCTGGAAGAACTTGATTTGTACTCGTCTCTCAGAGCAGAATGGAGGCGATTAATGTGCGTCCCCATCAGAAGGTTGAGGAATCCTCTCGTGACAAATCCAGTGAAGGGTTGAACATGAATGGAAAGACGACATCGAAAAAACTTTGGGGAAATAATCTATAGAGAAATGACAGATGGATAATCATTTCATTTTTCTTATTCATTCGGTAAAGTTAGTTAAAAACCGCTAACTTGGCTTTGACACCACACTCGGCCTTTTACAGATGACTTAACAATCTTGGCTCATTCTACGCCAATGGGACTACACTAATATGTAGAATGCATTGAGCACGCATTCTAGAAATGACCATGACATCTGATTTGTTCACGCTATCATATCCAACATAGGATCAAGATCACAAAACTATCGAGTGCGCGCTGGTGTTCCGTACTTGAAGATGTGGGGACAAATAAGTCAGTCTAGTCTAGTCAGTCAATTCGAACCATTCCCCGTCTCGGCTGCTCTGCAACATCCGGTCTATATATGTTCATAATGAAAATGCGAGTTGACCAGACGCATTCCTTTAGCACCGTTTACCCGCACACAGCTTCTACAGTTTGTGTATAGAGACGGAATGCCCCTCGAGAGAGGACCATCAACCACATACTCTAGCACAATGGTTCCCACCTTTTTCAACAGCATGCAGCATACATGTTGTATGCAGTTGATTGCACTGGATTGACCACATCAAGCGTATGTACAACACTGGTCCACCGAAGTGGGTCCTTCAATCCGAGCTTTCTGGTTCAAGATGGAAATGAACACAGAACATCCGCTAGAAAGACCAAGTTATCGCGTACTCCAAACAGTTTGGTCTTAACAAATGTCCACAGCACCGTCAGCGACGGAAGTTAGGTATAACTCAATCTATCTAATCCTGGACCCTTATCCTTTATAAATGGTGGGCCAAGTAACGCCAAACAATGTTAAACAGGAATAACTGATAAAGAAATGGGTTCTGGGATATACAGTGGCGAGCAAAACTGGTCGGATGTTTGTCAAACCTAAGTTCATATTGTTGATGAACTTGTAAAAATTACTCAATTTACTTCCGGTTTTCAATTATTAATTCTTTGTTTGTTACTCTCATCATTGAATAACATGTAATAAAAACAGAAATTTTTTAGAAAAAAACAAATAAAAGTCAATGCGTCAAGTCTTGCACGTAATTTATTTTATCGTTATCTTTATGAAAGTTGTCAAGAGCTTATTGCATTTCTTTAATTATTTCATCATTATAAAGTAATATGGTGAAGAGTTAACATTGTTATACCCAAAAATTGTTAAATTGTTCAATTAGTGCAAAATGAAGAAAATCACTAATGATTTGGAAAACCGAATTGTTGTACTACTGCAAAAAAAGGAAAGTACACGAAAAATAGCTGAAAAGATTGGCGTTGGAAAGTCAACAGTGATAGCAGTACGGAAAAAAAAATAATTTGGAGTCTTCGCGTGATTTTGGAGGGCGACAAAGAATTCTGACGGATAGTGACGCTCGTGAAATGGAACGGTTGCTTCGTAAAAGCTCCAAGCTAACACTTAAAGAAGCTACACAGGCCATTAACGAATGGACAGCCAGAAGATCATTGAAAAGAATAGGGTTAATCGCGTCTGTAAAGCAGAAAAAATCTGCGCTTTCCAAGAAAAACATATCAGCTCGATTACAGTTTTGTAGAGAACACAATAACTGGTCCGTTGAAGACTGGAAACGTATTATATGGTCTGATGAAACGAAGATCAATCGTAATTTATCGGATGGTAAATCTTACTATTGGCACCGACCCGGTTAGCAGCTTCAGCAACACCAAGTCAAACAAACTAAGAAACATGGCGGCGGTAGTGTAATGGCGTGGGCATGTTTCACTTGGTGGCACGTCGGTTCTTTCCCTAAAATAGAAAGAATAATGAGGAAGGAAGACTACCTAAAAATCTTGCAAACATATTTGCCTGAGTTTGTTGATCAGTGTGCGTATCCAATTGAAGAAATTGTATTCCAACAAGATGGAGACCCCAAGCATACCTCAAAAATAGTGAACGAGAGGCTTGAAAACCAACCATTTAAGACATTAGAGAGAGATAGATAGATAGATTTATTTCCAGTATAAATTTCATACATTATAAAGTGTGTGTGCAGAGATTTGATACATATTTATCTTGCTTCTGGAATATTATTATTAAGGTTTAAAATTTTTAGTAGCTCGTGAATATTCTTGAAGGAAAAAAATGGAAAAAAAAACCTTCATGCAAATTGTATTGTATATATATATTACAATTTGTAATAAGTAAGTAAAAAATTAATAAATAAATAAGAAAATAAGAAAATAAATAAATAAATAAATAGATAGATAATAAAAAAAAATAAATAAATAAAGGTATAGATAAATAAATAAATAAATATAAAAACAGATAAATAAATAAGTAAATAAATATATGAATAAATAAACAAATAACTAAGTACATAAATAAATAACTAAATAACAAACAAAAAAAAAAAAAAAAGAAAAATAACAGTCAAACAAGAATAAATATAAAGCTACTATGAACATGGCTAGTCATATAATGATGCTGTGCTATGGTGGTGCCACCTCCGCTGCTAGATTAAGTTCTTTTATGAGTGGGTTATCGGCAAGTTCACATCTCGATAAAAATCTAAGATATAGTTTTTGAGCTTTTTGAAAAACGTATTCAACATTCGCCCTTCTATGCAAATCTTGTGTTGAGTGATGCCAGGGAAGATTTAGCATCATCTTTAGCAGTTTGTTTTGTGATATTTGCAATTTCTTAATGTGACATTGCGCGCAACGTCCCCATACTTGACATCCATATAAGATTATGGCTTGGAAAATTAGCTTATGAATTAGAACTTTATTATGTATAGACAGCCTTGATTTTCGGTTTATAAAGGGGTAGAGCATTTTAATTGCAATGTTCAATTTTTTCACTGTTCTTGTAACATGTTCCTGAAAAGTCAGTTTGGTATCCAGATATATGCCTAAATATTTAACAGACTTTTCCCAATTAACTAGTGTACCGTTGATCAGAAAATTACTACTCGGTAGATAACAAGTTTTTCTTTTTCGCGTGAAAAAGATAGCTTGCAATTTTTTCCAGTTAATTTTAATTTTCCAACTATTGTAGTATTTCTGTAGTACTTTCATTCCATTGATAAGATTAGTCTCCACATGGAGAGCAAATTCATGAGATGAAAGTATTGCCGTGTCATCAGCGAAAATAGCAGAACTACAACCAGGTAGGCTTGGAAAGTCTGAAGTGTATAAGTTAAATAAGATTGGAGCCAAAACTGATCCTTGAGGTAAGCCGGTATCAAAATGCATTACGCGGGACACACCACTGTTGACATGAACACTAAAAGACCGACAGGACAGAAAGCTTTGAACTATCTTGCACATATACGTCGGGAATCCATAGGATATCATTTTATGTAGAAGTCCATCATGCCAGACGGAATCGAAGGCTTTTTCAATATCTAATAGTAACATGCCTGTTGATTTACCTTGAGCACGGTTGTTTTTAACAATATTGCAAATTCTGGCGACTTGATGCATTGTACTGTGATGACGCCTAAACCCAAATTGTTCATTGGGGAAGATGTCGTGGTCAGAAACAAATTTGAGCATTTTTTCTTTTAAAATTTGTTCAAATTTAAGACATTAAAATGGCCTGCACAAAGCCCAGATTTCAATCCAAGCGAGACTTTGTGGGCAAATTAAAAGAACATTGTGTCAGCACGATTCGCCTTCGAATAACTTGAACGAGCTATGGGATCGAGCCCAAGTTGCCTGGACCAATATACCAAACACAACAATTGAAAAATTAGTGGAAAGTATGCCAAGAAGAGTGAAAAGTGTTTTAAAAAGAAAGGGTCTCTGGTTTAAGCGCTAAACTTTAATTTAAATCGTTGTTTTTTGTTTGCTGAGTCTTGCGTGCAAAAGTGGACTCATTGACTTTTTTTTGTTTTTTCTAAGAAATTTCTGTTTTTATGTTTGTTTTATTACATTTAATGTTATTCAATGATGAGAGTAATAAATAAAGAATTAATAATTGAAAACCGGAAGTAAGTAAGTTCATCAACAATATGAACTTAGGTTTGACAAAAATCCGACCAGTTTTGCTCGCCACTGTATACAGTACACAAAAACTCGGTAAAATGATCAATTTGCAGCGAAAACATTGAAAAAATATTTTAATATGATGAAACATTTTATAGTTTCATTCAATGTCAGCTCCCATAACCTTCATAAAGTTGGTTAGGCATTTTGAGGATCATGGAAATGTCCGCATTGAAGATAACGTGGAGTCTGTGCACCATGGAGTTGCAAATAATTCATCTCTATCCACTCGTTGCTGTACAGGCCAATTGAATATATCCAGAAGAAAATTGCGGAGGATCTTAATGTTGGATCTTAAGATGCGCCCAAGTGGTTGCATGGAGTGACTGCGCACATTACAAGCAAAATATGAGTATTTTTCTTCTTCTTCGATACAGTCCGGGATGGCACTGGGCCTCAACCAACAAGACTCTCCAACTAGTGCGATCTGTTGCTAGTTGTCTTCTGTTTCGTACGTCGTTTTGGTTAATTCCTTCTCCAACCAGGGTGCGCAACCTTAGACGCGGGGGTCCACTGTTGCGTTGTCTCACAGGTTGAGAGTCGGAGACTCTTCGGACCAGAGCAGAGTTGTCCATGCGCTTTACATGGCCCAGCTACCTAAGTCATTGGTTCCGTAGACGGCTGGCAATGCTCTTGCTGCTGCATAGCCCGTACGGTTCATGGTTGATTCTCTTCTTTCAAAGACCATAAAACGCCAGCAGTACAAAAGATTAAGCGCGGGCGTTTTTTCTCTCGTACAGACCAAGGATTCTTCATCCGCTGTCCATACCTCCGTGAGGTGCACTAGGACTGGGGTTATCAGTATCTTCTATGAAGCCAGGTTGGTTTTCGAGAGACGGATCTTTTACTCAATTGCCTATTGACCCCGGTTGGCAAGAGTTACTACTCTGCGTTTGATCTCGGTACTGTTGTTGTTCGCACTATTTATTGCGGAACTGAGGTAGACGAGGTCTCGACTACGTCGAAGTTATAGCTGCCTATGGTGACGTTCTAGCCGGGTCGTCGATGTTGTGCGTCCTTTCTTGATGTCAGCATATACTTCGTTTTGCCCTCGTTTCCCGCCAGATACACCTTAGCCACTTCCGTTTCCCATTGAATTTTTGGAGGAAACTAGGTGATTTTGGGGATGATGCTACTTTCCTAAGCGTGTAAGCTTCAGGACCTTTTCAATCTTGCTACAGAAAGGTTCCCAAGAATCTCGTTGGAGACTACTTGTGCACATCCCTGGCTTTGGCGTCAAGAGATGTTTTGATGATGTTGTTTGAGATGAAGATGGCATTCGAAAACGCAGCGGCAACAATCATCACGGCCATTGATTATTTTATGATTTCTAAAGACCCTTTTAGATATAGGGGGACTCGTTATATTGAACAATATACAGCGGTAATCAGAAAAACAGTGATCAGATAGGGCCATTAGTTACTAATTCTATACGAGTGTTATATCTAGGACTTCCTGTCTGTTCCTAGTTAAGAAGATGGGATCACTTCGGTTAGACAGATCCAACTCACTACTTAAATATGAATCAAATAGGTACTCACCTCTATAGTTGATGCCAGAGTTAAGCCATAGCGTTTGATGGGCATTTGCATCACAGACCAGAATAAGCGCGGTTTTGTTTATTGCCGCCTGAGAGATCGCTCAGGTATCTCCGATAGAGGAAGCCTCATCTAATTTAACCTACCAGGGGAAAATATTAGAGCAGGTGAAGAGCGAACGAAGCGTGCAGTCTTAACGTGGAAGCTATTTATGTACTTACCTTAATTAATTTATTATTCATTGTAATTTTTATAATAAAGACAGAAATGTGTTATTACCAGCCATTTCCTAAAGGTTATGCAAATCATCTCAAGCCCACTGCAAACCACAAGCTCCACAGCACTCCTTCAAATGCACATAAATCATCTTTCTGTCTGCGTGTCTGGTTGAATTCCTTCGCGCCAAATTCCATCGCATGCCATTGCCGGCACTGCCACGTGTTGTCTGACACTCACCATCCTTCTTCACACTTTTCCACCCGTCTCGCCGCCACAAGAATAAGAAACATCTTGAACTATTTATTTGCAAACAACCAAACGCACACATACGGAGATCAAAAATGCAAAAGGCTTCTTCCGTCTTGCGTTAATCCTTGACAGTTGGTGCATGCGAAACGTATGCAAAAAAGGGAACAAAAAAGGAAGAAGAAAATAATAACAATAAATTGAACTTCATTATGTCCTCACAAATTCAAAGAAACAACATCCTTTCTCTGCCTCTGAGAGAATATTTGCATTTCGTCTTTCAGCCGTCATCCCTTCCTTGAGCATGTGGAACAAATCAATGGATCTGCCTGCCTCCATTGAAATTCTAATTCAATTATATGCATACACTTGCACAGGACCCCCGCAATGAGTCCTTGACAAGCGGTAGTGCCTCCGAAGGTAACACCAAGCGGAATCAACCACAAAAACGGACTTTGTTGTGACGTAAACATGAATTACGTGAACGTTGCTGTAATTTTGTGATTTAACAGGCCATCGTCCTGATAACTGAATTGATTATCAAAGGATAACTCCTTGTTATAGGACACTTGGCCCATGTCTCGTGAGCAACCAGGAGATTGATTTCCACACGGTGCGTGAGTCGGCTTGTTGCGTTATGTAACATCCTCAGATGTTGGCATATGCCAAAGGACCTCATAAGGATTATTTAATGCTGAATTCATTGCATACACAGGCAGTTCGTGCGTTCCTCGTGCGCATTGTTGATAACATCGAATCCTTCGAGCGTTCATCTGCTCCTCTGGCATCGTGTAACGTCATTCCGCATCGCAATTGTACATAACTGCAATTTACTTAATTTTTTGTCTATGCTCCGTTTTTTTGTATCCTCTGCGCAGGTGGTACCTTACCGGTGTGGAAGGACCTTCTTGTCTCTTGTTTCTTTTCGTAATTTGAGTCTGCAACCCCGTACCGGTGCAGATACTTCGTATTCAAATGAAATCTCTGATTATGAAGAAGGTACCCTGGCAGAGCGGGAGTGTGAGGGAGAGATCGAGTTAAGGAGAGCATCTTTTCAACACAGAAAAAAGGATAATTACAAAAATGTTCAACACAAAACTGAATTAAGCAAGCAAATGCAAAAATATGAGCAAAAGGCTAAGAGTCACTGCGAATGCTAATGAGCTTTTCTTCTCAGACGACGTAGAAAGGATGTGGGTACTGCCACGCCACGCCGGTGGGGTATGACTCGATTAAGACAGCTGTGCTTTCATTTCTTTTCAGTTTCAGTTTCATAATTGACTTAAATCGTAGAGTGAACAAAGCGCGGACGAAGGTCCCGCACAAACTGAGAATTTATGTCGAAGAGAAACGCAATTAAAATTTATTCCGCCCCCCCTGGGTGAGGAGTACGAGTGTTTTGTTCCAAGGATCACATTAAGGAGTTAGTTTTCATTTCGTTTGTTATGTGTTTTTCCCTCTCATGGTTCGCAATTAGATTGTTTGTTTCTTGGTTCACAATTGGAGTTGTAAGTGCTGTTGTTGGTAATTGTTACGATATCCGCGTGCAATTATGTATTCATGGCTGCGTCACCGGCGATGGGGTTAAGCCGGCTCAGGTGGTGGTGGGGGAGTGACGTGTGCGTTGACATGTGAATTGACCATTAAGATGTTGTCTGTGTGGAAATGTTGTGAGGGAATATGAATATTATGTGGAAACCGAACAACATTTTTACGATCAACCGCAGGAAAGGCTTTTTGTTCGTTTCGAAGGTAATGGCTTATGGCGAACTGCTAATTTAATTGCGGCTTAGTTGCCGGCTTACGGAAACTGCTGGAGTGCATGATTTCTGTTTGTTCCTGTTCAGGAGCCTTGAAATGACATGAATGTAATTTTTATTCATCAGCTTCAAGGTAAGAAAGTATGTACTGGCAGTTTGTTGAGACAGTTTTGTTGCACTTCTTCAAAGAGAAGTTATCAGCAGATACTGACTTTCCGAAAGATCGGTGGTTTGTTTCTGATAAGGACAATTTCAAAATTACACGCAGCAGGTCCATAGTCAAACCCATTCACTATCGGCAGCAGGTCCATAGTTTGACAACGAGTGCAGATAGACATGCAGCGAAGCTGAAAGCCTACAAAGAGACGAGAGCTGTTCCAGAGCACTTCGCACGGACACGAAGGGAAGGCACCCAGCGTATCAGGAGGAAAAAGACTTAAAAAAGGGTACAACAGGCATCCAATTGAAATAAGGTTCGGACTGAAACCTGACATGACGAAAATGGAGAACTGTAAGTAGTAGAGTCGCAGTGGATACAGAAAATCTTGAAAGATCATTTCTGTAGACTATTAACCCTCTAACCGGCCAGTTTTTTCGATTTTAACCACAAATTCCATCTACTGCATTGAAACAAGGTCGTGACCTGACATAGTAATATCCAGACTGACGTCTAACAAGGACAACGCACACCTACATTAGAGGCATGGTTTTTCAGAAGTCCGTGCGACTGCTAACGTTGATGACATTGACGTGATTGGTAGAACACAGCGAGCAGTCAATGAAATGTTTGCAGTCATTCAGACGGAAGCGGTTAAAATGGGTCGAGCGGTGAATGAAGGCAAAACGAAGTATATCGAGAAAGGACACACAACATCGACGACTTGGCCAAAACGTCACCATAGGCAGCTATAACTTCGAGGTAGTGAAGGACTTGGTCTACCTCGGCTCGCAAGTGAACAGTACGAACAACACCAGTACCGAGATGAAACGCAGAATTACTCTTGCTAATCGCTGCTTCTTTGGGCTCAAGAGGCAATTGAGTAGTAGAGTCCTCTCTCGAAGGACCTAGCTAACATTATATAACACCTTGATCATCCATGTCCTGCTCTATGGTGCGGAGGCATGGACAATCTCAAAAGCGGATGAAGAAGCACTTGGTCTTTTCGAGAGAAAATTTGATGACGAGAGAAAATTGATGTTTATTGGAGAAGAAGATTCAACCACGAACTGTACGGGCTGCACAGCGGCATGGGCCTAGCCAGGCGTCTACGGATTCAACGACTAAGATGGCTGGGCCATGTAGAGCACATGGACAACACTGCTCCAGCCCGAAGAATCTTCGACTCCGAACCAGTAGGACAACGCAATAGAGGACGCCCACGGAACCGATGGCGCACCCAGGTGGAGAAGGACCTCAATCGACTTGGTGTGCGATGTTGGAAACAGCTGGCTTAAGATCGTGCCAGCTGGAGCGGCTTACTGGTTGAGGCCCACCCCGGACGCAAAGAAGAATATGAATCTTGTGAGTCTCCCGATCACTGGTGTACTCTCAGGTCAAAGATTTTGCTTCTGGTGTTAGCACATAACTTTACAACTGTCTGCTTAGAGATATGTCATTCTAAAATTCATACTCAAAGCCTGTCGCTGAAAGAAATAACTAACAAACAGCAAATCTCATGAGCCGTCATCATCGCTTTGTTGTTCATTGTCAGCTTGTGCTTGTTGACTAGCTTCAGGGGCTTGGCAAACCCGTCTTCCGGCAGTTCTCATTTTTCTCCGACTCCACTGGGCCTTGGTTCTGCAGGCGATCACACGTAAGGGTGATGTCATTTTAATAGGTTCTTAAACTAGATGCATATCATTCACACCTAAGGTTGAGGTCATAGGAATTGATTCCGTAACTTGGTTCGTGGTTCTCGCGAAAAGGTGTTGAATTAATGCGTCAGATTATAGCCACATTTTTTATCCAAATTCTTCTCTCAAATCTACCGCTACTTCTATAGCACGTATCATAGTAGACGTCACAACCTTCCATCGTTTCGTTGCATTACCATGGCATCTTGTTAAGGACTGACTGCGATGCTGTTTTGTTCACTTGCCCATCACTATCCGAACCATGATGGAACAGAACTTTCTTTTCGTAGATTGAGCAGTTTAAGGTGCGAGACATGGAGCAAATGCATTCGAATGACAAATATAAGAGCCACTTACTGCGGTTTTTTAATGGCTATGGAAATATATTTTAAATTGTCGCAAACGTAGAGGCCATGAATTACGCGAGATCGTTTGGTTCACTCACGCTTCATTCCGACTCTCATAACAAACTCGACAGGAGGCGTTAACTCTACAACCTCATCACAATGGTCGCTCAAGGGTCATTCGCATTTCATCCCCACGACCAGTCTAATAAGCATTTGCCCACTCCACAAAAAACAACACCTCGTTGCACGTTTAACCCTTTGAGAGCGCTTCCTCCGCCATCTTTTCTTTCCACTCCCATCCAAACCACAAGCAGTGGTCACGTCCGCATCATGTCCACACAGGCGAACATTTAACCCTTTCGCTCCACCCATTCAGACACCAGCAAACCAGCTTCGGTCTCGTCACAACAACTCGATTCCCAAAGGACCTTCCTCTGTCCTGAACAAAAAATTCGTTAAAATGGCAGTATAACCAGTTAGCAACCAACAATGTGAAACCTCTCTCAGCCCTTTTTGGTGAACAACAATTCAAAATAGATAGATGACATCGCCCAGGACCAACAAGGATATGCCAGGTTATGCGGAGCGACCGAGAACACCAAATGAATTTAACTGAGCTTAGGGAAAAACGTGCGCCGCCGTTCTTGTCGTCGACCGTGTCTCCTTTCTCTGAATCAAAGGACATTAAAATAATTTTTCACTTGCACCCTTCCACCCTTAACAACGATGGTTGCTCCACACTTTTCCACACTGTGTGTGTGTGCGTGTGTTTGTTCTTTTTCGCTTTATATTTCCGTTCATTCCTTTTCCTTTCCTAATTTGCATACTAAACTCTACCACGGCTACAAGGGCTAACCTTCATTTTCTGTCTTGCTTGCACTCAGCCATTCGTGCTTCATCCCCCTTTGGTTTCATTATTTAAATTTGCTCTCGGTATTAATTTACCACCACACGTACAGCGAGAGCACAACGCTCCTCTGGTTTTAATTCATTCATAGACACGAACTAAGACGACGAGTACGACGAGGACGACGACGACGACGACGACAGAAATGATGATGACGAGGATGAGGATAAGGACGAGGACGAGGACAAAGACCGAAAAAGCGAATGCCATAGAGGAGAAGCTCAAATTCCACCCCCGCCACGAACCCTTTTTCCCCTCCGCGTGTACCCTCATTCCGGTTGATGTTTTCTCATCAACATTAAAAAAAAAAAGAAAACGATGAGGAAGGAGGTGGATGGCGATGAGGAAATTCCAAACCGTTGAAGGAGGCTTTTGTGAAAAGCGTGGATGGGGGTCAGAGAAATAAAGGATATACGACCGACGACGACGGCTAGCGGCGGTGTGGGCAACGAAGCAAAATGCTTGACATGGAAAAATGACTGCCGAACAAGATGAGTGCCGAATCTGAAGTGATGACCGAGTTGATTTTTTTTTTGTTATTCCCTGATGAGTCGGCCGAAGAGTGCTTCGTGAGAGTCGAATTTAAATTTCTTGTAGAATTGCAGTTCTAAGGGAATGTCTTTGAGGCTGATGTCATATGCAGGGAGGCAATAACTCATTAATTGGTTAGTCAAAGTGAAGGAATGCCTGAGCTCTGGGATCGTTCGTTTGAAGTTTAGACAGACGGAAAGGATTACTGACAAAGTTGGCGGTCTAAATATATATATACTTTTCCAAATACGCGGTAAGAAAGGTCTGCGTTTTCATTCCACCTACGGGGTTATTTACGACGACTCACAGAGACAGTTTTACCATCTGGAACCAGGAGCATGAAGAACTGGGGTTCCACTTGGAAAGGATATTTTTTCTAGATTTTATGTCAGAGGAAATATGGATATGGTAGCTTTCGTTTTTTTTTCGATTTCAGCGTTTTAAATTTTTTATTTGAACAGAAACTGTTTTTAGAGATTACAAATAGACTTAAAACTAATAGAGGCCCAACAGATGTATACACCTTGTTTAACTTAACATTTGGAATTAGTATTGGTTTAGTGTTTACTTTTTGTGTTGTACAATCTCCAATGTTTACATGCATCAGCTTGTTCCAACCCGTGTGTCCATGTTCGTCCTTTTGGAATGTGCTGGTGTGTGGTAGGCCATTTAGCCTCGATGACAATTGTTATGGTTGCTCTTGTAGAATCCATGCAGCTCGTTGGGAGTTTCTGTACGCTTAGTAGATTTAAGGGGTTGATGCGTTGATGGGGATTATGTTACTCAGGTTCCAGATTGGCGCCTTAGGATGGATGAAGATATGCAGAAGCTGTGGGCCTGAACAGTGTCACTATATACTATTCTAAGGTGATGATGCGTGCTTGATCGTAAAGCTTCTTGTTGCTGTGGGCCTTCCGACGGACGCTGTCGACGGTGAGACCGGTTCATACCCCTTGCGAAAATTGCGAGATTCTCCATGCTGATCTTCCCAATGGTGAGCCAAATTCGGAAGCCATTTGTTAAGGCACAAAAATGAAAAAAAAGTAACACCGACGTTTCCTTGTCAAAGCTAGGTAGATTGGTAAAGACGATTGATATCGCCGTCCTGCTTCACAAATAAGGCGCTGAATGTATTTTGTATTATTATTACCGACTTGGCGGCCAGTGTTTAATTCCTCATTTTTCATTTTAATTAATTTTTATTGTGGAATTCATAACAACTTATATACTAGACAAAAATGCTTAAAACTAGTTGTACGTACATTGTTACTACTTTAACTTACTGGCCCTAGGCGGGCACTCTAAGCTTAACTTAACCTTATTCTATGTCTTTCGACCTAATCTTACGGAGTGAATTATAAATGAGAATTTAAAAAGAACAACTTACTATTAAGAAAAAATTTGAAAACTTAATGACTGAACGGTTTATATTAAAACTTACAAGCTAACTTACAATCTACCTTAAAATAAAACTTACAAACTAACTTAAGCTAACCTACGTATATATGCATATACACCTGTCTATACCCCTATACACATGTGTATACGCATATATCCTTAATATGCACAATTTTTTACATGTATCGTCATGTATACACATATACATTCTTGCAGGTGTTAAATTGGGTAAACGAATAATGTTCACTTGAAAATCATGTTTCGTATTTGACTTATATCGCTGTGTGGGCTCCATTCGATCGCATCCCATCCAATAACGTACATACACTGATACACGAATTTGAGAAAGGCAATAACGAGAATCGGAACATTTATGAAATCATGTGTTTCTCGAAGTCCTCGAAAACTTTTTCGACAAAATGCGGATTTTCGCACTATTGTTGAATGATTTGAATTTCAGTTTCAAACTGTTTTCCTTGATTTGTCGAAGTTCTAAGATATCGAGTTTCTTAACTAACCTTCTGCAGTGGGTGTTTCGGTGTTTGTTGGACTGTAGAAAAATTTTGTAATAGGATCGAAAATAAGTTTTTCTGAAACCTGAAAGCGTCATATACGAGTACAAACCACCGTTAGAGCTTTTCAAATGCAACAATATGCTGAAATCGGTGTCACCTTAAATGTACTGAATGAAGATGTTATTCATCTAAAGTTTATGAATCGCATCTCTGGATTACAGATTTAAGGCCTGAACCAAAGATTTACTTCCACTACACAATAAGGCCTATAATAATATAAAATTAAATTAAATAAAATATATTAAGTCAAATTTCTCCCCAACTCGAAGTTTTTCATCATATTTTACGCACATTTCCTTCAATTTAGCATACAACAACATCTCTCTAAGTCAAACCTTCACTAACTCCAACAAATTATGGTATCCCGTGACTTAGGGGGCGTCCACTGTAAAACTGTTTTTTTTTTTATTTAAAAACAAATGCAGAATTTATAGAAAATGTAAGTTATATGTAAATGATGAGTAAGTTAAAAATAAATGAGGTTTAAATGAGATCTTCGATATTAAATCAAAAATTGTTTTTTTTATTAAAAAGTTAGATTTTAATAAAAAAAAAAAGAGAGAGATATTTGAACTATGTTTCAAAATTCAAATTTTACAGGACTCTCATCGCGTACGTCGATATTGGTCTCGCGTTAACCTTCCAACCAGAAATGAAGTATTACAGAGAAACCCGACTTCTACCTGTCTTGCCCCTTAAAATGTTTAAACCAAATTGACCAATCAGAGGACGGCATTTATGTTATTTCGTGAATAAGCGTCAAAAATTCATGAATATCTGTCGAAAAAGTACTCAAATTCGTCGATGGACTAGGGAGCAATCAGCTGTGAAGTCGGCTATCTCTGTAATACTTCATTTCTGGTTGGAACGATAGTTTCGCTTCATTTAAGCGTTAAAAATCGATAGCGCCTGATATATATCGTTTTGCCTGCTTCGCGTAACCTAAAAACGCTGGCGATAACTATTTCTGTATCGTCTCCTATTAAGTGAGAACAAATTGTGTATATGTACGTATCTTGTTCTACACTTTTGAGACATTTTTAGAGTTATAGGTCGTATTTGTATAGGTTTTGTTCGCAAACTCACTAACACATGTGAAATTTGAGAGGAATGAGACATTATTTTCAAAACACTCCTCTTCAGCAAATTTTAATATTACAGCTACAAGTATATTTAATTAAGTTCCCTTGTTTATCATTTGATTTACAAGGCTGAAGGGAGCAACTGCATACCAAAAGGAACAAGCATTAATGCATACACAGACGGCTATAAGCAGTATGAAGGTGCTGTCTGTTATAAACTGGACAAAAGCAGTAGTAACCCCGATAGGCAGCACTTACCGTACTCGTATTAATATTTATCTAGGCATTCAGGCACTTAAAGGTAACTCTATAAAGTCCAGAACGTTACAGAATTGTTTTCATGCTCTGCAGGAAATCTGTATTAACAACGTTTTAGGTTCCTGGACTCATGAGATTCGAGGAAAACGAAACAGCAGACGGACTAGCAAAATGTGGAGTCACGATGCCATCTGACAACATGAAGCATCGCAGCTCTGATAACGTTGTTCTACAAGGAATTCGATAATGAACTACTAATAGCAGCAAACAATGCCTAGAAGATGACTAATTCCTGGCTTCAGACCATCATTTTCTGGCCCCAGCATCGCAAAAACTAAACTAAAAGTAGGAATGATTCCCACTGGTGGATACAGAAACTGAAAAGAAACTATGTAAATTCTGGCGCATCTGCTATGTTTTTTGCCCAGCCTGAGCCAAAACCCGATATAAAACTCTAGGTCAACCATTTTCATAAATGTTAAACATTTTGCTTAAATAATGCCGCAGTGTTCTATAACAAGGTTTACTCTGTTTAGTCGCCAATAGGTCTAGTTGAACTCTGCCGCCACCGAGTAAAATAAAACTGCGTGAAGATTGTAGGCGATCAGGTTACAACTTTGGTGCGTATTTACCTGGCCAATGAATAGTGTATGCGATTTCAAATACAGGGCTTACATAATATACCAAGATCTCTTACGTTTGTCGAAACCTGTTAAGATCATAAGGAGGTCTTGTGTGGGCACTGGGCATCGCACATCTGCAAAGATCGCACTGGATGGCATTACGCATTCTTTTTCCACTCCGCTGAGTCAACAAATATTCTTAGCGCAGTCGTATCTTCCTAGCTACCCCTCGTGATAAATGTCTTTCTTTTCAAAGAGAACCACTGTCACAATCCCAGTGCCGATCGATAATTAATGACCCCGTGCCAGATCAAGCCGAAGGAACGCTGCTTCAGTTCACCCAACAACTGTGAATGATCGAAAGAAGGTAAACCCTTAACACCATCCAAAGAAAATGGGGATGATCGTTCATCTTTGAAAGTGTTATCCTCTTTTTTTACAGTTCAAGACGAATAATCGTTTATTCATTACGGCAACAGTTCGATTTAGCGAGAGGATTTTGGGAAAAAATTCCTAAAGACATTGTCCTCAAAATGATCAGCAGCAGTACAAGGCATTGATCAGGAACAGTTATGGAATTGGATTTCAAAAACGGAAAAAGGATATCCACAAGGTAAATCCTTCCTCAGGCACTCCTCCTCAGATCGCCCATCAAATCAATCACAAATGATTGTCCTCACGTTATCCTTCACTCGGAGAATGCACCCAAATCCCTGCAATGGGTGTTGAATTGCTCTGACGCACAGTTATGTGTACACTCGCAGTCACACATACACATAAGGAAAACAATGTCGTGGTGGCCAGGTGAAATGAATTATGATTCTCCTCGTCCTGCCTACGCGAACGAACAGGAACGACGAGTACTGTCTGCGAAGTGACATATATTATGGCATGAAATGACACAATTTCACTTTTCTCCCTCGTCGTAATCCTTTGTCCTGGTGCTATTTGGAAAATGCTTCCTTTTCATATGTCCTTTGTCAGCATCAAAGGTATCCTTGCAAGAGAGGACACCCGCTACCTGATTGGATGGTTAGATGATGCGCGCGCTTTCCTTCCCCTCTGTTCGCCTTCGTTCTTCAATCGGTACAGTGTGTCTTCTCCACAAAATATCCTCCTAACTGTGCCGCATTGAATTGAGGAAGGACAATGCTGGAAAATACACTTTATTTATGTTTATCTATCAGCAACAGTGTCTCGTCTAATCGGGGTTGGCTACGTTACATCAATCTTTGAGCTTCACAAAAGACGTCCACGTACATTGAGCATCCTTTATGCGATGTTCGCTATGTTTGCCCTTGAAATTGTACGTGCGCGCGAACGTTCAAGCACACAGGGACACAACCACGTGTGCTGTGTGTTATTGTAGAGAATATCTGTCTGCGTCCTTGAGGACCTACACGAAGTCTTCGTATCCCCAGGAGAGGGGCTCGCCGGAAAGTCCTCAATTGATGCCATGGAGACCGCTATCGTTTGCCGCAAGCAAACACTACACAAGATCAATCGGATGTGTAATCCTTCGCAAGAAAATATGCATGAATGGTGGCGAATGCAAAAAAATATACGAAATCCTTTTGCTTTCATTTTTCTCTTTTTTTATTGAAAAGGACTCGTACAATGGCATAAGTGTGGCGATATTTTGGTTTAATCCTTTCTTTGGACTCCTCGCATTCATGAGTGCGGCGTGGTCCTTTAAAAGGACAGGAAAGGGATAACGATTGATCTTTTTTTCGGTCACGAAAAAAAAAATAAATAAACGAAGTCCTTTCTGTGCGCTATTTTTGGGCATATCCTTTTAATAGGTTTGAAAAGAAAAACTCCTTTCTCTGGAGAAATATTATCCTTTTTGTGTGGATTTTAAGCATGAAATTGGGTTGATTGTATGATTATTGCAGCGGTAACCGTCCGGAACGGACAGTGTGGGAATGCTCTGTCAGATTTGTGTCAAACGGTGTCTTGAGGATGATCTTCGATTGGGCGAAGGACTACTGAGACTCGTTGCCATTTTGAGTTGGGACTTCAATTCACCTATTAAATGTTTAATCGTGTCAGCTATGGCAACAAGTTTCTACCTCGCTGTATGCGACTTATGTATATTCGACGGCGATCCTAACCATTTGTCAGTTGAAAATGGTATTAAGAAACCTGTTAACTGCCAGCTATTATTTGGGGGGCAGGGTCTGTGCACACAGGGCAAAGCTGCTGATCGGTCCCAACTTGGAGGGATACTAGCAACAATCTGAAGGATCAAATTGACATTCAGCTTCATCGCGGAACCCCCTGGAACCCTGGAGGTTGCGGACGACTAACAACCCGCCCACATAAGAAAAAACTCAATTGTTACGAGAGAGCAAAAAGTCTCGTATAAGTGTAAGGATTTACAACAACGACGGGACATTCAAAAGGACAACGGTTGGCGAGTGTGCTCCAGGAATTTAACAACACTCTACACTCCAGTGGCCGCTCATAATGCTACGTTCCCACCGAACCGAAACCGCAAGATTCGGAAGAACTTTTACTGAAGCCTCAATAGGCAGTTCCCACCTATTTTGAAGTCTTTTCGCCCTCAATTTGCAAGACACTCGCGCTCAGATTAAGTGCCCGCCAAAACTAATGTCGCTGTCTCCAAATTTTTAAGTGTCGTGATAGATAATAGCAAATAGAAAAAGATAGAATGCGAAAATGACATCAAAATTACGAACATAAGCTGAAGTTCACTCTGTAGGCTTGTTCGCTTTGACAGCCTCTCATGGACGGATGAACTCAAAGGATGCACTGGAAAAGATCCTGACGCAGTACAATTCAGATATTAGTGTTATCCAGGAAATACGCGGCATAGAACAGGAAAAAATGAAAAAGAAAGAGTGGGACATATATAACAGCTGTCAGATGAAGCAGAAGATTGCTCATGTTTGGATACGGATTCGTTGCGGGAAAACGGTTAAGATCGAAGATCATCGACTTTATCGAATCGATAGGTGATCGCCTGCCTGTGATCCGCATCCAATGCAGATTCTACAACATCAGCCTCATATGTGGACACGCCTCTACCGACGAGGCTGAAGACTCTGTCACAGAGGACTATTATGAGCTCTTGGACAATGCCTACGAAACCTGCCCTGGAGTATGTACGGCACAATCGGTATGGGAAACGTCCTTGGCGTAGCGATCAGTATCCACAGCCTCAACGACACGAGCGACTCATAGACTTTGCGACAGCACGTAATATAAGCACGACGAGGTTCCCTCCCGAACCGCCAACCAAATCGACCATGTACTCATTGACGCAAAGGATGCGTCAAATTTCCTAGATGTGCAAACAATAAGGGTGAGTAATTGACCATTTCTTCGGGGCCCGACTGTCCAATGTCAGCCAACAAAGCGGAGTTTCGACATTGGAAGCCTGAGCATACCGGAGATTGCTAGAGCCAAGGAAGATCAACTAACTGAGAGGCTCTGCGGTATGCCCATGTCAAACACCAACACCTCCGAGATGTAGTTGCTTTGCAAGCTTGGTAAAATCATTATTTTAGGCTACCTACCAACGTCATCAAGTAATCCGTGAATTCGAGCAGAAAAAGCGTGCAACACACGAGGCATAGCAAACAGCGCTGCAACGAAAAACGGGAGCAGCGCAAGAGGAGTACCGGGTTAGAAAAGGTCTCTCTCGCAACCTCTCAGTTCGAGGATATCAAAGAGTCTAAGGACAAGGAGAAAATACAGGCCTTTTATAAAAATACGCAAAAGCCTGGCCTCATGCTTTAGAAAATGCACACATGCTCTTGGAAATTGTGATGGAAACATTTACATAAAGGCGAATCCTGAAGAAAATCAGAGAGTTTCAAAGCGATTGTAAAGCCGTATACAACAGCATACATCGGAAGAAACTATTCCGCGGTTCCCATCGTGCCGTAATGGAAGATTTTCTGGCGATTGAAAAACAGATGAAGTGAATTGGTCTCAAGGTCCACGAGGACATACTGACTACCAAGAAACGCTCCATCACACACCACCTAATCCAATTTCGACAATTCCAATCGACAAATCCAATTTCGAGGTAGTAAAGGACTTTTCCTTCGCGATTTTAACGCAACTCTTGGAAGAGGGATTGTCTTTGGTCGGGTACAGTCGGGAAGTACAGCCTACCCGACACTACATCCGATAACGGTTTTAGGCTAATCTACTTTGCTGCGGCCGAAACGTGTTAGTAGCGAGTACACAGTTCCTAAAACGAACATGGAGATCTGCTGCTCTCAATCAACCGTCAACCAGTTTGATCATATTGCGATCGGTGCAAGGCACTTCTCCAGTATTATAGATGTCAGATCGTTTCAACGCGCCAACATTGACTCGATGCCCCACCTTGTTGTAGCCAAGGTAAGGTTGTGGATATTCCGGAAGTTTCACATCGGCCGGCTACAATCGCAGGAGATCGAAAAAAATCCTTTGCCGATCGAGTCTCCCTTAACCTCTTTAGAAGTCCTACGGCGCCAACCCCAAGTTTTGAAGATTATTGGCAATATTACCAAAAAGCCATCAGAGATGCAGCCTCTGATGTGCTGGGGTGTACTCGACCACTCCTACGAAACCCCTGGTTTGACGCCGAGTGTTGGCATGCGAATGCTACTAGGCATGCAGCTAAGCACCTTCCATCGATTTTAAGGCCTCTTATAAGACCACCTATAGAGGCGAGCTATACAGGGCAATATCTAGTGTTGGCATCCATGCCAAACTCGTCTGTTTGTGTAGGATGATGATGGAGAATGCACTCTGCTCCATCAAGAACGATAAGGACTTAACTGAGACCTTTGATGTCGGAAAATGATTCAGACAAGGCGGCGCGCTGTCATACGACTTCTTCAACATCATTATTGAAAGAATTGTTCAAAACTCTCATTCAGAAGTCCGTCCAACTCGCATGTACCGACGATATTGAGATTATCGGAAGAACACAGCTTGATGTAAGTATTGCTGCGGAGGCCACGAAGATGGGCTTAACGGTAAATGAGACGGTAAAAAGACGACTGAATGGCGCAGTTGGTAGAGTGCCTGTACCTAGTTAGCGGGGTTCCCGGCTCGAATCCCAGTGAAAGCAAAGTTAATACGCTTTTATCTGGTTTTCAAATCTGGTCCGGACACCCCCGTTGGGATCAAATTAACGGCACGATCACTGGAGTAGTCAATCAGTGGTGTAGTCTCACTGTGGGTATCACAATGGACCAATATGGTCTAAGTGTGCTGATGAATTCACTAGCAGCCCAACTACCTACCTACCTACGGTAAATGAGGGCAAACCAATTATATGCTGTCAACGATAAGCTCCTGGATTCAGAAGGAGAGGAAGACCGAGTGACTGGTTGAAAGACCAAGTCACCGTGGACGGAAGACGACTGGAAATGGAAATAGCTTGCCGATAATAACCTTCGGCGGAAGACAGATATTGCTCAAGTTCATATCCTCAAAGGGTCGCAAGCCAGAGAAGTAAGTTAACTCTCTAACCATTGTCTGTGACATCAGGTGGTTTGACCCGGATTCAATGCACACACACACTCCCCATGACTTGGTGTCCACGGATAGAAGTCCTTGCCAATAAGTGATTCCTTAAACGTAAGTTTGTCTTGGGATCTTGAAAAGTCTTGCTGAAAATAGATCATTGTTCGTATTTAATCACCATTGCCTGTCAGTCCCTAAGAATATTTGCAACCCTTGCAGTCCACAACCAGTTCGGCATGAGGTCTGTAATTTGTTGTCGCAAGTGACTTGAGTGTCTGCTGGATAGATCACTTACAACAAATCTTACTTACCATCTTACTTGTCTCCGTCGCCTTCATCCTTCAGAGCCCAATTTACTTGTCACGTCGCCTGATTGAGCAGATTATCGTCCAAGCAAGTATCACAAACAGCCCCCGCAGGATAATCTTGTAATTTATATACAATTACGCCGAAACCCATTTGAATCCTTTACCACACGCATCATTTAACATGACATCTATGTCGTCCCAGTCCACCCCAAAGGATGCAATCCCGACCAGATGTACAAACGATACAACACACCTCTCTCCTCGCACCACGTTTCGACGATCCTTGATCTAATGATTACATGATCCACTGCAACCCTTAATGGAAAGATCGCATCAAAAGGAAAGGAGCCGATGACTCCTTAAGATCACAGAGAAAACAAGCTAGCACGTAGGGAGGAAAAACACATCCGAAATGATTGGATCGAAAGAGTGCTGCGACGTGAGTTGATCCCGGGGTTAATTTCCTTAACTCGCGCTAGGCACTCGACACTTTTTTATGTTTCGAATCCCATCTCGACACATCTCATGGCCCCGCATAGGGGTTCCCTGTCTCGGCTGTCTTACGAGCGGATGAGTTGGTTCTTCAGCAACCCGTACCACGACGCTCGCTGAAGGGGTTCCTCACTCAGCAACCACACATGAGCGTGTATGCGGTGTAATAACAGTAATAACGGTTTGTTTCATATTTGATTAGATGTTATACGAGCTCTTAATAGACTCGATGTCGATGGTGTATGCCATCAAGGATGGGGGAAGCCTTTTCTTGTAAAAAACTTCCTGTTTTTCTTGAAAATAAAAGGATGCGTCGTTCGAAGAAGCAGTCGCCGAGGGGGATGGAATCCTTAGAAGGGTTGATCTGTCTCATGTGTGTTTTCCTTTCGTATTGGTTGTATGTTGTCACCATTTTGTCGGATTCGAGGGAAACCGTTGCATTAATCTGTGTCGCGTGTTGCGCGGTAAGTGGCGGTTACATGATATTTTGGGTATCAAATAGAAGGGGTGGCCCGATGTGTGTTGTCTTGAGGTTTAGTTTATGACGGAGAAGTGTCATGTGTGTGTTCTGTGGGGGAGGGAGCGATGCATGGGTGTGATTTATTGCCTACTGTTGCTCTTGTTGGCAGTCATCCACATGTTCCATTACACATGTGCATCCAAATGTTGTCAGTGTGCGAGGAGGGGGGCGTTAAGTGGGCAGAGTTGGTAGCTTGTTGAGTTTTACGCTGTTTTCTGCTTATTTTGCAATTTGTTCTGGAGTTTAGAACCCCCCCTTGAGATGTGTGTTTGAACAATTTCCTGAACTGATGCAAGCAATTGCTGGTGTCGTGAAGGGGAGCCGCGTTGAATCCGCGGTACTTGCCGCAAGGGAGGGACTTTGTGCGTTTTAGCTATCGCTTCGGTTTGAATAAATATGGGTTTTGGGATCGTTCGGAGTTGAACGCTCCACACTGTGTGAGAGCGCAAAGTGCTATGATATGACTGATCGAAAGTTGATAGAAGCAAGGGAGGGGGTGGGGAGGGGGGGGGGGTTGTTAGATTGTAAGAGCAGTTAAACTGTAGGAGCAACTATACACTATCTATTGCAGGATTCAGTGAAAGCACAAATGAAGGTAATGGTAGTGGCGATTGAACATTAGGACGGTGGTGTTTTTTATGTCCACAAGGGCAGGATACAGGCCACACTTTCCCCCACGAATGCACATCGGAATCATCGGATCAGAAAGGTGGGGTGGATCATTGAAACATCCTTCAGGTGGAACTAGAAACAAAGAAAAAATGAACCCTGGCTCGTATTGAACATTTTGAGGGATCTAATATTGAACCGTCAATGAGATACTTACTGGCATTGAGACACAAGCGGATACAAGTGGTGTTCGGCTGTGGATAAGGGTAAAATGAACTGAGAGGACTGGAATGTTGATGTTGACATCTCCGACATAACCTAAACAGTATGGAAATCATCAGGACTGATCAAATGCAGAATAACTCTTGAAAATCATGGTTTCTTTGGGCTTAAGGAGCAATTAACTAATAGAGCCGTCTCTCTAAGGAAGAAGCTGACTTTTATAAGACACTGATCATCCAGGTCCTGCTGTACGGAGTAGAGGCACGTAGGGTGATAGAGCCAGTTGTCGGACCTTTCACTCATTTTTTACGTTAATTTTGCTGATTAATAGGAATGTTTTAATTATGAAATTCAAGGCATTATTTTTAAAAATGTTAATGAACGCATCATTTTTGAGAGGTCGGGCCCCTCTACTTCAGGAGTCCGCCAGTTAAGTATGAAGTAGTCGGCCCGAGTTTAAACATCCAAACTTTCACTATTCCAGACTCGGGGCGGCCGACCTTAGAAGAATCACTCAAAAAAATGGTTCTATGTCGGCTTCCTCTCTTTTGGTTTAAAATAATATTTTTTTTTTTATTTGTGTTCAATAACAGTAAAAAGAATATATTAAAACAGTCAAATGTAATAATATAAGGCACTTCCGTCAATATAATAATAATAATATGGGTGGCGCTACAGTCCGAGGTGGACCTGGGCCTAGCTTCTCAGCAACCGCTCGTGTTGTGCGTGCTATTGTTCTCTCACGCGTGGAAGGGACCTACAGTTTAATGCCGACCCCGAGCGGCCAAGTTTGAGAAGCTTTTTCTAAACAGGAAATACTCTTTGGGCATAGTCAGTGACTCGAAAGAGGTGGAGCCGTGAAATACGAAATGTGGTAAATTCGGGTATCGAACATGGCACCCTCTGCGTAGGAGTCGAAGCACTAAACCACTACGCCACGGCGACCCAATTTCATTGATTGTCAATATTTCATTGATTTTAAGACTTTTTTGTAAGCACTATTTTATAATATTTTTTTTTTATACTAAAATCCCGACGATTCACTTCAGTCAAAGGTGCAATTTTAACGAAGAAACCAAGATCTGAATTGCAATAACCTTTTGCTCACAGACAGGAAAACTGTTAATCTCTTGAAAAAAAAGTGCATATGTGTTTTACAAACGGATTAGGTTAGGTTAGGTTAGTATGATTGCCACAACTGAAGCAGTTTTGGACCAATTAGATCCTGATTGGATCCATTGTGATATCACTAATCGGCAGCTAACGCGCCGGTTCGGATGGTTCAGTTGGATGATGCATTCCTTTGCTGGGTTACAACCAATTAGTATTTTTTATAAATTCTATTTTTATAAAAAATTCTGCTATGTCCAGAATTTTAATGCCAGACATTTCCTCAAGGCTATTGAATGAATAGCTGCCTGGCGTGTTTTTCCTTGTCCTTGCAAGTGATGGGCAGGTGCCGAGGTGGTGAAGTGTAGTTTCTTCTTCCTCTTCGCCCCTACAGCACCTACAAAAGTCATTGAAGGGGGTTCCCATTCTCCTTGCGCGTGTGCCTAATAGGCAATGAATAGTCATAATGCCAACTACATTGCGGGTTTCCTTTCTATTTAGATACAAACGGATTAGCTATTACGCATCTTTTCGTTGCGCGGCTACTGGGGAGGGCCGACCTTACTTGCTCTACAATCAAAAAACGTATGAAGAAGTCCAGGGCATATTCGACAGAAAAATTCCACGTAAGATGGCCTGTTTGATTTCGGGAGGATGTGATTCAAGCAGTATGTAAAATTGTCTTCCAAGTCTGTCTTTTCTATCGGGACCTTCGCGTTATATCACGTGCCTCGTTATAAAATTATCTTAATGGTTCAAATCGCACGATTTAGGCAACAAAACAAATTACAAAACTCATTTCTTAAACTGGTCCGTCGATAAGCGTGTGTTTCATATAACAAGGCACTTTAACTGTTTCAACAATAAAAATTACCGATTTACAATTAAAATTGGACCGAATACAATCCATAAATGTTCAACCCAACACAAATGCATCCACAAATACTGTTTGTTTGTTAGAGTTAATGGCATGGCTGCCTTATTTCTTTCGAACTGAGGAAAGAGACCCCGTTATCGTCAATGGTCTCAAA
Organism: Eristalis intricaria; assembly: GCA_964034865.1. Classification (NCBI taxonomy): domain Eukaryota; kingdom Metazoa; phylum Arthropoda; class Insecta; order Diptera; family Syrphidae; genus Eristalis; species Eristalis intricaria. The sequence continues at coordinate 24,307,908 of OZ035874.1, forward strand.
TATAGAATTATGTTAACCGACTTCCTTCTATGATCAACATAGCCATCTAACAACATCGACATATCCCATATCTGTGGTTCAACGTTCGAATTTGGGAAGGAGTCATGCTCACCTCATACTAAGTGGTCAGGTTTTGGATATTTTGTGGTGGTAAACCATTTAATATGTCACACAGTTAGTGTTAGTCAGGAAGCGGAGTCAGGACGTGGTCAAAGTTCTTGAATTTTTGTGGCGTCCTCCAAGATTTCAACCCAGTTGCACGAGACAACCTGGACATTACATTGTGGTTGGAAAGGATGGAAGAATATGTAGCGTCGTACGATTGAAAAGAAACGATCATGACTCATCACGCTTTTAGCGCACATGACAGGAGTTGCAAAATGGTCACGAAACTGCTTTAATCCAGCCACGTAAAAATCTCCTAATAAAAACGTTACCGGTGCAGAAGAGCAAGCTGGAGCTGAGGATTTAAGCACAAAACAACAAAAACAGGAATTTTTTTTGAATTCAAATTCATTGTTATTTTAAGAATTCTTGAAAAACTTAAATTCTAGACAAAAGTGCTTAAAACTAGACGAACATTGGTATACACTACTTCTAACTTACTGGCTCCAGGCGGGCACTCTAAGCTAAGCTTAATCTTATTCTATGTCTTTCTACCTAATCTAACAATGAATATATATATGAAATACATGAACTTATGTGTACAGCTTAAAGATAGATTTCTATCTAATCCGCTGCAAGACAGAGACTGACTGCGCCCCATAAGGGGGAACGCACTACCCTTTCTACCCGGGGTCTAAAGGGTTCGACGCTGGAGTTCCCTAGCTCCCCAGCCACCAGCAATTTTGGTGCTGCCTAGCAACATCCCGGATACCACCGTATCGAACCGGAGGAGACCCTCCTCAGTTCGTTGTGCGACGGAACGGTCGTGGTTGATTCGCCCATCCACAGTTGATCTGGCTATGTGAAAAATGAGTGGTACAAAAAAAGTATGCTACAGAGAATATGACTGAATATCATTTCAAAAAATTTTATCTGAAATGGACAATTTTGAAGTTATTGAGTGGGTTGTCAGTGATCTCTGTAACTCCCAGCGAATCGTAACAACGAATGCGGTATGAGAAGTACGTATTACCCACAAAAGGTTGAGGTCATTTAAAATATGTGAGGAAGGCGAACACCAATGGTCAGGAACTCGACTGTTACATAGAATTCGGAACTGCTTCCCACGTTACTTGCACAAATTCTACCAAGTCTGTTTATTGCCGAATCTATGGATATGGTAACTGTGTGCTCAAACCATTGAAGTTGCTGGCTGACAAATTTAGAGATTGACAGGAATTCCCCAAAAGGGACTCTATTTTTGATTGCTCACAAGGCTTCTATCCCCCAAAATCACATTGGCCATGTGGAGGGTGGAACCAGTGGGAACAAACCAGTGCACTAAATGTGAACTATTTAGTGGACGTCGGATTCCGCGGGGTCAGTCATTTTGCCTCAAGACGATTTCTTACGACTGGAAAAGACGTCGTAAAGATAAAGATTGCAGAGATGGCAGACTGATCATCTAATTTACTTGCCTTCTAGGCCGGCGGGCAAGACTGCCTTCTACCGCTGAGGAGCACACTGCTTCCAGTCGTCAAGAACAAGTTGTCTTGCGTCCGCGATTACTTATTATTTATATCAAAGATTCAGTGTTTCTCTCCTTTTCGTGCCAGGAGGCTCGGATTCGAAGATTGTTCTAAAATGGAGCGTTGTTTTAGTAGAGTTCGCGGTTATGCCTTCACCTTCCTCGCAAAACGGGTCCGATGTAAAATTTTTCTGCCCATGTCACCAAGAATCAGCATCAGCAGTTTTGCTTACCGTCTATCTTTGGATCCACATAGCAAGACCGGTAAAAAGAGTTTTGCATAGAGCATGAGTTTGGTTCTTAGTGTCAGAAGCCGAGTTGTTTTGACAGTTATTTCTAAAATCGAAATTGTATCTGTCAAACCTGATATTTTGTCCTAATTGGTGTGTGGCGGAACGTTTCTTGATGGACAGCATATATTTTGTTTTGTCCTCATTTACCTTAAGACCAGCAAGCTTCTCCACTACGACACATTGAGAGCGCGCGAAGATGTCAATGTCATCTGTCTAATCCAACGGTTGGGCTGACTTGTGGAATATAGTGCCTTTCGTGTTTACGGCTGCTCGCCGCACTATCTTCTCCAGTACCAGATTGATGAAATCACACAATAGTGCATTTCCTTGCTGAAATCCGGCGAAGGTTTCAAACGGCTCGGAACTCTTTTAACCGAACTGAACGGTGCATCGCGTATGCGTAAGCGTGGCGCAACACAACCGGATTAATATTCCCGGGATCTCGAATTCGGTCATCGCATCAAATAGCTCCTTGCCATGAATGCTATCGTATGCGGCTTTAAAATTTGTGAATAGGTGGTGTGTATGGATTAGAAACACTACTCAATTGTGTAGTGCGTGCTATTGTTCTCTCACGAGTGGAAGAAGCCTAGAGTTTTATGCCGACTGCGAACGGCCAAGTTTCAGTAACCTTTGCATTGTCAGTGACTCGAAAGAGGTGAGACCATGAAAATTATTTTGGTCGAACCGGCCGGGAATCGAACCAGGCAGCGAGACTAAGTTGCGTACGGGTCGATGCACATACAGACACAACGCCACGGCCACCCACACAAGAAACTTACATAGTAGACAAAAATGCTTAGAATTAGTTGAACGAACATTGTTATCACTTCTAACTTACTATCCTTACGCGGGCACTATGGCTATCGCGTGAAACGATCGCAAAACATTTCCCTTAAAACATTTTCGCTCCCCATTCATTGTTTCCTGATGCGTCCCCCTCTTCAGGAATATTCCCTGAGTAGCTTAATCTGAAGCCGCGTAGTCCCACTGACCCAACATATTTGTTTTTCGTCGTTGCAGCTGGTAAATGTTCCCCTCTTCAAGTCTTCAAAATACCAAAAAGCGCTCGAGTGGCTTAAAACAAAAAAAAAAAACAAGTTAGTCAAATTGAATAAGTCACCAACGTTCGCTGTCAAAAGTGTTTACCACCACAAATTCCCGAAAACCCGATTTGAGACACTCCACGATTTTAACCAAAAAAAAATCACACCTGCAACGATTCTCAAAAAAAAAAACACGCAAGAGCCACAGCGACCCTATTGTAGTCAAATAACACGAGGCTTCATGGATTTCAGCCGTTCACTGCTCGCAAGCTCGTGCCGGACCCCAAATCTATGCAAGGTCCTTCGGCGCAGTATGCAAATAAATTTTCTAGAGTCACTGAGTAATGAACAATAGAGCTCAGCTTTCAACCCTTTCCGCCAACAATGCATTGCAGAAAAAACTCCTTTTTTTTTGTCATCAATGCTCAGTCTCTTTGGAAAAAAATCATCACCCCTCGCAACCAGGGTACACATTTTTTTTGTGTGTGCCACATCTCTCCCATCAGCTGACTTTAAACTAAAAGTGAATATCCGTGTAGTCCTGAGGAGATTTGCAACCCTTTCGGTCTGGGTTTGAAGGGTTAACACACCGAATCTCTGTATGAATCCTTTTAATTTGCATTTTACAGTGCGCAAGGAAGGATATTAATTCTTTTTTCTATTCACCACTGGCTTTGTACTTGACAAGTGAATGCGTGTGCAGGGTTGAGATAGGGTTGAGCACGAACAAAAAAAATTAAAAAAAGGTCGATTGTCTGGGTGAGCAGGGACCCCTGGCAATAGTTTTGCTCGTATCCTGTTTTTGACGAACGTCACAAAAAATGTGGGTACTGCAGCATGTGCTCTGTATGGCTGAGTGCATACCACTTTATCCATTCTTCATGCGTTAACTCTTTTTTCCTTTTCGGTTTCCTTTAATTCGTTCATTTGCAGATGAGCTCAGGACAGGGTGATTATGAAACACCGAGTTTCGGAAAAATTCCAACGATTCGAGATTGGATATTTTAACGAGACTGAATGAGCTTGAGACTGCCACATTTAGTAACAATTAATTAAAGTTATACTGATTAAAATATGGTCCGTCCTTAGGTAGATTCAATTCCTTAGGCTGATGCATTTTTACACTTATCGTTTGAAGGCTGCACTTTTCTCTCAAAATGGAAGAGTTGTTACAGTTGTGGCGCCATCTGTGTACCGAACCGATGACATAGGCTAGAGTATGTATTAGACTTGAGTATTAGGTAATCGCTTGTCTAAATGAGCTGCATGGTTTAAGGACCTTGCTGTCAATTATCGAATTGAGATCGTCTGAAGAGAAAAGTTTTGCTTATGATATTTTTGGTGTTAGCAATTAAATAAACCGATTATATGGCGGTGCATCTTGGAACGAGAAATCTTTCGTTATGAGTTTGAAGACCGACGCAACAGATGGCTACCCAATTGAGATGGCACATGCAATTTGACTCGGAAGCTACCGTAGCCAACTTGAAGCGAGTAAATTCCTGACCTGAAATTCCTGCAGATTGAAGATTCATTGGCTAGCAAAACTGGATACATTATTTGAGTTTTTCTGAGTTTTCGTCAATACAATTATTTTCTTACCACGGATCTGATTGAAATTTTCAGTTTCCTTTGACTTGAACTTTTTGATTTGGACTATAAACGAGTCATGTCGCTTGCAGTTCAGATTTTTTTTGTTCTTTGCAGAAATTTTGTCGGGCCTATATTTTTATATTTTTTCGGAATGAGCCGTTTTTTTCCTTATATCGGCCGCAATGTACCCAGGTTCCTTTTAGAGTCATCTCGCGTAATGTATGTAATTGCTTTTGACACCAGTTTTTGCTCCGCCGATCTCAATAAGTTGAGGATCAACAGTTTGAGGTACCCAACTTTATTATGCACTGTCTCTATTTTTGTTCCCTTGTTATAGCATATGTACGATGCGAGAGCATAGATTTAATTTCTGTGCCATGCACCATGATTAAAGACCTATGTCATGATGGTGGACTCTTCACTCATGACCATTGCATGAATTTCTCACAGGCTTTACTGTGACAATACAGTGGCAGGCTAATGAGCTTGCACGGGGTTAGGTTATCTTTTAGAGACAAACAACATGAAACCAAATTTTATGCGTATATTTTAAAAGTTGAGACTCCACCTATTGCCAAGAGATATGTCTCCTGAACATCGCATGTAAAATCTTCTCTTCCGTTTTGTGGTCCAAATCATTGTGGCTTGATGCCAGGGAAGTCCACCATCGACAATTTATTCAGTTTTCTACGATTCACCACCACCTATACCTCGATTTCAAGACCGCTTATGACAGAGTGCATTGAGACGACCTGTACGACGTCATGTCTAGTTTTGACATTCCTGCCAACTCATCAGGTTTTGCAGGAAGAATTCTCGCTGCTCCATAAAGCTCGGTAACGAAAATCTTTACCATCCGCGTTCTGCTCTTTAGACGTATATGGTGCAGAGGCATGGACTGTGTCTTAAGAGGATGAAGATTGGTCTTTTGGAGAGAAAATTTCTGCGTTCTTTCAAAGTTTATTGTTCTTGGAGGAGAAGGTTCAACGGCAAACCAACGCCTAAGATGGCTAGGCCATGTACACTGCTCCATCACGAAAAATCTTCGACTCCAACGTTATAGAGGACGTCCACGGAACCGGTGGTGCACTCAAGTGGAGAATGACCTCAAGGAACTTGGCGTGCAAAATTGGAGACAACTGGCTAGAGGTGAGGAAATGCTTGTTGGCAGATTCCCAAGGCCACCCCGGACTGTAGCGCCACCAGAAGAAGAAGACGAGGTAGAGAATATCAGTATGAAATAAAAGCAACAACAAGCCGAATTAAATGAATAATTTCCAAATCCTCCAACGTTTCTGGCTTGCCACCGTATACTAGTGACTTTACTTAGCGTCCAGAGTGCAATCTAATGGAGTGAAAAATCTTCCACATGCTTTTCAAAATAAACACAATTTGCACACTTCTTCTTTCTGACCTCTGACTAATTTACAAATGCATAAGATTATAAATATTGTCAAATCACAATTGAAGACTAAAATTTTTGATGAACAAAAATACATACTAAAAGACGAAATTAAGTAGTCAAGTTATTAACATATGAATTTCAGCTAGGTCCATTTCGTTCAATGTGGCGTAGTTCATTGAAAGATTTTCCGGATTCAGTATTGACACTGCCTCTCTATGTGTTTCGTGGTCGGCCCCTATTCCTTCTCCCTTGAGGATTTCATTGCAGAACAATGTGTGATATTTCATCCGCTGGCTTTCGTAGCGTATGTCCTATCCATCCGTATCTTATCTCTTTATTTTAGTCTGTTTTTAACACTGTTTTGGTTGCATATCTTCCAGAGTCTTTCACCAGATTTTCAAGGTTATCCTTAAGGGCTTGGCGCTTTCTAGTGAAAAAAGTCGACAAGTGCCGACAAGTTGCGGCGCCATAGAACAGCACAGTTTTGACACATGCATTGACTAATACGATTTTTGTCTTCTGGATTACAATGGTCAAGTTGCAGACATAGTTGAGTCCAGCAAATGTAGTTATTGCCTTTTTAATTCTGCATTCAACATCATTTATCGTGCCTCCATTCGTCGTTATCTGGCTAAAGTACTCGAAATGATTGACCCCTTCTATTTGTTCACATCCGATAATCAGCCGTGCATTGTTGTTCGCATTGATTCTCCCCCTTTTTGTCTTTTTGCACATAATCACTAGACCCACTTTTTGTTTATTCGATTACTAGTGTATTGATCATTCGTTGAATGTCTCGGTCTCATCTGTGTACTCAAGGTCGCCCAATACCTTGTTAAGACTCCAAGTTCTATCTAGTTCAACAGTTTCGAGTACTACAACCAAGAACGTTAAAAATAATAAAGGTGACAGAGCACATCCTTGTTTCAATCCACTGCAACAGTTAAAGACATCACTGACTTCACCTTAGTGTAACACTCGGCTTTTAGACCCTTCATAGCTGGCTCTTATAATATTTAATATTTTGAGAAAAATAGGTACCTCGTGCTTCCAGAGCAGATCATATACATCACCCATTGATTGTTCCAAACGCAAGGTAAAAACGTGATTTAAATTCAACACATTATTCGACGATAATTCTCATTGTACATATAAGGTTTATACTTGATCTTATTGCTCGGAAACCTGCTTGATTTTTCCTAATGAGAATGTTCAGATATTCGGCCTAGCAGTATTCTAGTTAGAGTTTTTGTTATTGTGGGCAAAAGCGATGACCCACTCCTTGTTAAGGGTTTACTATATTTTCCACGTCGTCTTCCGCTCTTAAGCGGTTTGTGCTCAGTTTCTACGGGTTCGTTAATCTATTCATCATTAAATAGTAAACCATACTAAGCCCAGATCAACGTTCAACTGTCAAATTGACAATCTGTATTTCTACAATGTGTGTCAGTTCAAAAATGTTAGCACTAATTAGACCTCTAATGAATCTTAAATTATGACAAAATTTTAATGGAACTCTTTATTCGGATACTTTCATGACCACCCTGTGGGATTATTTTATTTTAATCTTCATCGCTTTCCGGTTTTCTCTGTCTCGGTGCATTTTTAAGAGTTCGTCGCAAAATCGGAAAAAAAATCAGGGGGAGTAACTCGACATAAAAAATTATAAATTCACCCAGACAAAGGGTTGTGAGAGAGAGGGTTAAATCACGAACGTAAAAAAAACTCGCCCATCCAAGTTAATAATGAAAAACGGGACCAGCATCACCCAGCCGCCTCGACAAAAAAAAATCCTATCTGCATAGAGTTCGAAAAAAAAAACCATGCATCCACGCGAACGTCGTGCCCCCAGGGTAAGTATCTACAATCTCTCCAGGGGTGGATTGAAAATGAAATTGACAAAAAAAAAATCGTTAGCTATGCAACCGGCTTTTTAATGTGAAAAATATGCGCACAAATTTCTAGTGCACACTGATGAGTAAAGGGCCCGTCCAAATGTGTCTCGTTCTCTCTTCGCCATCCACTTGGCTGGTGCAGGCAAACGATGAAAGGTTACTTTACTGAAGCTACACATCACGAAAGAGTTAATGTTGATCCTTGCGCAGGAACTCACGAAAAAAATGAGGGTGGAGACAGATTGTTTTTTTTCTGTCCCGACGCGTGATGGTGCGTTTTTTTTGTTCAAGACCAGGGTACGGGCATCAAAGTCTTTAATCAGACTACATGCGTTTTTTTCTCGTTTTGTGGGGGTTATTAAAAATTCTAAGTAGGGTACTTGAGTGCTTGAGGACTGAAAGTGAATTTCTGTTTCACAGAGGACTCGACTGGAGGAGTGGGGTAGGTTTGAGTGATGGCTCGTGACGGGGAATATGGTTTTGGGAATTTGTGATATCTCATCAATAGATGAAATCCTTTTGAATTTTGGGTTATTTTCTGATGACGTTGACACTTAAATAGATTCTCCTAGAGATCGAGTGGAGTCTTCGTATGGCAAAGTGATGAGTCGGGTTGGCGTAAGTGTAACCCGTTGTCACGGCGCAATCTGAGATAAGACACGATCGTGTTGGAAAGGAGTTCAGTTGTGAATGGCTTTCGATATCGATTTTGGAATCTCGCCAGGATTTAAAGGTGGGGGAAAGTATATTTCTCTGTGGGAGAAGCCACGGGGAACGACCATTCAATGTGTAAACCAAAACGCTTTGAGTGCTGGGGGGAGTCTTGTAGTTTGTATGCAGTCCCCACCCGCAAGCAAGGGAAGTTATTGTGGAAGGATGAAAACAAAAATCAGTCTAGGAACTCAAATTTAGTAAATTTATTGTAAGTAAAATTTCGTGAGCGTGTCAGCAGAATTTGCGTCTTTCAAAAATAGACACAGGCGAAGGGAAGTATGTTAAGCGTGTACTGTAGGGTCGTGTGGCCCTGTGTCACTTAGACCAGCGGTTCTCAAACTTATTAAGCTGTGGAGGCTCAAATTTATTTTGGAATCCCAACTCTTAATGATGTAAAAAATGAAAAACAACACATTTCAAACTGAATGTTAATGCGAAGAATGAAACTGTCATTGCATGACTTTTAATTTATTTAAAACTGACGGGGTTTGAGGAGAGAGTAAGACAATTGCCTTGAGTGCTGCCTTCGATGTTGGTTAAGATTATCTCAAAGTTCTGTGTGAGAACATATTTATTCTCATCTGCTTTCCACTGCACCAGAGAACCGTAAGCACCAAGATGACCCGTGGAGGGTATCAGCCTGAGGCACGACAGCCTTCCATGCTATGCGCTCCCAGGCACGCTGTTTCCAGTCATCAAGACCAAGCTGCCTTGCTTCCTTGACGAGTGCGTGAAATTAAGCTTCACTTTGACGAAGTCGTGTGGAGATTTTGTTCGGGGAAATTAAATCCCGCAGATTTGCTAACTCGAGGAATCTCAGCGAAAAGGCTATCTGAGTCGAGATTTTGGCTACAAGGTCCCGATTGGTTGCTAAATTATAATGAAACAAGCTCTTCCATTCCATCCATTTTAGATAATATTGAAATGAATTTAACTAAGTCTTTTCTTATTATAGATGGGGAAGATTCTGCCGAAAGGTGTTCTACAAGCCGAGAACCTTTGTTGCCGTTACGCAACTACAGCAACTTAAAACGAGCCCTAAGAGTGACTGCCTATTGCCTGCGATTTGTTACCATGCTCAAGAAAACACCAAGCGAGCGGTTCATGCCAGGATTTGAAAGTGCGGTGCCCGATGCAATCGAAATCAAAGCAGCCGAATATTATTGGATAAAGCTAAGTCAAGAAACTGTGTATAGTAACGAACTGAAAAGTCTGTCCAATGGAGCTCCGATTAGTGGTTCTTCGGCTATATCGTCACTTAATCCAATGATGGACGAAAGGGGTATTTTAAGGGTTGGATCTCGTCTTTCTGCCTTAAAGAATATATCAGAGGTTTCTTTTGATGAAAAATTTCCGATGATATTGCCCAAGGGCTGCAGCTTTACAAGACTTATCGTATATGATTTACATCATCAGCGTTTTCATGCAGGAGTAAATACACTTTTGGCTCAGCTGCGCAAACGATTTTGGATTCCAGGAGCGAGGCAACTGATTAAGAGAATCACGAGGTCATGCAATATCTGCAGGCGTTTTAGAGGTCAATCAGCGAATCAGCCTGTAGGTGGATTGCCAATTGAGCGGGTCTATGGATCGAGACCATTTGAAAACACAGGACTTGACTTTGCGGGTCCTTTACTCGTCAAGCAGCATGAAGGTAATAAGAAGTTTTATATAATGCTTTTCACCTGTTCCACAGTTCGAGCTGTCCATCTCGAACTTGCCTCTAGTCTTTCTGCCGAATGCTGTCTCCTGGGCATAAGGAGATTCATCGCTCGCAGAGGAGTTCCTCTTAGTTTTATGTCAGACAATGCGAAAACTTTTAAGCGATGTTCGTCGGAACTGTCTGAACTGGGAGATGTTCTCATATCTAACGAGATAAAGTATTTCTTGGCGGAAAAGAAAATATCATGGCGATTTATAGTGGAACGAGCGCCATGGTGGGGAGGATTTTGGGAGCGATTAGTGCGTTCTGTTAAAGAGGCCCTTAAGGCGGCAATTGGACGAGCTACGCTAAATGATGAGCAACTCTATACTTTTCTTACTGAGGTGGAAGACGTCGTAAATTCCCGCCCGCTCACATATATTACAGAAGACCCGAATGATTTATCACCACTTACACCGGCTCACTTTCTGAAGGGGGCATTTACAGCTATAGATTTTGAGAAAATAAATTCAATTTCAGATAAGGATCTTCGTTGTAGATGGAATAATAGGTTGCGAGCAACAAAGCTATTTTGGAAACGTTGGAGGACAGAATATTTGAACCTGTTAAGATCAGCTCATCATTCCAAACGTGGCTTTTCGCATGACTTAAAGGAAGGGGATGTCGTTATCATCTACGATCATCTTATTCCACGATTACTTTGGAAGCTAGCTCTAGTCAAAACTGTTTTTCCTGGACGTGATGGCAAGGTGAGGGCTTGCGAGCTACGTCTACCGGATGGAAATATTCTTCGGCGCCCGATCCAGTTGTTATACCCGCTTGAAATCTCGGCCCCCGGAGGATGTTGAAAATTGGAGTAACATATTGGCAACACTGTTCACACAAATCCAACTAAAATTTCTGAAAACGTCAAGCAGCTGTCAAATTGGTCACTTGTTCTTTAGCCAGCGATCAGAGCAGTAGAATTCCACCCTTGTAACTTTATCAATATTGTAAATTAGTTTTATAAATCTATCAGTCTAATAAAAGTCTAGATCTTTCATTGGCTATTTTGGCAGTCTTTATACTAAAGGTTCGGTTTTCCACTCCATCTCGAACCAGGAGGCTCGAATTCGAAGACCCTCTTAGCTGGAGCATTGTTCTTCATGCGATCAATGTGGCCGAGCCAGTGCAGTTTTGACTGATTTTTGGCTTCCGTACTACGTCCACATCCTGGTACAGCTCGTAGAGTTCGCGGATATGTCTTCTCTTCCACTCACCTTCTTCGCAAACGGGATAGAAGTTTTCGTTCCAAGGCACCAAGAATCAGCTCCGCAGTTTTGCTTAGCGTCCCTCTTTCGGCTTACGACGGCATGCCGCAGTTGGTGAATTGCCTGCTTCTGGTTAGCGGGTTCGAATCCCCCAGAGAGCAAAGGTAATACGCTTTTATCTGGTTTATAAATCTGGTCCAGTGACCAATTGGCGTTGGGATCAAAGTAACGACACTATCACTGGAGTGGTCAATCAGTGGTAGTAGCCTGACTGTGGGTATCACAATGGACCAATATGATGTAAGTGTGCTTGTGACTTCAATAGCCACTCCTCCTTCATGGTCTTCCTTCCTATCCTAACTTTCGGCTCCATACAGCAGGAATGGGAAAATAAGAGTCTTGTAGAGCATTATCTTGGTCCTTCCAGACAGGAATTTTGAGTCCAGTTGTTTCGAAAAACCGAAGTAACATCGGTTGCGAAGGGTGATCCACGTCGGATCTCCACTGTGATGTCGTTCGTGGAGTAAATGTTTGCCCCGAAGTAGGTCAAACTCCTTTACTACCTCGAAATTGTAGCTGTCGAACGTAATGTTTTGACCAATGTGGTGTGCGACGGAACGTTTCTTGGTCGACAGCATATATTTTGTTTTGTCCTCATTCACCTTGAGACCATGTCGCTTCGCCTGTTCATCACGTCATCGGAACACGCGACGATGTCGACATCTGAGATCCTGGGAAGATAGTTCCTTCCGTATTTACAGCTTCCCGCCGCACTATCTTCTCCAGTAACAAATTCAAGAAATCACATGACAGCGCATCTCTTTGCTGAAATCCGGTACAGGTTTCAAATAGCTCGCTCCTCGAGCCAAACTGCACGGTGCATCGCGTGTGAGTTAGCGTGGTGCTACACAAACGGATCTCGGGATCCTAAATTCGGCCATCGGATCAAATAACTCTTTGCCATGGCCTTAAAATCGATAAAATGGCGGTGCGTGTCGTATGGAAACTAGCGTTGGTCTTCTCCATGATCCGCCTTAGTGTGAAAATTTGGTCCATAGTCGATTTGCCGGGCCTGAAGCCGACCTTCTACATGCCGATTAGTGTGGTGCAGAACAGCTTTAGACGTTCACACAGTACGCTGGACTGAATCTTGTAGGCGACGTTGAGCAGGGATATATGTACCTCTGTAGTTGCTGAAAAAATAGATACATACCTACAAAATGAAATAAACTTGTTTAAACGCTTTTAAAAAAGTGCAGGTACTGTGTACCACGTTGTTTTAGTCTCAGTGGCACGTTAAATTCTTTTGATGCTCTCAAAAAACCCAAACTCTTTTCTATAATGGCAACAAATCCTTTGATCTCGAAGTTATTACTAAAAAATATAACGTATTAAATTTCATGTACAGGTTTTTAATATGGGCCATAATAAGACGCCTATGGTGGACTATATTGCCAACATCGGACTTTGTCACAATTTTGTCACTTCGTAAATTATTAAATACTTTTGATTTCATATACAGTGGTGATCCGTATAACGAATGCGCGGTAATGTCCAGGTGTGTTCATTCTATCGAAAAATTCTTAATATATAGCAATTTTTTACTGTACGAAAAGTTAAGTAAATGTACGAATATTGATACTACTCTTCTTCTTCTTCATTTGGCGCTACAGTCCGGGGTGGACCTGGGCCTGAACCAACAAGCCTCTCCAGCTAGTACGGTCTCTGGCTAGCTGTCTCCAGTTTCGCACGCCAAGTTGGTTGAGGTCCTTCTCCACCTGGGTGCGCCAACTTAAACGCGGGCGTCCTCTGTTGCGTTGTCCCACGGGTTCGGAGTCGAAGACTCTCCGGGCCGTAGCTGAGTTGTCCATACGCTCAACATGGCCTAGCCATCTTAGGCGTTGGATCCGAAGACGCCTGACTAGACTCATGTCGCTGTACAGCCCGTACAGTTCGTGGTTGAATCTTCTCCTCCAGAAACCGTCAACGCAAACAGGACCAAAGATCGCACGCTGAGCTTTTCTCTCGAAGACCAAGGACTTCCTCATCCGCTTTTGAGATTGTCCATGCCTCCGCGCCGGACTGGGATGATCAAGGTCTTGTATAAAGTCAGCTTGGTCCTTCGAGAGATGGCTCTGCTACTCAATTGCCTCTTGAGCCCATAGAAACAGCGGTTGGCAAGAGTTACCCTGCGTTTGATCTCTGTACTGATGTTGTTTGTACTGTTTACTTTGGAGCCGAGGTAGACGAAGTCCTTGACTACCTCGAAGTTATAGCTGTCCATTGTGATGCTCTGTCCAAGACGTCGATGTTGTGTGTCCTTTCTTGATGACAGCATATACTTCGTTTTGCCCTCATTGACCGCTAGACCCATTTTAGCCGCTTCCGCCTCAATGCCAGCAAACGCCTCATTGACGGCTCGCTGTGTTCTACCAATCACTGCACTGTCATCCGCGTATGCTACCAGTTGTACGGACTTATGGAAGATAGTGCCTCTTGTGTTGCTGTTTGAATCTTGCTTGATCTTCTCCAGGATGATGTTAAAGAAATCACATGACAGCGCGTCGCCTTGTCTAAATCCTGTTTTGACATTGAAGGTCTCGGTGAGTTCGTTACCGACCTTGATGGAGCAGCGAGAATTCTCCATCGTCATCCTGCACAACCTGACGAGTTTGGCAGGAATGTCAAAACTAGACATGGCGTTGTATAGCTCGTCCCTATGCACGCTGTCATATGCGGCCCTGAAATCGACAAAAAGGTGGTGGGTGTCGATTTGCATATCTTGGGTCTTTTCCAGGATCTGCCGTAGTGTGAAAATCTGGTCGATGGTGGACTTCCCTGGCATGAAGCCACACTGATAAGGACCTATCAGTTTATTTATAAACGGCTTCAGGCGAGTACACAAAACGGCAGAGAAGATCTTGTAAGCGATGTTCAGGAGACTTATCCCTCTATAGTTGGCGCAGTCAAAGGGGTCTCCTTTCTTATGGATCTGATACTACTCATAACATTAAAATGTTTCATTCAACGTTAACAGAAAACCATTCAAAGTACAAAACAGAAATACAAAATATAAACCACGAACAATAAAAGAAAAATCGCCAATAAGCGTTTGTTTTCGTAAACTTTCAACGCAGCAAATTTACTGTTTTCTCCTGTAGACTTCCTAGGACAAATAACTTAACATTACCATGCATACATCCACAGTCAAGGGAGTTTTCGTCTGTACTCCTTCTCTCGCAAAGAAATTCGTTATATCGAGTGTCAACTTTTTTTTTGTATTTTATATAGACACTGTAACGCATTTAAAAAAAGTGTAGAGTAAATGTGGCAAAAATGGTCTACCCTTCACATTTTTCGAGAAAAAACCATCATTTATTTTTTTAATTATTTTTTTTTAATAATCATTAAAATCAATTTACTTACACTTTCAAGTAGCATACAAATTTTCAAAAACAACAAAATAGAAGGAAAAAACTAAAGCAACCTCATATTGTATTTTTAGAAAACTTGCGGCTAATATGGCTAAACTGGTGTTAAATATGGCCTTGTAATGGCCTTTTTGGGTTTAGTTGCACCACAACTTGCATACATTGTTGCTAGTTGCCTATACAGTCTTCTTATACCCAAATTGACCATACAACACATTGTACGTAAGCTGGCGAAATAGATGCATCTGGCAAAGATCAGGGGTTAAACATGGCCTACTAGGCGATATTGCAGGCACATGTAGAGGGCCATATTACACACAATGATCATTTTTACTAATCAATTACGCTGTACACACGCTTCATATTTTTTTCAACTTTGATATGACCGAAAATTCAAACACAGTGTTCAATGTGTTTTATGAATATTCACTTTGAAATGACTTAACGGAATGTACCAAAAAATTACAATTAAAACGGAAAAAACGCAATTATACTCCTATATTGCACATCTCTCGCAGCAGGCAAATTGCGATCGGCTCAAGCACAACCGGTTCCAATATGTTGGTAGTGAAATTAGCTTTATCTCGCCTCTTAGGGAATATAAAGGTGGAACAAATTACCCACGTGGGCCATATTTGCCGCACTTACTCTACGTTATATCGATCATTAGTTGTGTAGGCATTCCTTATACTGGACCATCACTGTATTGATATTTTAATTTAATCACTCCACCATGTTATATAGCCATTATCTCATTTCACACAAGTTTATCTAAGAACAGTTAGCAAAACTTACCCAAAAATTGCAATTTAACATGTATAAATCTGTCACCTGCTCTACATCACACCTATGTTGATCAAGATTGGCCAAGTTACAACGACCGGCAGCCAGTTAATATTCTTTTAACGTTCTGAATTTGTGGTGTGGTGGGCCATTGTGCATAAGTGGGCCTGTTCTGATGTACCGTGGTGTGGTGGGCCATATTACATGTCAGAGCCATGTATGCAGCACTTACCCATTCCGTCAAAGTGGACGTAACATGGATCCATCACAACACATCAGAGACCAATGAACAATCAAGACAGTGTGGTTTATCAGAGTGAAGGTGCACCTAGTAAGGGCCATGTTGATCTCTCGGCCAACAAGGAATTGTCCATAGCTTTTGGGGCTGATTCGATATTCATTTAAAATAGAAACGACCGGATTTCGCGAAGAAAAAGTGCTTTTCCACCAGAACAAGGTTGATATGTATTTAGTCACCAAGGCAAACATCCATTAATTGGACTGCGAACAGCTTCGCCTATTTTACGCTCTGACTGCATGTCAAGCATTATTCGCTCGAAATGCACCAAATGCTGCTTTCTAGTATGTTTTCACAACTTTCTTAGGTTTGACGGTTGTTTAACAATATATAAATAATAATAATATGGGTGGCTCTACGACCCGTAAAGGAGCCAAGGTCTAGCATTTACAGCAACCAATCGTGTTCTGCGTGATATTGTTCTCCCACGAGTGGAAGGGATGTACAGTTCTGTGCCAACTGCGAACGGTCAATTTTGGGAAGCTTTTTCTAGAGAGTTATTACTCTTTTGAGCATTGTCAGTGACTCGTGGGACCTTGAAAATTATTGTTGGTCGTACCGGCCGGGAATCGAACTCAGGCAGCGAGGTTAAGTTGCGAAGGGGTTGAGGCACAAACCAACGGTGGCCACGGCCACCACCACGAGGTTGTTTAACAATCCATACTGTTAAATGGATAACCGAACCAAAGTATATACTTACTGTGAAAGCTCCCATAGGCGGACAGCGACGGTGGCATCACTTTTGTCCGTCTAAGGGAATTGTCCGTCCATGAGAATACATATACTTCAGTTTAAGATCCACGGCCGTGAGAAAACGTACGCGCAAGTGGATTGCCCGCTTATGGAAGCTTCCACTGTACGCTCGCTTAACAGTTCGGTATGCAATTCAAACAGTTTCAGATGTTCCCATACACCCCCTACTCTTACTTAAACGCACAAACAGGCTCACACAACTTGTTTAATCTTTCATTTCGTTTAGAATTAAATGTGTACAACATCATTCACTAGCTAGGTTGTCAAACCATCGCGCAGCACCTTTTAACGACGCGAATTTAACGTGTCGTTGTGTCGTATTCGCATTAAGGGAATGTGAAAACCTTTCACAAAACCGATCCCAAATTGAATTCACAAGAGCACGGCCTCTTCTTCTGGCACGTAACTCTTCCCTCTGCACACACAGCCACGTTCATATATCGTACACGAACTGCAGACTAATCAATATAACTTTTCCTTAATTTTTCCCTCCAGTGAAAGTCAATGAATACCAAAGTCCCTCCCTCTCCCCGCTTGCAAAGAATCGTCGACAAAAAAGCAACAACGAAGAAAAAAAATAAAATTAAAATATCGATCACTCTCCAACCCGTTTTTGTCTAAAAAACGAAAAGAAAAAATTATCCTGCTCCAAACTAAGTACGAAGAGCAAGAAAAAAAAGAAGAAATAAACGCCTGAGAGCATCGAAGAAAGGACTTCCCCCAACCAGAAAATGAGTTCAGCACAAAAAAAATCCTTTTTACTCCTGTTGTTGTTGTGTCTCACCCTCACCACCCCCACGGTCGACAGAAAAAAAAAACGAAAACGAAAACCTCCATGAGTCGAAAACACAAGCGAAAATACCAAGAACGGATACGGATGCGTTCGATGTCTCGAAGCGGGGTAAAGGGTAACAACTTTAAATGAGGAAAAAAAAAATCAGCCACCCCACACAGCTTCTTTTTCTTCTTTCGTTTCGTGTTTTTTTTTTTGCTGTTCTCCTTCTGTACCTACTTAATTTCTTTCACCCCTTAAGACTCAGTCGTGAGGACATGCTGGAGCAGAAACAACAACAACAACACTCACCCAAATCTTCGACGATGCTTTTACTTTTTAATAGCAAACATTTTTTTCGTTTTAAACTCTGTTCTCTGTTCTTCTTTCGGGTGTTTGCACGAGGGGTGACTGCGGATGGGTGGTGGGTGTGGGTGGGGGTGGTGTGCCTGATGGGGTTGTATCCCGAAGGTGGGGTATACGCGATTGATGATGATGACTGAACGGAGAGAGGCTCTTGGATAAGCATTTTCTTCGCAACTGGGTGACACACAACAGCAAAAGCAAATGAGCTATGCGACTGTGTGCGTGAGGTTACGGTCCAGGAAATAGAGGAAGGCCATTCAGGACTGACTGAGACCTGTAACCAAGCCCAAACAACCACCAACACCACCACTACCATCGCCATTACCAGTGCCACCATTATATGGGTAATCGTGGGCTATGTAAATTTGTTGCAAAGAATTTCCGCGTTGGATCGACTCGACGTCAGCGTTTGGTGAGGTGGATTGCCTCGGGGAATTACTCGTACTCCTTCGTGGAGGGAGACGCGGGCGAGACCAGTGCACCAGTGGCTTCGAATGCTTAAATGTTCAAATTATGCAAAAAGTGTATTCCATCTGTTAAGCGGTAAATCAAAATTAATGAAATTTTTATTCTCGTGCAACGCAAAGGGTGCGCGGGTGGCCCAGGATTGATGGCGTGCAGCTGGAATGAGGAGAGGATCGATTTGATGGTAGATGCTGAGGTGCTTCAAGTTGGTCTTCAAGTGTTAGAGGTGGCAGTTCAAAAGATGTCTGCAAAGATACAATCCATTCCAACAAAATTATTGATTCAATATGCATCCTGCTGAATTCCGAATTGTTGGTGTTTACTAGAAATATGATGGTGTTCTGAAAGAAGAGGTTAAGTGGTTATCATCCTGAGCAAATGCATGGGTCTCCAATCTTACCACTAAACCGGTTACCGTGCGTTACCCCTGTAACCATCTTGTTTTTCGGGCGAGCGTCCAGAGTGATTTGACATCCTTTTCGGATATGTCCGTAAGTTCGTAAAATTTGTATTCTCTCAGGGTTTGTTTCCTAATGGAGGCCAATACAGTGCAGTTGCAGAGCTGGTGTGATGTAGTTTCCCTTTCTTCTTCATCCATTCAAGTCGTTGTATGGTAATCCTAGTCTTGCAGCGTGCAGCGACTCCCACTAGGTTACTCAAGTAATTTCTTTTCACTTGTTTCGCATGTAGGCGTGTGTTGAGATTATTCCATCTTTCACGGGCACTGCTGATCGCTAGTTCTGTGATCTCATTGTTTTGAGTTTCTATTGGCACCCAACCTTTGGTCCAATGATTGTTGTTCTGTTTCTGGCTATCCAGCCAGCATCACAATTGCCTGGAATATCTCTATGTCCAGTAACCCAGAAAACCGTTAGTGGAAGCTTTCACGGCGATTGAACAACAATCGAAACGAGCTGGTCTTAGGGTAAATGAGGATAAGACGAAATATATGCTGTAGAACAAGGAATGATCCGCCGAACACCACCATGGCCAAAAGACCAAGGAAGCAAAACATTACGGATGTAAGACATGTTGGTGCCCTGGAGCATCAGCTATGGAAGGTGGCTTTGGTTCAGGCTCTGACCCTCCAAGGGTCGCATGCCTAATAAGTAAGTAAGTAAGATAGTAGATCATTGGCCAATCTATGATTTTTTGCCATGGTGGTTAAGAGAAGCTTTTTCTAGAGGGTTATTATAATATTGTCTTCCACAGAGATTGTAACTTAGGTATATTTAAATGCGTAGGAGTACACGAACAGACCCACAACGCCACGGTCTTAATGGAACAACACTTTTTCCTTCGCCAAATGCGTCTTTTTCTTCAAACCCTTCGCACACGTTTTCCCAGAAAAAAAAAGCATTTGCCTTCATTGTTCCTTGGCCTCTGGTGTGCTTTCATGGATCGATAGTTCCACTCCTTGGGACAATACTTTGAAGTGGTCATACGGTTGCGCTCAAGGTGGATATCCATCCGCGTCAAGATATTTACTAGTTGATATTCCAAGAGCGTCAGTCATCTAGCGCATTTTTAGCCTCCGATTATTCGATGAATTTTAACGACGATTTCTGTCATGACCTCATCTATTGGGCGACCTGCAAATTTGGCGTCATTTGTCATAATTTTGCAGTTTTTTTTCGGTAAAGGCGAAAATACAAACCAGGTGGCTGAAAATGGGAATAATTTGTAAGGTCCTGATTCTGAACAGAACATGATGTGCAGTTTTGGTTCCGTCGCTTCCGTTCTGGTAATTTCGATGTCAAAGACGTACCACGCTCTGGAAGGACAATTGTCCAAAATGGCAAAAAAATCATGGAAATCGTCCAATCTGACCGTCATGTAAGCACAGTCTCGATTGCCCAGGAGCTAAATACTGCACAAAAAACCCTTGAACATGGCTGGATACAAAAAGAAGCTTGATGTATGGATCCCACACGAGTTAGTGCCAAAGAACCCCATGAACCGAATTTCCATCTGCGAACCAGTGCTGTTTTTTTGAAGTCGTGATGCGTGGGAATGACTTAGAATTGGCAGGGATCACCTACGCCAAAACTCTTAATTCGGACCTTTATTGTCAGGCGGCCGTGGTGTTGTGGGCCTGTTTCTCGACTCCTATGCATTGAACCTCGCTACCTGGGTTCGATTCGACCAAAGTCATTCTTACGGCCCAACCTCTTTGGTGTCTCTGCAATAGTATAGAAATGGCCAGCTTTGGTCCATAGGAGAGGAATCCGTCAGGACAACACCAGGCCACACACATCGGTAGCTTAGCGAACAGCCCGAAGTTCTGGTAGATTGATTGGAAGACCTTACGCAGCAAGTGATTACAACCTGTCCCTCTCCTTGCTGAAAGATTTTGCTGGAGAAAAGTTCTCCCCAAGAAAGAACTGTGATATGTGAATACAGCCTTAAATTTCTTACAAAAATTATATTTTTCTTGTTACTACATCTTATATGTACAACTTAAATGAATCTGAAGGATTTCATTCCGTAGCCCAGACCTCAAATGACTGAGTTTTGGTCAACATTTTATGTACCATATTGTTTATTTATTTCATTGCTTCAAACAAAGTCACAAGGATTTAGTGATTACTAGAATGAAAATATAGTATAATAATAATCAAGAAATAAGGAAATAATACATAACTTTTCAATTCAACAATTCATTAAAAAAATAGGATTATTAAAAATTAATAGAAAATTATTTATCGATAAAACTATTAACTGAATTAGTTTCTCCAAAGCACCTTGACATCGATTCATTGGCACCGAAATTTGTTCTATGATGAGGATTATTTGGGCCAAAATGTCGAAGCAATCAATATGAGTTTCCAATATATCACGAATGACCATCACCTCAAAGAACTTTTGACGAGTTTTAAGAGGCGTTATTCCGAATAATTTACTTTAATATAGTTTCATACGGAGTCATGTCCATTTTCAAGTTGCGTTTTAAATAAAACTGTTGTAAAGCGCTTTTGGATCTTCTCACTTCTGAGAGTATGAAAGACATGAACGAGATCTATCGAGAGCGCAGAATAAATTCCCGCATTGAACTGCCTTTAGTGACTAAAAAATCAATATGTTTTACAAACTCCATTCTATGATCAAAAATTTCCCCGAGGTATTTTTTAAAAGTTACTATTGATAGGGTTGGATAGCCGTGGCGTAGTGGGTTAGTGCGTCGACTCCTACACAGAGGGTGCCAAGTTCGATACCCGAATTCACCACCTTTCATATTTCACGGCTCCACCTCTTTCGAGTCACTGACAATGCTCAAAGAGTATTTCCTGTCTAGAAAAAGCTTTTCAAATACGCCGTTTGGAGTCGGCATTAAACTGTAGGTCCCTTCCACGCGTGAGAGAACAATAGCACGCACAACACGAGTGGTTGCTGAGAAGCTAGGCCCTGGCCTTCTACGGGCTGTAGCGCCACCCATATTATATTATATTATATTATTTTGATAGGAGCATATTGTTAATTTTGTAAGTAAAGTTAATAGGTGAACGATTTCGACAAACGGTTAAACTTTGACAATATTAAGGTGTACGGAACAAACACAATGTTGATAACTTCTCAAGGTCTGTTTATTTCTGCACCGAAAGATTTTCAAATCGCCTGGAACGATCAAGCATTCGCAATTTGATAATAGGTTGGCGATGTCATTAACAAATAATAAGAACAAAAGGGAGGCAAGATGACTACCTTGAGGCACTCCCGAGATAACATTGATATTTGACCGTTTGAGGGCTAAGCTAATTGGTGGACGGAAGTCATAGTTTTCCTATAATAGCACGTACCTGCGTTCGTTAAGATAAAGACTTAAGCATTTTTGTTTTGTATGTTTGTAATCAATTTAAAAATTAAAACGAATTGAAAGGAGGGCATGTGGTAAATGAGGGCATCGAAGCGAATTATATTCTGTACATACACGGTCTCCCATTCACAGATTGACTCTATTGGACCCTCAGCCCCAATGTCACACCCAGCAAACCATCTCAGCCTCTACTCTTCAGCACTCTCATCAGAAAGCCTTCCCTGACAAAGCTTTTATCCTTTTAGTCGACTTGAGTGTCCATTTCCATGCCACCTACTACATTGTCACTTCCTAGTAATTTCCTTCATCTGGAGACAGATGAAGACACACACACACACTGACATACATCAATCAAATTTCATAGCATAACCCTATTACCCCAACGCGTGCCACCGACGAGAACCTTTTAATCCTCGATCATCAACGTTCCACTCGTCCGTTTCCTTTGAAGTGACCATCGCCACACTTAGGAAAATGTAATAATCCAACCTCTGCACCGAAAAAAAAAAAACGAGAAATAATTCAATTTCCCCACCAAGGACTCGGGCTAATAACACTCCTTTAACATCAAAAAGCCCATAATAACAGGCCCATTACATTAGAAACGAAAGTGAATCCTTTTTGCACATAATAACCACTCGACGAGAAAATGACACACGTGTCAATGTAAACACATACACACATCCTGGGTCTGCCCTCCCTCGCCAATGTCACTGCGATGTGTGTGGAGGCACTGACCTAGCACACCACCACACATGACTTTCCCTTTCTTTTTCCTCAAAACTGTGAGATTTCAGGGTTGGCAAAACAACAAAAAAAAAGGGAAAAAATTGAGAAAATAAAAAACACTAAACATCCTTGCACTAGGTCAACGTTATCCTTCGCACATCCTTCTTCCACCCCATTTAATGTGCATATGCAGATACCCCACCCCAGCCACCAGAACGACCGCACTCCACACATGCGGTAAGGATTTTCCAAAAAAATCAAAAAAATCAGGAAAATCCACCACCACCCAACTCATTTTACATTCCCATCCTTGTGGCAGGGATGTTTTGTGATAGAGAGACATGAAATGGGGGCCAAGGACATTTGTTGCGGGATTTCACGTGTTTTTTTCCTCCTTTTTGTGGATTTTGTCTGGCTGTTCAATCAGCCAGTCGTGCAAATCGGTGAAAGTAGTCGCGCAACACACAACCACACCACACATCGTTCCGCTGGCGGCGCACCGCCAACATACCGTGAATGGAGGACATGCGACAGGACCAATATCCATGAATGACTCGTTCGCTTGTTCGCTGCTCCTTTTTCCAATAAATTTCCTCCCGTTGTTGCGGCGTTGTTTACATCGCAACTAGTGTGTTGTCGTCTCGACGATACGCTCATGTGTGTAACCCCCCACCCACCGCGTCCGCCTCATTCCATCCAAAGGATATCAGAGATTGAAGGACGTGACATGTCGGATGTAATTTTGCCGGCTGCGTGGGACTGTGAGTGGGCGGTGGGGGGACGTGGGAGCTGGAGTGGATGCGTAATATGTTAATGGTGGACAATTATTTGCTTTTATACACACGCTCATCTCTGGGCAGGTGAGTCGAGTCCTCCTCAGTGTTGTCCCTCGTCGTCGGACAGCTTGACAGTTGCGTGGAATTGGCGTCTGGGAAATTGATGGAGAATAATGTCTTTGATATGTGCGTGCGCGTGTACGTGGCGGTGTAGCAGCGGATGTTTGAAAATTTGTGCATGTGTCCAAATTGAGGATCGAAGACTAATGGAGCACGGATGTTGTTTGTTGATTTCAAAGAGAGAACGAGTGTGATTGTTTGAAGATGGAGCACGGCAACGGCAACAAGAGTGCCTGGACTTCCGGTATGTGTGTGGAAGTTGGCTGTCAATATTTGATTGATATATGTACGAGTGTGGACTGTTGACTGTTTGTTGTTTAGGCCAAAATCTAACGATAATCCATCGTGAATGAGATTTTTGCGGAATACTGCCGGTTCCATGGGGAGTTGTGATGACAGAACACCATGCCCACTGGAGTGCCCGAGGATATTCGTCTTTTGTAAGTGGAAAGTTTGTTTTTGCGATTTTAAAGTTTTCACTCTCATGGGGATGTACTCATGGTTGTGATACACTCTGGGCGGGTCTATGTATCCTCCCAGGAAATGGAATGGGGACGGAATTAAGATAAGGAAGATGACGAGTAGCAGAGGTTGAACATTAACACTTGGAGGAATCACTTTCTATGGAAGGTCACAAATAGCTAAGCTCAACGTCAAGATATTAAATTTCAACTCACGTTAATTTTCAAACATTTTCCCAATCTTTCAATACACGGCTTGGCACTTCTCGTGAGAAACTGACAATGTCCACACTCAAGATCGGAAACGAAAATCGTTTTTTAAACAGAAGATTTTTTGCTGGTAGAGCCGAGTCCAAATTCGATTGCAGCACCACTAGATGAACAATATTCCACGACGTTGCACTCTTTCTCTCTCTCTATCGACTCAAACAACTGCCGCCTCTTCGACGTTCGTCATATTCAAAGATTTTGGAGCTCTAAGTATTCCAAGTGGAAGTTGAAATTTTCCACGAAAAGGTAAATTTACCACAAACTGGCAGCATTGCGCCAAACTTGTTGTTGCTGAGAAGCTAGGCCTGTTTGTTATATTGTTATCTAGAATCGAGTCCGCCACTCCCAGTGAGATATCGAAGGAGTCGCTCTCAGCTCTCTTGGTCACTTCCAAAGCTATAGTCGATGCATCCTTTTTCATTTTTCGCGGCAGTTTGGTCGATTTATTTAATGCGACGTGTTAAGTCAACTACAGAGGTTGGGGGATCTTATCGCTTTAGGTTCCATTGGGAGCTGCTCTTCTGTAACCCTTATTCGAAATCCGAAATCTCTGCTGGTCCCATTCATCCATGTCCTCAATGATCCTAGCCCTACCCATCGTCTGCTTGATGTCTGGTGTGTAGAGGCACGAGCTGAGCTGTGATCACTCCTTCGTCAGCCAGGATAACGTCTAATGATCTTCTACCTCACCTGATCCGTTGAATTTCATCAACGGACACTTCTTTAAGTGTTTTTACAATTTTAATGCATATGAGGTCCCACTGAAATCACCTTTTTCTCGAGCTAGATGCATTGGGTAAGAAAACGTCCCTACACCAGTGATCAAACTAATCTGATGGAGATGACTATGTCCGATCTGAGACTGTCATAGAAAGTGCCACTAGTCTTGGGTATTATGTCACCTAACTTCATCAGAAGCTATATTTTGGTACCACAAATGGCCAGGAGTCCCCGGTTTGCCCCGTTGTGGGAGCGTCGTGGTGGTTGTGGTATCAAACAAAAATCGATAGAAGGAATAGAATCTTATCACGAAAAAAGCGACTCTGGAGTTGCACCATAACCGGGTGCTGCCATAGGGAAAAAATAGGTTTTAGATTCCCCTCGCACTTCACCAAAATGGAAACACTGTCCACTAAGCATGATCTCCACTGGTACTTCGTTCGTTCGGCATTTCTGAACCCCTTGTGAGAATGGAGCTCGTGGTAAGAATCCTAAATGAGGGGGATGTCGCTAGTCGAATTCTCTCAAATTGTCTGTTCAGTTCACCGTCCTAAGATTATGTTAGGCCTTGCTCTGAAAAATGAGATCATTTTTGAGATTTCCCCCATATTCTCCAGCGTGTGCAGGACCTAACAATGGTCACGTATGGACTCCTCTTAAACACCTCATTCTATTTAAGTGGCGACTGATTCATTTCGATTTGTTTTTTTTGACCGATCACGCGTAACTGATCATAGTGTCATGTTATTCTTACTCAGTATGTTCCGCTAATATTCACTGAAAGGCTCAGACCTGAAAAAAGTCAAATGTGAACATTCCGAGTCCATTACTACTTTAACCATCCCCAACTTCTAGTCTCAGTGTATGTGTAGTGGGTGATACGAGATCAAATGTACCACATCCCACAAGATAAGCCAGCTACGATCCAAAATTTGGAAGCCAACATTACTCGTGCAACGCAATGATCCAAAATTGGACCTTCAAAAGTGAACCTGTGCTACGCAGTTGCTAAAAAAGTGAAATTTCTCTATAGCAGACAGTCGCTTAGCCATCATGTTTGTCCGTTATGTAGAGTTGTCCGTTTTAGGGTGTAACCTAAATTATATATGAAAATTGACGAATAAAACTCACTTCTGCTTTAAAAGTCTGATTTTTTTCACACTTTTTTTTACTAGCCATGGAAATAAATAAGTATAGCAGAGAGTGGGGTACAAATTATCACTTTTACTAAAATCGATGCTGCTACTATTTTGGTGATAATTCAACCAAACCTTTTTTCTATTTGAAATGTTTCATGATTCAACAACAAATTTATCAAAAAAGATCAGACAAACATGTTCCAAATTTCTCAGTGTACAATGTTGAAAATAAAGTTCGACTGTAACAACCTGCCCCAACGTATATTGGTCGGGGTACATTGTAAAAATAACTTAAAAGGTAATATGAAGTTTTTTTTTAAATTAAAAGAATACGGGTTTATATTAAGAGTTGTCAGCCGAATTGCTGTAAATAAGATATACAAACGTATGGATCCTTTTGTGCGGTGTCTGACCATTTTCTACATGATGCTTAAACTGCTGCTTACCGAGAGACAAGTAATCATTGTATTCAAGAAACTTTTGTGTGCGTATTGATGGTGAATCACACTGTATTAAAACGCGTGTTATTTATGTCTTAAATTAAGAACTGTTGTTGAAATGTGTTGTTTTTAATCTTATACGTACATATATAAAGGGATTTCCAATAAGGACTTGACAACTTTTTTTAAATAAAACGAAACCCATTTGAGATATTTCGAAAACTTTCCTATCGGCTTGAAGTACAATCAACACACTTATGAATGGAACTCTACTTCGTTCGATTCGGTCCATTCGTTGGACCCAATTTTCAAAGAGTCTGGCAACACATTTCAGCCGAAACGGTCGCTATTTCGCTTTCAATGTTGGCCCTGAGTCCTTCCAACGGCTTCGGCTTGTTCGCATAAACCAATGACTTATCGTAGCTCCACAGAAAATAGTCAAACGGCGTTAAATCGCACAAACGAGGCTGTCAATCGACTGGCCCATTCCTTAAGATAACACGCTCACCATACTTACTCTTCAATAAATCTTCTCCAGAACCCAATCGGAGAACGTACGTCGCTTCAAATGATCCATCGGCTTCAAATCTTTAGACAGCTTGATCTTGTTTGGGTGTAAAACAAGATCCTAACTATATCGTGTGGTCTGAGCGATGTCCAATTCTTGAGAACGAAGTGGAATTGACGGATTTGGATCGTTTGCTTCAGACTAGGATAATTTCACCGACTCCGAAATTCGGTACAAAATTTTTATAATTTCCAGACCTTCCTCATTCGGGTACTTTACCATAATGAAAATGTTGATTTAACTGAATAAATTGACAATGATGGTTTGTTGAGTGAATGAGTGCGTTCACAATTTAAATTCAACGTTGTTAAGACGCTATTGGAAAACCCTTTATGTACTTAGGGTTAACGTTCCGAAAGGGGAGAGGGCCTTGTCTAGGGGTCCGCAGTTTTATACGTTTGAAAACCCCTGGTCTAGAACTACACAAAAATATTGATTACCTACTTGCCCATCGATGATTACACTGCGCTCATTTCTCACGTGGCAAACTTTGAGAAAATGGTTTGCAACAGATGAGATTCTTAATTCTGAAAGGAACACTGTTACTTCTAGCCCCGCTTTACTCTACTCTCAAGTACATGAAGAAACTGAACACCGTGCTCGCTTCTACAAATCCTGGGTGTTTTTACATCTTAGCAGTGTCCGTTATTAGTGGTACAGCATTTCAATAGGGGTCGAAATTGGCCTTGTCCGATGTAGAGAGGGTTCGTTGTAAAAGGGTTGAATTACACGCATAGCCTTATCTTTGTGCCAGGACCATAATGAATTGTCCGTAAAGAGAGGTGTGCCTTATAGAAGGGTGTCGTAAAGATTGTACATAAACATTAACCACAAACATTTTTTTCATAATACCTTCTTCTTGTGGATCTTAAGTATTCATTTTAAACTTATCATTTAATTCGAACTTAAGCTGGTTGAAATGTTTCAATAAAGACATAGTTCCCTTTTTGTGTACATCTTACAAACCGACCGACTTTTTGAGTCTTCTTTTTGATGTTTTATGCGCTCCTTCCAATCACACCCTTACTAACGTTATAATACAAAGAGTTTTCAAACAGCCACCATCACTGGCAACCTACCCAGCTTGTATCTGCGGAACCGAAACTGACCCAAATGCGAATAGCTACAGAATAGAAAGAGTCTCACTGTAAAAACCAAATTCGCAACATTGCCCGTGCAACAACGACAGCCTTTCCAACAGAAGCCGCATGTAAATTCTTGAAACTCCGCAAAAATGCGCCTTTGTTGCTCTCCAAAACCTCTACACCTGAATGAGAAAACAGACAGCATACAACTCAAACTGCAGGGAGCGCATTGCAGGCCACAATTGCTCTAATTATTTTCATCCAATTGTCTGCAAGACAAAAGGACCTCCTCATCCTTGATCCCATTTTCCCCGAAATACACATTGAAACACTTTCTTTTGACCTCCGCTTAGAGTGTGGTTTGCAAATTTGCATCCGTAACGAATTTTTGCGAACATTTCTCACACAATACCCCCGTATCCCGGTAGTCCCTCGCCAGGACTCTGGCAGGACACTCACTGGTGGGATGTAAAACAAAAGGCGATGCCATAATGAAAGGGGTTGTTGTCTGTTCAACGCACACCACCAAAACTTCCTCTAAATCATTCACCACACCACCGCGCCGGCATCGAATCTCGCCTCCACTCGACCGTATTATCCTTCCACGGCACCGGGCACTCTGCGCCAGAACGAGAGAGCACCTCCTCCTGCATTTCATCTAATGGCGGCTTAATGGGAATATTAAATTACGCGCTTGTTGTTTTAATGGATTAAAAGGGAAGGCAAAACAAACTCAATACTACAATGGCCCGAGTAGAGCCCAGAGTGTGGGTACAGTGGCGACGATGATGGCGGGATACACTTGAGTTTTTAGCCGCGGTCGCGTTTGGATTCAACTTTTGTTCTTCTCCTTCGCCATTCAACCCGCATTTTCATCTTCCACTGGCTAAGGCAGAGCAGTCCTCCTCATCGCGACCATCGTCGTCGCGTCGGTCTCGACGTTGTGTTAATTTCTAAGTTATGAGAGATTTCATTTTAGTGCTGGATATCCCTTTAACGCATACACAAAGCCCACATTGGGGGGAAGCGCACACACAGCCACAGACACCTCCACGAACACATTCTTTCAACTTTTTGCACGATACCTTTGGCTCATGGTGGGGAGGAGGTGGGTAGTCTTGCGCTCAAGTTAAAATGTCTGGATTAACGAAGAGAGCAGAAAAAGACAAAAAAAGCAGCCAGGAAAGGGGTGGACATGGACGACGAAGATGCCGCCATATCCTTTGCTTGTTATTATCATCATAACTAAGCTCTGCCAGCAGCAGAGGACGAGGGCAACGACGGCGGACACGACGGATGTTTTGCTGCTGATGTTGTTTTTCTGTATTGTTGTGCTGTTGATGTTAAGCAGAACTGTGGAAGTGGGTGGCTTATTGTGGGTTGTTGTGCCTCGTGTAATTTAAATGTAAGTAAGCTTTTTAATGGCCGCTGAAAGGAGCCAGAGGAAATTTTCATTACATTTCTGCTTCTCATTTTATTTTATCATAATTAATGAAAGGATGAAAGGAAAGGATGATGATCCTTGCTAGTTAGGCTCAGGGTAAGTGGATTTCTTGTTCTCTTCGTTTTTTTTTTTGCGCTTTAACTGCAAACTGTGACGAGGGTTGGTTCTGTTGTTTTTCTTTCGGCGCTGCTCTCTTCGCTTTGCTAATTCAATTAAAAATTGTAATTTAGATTGTAGCACCATTATGATTCCATGGCGGATGAGATGGGTAAGGATTTCCTAATGAAATGTAGGTTTGAACGACATGGCGGTACGGGAGATATGGAAAGTGAGGTGGGTTGGATTGGCTGATGTGCGTTGAAGGAAGGGTAATTACTTGCCAAGGATTTGTCTAAAGTGGGCGTTTAAGAACAAGCATAACGGGACGTGAGACAAGTAGGGGAGTGGGAGTAGCTGATACTTTTAGATAGACAAGTGGAGAATGTGAATCACCGTGCAGGACTGTGCCAGAAATTGCCTCAGTCCTTACATTGGACTCTCCTTTCATTTATAGCTCTTGGCAATTAAAACGATCTGAGTGTCCCACTTTGATGAAGGTCTGTTGTGCTGTCTCAAGTTTACGGAGTTCTCAAGTTCTTCTCGGGGGAACACCATACAAAGTGGATAAAGCCGAACATTCGGGCCAAGAAAACATGTGGAGGTTCCTTTTGAAAGCACTAGAAAGGCTCATTGATATCTATTTACGGAGGAATTTAGATCAGACATTTAACTTGAAGGTCGGCAGGGACGTACTCCTGACGGACTGTAGAGTGGTGGCTTCCTTAAAAATCAGGGCAATAATTAAGGCACTGTCGATACTTAGAGGCGAGATCATAAACATCCTGAGTGTACACAAGTGGCTTATTTAGGGAAACACCTTCAGGAGAGTTCGACGTGGTCATTATTTGGACGCCTTTACTTGGGATCTGGAATCCAGCGCTGCCAACATATAGTGTCAGATTTCATATTAGACCTCCTGTGTGCAGCAGCTTCTACCATGTGCCTCGAATATGTGGCATGGAATACGCGCTCGTGCTTACTGTGAGACTAGGGCCCTGGAACTAATCTCATTAAGCTTTACGCTGAGTACCTAGCGTATGTCTAGACGAGATGTTTTTGATACCATGCCACAGAGACAGCTCAGGGAACGAAAGAGTGGACGAACTTGACAAGGGTAAGGTAACATCGCGAGTCTAAGTAGAATACAATAATGTGTAAAGGAATGATTCTCCCCATTACCAAACACTAGATAGGTGGAAGTCACAATATTCAACAGTCTAGATCAATAGTCTAGACTCCAATATCTTCCCAATTCCAAACCAAGTATGATAAGGAGATTCATCACTAGACACTGTATAATAAGAGAGGATCCTAAAAAACTCACCGCCTTCACCAACGACTTCTGCAGAAGCTGTCTTGATGGGTTGAGGAAACGGAAAATGACCAACATCTTATGCTGTGCCTCTAATACCCCTCAAATATCAATTCCTTTGAGCCTACCTCTCCGATGATCTAACGACTTAAGCGAAGCATCCGTCGATAATCTACTAAGAATGGTTAATTGAAAGCCCAAATTGGTTTCCTGCCTAAGAGCCTAGTAATGTATAAGCGACTCTTAACTCTTTCAACCCGGAATACAGTCAGTGTATTGATCTGTATAAATCGCACGATACGAACATTTAGTGACTACTTTCCATTAGAACAGAACATTTTTAAACTTATGCTCATCATCATCTTCATCTTCGGAACAGTATGATCCCCTAAAGGGGTCGCGGAGGTAAACCACGCATGAGAGGTCTCCATCCAACTCGATTCTCCGCCGTCGACTCTAACTCATCAGGGGTTATGCAAAAGCGTAATCAGACGAGCTTATGGACTTTGTCCTACCATCTCATCTTGGGTCTGCCAGGTGGTCGACTCCCTGATGGAATCGCATCCAAGGCCCACCTCGGAAGTCGTGATGGTGGGGACATTCACGATACGTAATCAAACCAACAAAGCATAGCAGCTACTCAACGTTGAGTTCCTTGCGCACTATCGTGTTTCAAACGGCAACGGTCTCGTAAAAAAAACAGTATTTTTAATAAGCTCGATCATTTTCCTCCGGACTCCCTGTTCTAGACCCCTTGAAAATTCTAGAAAGAATATTACATTCTCTGAATATTACAGAGCTGCTAGTGCATTCACCAGCACACTTAGACCATATTGGTCCATTGTGATACCCCTAGTCAGACTACTACCGCTGATTGATGATACTCCGTGACAGTGCCGTTAATTTGATCCCAACGGCAAATGGTGACTTGACCAGATTTGAAAACCAGATAAAAACGTATTATCTTTGCTTTCACTGGGATTCGAACCGGGGACCCAGCTAACCAGGGGAAGGCACTCAACCAACTGCGCCATCCAGAAGTTATTCTCATAAGAAATTCAGCACCAACCTCACAACAATTACAGTTTAGTTCCAAACGCAGCCGTTCCACAGTGCATGCTATAAAATAAAATCCGATGGTGGCGTAACGGCGTTGTAGGTATGTGCGTCGACCCCTTCGCAACAGAATCTTCTCTGCCTGGGTTCGATTCTCGGCCGGTACAACAAAAAAAAAATTTTTCACAGCCCACCTCTTTCGAGTCACTGACAACGCTCAAAGGGTAAGAACTGTTCAGAAAAAGCTACTCACCGTTCGAGGTCGGCATAAAACTGTAGGTCCCTTCCACTCGACAACACGATTGACTGCTGTAGAGCTTCTACACCCTGGCCATCTATGGGCTGAAGCACCAACAATTTTATATATATATATCAATTAAACAATGTACAGTAGAGTCTCGATGTAATGATATATATATAATAATATATAAACTTGTATGAATTACTCGAATGTATGAAATACTAAATTTAGGTACTGAAAGTTATTTATCCGAGCTCGTACTCGTACATTTGCACTACGAGCTCATGCAAATTTTTACAAGGAAAAAGAGGGAAACACAGCCACCGCTCTTGATTCCAGTTTGGCTTTATTTATTTTCCCAGCACTCAGACGTTAATTTTATAATCAGTTCTTAGGATAGATCGTGTGTGGGATAATATTGAGCTTAAAGCCAACAACAGATTTAAACCTCTGACTATTTTTCCAAAACATAGCTGTTTATAATAGAAAAAGTATTTTAATACGGAGAACTAGGTAGGTAGATGTGACTGGCAAAGCTCTTATGGCTATTTGCCTCACTTAGACCTCTTAGTTTCGTTGCGCTGTCACTATTCTACTTTTCCCGCCACTTCGTTGACCTACTGCACTCTTTCTCACACACTTTCTCCTGTTTTTTTTTTTTTTGGTGTGTGTAATTTTACATATAACCCGTTGGTGGTTTTAATGAACTTAAGGATGTCCTTTATGTTGGTAATTGCTAGATCCTCAAGACTATTGAGGAAGTAGCTACCCATATATTTTCTTCTTGCCTCTGCAAAGGCTGTTGCAGGTTCCGAGGTAATTCTCTTCCTCCTTATCCACGCAGCTTCTGCAGAAGTCGTTGTAGGGAGCGCCAAGTCTTCTGGCTTGGTTGCCAATTAGGCAGTGGCCAGTGATTACGCCAGTGATTCTTCTTCTTCTTTTGGCGCTACAGTCCGGGGTGGACCTGGGTCTCAACCAACAAGCCTCTCCAGCTAGCACGGTCTCTGGCTATCTGTCTCCAGTGTCGCACGCCAAGTTGGTTGAGGTCCTTCTCCACCTGGGTGCGCCGCCTTAAACGCGGGCGTCCTCTGTTGCGTTGTCCCACGAGTTGTGCGGACTTCTGGAAGATCGTGCCTCTAGTGTTGGCGTGTGAGTCTTGCACGATCTTCTCAAGGATGATGTTAAAGAAATCGCATGCGTGTCACCTTGTCTAAATCCTTTTTTGACATTGAAGGTCTCGGTGAGTTCGTTACCGACCTTGATGGAGCAGCGAGAATTCTCCATCGTCATCCTGCACAACCTGACGAGTTTGGCAGGAATGTCAAAACTAGACATGGCGTTGTATAGCTCGTCCCTATGCACGCTGTCATATGCGGCCTTGAAATCGACAAAAAGGTGGTGGGGGTCGATTTGCATTTCTTGGGTATTTTCCAGGATCTTCTTCGGCTTCAGGCGAGTACACAAAACGGCAGAGAAGATCTTGTAGGCGATGTTCAGGAGACTTATCCCTCTATAGTTGGCGCAGTCAAAGGGGTCTCCTTTCTTATGGATCGGGCAAACGATACTGAGATTCCATTCATCGGGCATGCTCTCCTCCGACCGTATCTTACAGATGAGCTGGTGCATACGCCCAACCAGATCATCTCCAGCTGCCTTAAAGATTTCAGCGGACAGTCCGTCCGCACCGGCAGCTTTGTTAGACTTCAGTCTTGATATTGCTATCTTGACCTCGTCTAAGTCGGGGGGACGGAATTCTCGTCGATCATCGTCCATATTGAGTGGAACATTCTGCCTGACAGCAGTATTGGTGTCATCATCGCCGGTTAGCAGTCTGCAGAAGTGGTTCTTCCAAATTCTCAGTATCGACTGCGACTCTACTACTAGTTGTCCATTCTCGTCCCGGCAGGCTTCTGTCCGAACCTTATATCCACTGGATAACTGTTTCACCCTCTGGTAAAACTTTCGGACATCGTTCCTACCGTAGCACCTCTCCAACTCCTCGATCGCGCGCTTCTCGTGCTCTTTCTTCTTTCTCCTGAGAAGCCGGGTCTCATCCCTTCGTCTCTGTTCGTAGAGCTCACGAACAGCTCTCGCCGTTCGTTGCAGCGTTGCTTTGTAGGCTTCCAGCTTCGCTGCATGTGCCAGCCTACACTCGTTTACTCCAGTGATTACGAACTAAATAAAAGCTTTAACTTTTTGCTTCCTAACTCATGGACATAATTATAAATTGAAGATAAAAGTTGCTTATTCGGATATATGAACATTTCTATTATATGAACTGACCTAACATTATGAAGTTCATATAATCGAGACTCTACTGTACAGTAGCCAATTATCCAGGGCTTTCTCCAAAACCGAACACGTTTCGTTACTTTGGAAAATTAGACGTCCAGTCCAGTCCCAATCCCAGCGGGAGTACAGCAAATATCCATTGTAGGTCCATCTGTATTTAACATTTCCTTCTGAACAACCAACCCAACAGCTCACATACTTATGTTAGTACCCCTAGGCTGTCAACGGGATCGAAACTCTCCTAAAAAAAGTTACTACAACAAGAAGTTAATTAGATAAACGTGTCACTCGAACAACAAAATTTCTAAAGCAAAATCATCAGAACATGCTTTTTCCAAAAAAAGAGAAAATCTTCTCGTCGATCAACAACAAAATTTTATACCAAGACTGGCCTGCTCGACCATCTCAACGAATATTACTTAGACTTTTAATACCGGTTGTAGAAGAAAGACGACTTATTCCTAAGTAAGCGGTTTTAGAAGCAAGCATTCAACTATTCACCAAATACATCGCATAACTGATGTTATAGAAAAATTGTTTGAACAAAAGCAAGTCTGCTCAGCTGTATTTCTCGGCGTTTCTCAGGCCTTTGACAAGGTTTGCCACGAAGGCTGGAAACAATTCCTCCCGAGAAAACTTTGCACAATTTCGGCTAAAATCTTCCATGTGAAATATGGGAAAGAATGCTCCCTATTTAAATCTATACAAGCTGGAGTACCACAAGGATGTGTTCGTGGTCCCCTCCTTTTCTTATTGTATAGCAGCGATATACCGCAGGACGTAGGCACATTTGCTGACGACACCGCCATTTTGGTAACTGTCAAAACGGTCGAAGATTCAACCAGAAAATTGCAATGTGCTTTAGACCGGATACACGAATGCACGAACACTCAGCGAATTGAGCTTAACGAAGCTAAATAAGCTCATATATATTTTACGGTTTACGTGAATAACGTTTTTATAAATAATGTTCAAATACCCTTCGGCAATGAAGCGAAATACCTCGGAATGACTCTCGACGTAAAACTTAAAAGGAAGGAGCAAGTCAGAAAGAAATGTAAGGAGCTCCATTTAAGCTACAAATGCATGTACTGGCTTATTGGAAAATATTCCGAGCTAAGTACTGACAACAAATTGCTTATATACAAGCAAGTTCTAAGACCCGTCTGGACGTATGGTGTACAACTATGGGGTTGTAGCAAAGAAAGTAATAGAATTATACTACAAACTTTTCAAAATAAAGCTCTAAGGGTCATCGTCAACGCACCCTGGTATATACGAAACAACGGTATCCACAGAGATTTTTTCAT
Source organism: Eristalis intricaria (assembly GCA_964034865.1). Taxonomy (NCBI): domain Eukaryota; kingdom Metazoa; phylum Arthropoda; class Insecta; order Diptera; family Syrphidae; genus Eristalis; species Eristalis intricaria. The sequence continues at coordinate 24,344,144 of OZ035874.1, forward strand.
CAGTCCAAGGTGAAGTTACGAATTTTGCTCGTAAGCATAAGCGCCACCTGGAAGAGCACATAAACTCTGCTTTCCTTCCAATTCTCGACGAAAGAAACTCTTTTCGCCGTCTTCAAAGGACTAAGCTCCTTGATCTTGCACGGTGAATTCAAGCCGCGCTTAACTGCGGTTTAAGAAAGAACTCTCAATGGAGAACCTCTTGCCAAATGCGTCCAAACCATGAAATAAAAACTGCTGTATAAGTGTAAAACTTAGTTGTAGTGGAAATATATTTTATTTGAAGGGAGGTGTTTTTACTGGGTAAAAATCCCTTTCGCTATGTGGGAACGGTCCCCATAGTGTCTTCTGAAGAATTTCACCTACCCTCGCAAAAAAAAAAAATATCGTTACTACAGGTCGACGATCAGCTACCGTACTCTGCAATGTATACTCACCGAGTTCAATTACTGCCCCATGCTACTTAAAAAAATCTTCAAATACCTACAGAAACTGAATAGTACTTTCCCCCTTTCTCTCGATTTCCAGCAAAAGACTTAAATCATCAAATGCCAAATGGTGTTTCTGATAGAGACAACTATTGTCTTAAGTCTACCTTAAAGTATCATAAACTAACATAAAACTTAAAAACTTTCTTAACTATGTCCGTAACTTTACGGACCTGACTGGACGAAACTAAACGTATATACGCAATTTATTTCATTAATTTTTTTTTTTGTTTAACCTATCTCTTAAGAATTTACCTTAAGTCTCTGTAAGTTGTCAACCATGGTACACTACCGCGTAGTTCTGATAAGCAAGCGGCGGCCGTATTGGTTTTGGTGTAACCACCAGTAAATTGCCGTTCTTTGGCATAATCTTTCCTATCACAAAAAAGATCGTTCTACTGATCGGAAAGAGATACTAGTTCCTGCGAGTCTCATACCGTTCATATTAGAATCACCCGTAAGCTTCTTAGGTCGTGAACTGTGCCTCTTCAAGTTTGCCTCGTTGTACAGGAACTCGCAAATATAGAACTTCTTGTACTTAGACTCGGGTGCACGACACAACTGGAGACAATTACGAAGACATTGTTTCAAGAACAGCCTCATCCTCTCCATCTAGGAAGGACTCACGCTGAAACACAATGGACCGTACGCCATAATTGGCTGTACGAATGTCCTCAATCTTATCCGTGTGGAGTCAGCATAAAACTATAAGTGCCATCTACTCGTGAAAGAACAATAGCACGCATTAGACGAGTGGTTGGTGTAGAAGCTAGACCCAAGTCCACCACAGTCTATATCCTCGTCAGACATAGAGAGAGGCTAGATTTCAACTCTCTACATCATCAGTTCTAAAGCGATTGACTTGGTTAAAAACATTTTCCAAGACTATGCCCTACACTTCTTCTTCTTCTTCTTCTTCTTAGGGTGCTGCAGTCCGAGGTGGACATGGGCCTCACTAAACATGCCTCTCCAGTCGGGCCGATCTCGCGCCAACACACCATACCGTCACAGGTCCTCCTCGACTTGTGTGCGCCACCTTGTGCGTAGACGTCCTCTGTTGCGTTCTCCCACAGGCTCAGATTCGAAGATGGATGTGGATGGTCCTTCCATCCTAATCAATTTCATCAGTCAAATGACCTTTTCATGCGAATTCAAAACCAAGAAGACCATCATACATAAACTCACCCCTAAATTGCAGACAAGCATCCATGTGAGGACAAGGAAATCCCACCAGAGAAGAGTTGAAAGACCAAGCGCTGCTACAAAATAAAGCTCCAACGTTCAACAACCACCGCAACTGCTCGTGCCTAATGTGACTTCTCCTTCGTAATTTGCATCAAGTGTTATAAAGTCGAAAGACACGTCCCTTGGCGTAACGTCTGTCTTCCATGCCCCACGTGAAAAAGGATAACCAAACTCCTTCCTCAGCCCCCCTTCCATCTTCCCACCGCACCACACACGCAAAGAAGAAATGAAAAAAATAAGAGAAAAATTTCACAAAAATTACCGCGTGCCACCCCTTTCGAGCCAACCAACAGCAACCGTCGCCCCGCCATCGCCTCCCCGCCGCGATATCCTTCCATGTATCAACTTCCTTATTATACATGCCTATCCTGTTCTACATACAGTTCGTTTTCTTAATTTTAAAATTCTTCTTACATTACATCATGATCCCGTAAGGATTCATTACAGGAATCTCCACAGTTCTGTGTTCTGTGTCATATATATTCAAATTCCGTTCACCAACACAAGGACATCGGGACCGACGCAAATGAGTAGACATAGAGAGAAATTATTTAAAATTGCAAAACAGGGGAGAGACGAACAAAATACTCGTATATATCCACTGGTTGTGCTCTCGCCCATCACCCGCGAAAAACCTCACCCGACCACCATCCCGCCACCGTCATTCATATCCTTTTCGTTAGGAGTGGGCGGTTTGCAGTGGGGGGCAGGTCGTCAGCTCAGGTTGGTTACACACGGCTCGCTGGCTTCTCTCCTTTGTGAAAAGCGAACTTCAAAGGACGCTTTTCATTCTGCCTTCTACTGGGCGCTTGGCTTGGCGCTGCCACCCAACGCTCGCTGTCACCCACCGCCCGCCGCCACCCACCTTCCGCCTGCATCGCCGGTGGTATAATCACCAACACAAACTCCATCAAGATGGTTTCATAAGAAAAGTTCGAATTAAAAGAAAGGAGAGGAAACAAAACGAAGAGAAAAGAACGCACACACAAACGGAGGAACACCACCGACGCCGCCGCCGCCGCGACCATCCAACGCCACCGATGCCAATGCCGCCTGCTTAATGTGTACGACTACAGAGTGGAAATATATTTCGTCCTGATTGTGGAGCGAAAGTAAACGAAAGGGCTGCTTTGCATATCCTGATGATGATGATGATGACGATGAAGGAAAATACGAAAAAAAAAAACAACATGGTACAGACGCACACCATCATAATCAATGAAATGAGGATAAGCAGTTCGTGGGCGACTGCGGGAGGCTTACAGAAGCGACGGCGGGCGGTGGGGGTGGGAGTGATTGTACAAGTATAAGTACCACGGCGAAGTGCAAATGAAGGAGTGAAGGAGTAAGACTGTTGGGTTAGACAAGTAAAAAAGGGGAAAAGGATATATATTAAGAATTCTTCAAATGCTCTGGCTCTGGCGTTGGCTCTGCTGTGCCGTTCTTGGGTTTCTCTTCATCTCTCACTCCGCCTTTGTTGCCTTCTTCAACAGTCTCAGAAAAAAAGAAACGACAAAAAATAAAGGAATACGCAAAACGAAAAAGGAAGAAGGACATTTTCATTAAATTTAAATGAGAAAGTTTTCTGAAGGATTCTTTTTGGTGTACTCTTTTTTTTTTGCTCTGTGTTGGTTCCTTCTTGGTTTCGCGTTTCTCAAGCCGCTTGCGCTATTTTCTTCGTTTTTTTTTTTCATCCATCGCTCCCTCTTGTATTTATGTTTGTGTTCATTTCTATGCAAATGGGGTTAATGGAGGCGGGCGAGACCGTGTGGGTGGTGGTTAAAGGGTTCTCGAACGAGATGTAATTGGAAACTTGAAGTGACTTTGATAATCAATGGCAGACGCGAGCAGGTGAGCTGCACATGATGGTGCGATTGAATGTCGAAGGAGACGACAAAAGTCATTGAGACTGAGATGGTGAGCCAGTGGAAAATAAGAAAGTTTGTTCTGGTTTTTGGCATTCATTTGGGGAGCATTATGATCGTTCTGAGAGCGATGAAGAAATGTAATGGACTTGAGAGTTCAAAGAGTCATGAATCTAGTTTTCTTTGCGATTGCCTCACTCAGCCTTTTACTTATGTCAAAACTGTCTCGGAACCAAACTTAGATGAGCATCCTTGGGTACAAATGTTTCTGAAGCAAACGGCTTCAGTCCCCTCAGGTTCCATCTCATGGCCACACTTCTAAGGACTTTTTGGGGTATGATTGTCGTTTGATTCTTGATTTTTAACGTTTTTTAACGTTTTTTGATTATTAAACGTTTTCTCTTGTCTTCTAAGTACTGTGGTAGTTTCAGAAATAAAGTCGGTTTCATAGGATGATTTTCACAGAAGCTGTCTTTATGCATGGCTTTCGTTGGAGAACCACTCCATCTGCTGGACTTAACATCTCCACATTCATCTGATGGACATATTCGGAAGAGGGGTGGCTGCCAGTGAGTGACTCAAGCAGAATTAATTAATCTCCGCAAGTGAGGAATGGAAATCTTATTTAATTAGAAGCTGGACGATTCTTCTGCTGGACGAATTTACACAGTCTCAAATTTGCTATATCTTTCCTTTATCTTCCTTTATCTAACCTCTTCGGATAGTTGAGCCGCATTCAAGTCCCTGCCCAAGGTCGGTTTTGATTCGAAAATAGCTCCGGACACCGGATTCCGAACGGGGCATGATAACATTCATGCCGCGTCAAAGCTGGTGTCCGACATTCAATGGAATAAAAACAAAAATCAATCAATCAATCAGGTGCCTCTCTGATCGGTGTTCGACACTGTTTGGTTGGAGGGCCTCTTCCTAAAGGTGGTCAGGCTTAGCATAAGTAAACCATTGGTACACATGGTCTATGACATGATAACAGGTAGAAAGTTCGTTGTGACACACGGTGACGTAACTTCCACTACTGTCTTTAACATTAAAAACGGTCTGCAACAGGGGGCCATTGGTTTCCCGATCTTGTTTTCTCTATTCACTGCAGATCTTATAGGTTCCATGCCACACTTAATAGCGTACGCCGACGACATAGTTGCGTACAGATCAGGTCCGAAGGTCGAGGTAATAAACATATTGTTGCAGTGTGACGAAACTAGCCTTTTCCGGACCCGTTGTACATGGCACCGCGGAATACGCACAAAAACTGGCACAAGCTCGGCATCCTTGACCCGCATGGTCAGCCGTTAGCTGTGAAAAGTGTTGTTAGATATCTTGGCATTTGGCTGGATCAATATCTGTATTTTGACAAACATATAGATATTGCTCTGACGAAAGCCAGAAAAGCCTTTGCTGCGGCAAGGAGGTTGTTTTTCAGCAGCCAACTTGATACCAGAGTGAAGGTAATCTGCTATATGGCCCTAGTACGGCCAATTATGGTGTACAGTTGTCCATTGTAGTTCAACGTGAGTCCTTCCCAGATGAAAAAGATGAGCTGTATCCATCTGTATCGCACACCCGAGTCTGAGTACAAGAAGTACTATCCTAACGAGTTCCTGTACAACGAGGCAAACGTGAACAGGGTAGATCATTTTATTATTAAGCTGATCAGAAGGCACACTACACGAGCTACGACCTCTTCCAACAATCTGATCTTTGGGGCTAACTACCCCAATAGTATATATCATGAAAGGGTGCGCCTTAACGGCTTTATTCCCTCCGAAGCATTCTTCTATTTAGACACAATTGGCCTTACACAGGATGTCCTATCATCTTCCATGTCGTACGCCGAACAGTGGACAGGCGACTTCAATACGAACCGGATGTCGCTCCCACCCACGAGGATTTCCCTCGATTCAGTTGAGCGATCCCCGCTCGATATAGGAAAGAATCTGCTACAGAACGGTAATTTTACTGGTGGTTACACCAAAACCAGTCTACTCCGATATTGACCATAGTCACCAGCTTACATAGTTTTAAAACTTAAGAAACAAAACCAAAAAAGGTGCACCACGGCGTATAAATTATATATGTAAGGCATAACATATATATTAGGCATTACATAACATATACGCCCTGGTGCACGTGTCCCTACTGTTACGGACATAGTTAAGATAAGTTTTATGTTAGGGTAAGTTAATATAAGGTAGTTTAAGTAGTTTAATTTATCCAAGTTTTTTCTTATAAGTGTTCTTAGCAAATGAATAAAGTAATAAAAGATTGTCATTAAAGACCAAAAAAAACGAGATAGATTAAGCAGAAAAGCACATTTATAACGTAGATTAGATAAGCTTAGAGTACCCGCATAGGCTCAGTAGGTTAGTATTGAGAAAATTTGTAAATTTATTAAGATAGTTAAGTTAGATTTAAGTACTTTTGTCTAGCATGTAAGTTAAAATGTTTTAAGTACGAATATGTAATGAAAATAATTTTACTTACTCTATAATAACGAACGCTGTTGAATTTCAAACAAAATAAGACATGCGGATCGTTTTTTATTTTTTTCTTACATGTCTCAAAATGTTTTTTTTTTTTCTGCGTTTGATGTCTGATCTGGATAACAAAACGGTTTATGAAACACCTTGGGTTTCTTTTTTTTTTTTTTTGACGAACACGTGATATAACGAATCTATACATATATTATAAAACTTAAGAGTTTGTAAACGGTTTAAGCGGTTTAAGTTACGCAAAAATCATGAATAATGAAATTGTTCCCCTTTAAAAGTTTTAAAAAAAAAGTCTGCGACAGCATTTGTCTATCTTTTACAATGGACTCACTATAAGCTATTTTATGGTAATCAAATTTGACCATTTTTTTGAAATTAATATTATGTATTTATCCAACCACAATAACTAATATTCACGCGGACGAAGTCGCGGGGAACAGCTAATCTTTCGATATATATACTTGCCAGTGTATCAAATATTCATCTGATGGCAAAATGAGCGCACTGGTCGCTTTCTCTAAAACATATGCGTGTTTTGTGTAATTTGATGGGAGCACAGTGTTGATCTACTGTTGAAAATACACTGAGTACTCTGAGTGCACTGACTACAATTACGTAGTGCACTTGTGTCTTTTACTTAGCTTAAATCGTTGGAATAAAAAAACACAATGCCTCCTTCCCTGTATGCATTAATCACAGTCCCTCTGTCTATTTAAAATAATCATACATAAAGTGTACTCGGTGTAGTGTATTTTATCATTACTCATATGAGCACACTCCAGCAAGAATCGGGTGGTGGGTGCATAACTTTTTCAGTCTTCAAATATCTGTTGATTAACTCATTATAACCCATTAAAGTTTCAGTATAGTAGTGAAATGTACTCAAAATAAAAAAACAAATAAAAACTGGTTTTCATCTAGGCCCGATGCACCAACTTCCAAATGTCCGTTGGGGTATGTCCAGCGTACTCGGCAATCGTCTCAGCCCGTTTTTGCCGCACTATTCGGCACGTACCAGTGCGGCTTCCGGCCCTTCAAATAGTGTATAGACCGACCATTCACATTAAGCCCAATCTTGGAGAAGACCAACGAGTTTCAGAACGATATGGTCTATATTTGTATAGATTTTAAGACAGCATACGACAGCTTTCAGAAGAAGGTAACTGGAAGAGAAGACAGAATCAAGAGCTGTACCAGTTTAAGTTAGATTAGGTAGATGAGCTTGAACCACGTCTCACTTAGGTGCTGTTGAACCCATTGTGATGCCCGTTTCTTCTCCTTACACCCTCCCCGTATTCATCTTGTTAGTGTATTGCATAGCCATCCATATATCTTTAGAAATTTGAAAATTGATTTTAATATTTAAAGATAGATTTTAGTTAGAAAAACAAATCTCCTTGTGTCCTGTGTCTTAACTAAGAGAGTCTTGGCAGTGGGAAAACTAGTGACGAGTATTCTCTATTTCTTATTCATCGCCGCGGGTTATTTCGGAAACGACTCAAGCACTTACAATCCATGAACTACATCCTGTAACCATAAACAAGGTCTTGGAAAATTGGAGTAACAGAATGCTCCACTGCGAAGCCAGCCGAGGCAGCTCATTATTAATGAGAATTTTTAATAATACATGGAAAAAAAAATCTTGTTAATTTTATTGTATTTTTAAAAAGAAACTCGTTTAAATACCCTGTACACACAGTGGACCCCCAGAATTGTCACGGGATATCATGATTTGTTCGAGTTATAGGCAGTTAGACTATAGGATAAGATATTTTTGTATGGAAAATTGAGTGAAATGTATGTAAAATATGGCGAAACATTCCAAGTTAAAGACAAATTTGACTTAGGGAAAGTTCGAATCAGGGAGAGTCCACTGTATATATCATATACCTAATGCATTAAATAAATAAAACTATATTATTAGTATTGCACCGTAAGTTTTTGACTGTTGACTGTTGTTTTCTCAGTACCTTTCAATATACTCAAACGTGCATTAGAGTTGCGCGTGAGTTACGTCATCTTTTATTTCAAATTACGATTGATTCCAAAATCAATCAAAATATAAGTCGTGCGGTCCTGTCGAGCGAAGGCGTTTTTCTCATAAGAAGCGTGTCTATGAGGCAACCACGTCAGTATTAGGGTATCATTAGGCCTGAAGACTATTTGTCTTCAATAATGCTCTAAGTTACTTTGCGAAGACTACTTGTGAGCCAAACAAAATAGTAATTTTGAGGTTCCACGTCCTTTAATTGTACCAATGAAGTTTTACCTTTAATAAATGGACAAGTGAATGAAGAAAGTACACTCAATTCTCTTTTTATGCGGTAGATACGTTTCAAAACTAACCGCATAAAAAAATACACTAATGTAGTGGATCGCCGTGGCGTAGTGTGTTAGTGCGTCAACTCCTACGCAGAGGGTGCCAGGTTCCATACCCGAATTTAACATCTTTCATATTTCACGGCTCCACCTCTTTCAAGTCACTGACAATGCTCAAAGATTATTTCTATCTAGAAAAAGCTTCTTAACTACGCCGTTCGGAGTCGGCATGGAACTGTAGGACCCTTCCACGCGTGAGAGAACAATAGCACGCACAACACGAGTGGTTGCTGAGAAGCTAGGCCCTGGACCTCTACGGGCTGTAGCAGCACTCATATTATTATTATTAATGTAGTGTAAAAAAAGGAATGTGTTCCATTATTTTCAAATACGCATAAAACCAAAAAATCATATAAAAAAAGACATTAATTACATTATATAACTAGGGATACGTTCCAAAATTTTTTAAAAGTTCATAGGAGCAAAAAATCGCAAAGAACAGTCGATATCAACCGAGTAAAAGTTTTGGTAAATTCAAATCAAATACATAACATTAGATCATTTTAAATTAAATATATTTGTTTCACATTAGCTCACATTAGCAGAGAATTAGCTCAAGTGATGATTCATTCTTACACAAATAGCATTGAGCATATGTAACTATTGTTTGCTTGCTCTGTATAGAAGAAATATTTAAAAAGGAAAGAATCCCATACAAAATTCTACACAACAACAAATACTATTGTACAAAAAAATCTGGATTAGGTTCTCAGAAAAAAATCGCATTACTTCAAAACCACATAAAAAGAATTCGCATAAAAAGAGAATTGAGTGTACTTATGTTCTTTTATTTTTACTTTTTCTATATGTGTAAGTTTTGGAAAGTCATATCAATAATAATGTTGCTTAGCGTTATATATCCTTTTAATTTTGTATGTTAGTAATTTTAATTAATAATACACACTCTTAACTTTCAAATATAATAGTTATAAATATGAATATAAGACGTATAGGCGAAAGTAAAAAAGAGCATAATAAATCAAAGTTAATGAAAAAAAGCATCCTGTGCATAACTAAAGCTGTCGACCATTCATTCAACGACATCTATTATAAAAATTATAATATTCGGACCATATGATCAGGTTAAACCCGATTCTCGCTTTGCTATAAATACAGGCAAAATGCAGTTTCATTTCTTCTTCTTTTTGTAGCGAAATAAAGATAAGACCGCCTGTCAAAACAAGTGTTTCATTTTGTTCCGCCCACCTCCGCCCGCTTTCTACAAACGATTTTTGAAAATACTAGCTGTCAAAATGGTGTATTGTGTACTACTCCGTCAGTAGAATTGTAAAAATTAGGGCACTTCAGTCGCAGAGGGTTAAAAATAACTATACACAATGACGTATTTTCTTGTGTACCGAAATCGCCTTTGTGAAAGGTGGTCACGCTAGGTATGACATACCTCTCAATGTTGCCAATTCAAAATTGCCACGATATCATTAACTCGTCTTTACCACTTTTTACCGTCCGGTTACAAGGTGTAGAGTCTTGAAGACAGCTTTGCGGATTCCAAGTTCTTAGTCCAGGTGTCCAAGAATTCCATAAGGCATTTGGGTGACTGAATCATCCCTGCTTTCAAAATGGAATCCTTTTGTGTACTTGATTGTGATGAATTTACACCCCTGACCAGTTCTTCAGCGCTCTTCCACTTGTCACAGTAGGCCATGCAATCGGAGTGCATTTCAGAGGATAACATCCCCCCGAAACCATTGGCTTTGGAGTAAACATTTAGGCAGTTTAGACCCAGGTAACGTAATTCTGGTTGCGTGAGTTTTCACTCTAACCACCTGTACCTCACGGGAAAACCAAAATTGCGTCGAATTGAATGCCACTTCGCTCAAAAACTGAAACCACTCTATTGTTGGAAGCAGTTAGCTTATTGTCAACATCACCGTGCCGTCAACAGCCAGTTGGTTCTACCTGTGTCTAAGCGCCAGCAGACAACTCCACCCGTTCATTTGAATGCTGCTCATACCAGCTCCGACTCACCGCACCGATCGTGGAAAGGCCTATCAGTGTCACAGAGCCCTCCCCCCTCCCAGTCAAAGTCACTGTCGGCATCACGAAACCTGGTTATCTTCCATCTACGCCAAGTTGAATCCATGATTGTAGTGGTAATGGGTTTAGATACTTTTTAGGATGGCTAATGCAAATGAATGGTGAGAACGATTTCGCCGAAAAGGGTAGATGAGAGAAGGAAAATAAGCAAACCCACCCAACGCACGGTGGGAAATGTGACGGTGGAACGGAGAGCGCGAGTGATAGAGTGCCTGTCAAAGAGCGAGAGACGGAGATAGAAGCTAAGAACTCGCTCGTTCTCTCAAAGGACGACAACGGGAAATTTATTTAAATTAGGACGATGATTACGCGTTGCCATTCTTTTTTTTTTGGATATAAATAAGGGTGAACGCGGTTGGTTTGGGTGGCTGGAGGTTGACATCCTGGTGTTGGTGGTACACGGTGCGGTGGTATACTGTATACAGTTAGAAGTTCGCTTCGCGATTTGAAAGGAGTAAAACCTTAGCGCGCTGGCGAGAGTTCCACGCAGCGGTAATAAGAGACAATCAGCCATGGAGCAGCTGCGAGCATGGAGGCACACAACCAAGCAACCAAGGCTTTGATGAGCTCCAAGGGTTGACAATTTTTTCCTCTCTGGTGTTGTTGTTCTTCGTCTTAATTTTTCTTTTCGTGTTTTTTTTTTGTATTTTGTGTTGCCTCATTTTGGTTCCATTTTGGAGTCCTCTTTGTTGACTTTGTCGAAGCGTTCGCTTAGCCCTGGGCGGCGAAAAAAATGTTCAAGTATTTGTCTAGATTAGAATTTGAATTTAAATTTGGTTCCCTTTAACTCGCTCGTTGGCTGTTGTTGGGGCGGCTGGCAGGGGGGGGGGGGGGGGCGCGGGTGGGCGTTATTAATAGGGGTTGTTTTATTAAAAGAAAGTATTGATTTTTTTTCTCTCGCTTGGCATTCCATTAATTTCATTTTTTTCGCTTGATGGGACTCTCGGAATGAATTGTGGATTTGGGATGCAATTAATTTCTGGAGATGTGCTGAGTTGCCGCGGCGGGACTTTGGAGACAATTAATACGACACTTGACGGGTCGACGACAAATCACTGGAAACCTCTTGTGGAATTCTGCCGAGGATGATTCGATGGAAAAACTGCGATTCATTTTGAAGATATTCTTGGGCGTAAGGTAACATCTTAGAAGGCTCTTCTTTGATGGCATCAGATTTACGAACTCAAATTGTGTTAATTACTGGCGCGTATTTCGATATGAATTCAGAGCTACTTCGTGCGAATTGATCAAAGAAAAATTGTGTTCATTGTTCCGTCCATTTGCTTCATAAGTTGTACGCCCGCTCTATGTTGATGTTTTGCGATGAAAGTCAATGAACTGAGAAATGCTGTCCGAGCTGGGCTTAGAGCATAAACTGTAATAGTTAACAAGCGACACGATCTACCGAAAGGCTAGACAAAACCACTTAAGCTGGTGGTTTTGTGACGTGACGGAATTGAAGTGACGGTACTCAAATATGATTCGGGGAGAAACTTTTCTCTCAGAAGGATTTTTTTCCAGATTTGAGGAGAATACTGAATAAAAGTTCCAAATTAAACACCAATGAAACAACATTTCGAAAAACATATTACACAACAATCCTCAAGGAAAATCGAAGGATAAACCTGCTGACAAAAAAGGACTTGATTTAATTCACTGATAGACAACGGACAGCCCGAACACTTGCATTTAGAATGTGCAATTGTAAGCCACAGCAAATTAAAAATACAGTAGTAATCCAGAGTATGAAGTGCACGAATGATATAATGTCCTGGTGTGTACGTTAAATCGAAAAATTCTTAATATCGAGCAAATTTTCTTTGTTCTAAACGTTAAATAAATTAACGAATATTGTTTCTACGCATAATATTTAAATCCTTCATATTCATATTTATTTCATTTATTAATAAAGTTAACAGAAAATTATTCAAAGTAAAAAAGAAATACATAACATAAGGCCCGAACATTTAATCTTTTGACTATTTTTTCAAAAAGTAATCGCCAATAAGCGTATGACTTCGTGAACTTTGAAAGCAGTGCTCGGATTTCAGAAATCGCATTTCGAAGTAAATTAAAAGAAAAAGCGAAGTAAAGCCAACATTTCCGAAGTAGATTATCAGCTTTGGTGAAGCTAACCAGATTTATAAATAATAGCAGTTTTAGTATTAAAAATAGTAGTTAGGCTGGAAGTTTGAGTAGCCACATGTCTGAGGGATATTTCTTCACATTTTTAACAAAGGGAATAATAGAACACTGTCGGTAGACAAAGAATACATATTGTCGATGAAACTGAAATGACAACATAACACAAGTCGCGCATTGTTTTAAATCCAAAGGAGCTAACAAGAATTTTCAGGTGGAATTTATTGCGAAATAGATTGAAAATAAAAAGGGGTAGTGGAGTAGATTTAAAAATATTGTAAAAAGCGGAGAGAATCTACTTCTTTTGTAGTAAAATCCAAACACTGTTTGAAGGCAGCAATATCCAGCTTTTTCCTTTAGACTTTTTAGGACAAAACTATTTTAACACTGCCATGCATACATCCGCAGTCAACGCCATCTAAAATCATTTTTTTGCATGTTGTTCATGTTTTTGTCCGTAACAGACTTTATTTGGACGTCCACTGAGTTCATTGTCTTCGGTGGTCATGGTTAATTCGGCTGGCTCTGATTCTGGACAACACTCATCAGGCCACGTAAGGTTTTTACCCCACAATACGGAAAAACAAATGAGTAGATACATATATGTCAAAAGAAATGTCGAACAAACCTAAAAAGCATTAGTGAAACAATGCTCAAGCAGAGATTTTACAAAAAAAAAATAGTTAATAAAAAGAGTCGCCGTGGCGTAGTGGGTTGGTGCGTCGACTCCTACATAATTACAAGCTTAACAATTCACGGCTCAACCTCTTTCTAGTCTAAAAAGCGCTTCACAAACTTGGCCGTTCGAAATCAGTATAAGAATGTAGATCCCTTCCATTCGTGAGAGAACAATAGCAACACGGGTGGTTGCTAAGAAGCTAGGTCCTTACCCTCTCCAGGCTGTAGCGCCACCCATATTATTACAGGAAACATTAACGGTTCTATCAGATGGACAATTCGGAAAGATTAACGGATTTGAAAGACAACTTGCTTTCCAAGGACAGTCTACCATAGAGCAGTTTTTTTTTTAAAAACGTCTAAATAAGTATCTTTTTATTCCTTTTGTTAACAACTTTTCTCTTTTGTTCGTTTTTTTTTTAATAAAATTAAGTGTTTTTGTTAGATGATGTTGTTTAGTCGTTCTAATTTGATTCTCGAAAATATGAACAATTTGTAAGGAACGGATGTTTTAATATATCTGTTCATCTTTTTAAGATTCTTCTGCATTCTACTGCATTATATATCGATACGGTCATTACAAGAGGACAAGAAAAAACACACATTTTTTTTCGTTATAAATTGACCTCTTTATTGGTTTCTTAGATATGTAGTAATAATTGATGGTGCCTGTTGATGGTTCTGATTCCTCGCCAACTCGGTCAGCTGTGCAGCTTTTGTTTCTTTTAACAGCTGTTTCTGTATTTTTTATTTTATATTTCATTATTTTTATATTTCATTATTCCCTGTGGTGAATAACTTTAAAATCGGTGGGTTCAAGACTCTACGGAAAACATTGAAGAGAAGTTACGTTGTTTCTTTGATCTCGCTCTAACCTTGGTTTTATTTAACACTCTGCACTTGTGTGAGAGAGACAGATCATATGATCATTTTGTATACGCCTCGTTCAATTGAAAAAATTAAAAATTTTAAATTAACAATTAGACACTCCGAAAATTTTAAGACGTGAGGCACATCATTCAACGCTCATCATAAAACGAACAAATGCGGACCCAAATGACTGCTGAAACTCCAGACTTTGACAATTTCAAAAAGCTCTCATTAAATCCCAAATTTAGAAGTCTTTGATATATCATGGTAGACACTAAAGGCCTTGACAAAATCTGTGTTCAAAAGATATATTTTCTAAAGAATTTGAACAGCAATGAGAAAAAGCCATCAATTAGTGTCAGTTGAATTAACTTTTCAAACAGCTTTGGTATTGCAGAAAGATTTTTTTGCTTGGTGTTTAAGGTGACTATTTGGATTACGAAAGGATTTTGACACTTGACAATGCTGAGACATTTAAACAGACCAATATTTGACTAGATATATCCAGTTACGCACACCAGCCTGGTTTGTGGACCTTCTACACTTGTTTGCGCTATGTTTGACTCAGGCATCCACTGATCCGTCTTCGAAACCGCCGAAACAAAAATTGAGTGAAAAATAGTCTACAGATTGTACGTGATTAGGTTTTTGAAAACCACAAGCGTTTTGTTGTTCGTTTATTTTTGACAAATATACTCGCACGACTCAATTTCAACCCAAAACGCTGAGCAAAAATACAATTCATCACCACCATCCACCCATCCAACATACAATAAGTACATGTACAAACCAATTCACATGACGAATGGTAACACACGTGAATTGGTTTCACCCTCTATTCAATAGATGTCGGTAGTGTAAGGTTCGAAGAAAAATGTTGGTTGGTGTGCAGCAGGGGGATGAAAATATAATCATGAGTGATACCCTTCAAAGGAAATACATACACTACATTCTCGATTATTGCAACAAATGGAAACGGGGGTAGTTGCAAATATCGAGGTTCTGTCTACTTGAAAAGTTGGGTTTATTGCGTCAATATTGATAAAAATTAAATTTAGCTGTTCGAAAGCGAAAATCGAGGAGTTGGTTGAATCGAGAGTTGCATTAATCGAGAACGTATTGTATGTATGTTTACTGCGTATAGTCTGCTGTCTATCCAGAGTTGACTCATATACAGTAGAAGTAACGTATAGCAGAAGCAAATGTCGTTCGTGCGGATAGAGTTCGCATATTTTGTTCGAGTGTTGTTGTTTTATCGAAATTTGGGATGTATTTATTACCGATTATATTTAACTTAGTTGTTATTTTATAAATGCATTTATGAGAAATGGTTTAAAAACAAATGTACTGTGCAGTGGTCATGACTCTCAGTGGTTAGGGCTGCTGGTGTATATTCCGGACAATAGAAGGACATTTTTTGTTCGGCTCAAGAACAAGAGCCTCCTCTTACTTACAACACATCGTTACAGACCAGAACTACTCAGCAGAAGAGCTAAATGAAATAGGAGACACAACTAAACATTATGTGTAATCAATTAATTTTTCTCGAAATTTAAGGCTGTATTATTGTAAATATATTTAATATTTAAGGCTGGTGCGCCTTATGGGTTACTGAGAGAGTCTTACTACACAAGCATCCCTTCAGCCACCATAATACTTTCCACAAGAAAATATAAAACTAGAACGACTAAAACAGATTAGTCTGTCAGGCACAATACTGGCTCCAGTAAAAGAAGTAAAATATCTAGTAGTTCTCTTAGACAGCAAACTCATTTGGAAAAGACATACAGAAGCGATTACAAGGGATGCGACGCGTGCTCTAATGATTTGTCGGAGCCTATCGGGCAAACCATGGGGTTGCAGTCCAAGCGTCCTAGTTTCATAGCTGTACATAGCTATTGTTAGACCAACAATCACATATGTTCTAAAATAACCAACCTGATCAGCACAATAGAGACAATCAACAAAGTTCAAAGGTGAGCACGCCTTTGTTTTACAGGGACCATGAGGTCTTGCCCAACTGCCGCCATGGAGGTGCTATTGGAGCAGACTCCTTGCATTGGTTGCAAAATGGAAAAACACAATCCTAAGTATGGCAAAAGTGATGGTCGCCGTGGCGTAGTGGGTAAGTGCGTCGACTCCTACGCAAAGGGTGCCAGGGTCGATACCCGAATTTACCACCTTTGATAATTCACGGCTCCACCTCTTTCGAGTCACTGACAATGCTCAAAGAGTATTCCTGTCTAGAAAAAGCTTCTCAAATTCGCCGTTCGGAGTCGGCATTAAACCTTTAAAAGTAGGCCCCTTCCACGCGTGAAAGAACAATAGCACGCTCAACACGAGTGGTTGCTGAGAAGCTACGCCCAGGTCCACCTCGGACTGTCGCGCCACCCACATTATTATATTATTAAGTATGGCAAAAGAAGAGATAGAAAAAAACAGGTGAATTACATCGACACAATTCGATGCACTTGTCAAATAGCTACCACTCTTGGCCATTCCGAAGGTTGACGTGATTCGGAAATTCAATTTCCAAAAGGAATTTACCACTAAGCTTAGCACCAAAAAAGACGGGAGCCATGAATTCATAGTCCATAGACTGAGCAGCAATACGGTAAAATGGAATACAGATGGATGAAGGGGCAGGAGTATCTGGCCCCCGGACAAAGTACTACGAACCCATGGGCAAACGGACCAGTATCGTTCAAGCAGAAGTCTATGCCATAGATAGATGCGCTCAAATCAATCTTGACAGGAACTATACCAATTGCGACATAGCTATTTTGTCGGAGAGTCGTGCCGCTACCCTGGCATAAAATCCAAGCATGTGTGGGAATGTCTACAGAAGCTTAAGAAGCTATTGGGTACTTGACCATACTTAAACTTCTCCACTTGCTTCAATTTGACTCCATTGTCATGTAGGACATAGAAGATTTTCATCTTCTTTCCATCATCAGCACATATGGACACAAACCTTTCGAGAGCGCGCTGGAGTTCCGTCTGGGACTTATTTGCAAAAAGAAGAAGACTTGACTGCGCTGCAAAATCTAACCAAATATATAATGAACAGGAGAGATGACAAGACGCACCCTTGGTAAGGTCCAACGCCCACTGTGTAAGGTGTTACTTTAGAACTGATAACTTGAACACAGCTGCTACAGTTTGTGTATAGAGACTGTGTGGCCCTAAAAATAGGACTCTCGATGATATACTCCTGCAAAATCTACAAATCTACCTTTGCCAAATCTACAAAACAGCTGTAGATGGGCTCGGAATACTCCAAAGTCTTCTCAAGTACCATTCTTAGAGTGAAAAGCTGGTCGATTGTCCTTCGAAAGCCGCACTGTTCATCCTCCATCCTGGGCTCGACTATAGATATCACATTACCAAAACTTTAGGCTAGACTTTCCCGGGGAGACTTGAAAGAGATATGCCCCAGTAGCAAGAGCAGTCCCTTTTGTTCCCCTTATTAAAAAGAGGGGCAATCATCCCATTTCGCTAACCGCCGGTTAGCTCACAGCGTTCCCAGGGCACCTTAATGACACGAGAGGGCCATGAAACACTCTCCTTACCCACTGCCTTAAGTATTTCTGGCCGGATATCATCCACACCGGCGGACTTACCAACTTTTAGCGATTAAATCGTCAAAATGACTTCTTCCACCGTTAGACTATTCTCCGCCCCACTTAAGACTTCGGGTCTGTCATCCTCAGTGCCCTGTTCGGGTTTGAGCAGCTCCGATAAGTCCAACTCATTGGAAAGCAACACACCATATTTGGATTTGACTCCTTCGATGATAACCAATTTCCTTCTTCTAAGTCGGCAAATGATTTCCCAGAACACGTTTTTCTTCTCCGCTTTAACATACACGCGTAATGCTCTTGTCTGGCTGGGCGGGAAAAAAACGGCGTGGACTAAACCACGATAATCTAAGAAGCAAAGACTTCATTTGGGAACGACTTAGACGACAAAGCAACCACCAACAACTTTATTGTCAATGTTTTGCTAATGAGAAAAAATACACTGCCCACTGGCCAAAACTACAAAATACCTGTAGATCGGTTTGCCATACTCGCAAGCCTTCTCAAGGGTCATTCTTAGAGTGAAAATCTGTTCGGTTCATTTTAGCAGTACAAAATGAAAAATAAATTGCATACCGAACTCATGTCTCTACTGGTCCATCGGCTTTAGTGGCATCGGCTTCTAGTTTGGAAAAAAGTTCCGAAAGTCTTATGTGAACGGGCACATTGTCGACCTGTGTGGCATAAAGTCACATTGAACAGGACTTACAACGTCTGCGATTTTGCAGAGAATTACTCGATTCCAAGTCACAAGATGACCTTAAAAGTAAATTCGAAATGAAAACAAACTGGTGATATACATTGGACTTAATCATTTTTTATTTAAAATTTGTTTCGCAAATTATCATCCATATTGGGTTTGTTTAATTTATTTAATTTATAATTTTGTCATTTCTTGTTTTTTTTTCAGCTTATATTGATTATAACTACTTAAACATACGTCAAAACATCAACAATTTGGATTTAAATTTTTCATTATAATTTGTTTTTTTTTTCATTTTTGTGAATTTATGTTCTTACATACATGAGTGCATCTGTTTCTAATAAAAATTTGCAATTTTCCTAAATCAAATAATAATTTACAATCTATTTACTATACAACTTTACACGAATTACTCAATATTGCACATTTAAAAATTGTTACACATTTAAGTTAATCTTATTTAAATATTATTATATATTATTTATTTATATATACGTCAGAGGTGAGCATTTTATTATTTACAAAGGAAAAGAAAATACAAATCTTTTGAGGTTATAGTACATGTACCTGGTTGTTTGGGGGTCATCTTATCGCGGTTAGACATTAGTGTTTGGTTAATGGATTCTGCTTAAGAACTGAAATAAATTATACTTTGTATATGCATATGTTTTTAGTTTTAGTAGTAGCTTAGTACATTTTTTTTCTTTACAAAGATAAGTATTTTCATTTATTCAATTATTTTTATTTTTTTTTGTTTATATTTCTCTCACTATTTTCTGAGGAACTTGTATACCATACTTTTGAATGATTGAAACGAAAGGATTTATCGTTACAAACCAAAAAAAGATTTTTTCTTAATAAGAAACCAAAAATAAAATATATATGAAAACTTTTTTGTTTTTCCTTTTTTTTTTTTGTGAAACTAAGGAGTATATATGTATATATTTTTTTCTTCAATCTATATATATATATATATGTTATGTAAATGTATGTATATAATTTATTTTGTTTTGTATATAAATATTGTGTTTTTTTTTTCATACACATATATATTTCTTATTTATTTATAATCTTATGAAGTTGGAGGTATTTGGTATTCCTGGATTTGTTTCGAAAAATTACACGGGAAGGGGAGTGTCTTATTCTTGGATATCCTTGTGCCAAAATTAAAGCAAAAATGTTCAAGCGAAACGAAATAAAGAAATCAAAAAATGAGGAAAAAAAATAAAATCAAATAAATAATGTTGTTGATAAATTCGCATTTTTATTTTGTTTAACTTTTATGAAAGTGTAAATATATATAATTGAAAATATATTAACCAAAAACAAAAACAAGTTAAATTAATGTAAAATCTATCCTAAAACAAAGTCAATAGCAATAAAAATTACACAAAAAAAAAACAGTTTCCTTAAATAACTTATAGTTAATTTTGATTGTTGTCGATCATTGTTTGTTTGTTTGTTTTGCAAAGCGCTGAGATTCTTTAAGAACATTTCATATTTTATTTCATCTTATTTTATTCGATTGTTTTTGTATTATAGTTAGAAGATGTCATTAAATTAAGCAAAAAAAAAACAATTTCTTAACAAATAATAATTTTTGATTTATATATACAATTTTCTATCGCCTTCTGGGCTACCCTAAACTATGAGACAAGCGACTTAAGATCCGCATGGAGGAAAAATAATATAAAATCATAGCGATGTAATGGCACAAGTTAAGGAAAATATCGAAGAGTTGCTTGTTGTCTTTTTCGTCATCAATTGTGTTCGCTTAATAAATATTTTGTACATTTAAATTCAGAATTGCTGTTGCTTCTCGTTTTATATAAAAAAATTTCATTCATCTTGCTTAGGGGTTGTACTTAGATTAATTCCTGTTTCTTTTGTTTTTTTTTTTTCTTTTTTGGTATGTACAATTTGTATTTTTTCTTTGGTGACTTATGCGATGTGTACGTTGCGCTTGAGGGCAATCATTTGCTCTTCCATTTGCTTCTGCTGTTGTCTCATGTAGAGGGTGGCGGCATCGTCCAGGTCGTCCAGATCGTCGTCGTGGTGCGATGACATGGGCGAGGCGGATTCGCGGTGTGAACGGGGCGAGTGCATGCTCAGATCCTCGGGTTCGGTTTGCACGGGGATGTCTGTGGGGATGTGCACGATTTGGGGTGGGATGCGGAAGACCCGACGGATGTCGTGTGGCTTGCGTGATCGTTTCTCGCCATCGACGCTGCCGCTGGTGGATAGGGCACCGTCTTCGGAGAGATCCAGTGGAGTCTCGTAGTTGGCTGGGGTGATTGGAGCAGTGGACATTGACATGGACTCTTCGGATCCTGCGAAGGAACTGACAGCGGATTTCTGATCGCACATTGGGTAGTCGGAGGACATGGCGGGGCTGATGGCTGGAGTTGGGGGCGATTGAATGCCGCATTTGTGGTGCATGAGGTGATGACGCCGACGGAACTTCATGTGGCAACGCTCGCACTCGAAAGGCTTCTCGCCGTTGTGGATGAGCATGTGGGACTTGAGTTGATTGGAATCGCTGAATCGGCCATCGCACAGGTCGCAGTTGTAGGGGCGTTCGCCGGTGTGCACCCTCAAGTGGCGCCTCAAGTTGGCCACCTGCACGAACTGACGGTCGCAGTGGCTGCAGTGGTAGGGCTTCTCTCCGGTGTGCAGGCGCATGTGAGTCTTCAGATGGTGGTCGCGGGTGAAACGCTTGTGACACTCGGGGCATTCGAAGGGCTTCTCGCCGGTGTGGGTGCGCTCGTGGTTCTGGAGGACGTGTTTGTATCCAAATGAACGGTTGCAGATTTTGCAGGTGAAGCTCTTGTCGCGGGACGCATCCTTTGACACTGGTCCGTCGTTGGTTGAGTTTGGCGAAGATCCACTGGATGGTGGGGAGATTGGGCCGGTTGGGGTGTGATACATGTCGCCACTGATGCCAATGTCCATGGGAGTCGAGGGCGATTGCAGATCCTTCTTCACGGAGATCTTCCTGGGTTTCTTCTGAGCAGCGTCGCTGTTGCTTCCAACACTCGTGGGCGACTGCATGAGGTGACCGATGGAGTTTGTCTTTGACTGCATGATTGGCGGTGAGATCGGGCTGGCTGGTGGCGAATGTGGTCCAATTGACATACTGGCAGCGGATGCGGGTGGCCAGGCGCCGAACAGCGCTGGATGATGTGGGAACAGTGTGGAAGCCAGTGTTGACATGGGCAGCTGTGCGGCCATAAACGCAGCGGCTGCGGTCCGATTTGCGGCCAAAAGCTGTGGCGACAGCATTCCGAAGGCGGATGCGGCAGCGGCCTGCATCGCTTGACCACTCGAGTACATTACTTGCTGATTATTGCCAGACATTGGCGGTGACATCGAGAGACTTTCGACTTCTTCACGTTTCATACCGGCTAGGGCGGCAGCTAATCCTGGAATGACAAAGAAAACCATTGGTGAGTTGTGTTTTATATGCAATCGCGACGGGGTGCATTGGGACTTCGGAATGTCCCGCTGCGAAAATTGTATCAAGGAAATGACTTTTCATTCTGTCTCTCTCTCCTATCCTATTACAGTTACGGCTGCTGTCACTGACCTGAGGGCGATTCTGTTGGGTAATGTGATACAAAAAAAGGACACCATTCCCGGGGTGAAAGTAATTCTTTTTTTTGATCCCGAGGCAGTTTCTAACTTTCTATCGTTCGTCTTTGCTCGTCACCTTTCGCTCGCCGTTCCGTGGCCTTGGATTGAGATTGCGAATCTCTTGCCGTCCCTTTTGCGGACACGTGCGTTTGCAAAAATCATCGCACATGTAATTGACAGTGCAAAGGACCTTAACCTCTTGAGCCGTGCAAAATAAGAAAGAAGGAAGGAACACGGACAAACGATGGTGCGTACACCCCGAGACACACATTACCTTTTCCTTTTCAAGGATATCCTCACCTCATCACATATGTGAGTGAATTGCCGGTGAATCAGGGGAAATGTCTGTTCATCCACCACTTCTCTCACGCACACACACACACGACGGTGTGCGGAAGAATTTAAGAGAGACTCACTTGCATAGGTGTGCGTTGCACTCCATATGAGAGACGAATTCTCTTAAGCTGGGCTGCTGGTGTGATGTGGTGTGTGGTGTGTGGTGTGGTGTGGGATGGTGCTTGGTGTGCTCCGAAATGTGGGGGCGTGCTGTGCGAAGTCTTTCAACCCCATCACACCGCCTCAATCGTTTCGTGATGAAGAAACAAAAATAAGAAAACAAAATCAAAGCAGACGACAACCGGCAGTGGCGGAGAGCGACTAAGCCATTGAGACGTCGTAATTGCTTTGTCGCTAGACATGTGTGTTGTGTATCCATCCTTGAATGGAGCAGCCACAATGTATCTGATGGGGTTGTGAGGTTGATGGGTGTATGCGTGGGTGGGCGGTTGAATTGTTGCTGTATCACAATCCGAAAGGGGTGAATGTGAAGCGAATACAAAATGGTGATGTGCAAATAGCGAGAGGTCTTGGAGTTAGGTGGAGAATGATGGATTACATTGGGATGTAGCTTTCGCGCTGAGGGGCCAACAAGGTAGGTCTCTGGCGAGTTTTCGAATATTTATGAAAATCATTCAGAAAGGTGGTGAGGCCTTGAGCTTGACAATCAGTAAGAAGGCCGATTGGATTGAGGTACATCCTCGATTGGAAAATGTCCTGACAATCTGAACAGACTCCACCGAAGTCCTTGTTGGAAATGCACGATTTTGAGAACTTTTGGAGTTTCACATGCTTTCTTTTTAAATTTAAGCCCGCTCCTAACGAGAAACAGTCAACAAATTCCTAACAAGAGCCAAAACTTTGCAATAACATTGCTAAGATACATACCTCTTGTTTGCGCGTCCTGAAGCAGTGATAGAGCCATAGTATGATCGTTAATCGTTTCCGTGTTGTCCTGAGTCACCAAAAAACTAATTTCTTAGTTTTCAATTTGTGTAAGTTCTTTTTTTCTTTTTCACAACACCATATGAAATTGAATTGAAATGTTCATTAACAGAATCGAATTTGTTTCACTTTTCGCTAGAAGTTACTAGCGATTAAATAGTTAAATTTTGTACTTGAATTGAGGTAGATTTTGTATTTATATATTTTTCAAATTTTATTCACTAATTAACACTTAAGATTGAGAACTTTTGTATATCCTTTGGTTTTGTTCTAATATGTGAGGTAGTTGTAGGCGTTGAGGTATTTCGTTTGCACTGTTAATATTTTTTATTTTTTTTTTGTTTCAAAAAATTTAAATAAATTATTTTCTTTTTGTTATAGGTATGTATGTTCGACTCAAGATCGAGTTTGTTTTTATGTTTCTTAAGACACGTTCGTGCTTCTTGAGGTTTGTTAGTCGAGTGATTGCTTGAGTATCCTTTCAACGTTCTTAAATAGTTTTGAACTGGTTTTCTTCTTTTTTATATCCTTGCTTTGCATTAAAATATACTTCTTTCCAATACATAAATATATTTACTTTATGTATGTACGAATGGCGAGTGAAAAAACAACAACAACAAAAATTATAAAACCGAAAGTATCCCGTTCTTCTTTCCAATTCACACAGAAATTTCTAAAAGTGTGTTGCTTTTGCCTTTTTTTTGAAATGTTTCTTCTCTTGATTAAACAATCCGCAGATAGACTCAAATGGTTCACAACTCAGTGAGAGCCAAATCACGACTGAAGTAATTCGGTACGATGGTCCTGTAGAAATATCAAATCGAAACGTCTCAGCGAAGCAACCCCTGCACACAGTCGAGTTATACGCTACACACCACTACAAGGGTAATCGGTACACATTTTGTTTTTTTTTTTGTGGGTCGTTTTTGTCAAACAATGTTGTGTGCTCTTGTGTTATGTTTTTTTTTTTGTTCTACTACGGTGCTGCTGATGTATATTTCTTATGCGTATCTATGAGCAGCGCGCATATACCTGGGTTAGAGGGGGTTGCTTTTGGTGTGCGTGAGTTGGTTCAGAGTTGTTTCATTACTTTCGCACCACCGAAGGAGAGAAAGAGACACCGGATTGAAGGAAACTCGGGAGCAACAACAACAAAGTTCCTTCCTTTAGTTATTCACAAAATCCAACGAATTTTTGTTGCTTTTTTTTGCTTCCCTTTAGATGATTATTATGTAAGCCTTTGTGTGTTTCTCTTTGATTGAGGATGGCTGACTCTTTATCAAGACTATATACTTTCTCCTCTGCGGTGTTCGATGTCGATGTTTTCTTATGTTTTTTTTCTTCTTATTAAACAGCATTCTAGGGGTAGGAAAGAGCTCCACCACTGAAGCCCCTCTCTCTCTCGCTCATTTTCTTTCACTCTCACCGACTGTCGCTGTATATGGATTCTAAAGAGAAACGGTCAAAATGTCCCCCATTCACTTTCCCTCTTCGTTGTCGCATATACTTATTCATCTAATTTTCTGTGGCATCTCTGGAGCTATATACATGAAGTCAAAACCTCGGGGCACCTTCAAGGGTGCCAGCCAGTCAGCCAACCAACCAACCAACCGCCTGTAGCGTGCTGCTATTTTCAGAGTTGCATATGGAAATGCATTTTTTGTTGTTGTTGTTCTTGTTATTACGGGTGCATACGTCGCGCTCCTTGATCATTAAAAAATTAATGAAAGCAATAAAATGGTAAAAAACACCGTGATCACTGGATCCGTCTTCGACAAATGCAAAGGCCGCGACTTATGTGAGGGCTTCTGCATTTTTTTTTTTTATTTATTTCCTTCAGTTTATTAGAATCTCATTAAAAAAAGGACACTTTTTTTTGTCGGTAGGTGTTCCGTGTGTTTTCGTTCGTGTGCGAGTTTTCCTAGGTAGATTAGGTGGCGCGCGCAGATCTCTATTCATGTCGTTTTTTAGTGCTTTTTTATATTTTTGTTGTTTTAATGAACCGAAGAGGAATAAAAAACGATTGACTTTTTTACCAGCGCGCGTGCGGTCTGTGCTGATAAAAGAGAAACGGACGTTTGCATTTGTTTGATTTTCAAATGAGTGCGCGGATGCACTTTTTTTTACTACTTTGATTGTGGTTTGTGGATGGTTTTTTGGTGTGATTGAGTTTGATGATCTGTCAAGGAGGTCAGCACTCGAAGTCGGTGTTTATTGGTGATTAAAAGTGGGAGGTGACAATCACAATTGACTCTTCAATGGAGAGGTAGTTCAATGCAGATGATTTAAATTGGCGATTAGGTTGATGTTGAGTTGAATGAACTTGGATCGGATTTCAGATGTTGATGATGAGCGATAGGAAGGTCTTCATTCTCGAGTTTGTTGAATGGGACCATGATCGTGCACTGCAAGCATCACATTGAGTCTCAACCAACAAGGCTCCAAGTCTTCAAGTCTCCAAGAAGTACGATCTCTTGTGGGTCTAGTTGGTTGGTTCATATCCTTTTCCATTAATGTTCACCACCTCGTTCCTGGACTTCGTAGTGGGAATTTTGACAGAGTCTAGGTCTAGAGTCAAGCAGTCTAAAGTGACACTTTGCTCACATTTTTGGGTGTACTTGTGATTATTCCAGTAAGGAGAGAGCACATGGTTATCCAAAACTGCGACCGAGCACATTTGTTAGAAAGGAAGATGACTATTCCTTTTGACAAGAAAAACAAATGAATCTCTGAGTGATTCTAGAGATCTCCATCAAGAGGAGAATTAATTAGAGTAGGAAATCTCATTACACGATCACTGATGCCCCTCTTTTCGAGGTTCGGAGCAGATCGCTATCATCTTCGACGTGATCGATTGTTACGATCGTTTACAGCTCGGGTTTGGAGGTTTAACCTAAGAATCTCCAGAGTTTAAACTTGCGGCTATTTTCAGTAGATCGTGCTTAGCTGAAAGAGGTCTATGAATAAGTCGCGAGTAAATGAAAATCGATCGTTTAACTTGATCAGTACGACTCCAACAGTTGAACAATAATGTTTGATGACTGTCAATAGTACATCACATTACAAAGCAACCTCTGATGAAGATGTTTGCTAATTGTGATGTAATCATTGCACTCCACTTTTCCTCCAATTTGTTCGAGATGAGTTATCGTCTCTTGTGTGATAAGGAAAACTGCAAAGCTGTTTCTTGGTACCCTGATGTATGGTCCTGTCAGGCAAACCTTATAAGTGAGTAAATAGATCGTGTCTTTAAATAGATGACTTTAGCTATGCTGGGATGGATGATTCCTCGAGATCGCGACTGCAAAGTTAAAGCGGATCTCTGTTTTTTCTACATTGATACCTAAGTCATGTATTAATGCTCAAATTCAGTGTAAAAGGAAGTCGAAATGGTATGGTTGATCTACAAGGTTAATCAGATTGCCAAGTAATACTGCATTCATGTTGTGCATACTTTTGTCCTCTCCCGAGTCGAAGGGACTTTCAGTTTCATTCCGACTCAGACCAGTCATTTTTGGGAACATGTATCTCTCACCATTGTCAGTTACTCGAAAGACGTGGAGCCATGAATTGTGAAAGTTCCTCATGTCGTGGATTGAATGCACAACCCCATACGAAGGTCTTGATGCATAAATCTGCACTGTGTAAAGAGAAAAAATTCAAGCAGTCAATTACAGCAAGTCCTTCAGCTTTAAAATTCATTCTGCTGGAAATAGATCGAGTATATAAACCTGTTGCCCATTGGACCGTGCGTTATCTGTCTGCAAATCTAGAATTTTTGCAGATTCGACAGTTTTTGAGCTCAAATATGAATGATCTTGCAACCATTTGATCGTTACCAATTTGACACAGGTAATGGGGAATTGAATTCATTTGATAATACACTCCACAGAATCTCGAGAAATGGATTCAATGGCCGTAACAAAACCTCCGGTGCTATGGTGCGTCTTGATAGGGAAAACGTGAACGACACACAAGAGTCGAACACACTCTCCTGATTCGAGGATCAAATGAAGAAGAGATTTGTTTTGGTCTTGACACACCTATTTCTGATCATTACCAGAAATGTGTTGTCAAACGTAAACAACATGCTTCTGGATGCTTCTGGTATTTTGAAGATGTTTCTCTTATTTGGAGTACAGCCACATTTTGTTCGTCCCTCCATTAGGCGTGGATACAGACACAGGGCACATCGATCAAGAAATACCTATGGCCTGGAATATGTGTCCCTTTAAGGTATATATCTGTCCGCCTCAATGAGCAGTCCATACTATGAAGTATCCGCCGCGATCATGGTCTTGATTGAATTAATCCAGCTTTGTCTTATGAATAGGAAAACATTCCACACTTTCCCTTGTTTCAATTCATCGATCGGATAAGATCTTGTTCGCACGAAGACTGAATGAGACCACTATTGTGCCGCCGTCCACGTTTAAGGTTACGATCACAATTCGGTCTGTCCAACTGGAGGCGACTAACTAGAGATCGCAACGATTTTTGGGTGAGGTGTCGATGAAGATCAAGGACTGGATATGAGAAGGACCGGAACCAAATTCGATTTCTCAACTGCAGGCAACTAACCAGAGACCGCGTTGGTAATACACGTCTAGCCCGTGGAACAAGACGATATATAAAATAAACAGTACAAGATCAATGAATTTATGTAATAACAATAATAATGCATTGAAAACGAAAACGATGTCCCCTGAATTCTTCTTCCCGAAGTGGCCCTACGAAGGCAGACATCAGTGCCTAAGGGAAGGTTGTATCGTGAAAAGGTGGAACCAAATTATGAACTCTCAATCTTGATGTCGTTCTCTGGGTAGGGAAACAATCCGAGAGGAACCTGAGGAAGCACTCATGGTGTGTGTGCTACTACAAGCATTTCCTGACAAATGTGCTCTCTGACAGCATTGAGTGTTGAACTATGGGCAACTATGGTGATCTATACGGACAGTGAGATATCCGATTAGAAACATCCCCCTTAGGTCGACACAATCCTTAAACGCAGTCATTCTCTCGATCGTGCGTTTCAGTTTGCGTTAATTTTATGATCCCCCTTGGCCTTATGATCTCGGATGCACAACTTCCTTAGCGAGACAACAAGTTTGTCATCATGGGTGTTCGCCTAAGAGAGGTTTCACTATACATGGCGGAAAAAGTCCTCATGACTATAAGCCTTAGGGAGACTCCAATGCAATCTGTAATGTTCTGAATGTCATCTCACAAAGGTAAACATCATATCATAAGTATCTCCGTGCACCAAGCCCTGTGTGACCCAGAAGAACTCCGAGCACTCATGCCAAACTTTCATGATCCCATTTATTCATTCAATTTGATTTGTTTAATTTTGTTTTTTTTTTTTTTCAAAATAAATTTCCCAACTACCAAGAATGTCTTTCATAATCAAACATACGTAACATCCCACCATATAAGCATGAATAACAAGTCAAACATGCCACACTACTGTCTCGATCGCAATCAGAGCGACCATTAGGGCAAAGTAAGGACTGTCCCAAAGGTGAGCAATGCCCCTTGGCACTGCGACATTGACTTCTTCATTATCGTTCGTTTCAAAGTGAAAGACAATGAAATGAGCACAACGATGAACAAGTAAATACTGAAAATCGACCAAAAGTCGACTTTCGAATTTCATTCATTCACCGTTGCACACCTTAGCACATACCTATATAAAAATGCAAATAAAAAAAATACTTCTCACGAATCACATTGTCTCGCGTATTTAGTGCAAAAATTAGCATACACACATACGCCCGATGTTTCTATGTGCAGCGTTTTCTGCAAATATGACGTGCAATAAAGAAATATGAGATTTTTTTACGAGCGAACATCCCCGGAAGCTAGGTAGCTGCAGAAGTCCCTCAAATCAAAAAAAAGTCAAACTAGAGTTTATTTTTTCTGCCGTGTGCTTCAGGTTTTCTGGATGCACTTCTTTTTACGATTTGTGTGCGTTGTTTTTTAGGGGCAATTAAATCAATTACTACCTGATTTCATGCACATAGGTAATCGAGTACACCTATGGAGGCGAGATTTCTCAATTGCCAGCAAATGGGAAGCGAAGTGGACTCGTTGGGATGTGATGTGATCGGTAAAGGTGAATTTTACAAGATCATTAACTTCTGTGCAATCTTGACTGACGTTGGAATTTCATGGCCACTGTTTTTGGGACTTCTGTGCCTAAGGAGTCACATTTAATTCCTACACCTTGATGTGATCATTCAATCGATCCTCTTTCCGGATTGATTGAAATCCAAGCAGTCAGCCAGTGAGTGCAAACCCTTTTACCTTTGCTAGCCACTGAGATGAGATTAGTAAGAGTATGCAAGCCTATTGCACACGGGCAGAAACAATTAAGATTCTGTTTACGTGAAGGTTGGGTAATTACGTTAAACAAACCGCCTCCGTTTCATTTATCTAATTACAATTCATAACGGATTTTTTTTTCTTTTTAATAAATTTTTACACAGGTAATCGGATTAAAAATGGTCACAAGAATGAAATGGTCGCTTAAATACCGTGCGGGAACGGGAAAGTTTCCAAAAAGCAAAAATCGAGCATGCAGGAGAAATAAAAATAAAACGCCCGCTAAGAGATTAAATCCAACGAGTACGAGAGTATTGCGTGTGCAGGCAAATGAATTGCCTGGTTAAGAGTAAAAAGTTTTGTAGAGCATGCTAAATTACATGTTCTACTTATTACACGTCGTTTCTCAGAATCAAAGGTGAGCTCAAATTTAATGACAGGCACAACCTGTGCTAATTTTTTTCTTCTTTGTACCAGGTATTGTGAGATAGGTGATTGAAGGTGAAATAATTGAAGGTGACATTGTGCAGTTTTTCAGTTAATCCCCGCGCAAACACGAAGGATTAGATTCTGTGTCTGCCAGGGTGAACTGACAACGAACAAGAGTAGTTGGTCCACTAGGTGGCTTTTAGAGTACACTTATTGGTTTGATTCGTCAACACACCTGTGTCTATTACTTCTTCTTCTTTATTTGGCTCTACAGTCGGGAGTGGACCTGGGCCTCAACCAACAAGCCTCTGCAGGTAGCACGGTCTGGCTAGCTGTCTCCAGTGTCGCACGCCAAGTTGGTTGAGGTCCTTCTCCATCTGGGTGCGCCACCTTAAGCGCGGGCGTACTCTGTTGCGTTGTCCCAAGGGTTCGGAGTCGAAGACTCTTCGGGCCGGAGCTGAGTTGTCCATACTCTCTACATGGCCTAGCCATCTTAGGCGTTGGATCCGAAGACGCCTGACTAGACTCATGTTGCTGTACAGCCCGTACAGTTCGTGGTTGAATCTACTCCTGCAGAAACCGTCAACGCAAACAGGACCAAATATCGCGTGTCTATTACAGTATCTAAGAAATCAAATGATCAAAGATACCTTATACATCCACTACCTGCTTTATGTTGTTGCTGAGCTTGTTGATCGTATCAAACTCTCTTTTTTTGTTGAGTTCATACTCACGTTTATGAAGTTTTGACGATGCTTTGAATCTCTGAATCGGCTGCTAATCTGATTGACCACGATAGTTGACAGAACAGTTCAGTAATCAAGTTTATCTTTGGCTTTGTTGGAGAGACTGACTGACAATATGTAGCATCACTTCCAGCACACTTAGCAAGCGTAGGTCACTCGTCGATCCTATTCCGCTGAATCTAACATTGCTTCCTTCAGCCAGGTAATTGAAGAAGTCACCCTCTATGTGACTTTTTTTCGAGATGAGATGGCGCCACGGGTGTTTCCTACTCTCCATCTCTCCAATTTGTGCAGAAGTCATTGTAGTACCCAATCATGAGGCAACAGTTGCACTCGCGCAGTGCCCAATGATGACGCCAATAGAAGCAATAATAGTCCGTGTGTTCAGTTTGATCTGTGACATCGTCTCGAATTGATAGGTATTACTACGTAGTCAGGTAACCTGTGCCACCGTTTCAAGCATCAGAAGATGTCGTGTGCAGTAGCGCTAGGCACGGATAGCAAATCTCCATTCGGAAAGAGCACTGAACTAGTTCCCCTTTCCAACGAACTCCTCAGCTTCCCAGCTTTCTATAATGTCACTCAGTCCTGGCATCCACATTAGACGGATACCATAATGACTGAGCTCGAGACGGTAGTCTAATCAATTCTCTGAGTTAAATATGACTGCATACAGAGACTTAATCCCCGCCCAGTTATCAGAACAAGCTTTGAGTTCAATTGGCATTAATCAATAATAAGACAAATTCTAATCTCCTGGTCCAGACTATTCTCATCCCATACGCAGCGAATATATCAGAAATTTACAGTGACCTTGCATACTCTAAAACCTCCACAAAAATGTGCATGTTTTGTGGAAGTGTGTGTGAAGATAATCCACGAAGGTAAGCTTAACATCATCTTAAAACAGAGGTTAGGTGAATCATGTTCAGAGCACATGCAGCCTCACGTTACGTCAAATATCAACTTCCAACATTTTATGGTACAACCTCTCTTGAGTCATTAGACAGGTAAGCAATTCATTCCCTTCAAAAAGATGAAAGAACCTAGATCAGTAGATGTGTTTTGTGAAACCAAGTTGATCTTGCAGGAGACGACCAACGAAGTGGAGTAGCTTTCTAGACACCTCGTTGAGAACGAAGGAATTTTAAAGGGAGTCCAGAATCGTCTACATTTGGTTTCACCCACTTACTTACTGATCAGGCCGGCGACCCATGGGGGTCAGAATCTGAGCAATAGCTGCTTTCCATGGCTGACGGTCCTGGGATCGCTGCTTGCAGTCATCAATACCAACCTGTCTTGCATCCGCGATGACACCTACCTTGTATGAAACTTGAAATTTTTGGGAAAATATGACAATTTTTGTACATGCACCTCATCCAGTTACCCACCCAGTTAGCATGATCTATGGAAAACTTAGTCTACTCAAGTTGTCAATGTGCTATACACGGACTTATAATAATAATATAATATGGGTGGCGCGACAGTCCGAGGCGGACCTGGGCCTAGCTTCTCAGCAACCACTGTGTTGTGCGTGCTATTAATTCTACCTACGACGTTTAATGCCGACTCCGAACGGCGAAATTGAGAAGCTTTTTCTAGACAGGAATACTCTTTGAGTTTGGAGCCGTGAATTGTCAAAGGTGGTAAATTGGGGTATCGAACCAGGGATCCTCTACGTAGGAGTCGACGCACTTACCCACTACGCCACGGCGACCCACCTTGACGACCTCTACACGGACTTGCCAACTTGATAATTGATTTCGTAGACATCCCTACACCGTTTTCAATGAGAAATTATGCATATAGACCACGTCGCTTTTTTTTTTTTTTTTTTTAATTCATTTTTATTTTTGTAATTCATTAAATACTTATATACTAGACGAAAATGCTTAAAACTAGTTAGACGAACAGAGACCACGTCGCTCATATGTCATTAATGCAACAGTTTGCAAGCAACTAAGTACTCTCCAATACCAAGTTGTTCAGACAAAGTGTGTGCCAAATTGACTTGTTGGTCCACTGCCCAGTCTTTATAGCATGCCTCCCAGCACTGGGAATCGTTAAAATGTTGTATTACTGCGGCAAGTGTGAAAACTATAAGACCCTAACACCAACTAATTGTGCAGCGCACAGTGAGACGAGACATCCAACAGAGGGGGTACAGTGGGGCAAGACACCCCATAAACTGGAAACAAATCGTATGCTGAATTTGGAATTCAGTTATCTATACATATATATATGTTAACAAAAAAATAAACATTTGTACCCTTCAGTTTCACTTTTTTATTTTTAAGAATAAATATCTCTTATATAAAATTAAATATTTCAAAGAATTTATTTACATTTCTTGTGGTAGTTATATATTACATAGATACAGGTAATAAGTAAGTGATAATATAATAATAAAAACATGGGTGGCGCTACAGCCCGTAGACGGACAGGGACTATCTTCAACAGCAACCACTCGTGTTGTGCGTGCTGTTGTTCTCTCATGAGTGGAATTAATAAAAATTTAATTTTTTTATTGTATCATGCGTGAGAAAATGCGTGTGAAAATTAAATTGAAAAGTTTGATTCATCTGATGCAGAATCATCTACGCTTCCAAAATCTTTATGTCTCGCTTATTATCCTTCTTCATACTTCGTAGTTGTCCGATAGCAAGAAAAGCATCTGAAATTGAATCCGAACCGTAGAGCACGTGCTTGTGCACAGTAGAAGGCACATAAAACCAAAAGAAAAATGGTTTCACTTCAAAAAAAACTAAATTCAAAAACATGCCGCAAATATGCCAACCTGAATTACATGTATGGAAAGCAAATACCTATAACCAAAACACGGGTTTTTTTTATTGAACGGTTTTGATTTGTTATTTTTATACGATTTCATTCGATCAGCCTGATAATGATAGCGAATGAAGCTATGTTATTTCCATCACCTTGACTATTTTTAACTTCTTGTTTATTAATTTTGTATATTGTTTCTTGTGAATGATGTACTTCATGACTATTTTCACACAGTTTTGTTTGGAACGTTTGTACCGTGTAAAAAGAGAATAAGGTGTCAACTTGCTTTTTTGAATGAAAATAAATAAAATCTTATCAACATTGTCACTAGGGCGACGTGACACAAGAACTTTACTACATTTTTCAAGATCTTGGACTGGATATGTGGCATGACACATTTCGTAAAATATAGCATTCTATATTGTGGCAAAAAAGTGTACCTCTAAGCTAATTAGCACTAGCTCTTGTCGTATCAACACTGTTTTAAAAAAACATATGGAAAATGTTAAAACAAAATCACAAAATCGTCTGTCCTGAAAATTTGCAAATAATTTTGTGTCACTAGGGCGACGCATTGTGAATTCATAATTAAACTCTTATGCTAATACACCAGAAACTTGCGATTAAATTTTTTCTCAAACTTATGTCGCAATTTTCAAATATATCAAATTATAGTTTTTTAAAAACAACACACTTCCACTTTCACACTTCAGTTCTGGAAGAGAGTTAATAATACTCGGACTTAAAATGGTCCCCTTGGAGTGGGAGTGGATCATGTCGATGACTTCAATGGGTGACGAAATGTTATTTAACAAGAACCTGAAAAAATTATCGTGAGCTTGGACATAATCATAAGTTTTTCACTTCAGTTATTGAATTTTCTCCGACTTTTCATATTGACTGCTCCACTATGCGACGGTCATCGCATAGATATTTGAACATCACCGATGGCTTGGTACCACTTCAGCTCCGAATACGTCAAATCAAACTTGCGCCAAATTTGCACACATGTTTAAAAAAAAATGCGAATACGACTAGCTTGCTCCATTTTGTTATGATTTAAAGTCCAACTTGACATCGTCTTACCATGAAAGGGTGCGCCTTAACAGCTTTGTTTCTCCCGAAGCATTCCTCTATCTAGACACAATTCGCCTCATACAGGATCCACAAGGATGTCCTATCATCTTCCATGTCGTACGCCGAACAGTCGATAGGCGACTCCAATACGAATCGCACCCACGAGGATCTCCTCCGGTTCAGTAGAGCGATCCCCGCTCGAGATAGGAAAGAGTCTGCCAAAGTACGGCAATTTTACTGGTGGTAACACCAAAACCAGCTTCCGCCACCGCTATCTTTTCCAAATTATCCGTTAGCTGACCATGGTGGCCAGCTTACATAGTTTTAAGGTATTTTTTAAGAAAAAAAAAGTAAAAAAACAATAATGAAATCCAAAGAAAAAAATATAAAGCAACAAATCCAAAAAAAAATATAAAACAAAAAAATCAAAAAAAATTAATATATAATATATATAAATTATATATGTTAGACATATACATAATATATATACGCCCTGGTGCCCGTGTCCGTACTGTTACGGACATAGTTAAGATAGTCTCAAGTTTTAAGTTAGTATAAGGGAGTTTAAGGAGTTAGGTTTAGCCAAGTTTTTCACAAGTTTTCTTGGCACTTGGACTAAAAAAACGTAGATTAAGCCGACAGGCACATTTACAACGTAGATCAGATTAGCTTAGAGTACCCGCATAGGGTCAGTAGGTTAGTATTAAGAACATTTGTAAGTTATTAAGTTGGTTAAGCTAGTAAGTAAGTAACATATTTTATATTAAATAAAATTACATGAAAAAATAAACAAAAAAAACTTGACATCGTTCAAGGTGTTAAGCTCTCTCTTATTATATTTTGATTTTGATTATTTTGGGCACTCAATCAGGCAATTTTATGTCGTCCAGGAATAGATAGGCTGTATATTTCTGACAAAAAGCCACTAGGTCCATATTGAATTTCCTCAAATAGGGGTCGGGTTAGGTAGATGTAAGCCACTTCGCACTCAGGTCTTGCTGGACCCATTGTAATGCCAGTTGGAGGACAGTATCCTCATTACTTCGGGCAGTATCAAGGGTTATGAGGAGTATCATGTTTTCCTTTTTGTCGACGTTGACTAGGCTAGCTTCGATCTTAATTTTATTTCTACTTCTCAAAGACTGAACGCATTAAGTGTAGTGGACAAACATTAGTCGGAAAGCGATGATGGCAATATTTTTACCCGTCTGTCTGTTGTAAGTCGATAAGGGATCATAAAATGTATGCAAAAGTGAGACGCTGTTGGCGAAAACCAAAGGAGCTCAGACGAAAAGTCACTATACTCTACCCCGAAGTGGAAGATCAAGAATAACAACCCAACGAGATTACCATTTGAAAGTTATTTCATTCAGCGAGCTCAGGAACAAATTAAGAGCTGTTGATGGTTGTCTAGCCAAAATTGTAAAGGAAAGCAAGCCTGCATACAGTTTCCAGAATGTCTTTACTGTACATAAATCAATCCATACTTCACTCTATTCGCAGAATCGAACCAATTTCAAATATATGTCCAAAACATGACATTTCCTCCTCGTTACCGGAAGACTGTGCTTTAGATTTGGCAAACAAGGAATCTGACACATATGGGAGTTGTCCGTAATATCAGGCTCTCTATTCTCTGTAGCGCGTCAGTAATTGAACAGTCATAAGATAAATAAAGCCCTACCATAGACAGCTCTAGCCGAAAGAGTCCCGTCTATTAAGGCAGCAATGCAGTTACAATTCAGGTGTAGCCAACGTGAGTGGTGCCTCTTTTAATCTGGTGTACTGAACTTTACCTGGGTATGTGGTATGTGTTCGAGTGCCTCTGTAACAAACAGAAGCTGTTTTCTTAGATTTTGCTGTATTCTGTCTAGTAAATGTGTCTAAATTCTACACGCGTGGACAAATACCATCTCTAGTAGTGTGTCTTGTGTTGAATATAGTCAATGCTAAGTATGAAATTAACCACCTTTAAGGGACAGTTCGCGACTAGAGACTAGATGATGGCCTGCCTAGACCGCCAACACATTGGCACAATCAATCATTTCCATCAAAGAAACCGCAATACCCGGCGACAGAAATGGTGTTTACTACAACAGCCCATTTCGCTAAACTTAGCAGCAACGATAACCCTTTAGAAGCACATCGCATTCACAACCCGTCGTCTTAACCTCTCGCCGATTACGGAGATCACAAAAACAGCTCTCCAAACGCTTGGAACTGTTTTCGAGCATAAGATTCACTCCCCGATAAGAAGAACCCCATCTTCCATGTCGCGAGCAAAAAACCATCTGTTTAACCAGAGCTCACATCATCGCCAACTCCGAAGCGATCCAACAAACTTGTCAACAAAATCCCATGGCCAAACTAAAACTGACACTGTGACAATCATGGTCAAGGACAGCACCCGACTACGTACTCCTCAACTGGTTCGCCAAGCGAACAGAGCGACCATCGAGATAACTCAGTTCAGTGCCATCTCGTCGGCGGCCAGTACACACACACAAACGGGCAATCGAACGGTTTCTGTCAACACGAAAACAACACACACTTATGTCTCCTCTTGGGAGCACAAATCTCCGACAAATGACCGCAGAATTATTTCGAAGACCACAAGTTTCGCTTGATAAACGGACTTGATTAAGACTTCCACCAGAGTCCCAAAAAAATAAAACTCTCACTTAACCCCTTACCACATGAAGATAACCAACCACATGCGGACTCGACTCGAAATACATCGACTAACAGCGACACATTCTCACGAACGCCAGAAATCCTTATCAGTTCGCGCGCCTATGCGTAGTAATTAGTAGGCGCCGACCTACCCCAAAAATAGTACGCACGACAGTGTTGCCTCTGCAGTTTGCCTTTCATTCTTCTTTTCAGTACACAGCCAGAGTAGCATTGAAAGGCTACCAGGAAGAGAAAGGATATCGGCAGCATTTACTTCCTCCTTTCATTTCCCCATCGCGCATTCCCATGCGTAAGAGAATTCGGAGGGAAACTCTCCTTTTCTCCACCCTTGAGGGCTGTGTTCGAAGTTGCTACCCGGCATGTGAAGCAACCCTCTGAAAAGTGAGAGTAAATGGACGGCATAGCACTTTCCTTTTCTTCCAACGGGTACATACCCACGTTTGTATACAAGACGGAAAGGGATGTGGCGTCGTGCGCGCCGTTCCGTGGCTCTCTTTTTGAAGAGCACTCTCGAATGCGTACGCAAACGGGGGTTGCTGCTTCGTGCT
Organism: Eristalis intricaria; assembly: GCA_964034865.1. Taxonomy (NCBI): domain Eukaryota; kingdom Metazoa; phylum Arthropoda; class Insecta; order Diptera; family Syrphidae; genus Eristalis; species Eristalis intricaria. The sequence goes on from OZ035874.1 coordinate 24,382,176, forward strand.
CAATTCTTTGGGATTGTGTGTGCGGCATAGAGGAGGACTCTGTGGAGAAAAAAAAAAGGATATCAACACATGGGTGCTTCAAGAAATTTGATGGATACATAAAGGTGAAAGCGACGAAGACGAGGCACGATGTGCACGAGCGCAGGATTTTTACGAGTATGTGGCTTGTGATAAATGATTCCTTGCCACTCGGGATGGTGTATGTAGATGGTACTTGGGGTTGACACGAGTTGGAAAGGACTGGCGGGTGGTGTTTGAGGCGATTTCGTGAACACTTGCGTTGCTGGTTATTTTCCGAGTGAGTCTCGCAGTGAAAGGTTTTGAGAGAGGTTGGCCTCCAATGTCCTAGATATTCTTCCGTGAGACACTGCGGCGTTTAGACGGAGAATGAGGGTTGAGATGAGATATTATCATCAGTTTTGGCATATGCATGCAGTCTACAAGGATAAACGCCACCAAACTCTGGTCAATGTGGAGACAATGTAGCGTCGTAGAGTGATGTGGAATTGAACGTGGTACTTTGGAGCTTCGAGATCAGTCCAAATCAAAATACTCTGGAGCGTTGCATGTACAGTTCCACATCAGTTCGAAATATGCTGTTTTGTGTAACAGTGCATCTAGATGCAAACAGACAGAAAATTCGCTCAAAGTCTGTGAACAGCAGAGTCTAACCATCACAGCGAGGAAAAGTTAGACCAGTTGACTAAGCGTCGGTCTTCTCACTCACCACACACGACCACTCACACAGCCACTCTGACAGATATTCAATTAAAACGTGAAAGCATTCAAAGAGCCGCTTCCAGCCCGAATTGGTGACTATTCTAGAATCCACTAGATTCACCCGACTCTTTGATGGAAGAGCGGGCGATAATTTTCGTACGAATAGACGGTGTGGTGTGAAATTAGTTTGTCACAAGCACACAACAACAGCGACATACAGAAGTGTGAAACTCATGTTGGTCGCTAAGGGATTAAATATAGTTCTCCCGCTGGTGTCTGGGGCTGATTAGGTTTCGCTTGATAACCGCGGTTTTTGCGGTCCTCAATGTCGAAAAATAAATCGGCGAATGTACATAGTTTTGTGGGGATTTCGTATGAACAAAACTCATGTTTGTTTAGGGAAGCGGTGGTATCCACTTATTGGTGTGATTCGTTGAAACGAACAGAATTTCTGTTGATTCTTTCTTATAACCTTCCCAGTTTAGTCCAACAAATGTTGTGATCTTTTTCCTTGAAACCTGTAAGGTTCGATTCCAGAAACCAAAGCTAAAGTGCTCGTATTAGATCAGCTTTGGTCGGAAAAGTGGATAGTCTGTGGGATAAACCAAAGCAACGAATCGAAATCATAGCAGACTGAGGTCAAAACGTCACAATTTGCGTGGCAGTGAGACTTGACCTCACATTGAGAGCCGATGGAGAATGTCCTGAGTTTTCATGAGTGGGTCATAGGCAGATTCTATTTGAGTCAATACAAAACTGACATCATTGTCGACAATTCTTGGTTAAGTGCCTGCTTTTGGTTAGTGGTGTCCCCATTTCGAATCCCAGTGAATGCAAAGTCAAATTGCTTTTATCGGGTTTTCAAGTCTGGTCTAGTAACCATTTGTCGTCGGGATAAAAGTAACTATCACTGGAGCGGTCGATCAGAGGTAGTAGTCTGACTAGGGGTTGCTGTCTGACAGTCTAATTTTTTTTTTTGAAATTCATTTTTATTTTAAGATTTCATGAAAAACTTACATTCTAGACAGAAATGCTTAAAACTAGTGAAAGAGACGAGATTAAAACAACAAAACGTTTATATTAATTTTTTTAATTGAGAGATGTGCTCCCGTCGATGAACTTAAACAGAGTGAACGAGTGAACTGCTGAGTTAGGCTTAGCAGATCATGTTACGAACATAAGTATGTATGTACATTACAGTCGTTTTAACGTTACAGTGGCGTGACTTAACAGATGTACGGATTGAAAAGACAGTGTTGCAACACATACAGCGAATATTATATATGCTGCTTTCTAAATCCTACACTAGTTGGACGACATTGGTATATGCTACTTCGAACTTACTGGCCCTAGGCCCTAGGTCGAAAGACACTAATCTAAAAATGAATATGTATGAAATACGTGAAATTAAATGTACAGCTTAATATTTAGAAAACTATGGAAAAAAAAACTTAATTACAGAACTGTTTTTGATTAAAACTTATATACTATCTTACATACTACCTTAAAATAACTTAAAACTACCTTACCTAAACCTACAAACGTACACATATATATATATGCATTTATAGTATTATACGCACATATATATATGTATATATACCTATTCTATATACATTTTGTATACACATAAGTACACTCAGGTGTACACATGTGTAAATTTACTTATATTTTTATTTTTTTCGTTCTTAAATTTTTTATTATTTTATATATACACATATGTACAACTTAAAAACTACCTTAAAACTACCCTAAGGTATATAAGTCGCTATAGGTTGCGGCTGAAAGATTTCCATCTAATCCGCTGCAAGACAGACACCGACTGCGCCCCATAAGGGGGAACGCACTACCCTTTCTACCCCGGGTCTAAAGGGTTCGACGAGGGAGTTCCTTCGCTCCCCAGCCACCAGAAATTTTGGTACTGCCTAATAACATCCCGAATGTCTCGGCTGGATACCGCCGTACTGAACCGGAGGAGACCCTCCTCAGCTCGTTGTGTCGCCCATCCACAGTTGAACGGGCTATGTGGAAGATGAGCGGTACCGCATTTATATTCTGTAACAGTCCGTTCTTGTCTAAATGGAGAAAGGCTTCTGGGGGGACGAAGCCATTGTGCCGTACCCTTTCGAGGTACTCTGGTTTGGGGTAGTAAGCCCCGGAGATCAAGTTATTGGACGAGTTCATCGCTCTAGCAGTATGACCTCGAATCAACTTCAACAGGAAATTGTCCACTCTTATCAGGTTTGCCCTGTTGTATAAGACCTCATTGGAATAGAATTTTATGTACTGGGACTCTGGAGTTCTATAAAAGCGAAGGCAAGCCCTAAGACAAGCCCTCTCAAACAACCGAATCTTTTCCATCAAGCTTGCACTTACGTTGAACCACACGGGACAGCCATAGGTTAGCATTGGCCGCATGAGAGCCATATAGCAGATAACCTTCACCCTCGCATCGAGTTGGCTGTTGTAAAACAGTCTCTTTGTAAGGGCAAATGCGCCTCGGGCCCTGGCCAGAGCAGCATCTACATGTTTGTTAAAATATAGATACTGATCTAGCCAGATCCCCAGGTATCTGACTACAGTCTTTTGAGCCAGTGGTTCCCCGTGTCTTCCAACGATTGTGAATTTTCGCCAATTCTTTTTCGTATCCGCCGCGGCCTTATACAACGGCGTCCTGAACAGAATGGTTTCCGACTTCTGGAAGTTGATACTCAACTTCCAGTCATCGCAACTTCTCATGAATGAATCGAAGATACCCTGCGTGAGAGTAGTGATTTCCTTGATCTGGTTTCCAGATCTGTACACGATCAAGTCATAGGCGTACGCAATTGCATGCGGAAGAGAACTTAACAGATCGCTCAAGTAAATGTTGAACAGGATCGGCGAATTAACGGCACCCTGTTGGAGACCATTTTTTACCTCACATACACCTGTGGTGGTCACGTTACCATTCTTGACGACGAAGCGTCTGCCGGTAAGCATGTTACACAGTAGATACAGCAGTGGTTTGCTAATTCCTAGCCGATAGAGCTTGTAGAGAAGACCTTCTAACCATACGGTGTCAAAGGCCTTCTCCAGGTCAATCAAGCAGTACATTGTTTCTGGCTCTTGTTTCATTGGATATCCGACACCGGTTTTGACGCGGCATGAATAGTGTCATGCTCCGCTTTGAAACCGAATTGGTTATCCGGAATAATATTTTTGTCCTTAGTCCAGTTGATCAGAGTTCTATTGATCACCTTCTCGAATACCTTACTGATGTTCGGAAGGAGACTAATTGACCGGAGGTTGCAAGGATTCGAAGAATCTTTTCCTCTCTTGGATATGGGTTGTACAATCGCAGTTTTCCAATGCTCTGGATAATGTGCATTATTCAGAGCATTGTTAAACAGGATTGTGTACATATTAACCACTTCTAGGGGGAGGTGTCTTAACACAATGTTCGAGATCCCGTCGACTCCCACTGACTGATTCGAAGACCGCTTGGAGTTCTGTCTTCGATATGAACGGGGTGTCTGGCAGTACAATGGACCACGCGTTATAGCTGAGAGCTCCAGTGGGGTGATTAATAACCTATGACAGAAAATAGAAAAGAATTGTCGACAATTCATCAATCAGTGATCTTCGTTCTATTCGGCGCCGATCAGCTGAAATAGGCATCGCGAGAGAGTCAACTTGGCTTAATTCGCGGGTAGATTTGGGCCTACATCCGTAAAAGCTTGTGCTGCAGAATAAATTTAAGCCGGACGACAATAGGCACTGAATTTTTTCTAAAGTGCCGGTATTGGAGTGAAGTTTATCCTCGGATCTTCTATCTACATCTTTAGGACACAAGCAAATAACAATGGCAGGAACAAATGTTATTAGTAGAGAGGTTACATCACTCTGTATACTGATCAATCAAAAACGAGTGAGGCAACAGGGGCAGGGGTCTCTTGTGACCAACTCGAAAGATCCTTGGCACTAGAAACGGCTGGAGCGTTTTTGAGGCCCAAGTCGTTGCGATAGACGAGGCAAAGCTTGCAATATATCCGATAAATCGTTTTCTTCTTAGGGCACTACAGTCCGGGGTGGTCCTGGTCCGTAGAACAGGAGGGGGATGATTGAGTTCTTATACAGAGTTAACTTAGTCTCCCGAGAGACCTCATAGAAACAGCGATTGGCAAGAGTTATTCTCCTTCTGATGTCGGTACTGATTTTGTTTGTACTGTTTACCGATAAAGATGGACATTCTGACATAGTAGTTCGTCAGGATATGCAGACGGAGATATCTTTGGTGAACTCGGTGCATACCAGGGCATACTGGCTATCCAAGGAAATGAACCAGACGACAGTCTTGTGAAAAAGGGATCTGACTTGAGAGAATCTCGAGCAATCCCTTATGCATTCAAGCCGCTTTGTTCTCTGTACAGAGGCAGTGCTCTCCGGCCGACGACTACTTTGAGCAAAAAGAGATCATCCTTGCACAGCTTCATTCATTGTGCATGCTAATATGTAATAGTTGTAACTGGTCGCTGTACCATAGGTACACATGCATTGTGTTTGAACATACGTTCAACGAGAAAGTGATAGAATGTCCAAAACCTGCTCTGCAAACCCAAGCCTAGCAACGAATATAAGGCAATTCCAAGAAAAGCATTTCTTCAAAGTGCTGAACGACTTAGGCTGTGTTGAACCAAAAAACTTCCTAAGATTCATAAACTAAACTGGTTGGTTTCAGAAGAAGGTCTCACAATAGAAAACAATCCCTATTAAGGGCACAATGGGCCCAACATGTTGGTCTTAGAGAGCCTCGGCTCTAATGTCGTAAAGGCACCCATATCCGGTCTTATTTATTTCGAATGCAAGGAGAAGACATCGTTGCCGTTTAGAACGCTGATAACCCACTATTTGTGGCCAGAGGTCGACAACGTCGACGTATGCGAGAAACAGGTTAACAAGTGATTCAACGGTCAAAGTTGTGGGGGAGAAATATTGCATATGGCAACTAGGTCATTACAGTTGGATAGATTGGTTGGACGGGGCCACATATTAAAATTGTTTGCAAGCAATCTAAGTAACAGATCATTTCAGTTTAAATTTTGTGATTACACAAGCAGTCAATTAAAGGTTGAGTATGGTGTTCCACAAGGGTCAAGACTATGTCCGCTTCTCTTTATTATATATGCCAATGATCTACTCCCAGTGCTAAAATATAGTACAGGTTATGCGTATGCGGATGGCACAGCGATCGAAGTTAGCCATACGAGTGTTGACGAAGCGGCGAGACTTATGCAATTATATTTTAAGAGAATCGCAGCTTGGTGTCACGACCATGAATTAGGTACCAACGCGCTTAAAACAAATGTAGAGCCCATTCGCCCGGCGCATATTCGCAGAAGAGAACTTAAGATAAAAGTGCACAGCGTAGATTGTTTGCACAGACATGGCTGTGATGGAATGACAAAAGACGATGATGACTGCACCGGAAATATTGATTATGTGTCAACGTATAAGTAAATTCGACTGACGTTTAACTATAACTTTAAATGGAACTACCATATAGATATTTGGAAGAAGAAATTGTGCCAATCTGCGTGCGCAAACTTTTCATTAAGTGTACACAGACAGTGCCACATGGGCTTGGTGGAATCACATCTAAGGTAGTGCACTTGTGCTAGAAACAGGAGAAGCTAGAAAGAAGAAGCAATAGTAGTAGCGGGAGTTTATGTTAGCTGACGAGACGTGTTAGACATTCCGATGATCACCTGTAGACCACACGTATGGTGGACCTCTCTACACTGCCTTCGGTATCAACTGTTTCCTCTAGAAGTTGCTCTGCCATAAGATTGCACAAAATAATTTATCATCAAGATGTTAGTCCACCAGCCGCACACACAATATGTCCTCAATTTGAACCAACTCAGCAGACCTCTCAACCAGATCGTCAACCATCACAGGATCACAGGATAATCCGCCCCCGTTCCATGCAACTGGACTAAGCAAACATTTTTCTAACAGCATTCGACCCACCTATGCCTGTTCCTCAGATTCACTCAGAATCCAAAGGAATGTCAACAATCCACCAGAACTCTAAATCCTATTCATTAACAATTTTCCATTCCATATGCCAGGAGTCAAAGTGCACCCCGGCATTTCGTTTGTCCTGAGGCCGACGCATCCCAAAAGGCCTACAGACGAGTGTATGTACAATGTATGTACCACATTTGAGATTCATTTTTTACGCGCGTGCCTTGATGCCCTCCGACAAACCGCCTTAAGATGTTTATTCCCGCTCCTTCGAACCTACCCTCGTCGCCGAAACGTTGCGTCATCGTCTCGCATTCAAATGCAACACACACATGCACTTCAAGAGCGCACCTTTCATTGTCATGTGCCGGTAGTTAGCGTTAAAACGAATACAAGGCACACGGAAATGTCCTTTCCATTCATCGGATAGAAATTAAGAACAACAAAAATCTTAACTAGGGGATGTGAGGAATGCACGCACACAAGCCCGCGCCGATCTGCATCACCAAGGAGGGATTCGATTTTCTTGCACTCTTCCAGGATCTCCTCCAGGCCGTCGTGCATTTTTTACGTCGAATCTCTCCCTCTTAGCACGCGAGGCTGATGAGGCAGCAAACCCAAGTGTGTGTGCGACTGATCCCGGCTTGATATGATTTTTATTCCCATTCAATTCGTCCTCGTGCGCCAAGCGCATGCTGCGCGCACCACTAGTGTGTTTTTGAACAGTTTTTTATCCGCACCCTACTCCGGCCGCGCTAGCACATCCTTAGGGGAGGCGAATCGTGCCGTGCGTAGGGACGGGGACACAAAACATTTATATTGACAGTTGACAGATACCATGGCATGTCTCATTTATGCGGTAAAAAGTTGCGAAAAACTCCCGAAAAAAGGTCCTTTATTTTATCGAGATCGGGGAGTGGTCCTGAGCCGACGTCAAAGCAAACACACATACTTCAGATTGTCAACACAATGCGCGGCGCACGGCAAGGGGTTCCTCGATTGCTAAAAAGGGGTGTGAGTGGATGATGCCATCGAAAGGGGGAAAAGGATTCATTCGGCCGCGCGGCGTCGTCCCTTATTTGTCCACAAATTTTCAATTTGTTGCCACTGATGTTCTCGGTCGGTTGTGAGTGATCGTTTTGAGGGGGCTTAGTGCATTCGCACACGCACACGCACACACCACGCGAACGGTGTGACAGATAAACCGTTTAAAATACTCCCCGGAGATGGACTAATCCTTCATGTGTTCAAACAAAGCGAGTTGAAAGAAAATTTCCACTCATTAGGGGAATCTGAGGTTTTCGGTTTTCTTAAAGATCACCCCTAAGTGGTGGCATTAGGAAACCTCAGAATTGTTCATCACGGATTAAGACTTCCATTAATGAGCATTCGGAAATCAGAAACGTCCGGACGAAGGTGTCTTTAGGTGGGATTAAGCGTGCTCGCTTCGCGAATGGAATGGTTTACCCTTTAAGGAGATTCCGGATCGTTTGGCAGGTAGTGTCTTCCCTTAATATAATCCCTTCAATCCGTTCGATGGACGCACGTTGCAGAGGACGACTTATGGATTTGGAATTCACTGAGTTTTGATAGGATGCCATGCGAGTATGGTGAACATGTGACAAGAAGCGATCGCCCTTCAAGATGGATTAATTGCGGCGAGATCGGGTTAAGCACATGGTTTGTATTTGAGTAAGGCGCTTAAGACTTTTTTTTTTGCCATTTTGGGTGTGATTTGAAAATTCTTTCCATATCCGTTACCTGTCGAGATTAAGTCTGGATCGGCTTGAGCGTTGACTGCTGGTGCCCATGGCAGACATTAGATTCGACATCGGCAAGGTCGATTAGCATTATCGCGGTTTTCTGGGAAAAAATCTCACGGAAAGGGTTGATCTTTCCTCGGATGTACGGGCGATTGAGAATTTCCGGAAATCGGAGAGTCTGGAATGGACTTTGACTGAGGTTTTATCACCCTTTAAGACGAGTCTTAGACCTTTCATGAAGCACTGTATGGGCAATGCATCCAAACAGCAACAATTTTTGGAATTAAATGCAATCCCTTGAGAAAATCCACGTATTTCCAAGTCAGATGGTAATTCAACTCTTTTGCAATGCAAGGAAGGGACGATATGGATGAAGCTACGTCAGCACAACAGTATATCGTAGGTAGTGGTATTTAAAAAAGGGTTAAAGATCAATGTGAGTTAAACCGGAAGGACACATCCGAAACGTAACTTCTTTGGGCTGCTCTATAAGCCGGCATGGATCCCCTCTAAAGCCGAATCACGACCTCGGTCTTATGCGGGGTTCCACGACTCTATACTGATGTTAAAACACAATAGTAAGCAAATGAGGACTACAGTCTCACGTGGTTCATTAGCCAGACTCTTATTGAGCTCCAAAGGAAGTAATAGAAACATACTACAAACTTTTAAAATGAAGTGCTAAGAGCCATAGTCAACGCACCCTGGTATATATGAATCAACGATATCCACAGAGATCTTGGAATTTCATCAGTCCAAGATGAAGTTACGAATTTTGCTCGTAGGCATAAGCGTCACCTGGAAGAGCACATAAACTCTGCTGTCCTTCGAACTCTCGACAAAGGACTAAACTCTTTGACCTAGCACGGTGAATTCAACCCGCGCTTAACCGCGGTGTAAGCAAGAACTCTCAATGGAAAATCTCTTGCCAAATGCGTCTAAGCCAAGAAATTAAAACTGCTGGATAAGTGTAAAACTTAGTTGTAGTGGAAACATATATTATTTGAAGGGAGGTGTTTTACGTTCCCTCGCAAAAAAATATTGAGCTCCAATTTGGTGAACAGCACTCGATAAAAACGTTAACTCAAAGCCGCTCAATAGAGTACAGCGGGTGACATGCATGTATTTAGCAGACAGATAAACACGGATATCGTGATACCTTAAGTCCACTTCGAAGAGGATTTTTAAAGCAGCATCCCTCCAGATCACACTGGAAGTCTGAAGCCCCTACTTTTGGCGCTTCTGCTGCAATTAGTCGCTCACACGTGTTGTACCGCTTGTGCGACTACCTTCTGGATTCCAATCTAAAGCTCCTCGCGATGTGGCTACCAGTCCGATCGACTCTCAGAAGTCGGCGTTTGGGATGTTTTTGTGCAACATATTTCAGAGGCTACGATTGATTAATACCTGTGGTGTCTCGCGAGAAGTCGCGTTCCTCGTTTTCCAACCGGACGGAGGAACTATTTTAACGATTGATTCAAAAACGTTCAACTTCTTACTTTTGGATATGCGAAACGATTTCTATTTAGTCCAGCAGATCGAAGTATATCAGCTCCGTCCTTTTTGTTTCCACTTTCTGAGCCTTATAATTCTTCCAGGTAATACTTTGCATGCTACAGCTCTCGATATTGCGTCATGTCTGAGAGTATGAAACACTTTCTCGAAGTCGATGATGCAAAGGTGAAGCCACTCGACGAATTGCTCCACAATTTGTCTCATCGCTCAAAAGCATTAACTACATTGCGAAATAGGATCAATTAGATCAGTGTGATAGGGCAATGGATCTACTCTGGCCTTGGTGTGACTGCTGCCAACCAGCAGTCAGCCACTCCGACCTAATCTAACTTAACGATAACATCACAGTTCCCTTCCAAGTGGAAGAGAGTCTTAAATTTGTGTGTCAATGTCATAAGTCGATGAAAGGATTTTCTCACTGGATACGCTCACTGCACACACTCGCATTGTCAATGATTCGAAGAGATGGTACTGTTCTAATCTCTGGGAATTTGCCCTCCAGACACCACCAAACTTTGAGTGGTCCTCAGCGAATATCCACGGATGTACCAAAGATGGGCGAAGAATCTATTTCTTTCTAGCCAGGCGGAGATGAAGTCCCTGAATGCAGTCACATTTAACTCAACAATGAACACTCCTGCGCCGCCACCTGTTTCAAAGCATTTTTTAAAATATCCGCCAATCAACAAAAAATATGTCGAACTTGTACAGCATTTTTATTAAATTTATTTTGTTTGTGACAAGAAACATTACTTTTTGGCTAATCTAATTTTTCTTTTTCACACACTTTTTCACTCTGACTTAAAGAAGAGTCTTTTTTTCTTCAAAAAGATACTTGTGGTATTGGTGCAACGCCGGAGTACAGGACTGGTCAAGTAACAGGTAACAAGCTTGGTTCAAACCATTTGGACAGGTTTCTTTTGTTAATTCTGTCAACTACGCAAAAATTACAATCAGCCTGCTCAGATTGAAGTTAACATTATGGGTTTTTGTGACTGGAAAAGGGGCTCCACTGTTTTTTAGGTTAGTTATGCAGGTAGACGGGTGTTAGCCACGTCTTATATTGGCCTTGCTGTACCTATTGTGATGCCCTTGGGGGAAAGTAACCTTTTAGCTCCTTCCTCGTTCTCGTCATGTTGATGTGTTGCTCAGCCATCCAGATATCCTTATAAATCTGAAAAGAGATTTTGGCGGGATATTTGCGTCTTGGAGGAAATGTTGTCGCAGTGTTCTATGTCTCAACTGCTAGGAACTGGGACAGTGACAGAGGTGCCTTCTTATGCCTCTATGTTGTAGCCGTAGCCTCTGCAAACAGAGTCGTGGCTAGTTCAATTTTTATTTCATGGTACTTTATATGATTAGAGGCAGTTATTGTTCCACTTACCATCACTAGCAACTTTTTGTCACACTGAAGCAGTCATTCGGTTCTTGCATTGCTCAACGTAGGCCAAAACATCCCAGTGGTCTTCCATGTGGTTACAGAGTTTCATTCATATTTACTATCTCTATGCTTGCGACCAATTTTTGGTGGTTTGACTGACAACTTCATCGCGAGTCCCTATGACCTGGGGCCAGCGCAGAGCAATCGAATGCTGCTCGCTGAGAACGGAATGTTTTTCACAAACAGCTTGAACTTGTTCTCTGTGGTTGAAATTGCTCGAATGGCCGGTTGATTGTCAATAATAATAATATGGGTGGCGTGACAGTCCGAGGGGGACCTATTCCAAGCTTCTCAGCAACCACTCGTGTTGTGCGTGCTATTGTTCTTTCACGAGTGGAAGGACCTACAGCTTAATGCCGACTCCGAACGGCGAAGTTGAGAAGCTTTTTCTAGACAGGAATACTCTTTGAGCATTGTCAGTGACTAGCAAGAGGTGGTGCCGTGAATTATGAAAGGTGGTAAATTCGAGTTTTGAACCTGCCACCCTCTGCGTAGGAGTCGACGTAATTACCCAGTACGCCACGGCGACCCTTGTGATTGTCAATAAGCATGGTAAAATCAGCCGGTAGTATATCCATGATGGACACCGTTCTGGCCGCTTCTTTGACTGTCGGGATCTTCATTTAGAAATCACCTCTATAGTCAGCTAGGTAAATTTACCCCCACTCTTTTTCAATCTCCCTCTGTGGCCGATGGCGTTATGACTGAAGGGGCTTAAAATGGAGACTTCCGAACACTGACAGTTGATATCGACCATATCGGTAAAACAGGCTGCCATTTATTCAGTCGGTTTGCCAAAACACCATGGGCTGTAAAAACGTTCAAAAAAAAGTGCAAATGATACATTTGGCTCATAAAAATGGGTTTTCTTTTCGGGCAAAGTTCCTCGCGCTTTGGTGTGGATTTCAGGATGGCGCCGTCATTGATCAGTATTTCTTTGAGAGCAACGTTTGCCAGAGGCAGTCAACCGTCAGTGGCGAGTGCCTTGTAAACCAGCTTCTGTTGGCCTGAATTGGATGAAATGCACTACACACTACGTGGCACACAGCTCAAGCCAACTCAGTACGAGTGAGTAGACGACGTGGTCAAGGCACATGTAGGTGATGTCAACTCCGATCGTGCTAGTTGACCTCTTTAGACTTTGGGTTTTCTGAAGTCGCACAACTTTGTGAATAAGCCACCAACCACAGCAGCCCTCAGTCTATGCCATCAGTCAATTTTAACCATGATTTATGCGCCAGAGTAATGGAAAATTGGACATTTCGGATGCACGCCACCAAGCGACCTCGCGGCTGACATTTCCATTAATATATGAAAATAATGGTATAGCTCAATAATTATTGTCATATAAGATCGATCGGAACCTATCATAAACCTTCTTAAGACTCTATCTAATCAGCATTTTTTGTAAAGTGAATCTGAATCTGAATCTGCTCTTTCCAAGAATAAAAAAAATGTCTATGATAGCTCACACAGATAGGAAGATAGAAATTGCCAAATGAAAGACCCTTTACATCAAACGAGGCAGCACAGGTTTGTTGAACTTGGCCTCATCGCCGATGTTAATTTCCTTCAATCCCTCATTTTTAGTGTGTGCCATAAACGACTGCAGTGTCAAAAGTAAAAACTAGCAAATTACGTTTGGTGCCACCTTGTAAGAGAACGGAAACGGAATAATCAAAAGGTCCCCAAATTTGATCATCAACGAATCCCTATGAATGAAGGAGAACACCCGACAAGCAGTAGCCAAACGGTTTCTAAAAAAATCATCAAAAACTGCGTGCACACTCCCACGGAAGCTAAAAAATACAGAAGTTTACGACCCCTTGTAAAAAGTGCTGCAAATTAAGGATCCGAATATGACTCTGGGACATCCACCAGCATACACATCCTCTTGCAATAAAATAGAATCGACACGGTATCCTTCGGTTGAGTTTTTAACAAACTACCTCTAAGTGCTGAAAATGCTCCAAATTATTTCACCTCTCCGGTGGTCATACGTTTCACCGGTGGTGGACAAACGTAATCAACTTCACTTCGCGGTAGGCCTTTCATTTATTACCCTTCCCTGTATATACGCACCCGCCGACTGCTTACCTGATTAAAAGAGTAGCAGTGCAATAGAACACGGCAATGAAGGGGTAGAAGCTATATATGTTTTATTACAACGCAATAATTATCAAGAGACTCACTGTTTCTTGAAAAAAGGATTAGCTTCCACTCTCTAGGGGAGGCGTTAACTTCGCCATCCCACGGGAACTCCATGCACACATTTTTTTTTATTCTCGTGCGAAACAGGTCAAGGCAAATAAAAAAAAATGTTTCACATTACCTTGACTTACGGGGGAGGGTTTTTGACTTTTATTTTTTTTTTGCCCGAATCAATGCCGTTCACAAAAGCAAATATCATCTTATTCGCTGCAGCATATGCAAATAATTTGTTTTCCGCGACGAGCGACGGGCGAACCGAAATACGCGGAAGATATGAAAACAAAAAACAAACTATCACAATGCAGAAGGGACTTGGACTTGGTGCAGTCGCTAATAAAGATTCGAACGGGAACGTAATAAAAATCCAAGCAAACAAGGTAACCTTGTTGTGAGAAGACACTCGTAAAAAATATTAACTCTCGAAATTGTAACGCACAAAAAAAGAACAATGCGAAAAAATTGACTCCGATAAATGCGTTTATTTAGTGCTTGGCCTCGTTGTGCCGTCAAGGTTACGTATGGGTTGCCAATATGTTATCTAATGTCCCTTTTTCCCGTCACTCAGTCGCACATTCGAATATTCGGAATATTCGCACTCGTAAGCAAATAACCAGCCGGCGGTCAGGACAAAGATTTTGCAACGTAAATAGAACACCTCTAAAATTTGCAAGCCCATAAAACGAGGATTCGCTGGATGTGGCAGGAACACTAGACAGAGAAAAAATTCCATAATCCCCTTGAGTCACTTACCTGCCCGCGCACACTCACCGTACACCGACCGACCGGACTGCGCATGAGAACGATGAATCGCATTGTTCTACATCGCAGTGACGAATTAAGCGTGAGACACACACAAGAGGAATTACCTTGCGACGATGTGTCCTTTTTATGCTTTGTTATGAATGTGGGATGGTCAGGACATAATTTAAATTGCAAACATTCCTTGGAAGGGTTCTTCGTCGCTGCTGCTTGACCTGACACGCAAATCCGCGTACACCATGCAAAGCAGCGCGATCTCGGGCGGTCGGCTAGACCAAAGATTTTGGCTAGACCATCGATTTGGACGGTTTTATTATTTCCTTCACCAATGTTTGGGATTATGTTTAAGTTTTGAATGCAAATTATTCCCTTAAGTCTCTAAGGCGGATGGGATGTGTGCGTGTCATAAAATTATCGAATATCTGGTTCATCGTCCGGTTACTTCTGGCGTTTGGGTTTGAGTTAATCGTCAACGATCGACGAATTTATTGATCTTATTGAAATGCGTTGTTTTGATTGGAGATGTTCACGATATTTAGGCTCCAGACTCTCCATTCACATCTCAAGCCCAGTAGTTGAGGATATGCTGGAGGCTTGGGAGTGCTCTCGGAACAGACCGGTTGTCCAGTCTCCCTACATGCAGGCACTTACCTGCCCGAAAAACATCCATTTTAGCCGGGTCTTGATTTGTGCAATATTCTACCCCTCTCCGTGCCTAGTTTTACAACCATTTCAGCGGAAACAGACTAGCAGACTTGGATCTAAAACATTCGCGTGAAACTACTAATCACCATTTTAGGAAGCAACCATAAAAAACTACAAATCGGTACTCATGTTGGAAACATTACAGGTATCTCCGCGTCCATCTACATCCCATTTGCATCGCGTGTTGTGTTCTTTTAAGTGCACGGCCATAAGCTGAGCACTCTAGATAAAAAAGTCGCAAACAATTACGATTGCTTGTCAAGTTTAGAACACTTTAAGTTATTATTAAGAGTCCCAAAGGTAAGCCTGTAGTTCAAGGGCTCCAAATCAGACAAAGATTGGAGTGGTAGATGGAAAATGGATTTTCTAACGATCAACGACGGATGCCTTTTAATAGACCTGAGCTGAACACAAGGGTCGCGAGTCACCGGGGCGTAGTGGATTAGTGTGTCGACTTTAAGCAGAGGGTGTCAGGTTCGAATATCCAATTTACGAACTTTCATAATTCACAGCTCCGCCGCTTTCGAGTCATTGACAATGCTCAAAGAGTTATACCTAATCGTGAAAGAACAATAGTACGCACAACTCGAGTGGTTGTTGAGGAGAATTCCGCCTCGGACTGTCGAGCCACTCATATTATTATATTATTATTATCACCCGCGAAAACGTCTTGATGTCGTATTTCAGCAAATTATAGATAAAACTTTTTTAGTAATAATAAGATGGATGGCGCTAGAGCCCGAAGAAGGGCAAGGCTCAGCTTCTACAGCAACCACTCGTGTTGGAAGAACGCAATAGAGGTAGCCCAAGGAACCGATGGTGGAGAAGGATCTCAGTCAAATTGATGTGTGTTATTTGAGGCAGTTGTGGGTCGCTGTGGGGTACTGGGTAAGTGCGTCGACTCCTACGCAGAAGGTGCCAGGTTCCATACCCGAATTTACCACCTTTGATAATTCACCGCTTCGCCTCTTTCGAGTCACTGACGGTGCTGAAACAGTATTCCTGTCTAGAAAAAAGCTTCTCAACTTTGCCGTTCGTGGTCGGCACAAGACTGTTGGTCCCTTCCACTGCTTAGAGCATAATAGCACGCACAACACGAGTGGTTGCTGGGAAGCTAGCACCAGGTCCACCTCTGACTATTGCGCCACCCATATTATTATTGTTATGAAGCCTCTAGTTACGACACCAAAATCACAGCAGTTTGTCATATCAGTAAACGCCGTTGTTAAGGCAGAAGCCAGCAAGTTAGAATTGAATGCGAGACCTTCAAATACGATTTTTAATAGGTTAAACCATCGAAAGCCTATTAATTGACTGTTATTAACATTGTGAAAATTAGTTCTATAGTAAGTTGAAAATCTGCTGACTCGTCAACATGAAGGAGTGTCCACAGCCTGCTCATGAATAGATTTCTCGTAAGGAATTTTTGCAAGGCCACAATGGGAGAACACACGTTGTAATGTAAAGTACGTTCACATGCGTAGAGAGAGAGAATAATAATACCGATAGACATCGTCTTCTAAATCACCAAGTTACGCTGCCTAGGTCATGCGACTGCAGTAGGGCGTTTAAGGAAAATGTTTGTTATTTGAAAATGACGTTCAATGTTTGACAACGGAGTAGTCCACCCATACAGCTTTAAAGAGGTCGCCATAGCCATTAAAAAGCTGATGATCACCAAGCCCGCAGTCTCATTGGATTGCATGCACCAGCCCATCTGCAGACTTTGAGAAGATGAGCAAACATGCCCAACTACTGACATTATAGGTCCATATGACAATTCCACAAAAAGGTGGTCCTAACTCATGCAATCACTATAAAGTTATATTCTTGTTCAACGTCACCTATAAGATCTTGCTTGGTCAGCGAACTGTGTGAACGTCTAATGCAAGGCTGCGTTAAGGGGTAAATGTGCAATTGCGGCTTCCAACCCGACAAATCCACCAACTGAAATGAGTAGGGCTGAGGACAATATAAAATATAGGCTGTCTACCAAGGAACGTTTCGTCACACTCCAACTGGGAAGCAGAGGAGTTTATCTATCTCGGGGTAAAAGTAAACTTTGCAAGGGGCATCCTAGTGGAGATCCTGCTCACAATTGCCCTTGGCAACCATTTCTACATCGGTTTGTCTAAACAAATTGGATCAAAATTCCTGACTCGAAGGACCAAAATCATACTCTACTCTTATTTTGCCAGTCCTGCTACATGCAGCCCAAAGCTGGATGATAAGCAAAACTGCGGAGCTGATTCTTGGTGGCTCCGGAAGAAAAGTTCTACGACGGACATATGGTCTGCGAGAGAGGGGAATGGAGGAGAAGACTCAACCGCGTGCTCTACGCGCTGTACCACTCCATGAATGTAGTCCAGAAGGCTCGGCCACATCGAGCGCATGGACACCAACGCTCCAGCTTAGAAGGTCTTCGAATCCGAGGTGCCGAACCTTTGGTATACAAACCAAGTAATCGCGGATGCAAGACTGCTTGGTCGTTGTAATTGGAAGCAGCGTGCCCAGGACCGTAGTGGCTGATAGGCAGCCTTAGCTCAGGCAGGCTATCTTAAGCCTTCACGGGTCGTTGGCCTGAAAAGTAAGTAAGTTAGTGAAAGCCTGACAATCTTCCCATTTCTTTTTCGATATCAAAAATAATACAACTGTCTTTGCATATGTCACGAAGAAAAACTGGACAGTAAGTCACATAAGACATGATTAAGTCAAACTTCTCTCCCACACAGCATTCCAAGAACATAACTGGTTTTATCTTGAAAATAGTCAAGAGCTACTAACTGCATCATCAACTTCGAAGGTACATGTGCTACAAAATCCAAACTTGAGCTTAATAATAATAATAATATGGGTGGCGCGACAGTCCGAGGTGGACCTAGGCCTAGCTTCTCAGCAACCACTCGTGTGGAAGGGACCTATAGTTTAATGCCGACTCCGAACGGCGAAGTTGAGAAGCTTTTTCTAGACAGGAATACTCTTTGAGCATTGTCAGTGACTCGAAAGAGATGGAGCCGTGAAATATCAAAGGTGGTAAAATTCGGGTATCGAACCTGGCACCCTCTGCGTAGGAGTCGACGCACTGACCCACTACGCCACGGCGACCCCAAACTGGAGCTTAATCTAAGTAAATGCCTTTATATCGCTTTTTCGAAATCAGCTTTTCAAATCCAATTTAATTATTCAATTGGAAATTCATATCTTTCGAATGTAAACAGTGTTAAAGATGTGGGTGCTGTGTTTATCTCTTCATTTACTTTTCATACTCATAACAGCTACATTTTCGCAAAAGCCATCTAAGTAGTCGGCTTCATCAAATCTAATACTAGAGGTCCATTCGCCTTTTTAACACTGTATATTCTAATTGAATGCTTAGAGCACCAATGTGTTATCTGAATAATAATTAATTAACCCCTTACCGCTGGTGGGGGGAAGTCAACTTACTACACAGGATTTTGTATGGAACTAAACTTTATTTGTGCAAAGCATTACTTATATAGTATAAATGTGCTTATTCTACATTTCCATTTTTTCTTATGTTACAAGATATGTACATTTTTTGATAGGAAGAAATAACAAGCGAAAGAGGTGAGTGCAGGTGAACGAGAAATGTGCACTAGAATAATAGTGGAAATATGAGTTGAATATGTGCAGTTGTGTGCTGTGAGCTGTGTGCTGTGTGTTGTGTGCCGTGTGTTGAGTGCTGTGTGAAATATGAGTTGGCGTCATATATATATCATCTGTTGTGATCACAACACTAATCGTCCGATCTTTCTTTCAATATGCCGTCGTAGTTTGGAACCCGGCTTTCTGCACTTTTTTCGAACGTATTAAAAAAGTATAAAAGCGATTCATCAAGTATATTTTCTTTAAAATGCTTTGAAGTGTTCACCCTAGGTACAAAGCTAGATTCCAACTGCTTGGTATAAATCGGTTTCACTTAGACGCACCATTCATGATGTAATGTTTGTTAGGCATATACTCTGCAGATATATTTGTTGCGCAATATGTATAAGAGACAAATGTTCCTCTTTCTTATCCTTGATTCAATTTCATATGCCATCAAGTCATTCCGTACTTGAGATATCTTATTTGAAAGATTTCATATGGTAAAAACGCACCACTAACAAGAATAATTCGAGGAGTTTTCAACGAACAATCACGACATTTGGCTGTATCCCATATTCTCTCTCTCTCTCTGGTTCTCTCTCTCTTTATAAGGCACTTATTAAGCATTTTTTTAAAGAATATAATAAGTTCAGAAATTAATTATTTATTTATTATTGAGTATTATACAATTTTACAATGGGTAATAAGCTTCACAAGATCTGTTCATTCATATGTAATTTGTAGAGAATAAATAAATAAAAAATATATATTATATATAATAAATAAACAAAATAAATAAAGAAGGGACGATTCACACAGCACCCAATATGTACAAAATGCTCAAAATCCACGCTAAATCTTGTGACTGCTGAATTTAAATGACCCACAGATAGCATGTAGTTTGACATTCGGGGAGTACCCATTTTGAGTGACTTTGTGGAGCACAACTTTTCTAAGGCCCAATAACCAAAAATTAGTCGCTATGGCTCGTAGTCGGGTGTGTCTTCCCACGATACAATGACAATGCTGAGAATTGCTGATTTTGATACATGCCATACATTCCTAATTTGAGAGTTGAGCGGGTGTACAATTAGTCTTTCCTCCACGCTCACGCATATCCACAATTACTGCATCGAGTCCTACTTCTCAAGGAACTCTTCAGATCACCTGCTTCCCAAACCAAAAAGAAAAAAACCACCCCCTCAATAACCAACCATCCTCACCGTGCAATAATTCCGGCAATAAAACCTCCACTGCCAAAGGTCCCCAACACTCCGCTCTGACAAGGGAAAGAAAAAAAAAACCTTTCACCGTAACGTAATCTTTATGCTTTTTATTTTTTTTTTACTTAAAGCAAACAAATCCTTAAAAAGTCAACTACTCTCGTAAAAAAAGACACAATCGTCCATCCCAAGGACGACACACCGTCATTAAAAAACTGACATGCGTTTTTTTTTAGGTCAGCTTCCAGTTTTTTACCGTCGTGTCGCCCAATGCTGCCGTCAGGACTTCCTGACGAAGGTATGCGAAGGTATAAAAAAGAAAACAAACTTCGAGGTATACAAAATCTACATACATCAAAAATGGATTACCTAACTACTTCCTAATTGACGTCAGCAGTTATAAGTGAAACTGCACTGCAACATTTATTTCGATACCCGATTTCAGCATACCACCATTCGACAGAGGTGCGCACACACACACGCACGCAGAGACAGTTGAATAAGCATCCCTAATAAAAGTGTCTTTTTGTTATCTTTTTTACTAGTTATCTGGTATTTTTGTGTCGTGAACCGTTCGACAGACAATGCAAATTGACTCCACGGCCCAGTTTTCGTTACCTTTTATGATTTACGTCACCCAATATAGTGGAATTCGCGAATTTCGGTGTCATTCTCTTGTTTTTCTTGTTTTTTCCTTTTTACCTTTTTTGTGCTGAAAAACTCTGGTGCCCGGTATCGGAGTCAGAGTCGCCGTAATAAATAAATTTGCAAAACGAGGACATTCGTGAATCAAAGGGATGCCACTTCCGCGAAGTAATCATGTTTGTTCGAGTAGGTGAGCAGAGGTGACTAAATGCGACTAAAGGTGAATCCAGGTGAGTGCAGGTACATTAAGGTGAAATACCTGAGATTTTCTGCAATATTTTGGAAATTCATAATTACTATCCATCGATGGGTGTGACTCTTAATAAATGTTCAAATTTTGTTGACGATTTTCATAATGACTGTTCGTGTTCTCCTTATAGGACGAAGGGAACCTGAGTTTATTAAGAATGCAAACTTAGCAGGAAATGATTCGTGACTCCTGGCTGAACGTTCAAATGAGATGCTAAAGCATATGGGTGCTGGGAGGCTGCCTTAAGAAATGATGAGGCCACCCAATATATTTCAATGGACTACATCAAATGTCATAGAAAGCTACATGCTATGTACGTTAATCAAGCCAGCACTCACAGTGCTGACAAGCAAGTAAGGAATTATTCACCTTCTCTACTCATGGTTAAACTGTGGAGGAAAACTTAAGTGGTACTTATACCAAAGTGTGTGAAACCACACGTTGCTTACCAAAAGACTTCAGACGCATCACCCTCTCTTCATTTCATTTGAAAACCATGCAAAGGAAGGTGGATCTACTTAATAGGGAAGGTAAAAGCTTAAATTCGTCTTGGACAGAGTTTCACGATGAGCAGCTATAACTTCGAGGTAGTTAGGGTCTACGTCTACCTCGGTTCCAAAATAAATAGTACGAACAACATTAGTACCGAAATCAAACGCTGAGTAACTCTTGCCACCCGCTGTTTCTATGGTCTCCAGAGGCAATTGCGTAATAGAGCCGTCTCTCGGAGGACCAAGTTGACTCTGTATAAGACTCCGATCATCCCCGTCCTGCTGTACGGCACGGAGGCATGCACCATCTCTAAAGCGGATGAGGAAGTCCTTGGTTTCTTTGAGTTCACGCTTTGCGGAGAACCACGAACTTAAGGAGTTTTTAAAGAGACATGAGCCTAGTCAGGCGTCTTAGGATCCAACTACTAAGATGGCTGGACCATGAATGGGCAACGCAGCTCCAGCCCAAAGAGTTTTCAACTCCGAATCTGTGGGACAGCGCAACAGAGGACGTTGAGGACGTCTAAAGTGGCGCCCCCAGGTGGAAATGGACTAACTTGGTGTGCGAGATCGTGCTAGTTGGGTAGGATTGTTGGTGGAGGCCGAGGTCCAGCGCCCCGAAGTGTAGAGCCAAAAAGATAAAGCATCTTCTTTTATTGGCGCTACAGTCCGAGGGTAAACCTGGGGCTCAACCAACAAGCCTCTCCACGTAGCACGGTCTATGGCTAGCTGCTTCCATATGGCTAGTCTCCACCTAGGTGCTCCACCTTAAACACGGGCGTCCTCTGTTGCGTTATCCCACAGGTGGGAATCGAAGACTCTTCGGGCTAGTGCTTTGTTGTCCATACTCTCGACATGGGCGTGCCATCTTATGCGTTGGAGCCGTAGCCGCCTGACTAGGGTCATGTCGCTGTACGGCCCGTACCATAGCTGAATCATCTTCTCCAAAAACTGTCAACATAAACAGGACCAAAGATCGCACATAGAACATTTCTCTCGAAGAGACGAAAGACTTTCTCATCGGCTTTAGAGATTGTCCATGCTTCCGCGCTGTACAGCAGGACTGGGATGAACAAGGTCTTGTATAAAGTCAGCTTGGTCTTTCGAGAGATGGCTCTACTACTCAATTGCCATTTGAGCCCATAGAAACAGCGGTTGGAAAGAGTTATTATGCGTTTGATTTCGGTACTGATATTGTTTGTACTGTTTACCGTGCAGCCAAGGTAGACGAAGTACTTGACTACCTCGAATTTCGCCAATTCGTCGATGTTGTGTGTCCTTTCTTGATGACAGCATGTACTTGCCCTCATTTATTGCCAGACCCACTTTAGCCGCTTCCGTTTCAATGCCAACAAAAGCCTCATTGACGGCTCGCTGTGTTCTGCCAATCACGTTAATGTCTTCCACGTATGCTAACTTGTACGGGCTTCTGGAAGATCTTGCCTCTAGTGTTGACCATAGAATTTTGCACGATCTTCTCAAGGATAATATTAAAGAAGTAACTTGACAGCGTCGCCTTGCCTAAAACCATGTTTAACGATGAAGGTTTCGATGAGTTCGCTTCCGACCTTGATGGAGCAGCTGGAATTCTCCATCGTCATCCTGCACAACCTGACGAGTTTGGCAGAAATGTCAAAACTAGATATGGCGTTGTATAGCTCGTCTCTAAGCACGTTGTCATATGTTTTGGGTGTCGATCTGCGTTTCTCTTTCTCGTCTTTCCCAGGATCTGCCGTAGTGTGAATGGTGGTCTTCCCTGGCCTGAAGCCACAGTGATCTGGACATATCAGGTTGTTTATAAACGGCCTCAAGCAGGCACATAAAACGTCGGAAATGTTTTGGACGCGATGTTGCCCCAGTCAAAGGGGTCTCCTTTCTTGTGGATCGGTCAAACAATTCCAGGTAGCTCTCGCTGACTGGAGTTTCGGATGCCGTCGTTTTCCAGACAGTTGTCCAGCTCCTGCGCCGCCATCCATAAGGAAAGATGAGCCCTGGTACAGACACACTCTCCCGCCTCTCTCGTATGCAGCCACCAACTACGTCCCATTGGGTACCCCATCTTCAGTCGAGACCCGAAGGTTCTTGATCACGTGGAGGTGAAAGTAAGAGTTCGTTGATAGAGGCTAAGTGCAGACGACTGTGTCTACATGAGACTCCATATCAACGCTTTGAACTGAGGTAGTCAGAAGTATAAATTACCTAGAAGTTTCCATTAACAAGCACTTTCTGTGGCATAAACACACCAAAGTCCTGCGTCTTCAACTTAAGAGCACTATTTTTTCAATGCGGACCTTATCGTTACTTAATTCGCAAATATTAATCTGACTTAAAATAATCGTTCGCCACTGATACTCACAGGAAATTCTGGAAGCAGTAACGTCGACCTCTCATTCTCTTTCGTACTTTGTACGCCCTCCAAAATGAAAACTCAAGACACTGCCTTAAAATCTAGGTCCTCTTAACATCTCCACATCCGCGTGAGGTGACATTATTGAAGTGTTCCCTTATGGCCGGGACCCAGGCAAAGCAGGTACGGATTTCCGAATCGCCCTCACTTTGATCACTCCATGAACTGGTTGTCTACTCAGAAATCAAGTACCATTGACATATCTTTAATCCTTACATCATTTCACTTTGAATGCGTGGTGTATGTCTTGAATGTCCTGTGTGCATATGTCTACGTCAATTGCAGAAAGGACACCCACTGGCAATTGCACAATAGCCCAACAGATGAATACCTAGATGAAGACCAAAATTGTCCTTGAGTGACCAAGAAAAAGAGATCCAGAAGGGATGTCTTGCACAAGGATACAAACGAGCATTGTTCAGGGTGGACACACATCCCCGACATGATGAAGGACAGCCTCTGTGTAGTGTCGTTTTAATTTTGACAGGCTCCCGATGAACGAATATCCTTCCGCTCTCCATTCACGCTCCAGCCTCTGTGCATCTCGTCCTTTATTTCGGTTTTTTTTTCTCTCAAAATTGAATCGGCGAGCATTGTTGCGCAGCGGACTTGGAATCAGGATACGGATTAAGCAACAATTCAGCTCAGTGTTGCAGTTGTTTGGCAAGGCACTGACCAAAACTCGAAGGCTGCCGAAAATGACTTAATTGAGATCCTTGACTGCACACCTTGGTTGGGTAAGGTTTTTAATCGGATAATTAATTTGTAGGTGAATTGTTCGGTTGTATGATGTTTGTTGCAAGGATAATGGCTGCTAATAGGAAGCTAGTAGGTGGCAGATGGCAGATGTCGAAGGTGGATCTGTGGATTAAATTTCGGAACGAGATCAATATCTTTTCAAAGGATGTTGTGACGTGATGCAATGAAAAGGAGGCAAGTATACCGAACACGTGCTGGGGACCACGACACTGTTCTGAGCTGGGGAGCTCTGAGCTGCCTTCTGGTTGACTGCTTCTAAGCTGCTTATCTTTAGGTCTATGAAGCTTCTGAACATTTTGAGTGGCTGACGGACTTGACGGATAATAAAATTGGGACAGGTTTTGGACGTAGGAATCGGCTTTCTCACTTGAGCATCGTTGGTTACAATAAATGAAAGAGAAAATTGACTTCACTGTTAACACCAATACCGCTGTCTAGTAGAATCGTCCACTCAGCAGAACAGACAATGCCACCGGCCTCTTGAAGAAGACAAGATCAAGCCAGCGATATCGAGCCTTAAGTTAAATAGAGCTGCTGGCACTGACGCATTGTCTGCAGAATTCTTTAAAGCTGCTGGAGATGAGCTTGTCGAGAGCATGTACCAACTTGTCGTACCCGGTGAGTGGAGTCTCAAAAGCGGTTGCCCGATCGACAAGAAATGCCACCCTATGACTGCGAAAACTATCGATTTATGTTAACGCCTGAAACTATTCTTGAATAATCTAATCCGGAAAGTCCACCATCTTTATACTGCCGCAGATCATGGAAAAATAAACTCACCACCTATTCGTCGATTTCATGGCCGGCCAAGTGACAGGGTGAATATCGACGACTATGGAGCACTATCTCAAATGTTGACATCCCTGTCGGGCTCAAGAGGCTATAGTTGTTTCGAAGTGACTTTGTATAAGACACTGATCATCCCAATCCGGATGCACGGTGCAGAGGTATGGGCACACTAAAAAGCTGATGAAGAAGTCCTTGGTTTCTTCGAGAGAAAAGTTCTGGATGCGATCTTCGTCCTGGTTTCGTGGATAGGATCTGGAGGACAAGTTTCAACCGAAATGTACGGGCCTTACAGTCAGGCGCCTACCATCGCCTAGGACTGCTTGGTTATGAAGAGCCAATGGATAACTCCGCTCCATTCCGAAGGCTCCGAAAGTGTTGTACATCGCAGCAAGGGAAGAAGCAAAAACCAGATACTGTTTGCTTCAAGGCCACCGAACACCCACCAACCAGATTTGAGAACACAAGATTAATTGTATTACAAATTATGTTTAAAGAACAACCAAAGTAACTCCATAGGCAACTTAATCATCCTAGTCCAGCTATGTGGCGCAGAGGCGTGGACCTTGTGAAAATCAGACGAAGTTGCTTTGAGGGGACAATTCTTCTGGTGATTTTCGATCGATTCGGCCGTCGGCATTGATCGTGAGTGGAGGAGGAGATATAACGACGAACTGTTCAGCGACATCGACTTAGCCAGAAGAGTGAAGATCCAACGATTGAGATGGCTAGGTTATGTAGAGCGGATAGAAACCAATGCTCCGGCCTGGAAAGTCTTCGAACCCGACTCCGAGGGACGGAGCAGTAGAGGAAGACCGCGACTCAGGTAGCAGATGCAATTGGAAATGGACCTCAACGAACTATCCGTGCGAAACTCGAGGCAGCTAGCCAAATATCGAGCTTGCTGGAGACGCTTGTTGGTTGAGGCCCAGGTCCATCCCGGACTGTAGCGCCACCTTAAGTAAGTAAGTTTTTGGCTCGAGCTTTGTTAATAACAATCTTTTATGGACACCTCTAATGTGGAAGATCCCTTTAATTCATTATCGGCACACATCTTACGACCCTATCGATAGACGACTACCATAGGCCGGCAAGAATGAAAGATAATATTTCGCACTAAAGAAAATATACGGAAAGTTTTGTGATTGATTAGTTTTGTTTGGGCACCTGTCAAAGATGGACACTATCAAAGATTAAATACACACAATTTTACAATGCGAAAACGCAATCCATGCGGCTGAAATGTGAATAATATTTATGGGAAAGCTACTTCTTCTTCTTCTTCTGGTGGAGCTACAGTCCGGGATGGACCTGGGCCTCAACCAGTAAGCCTCTCCAGCAGACACGATCTTTAGCCAACTGTCTCTTACTGCGCACACCTAGTCGATTGAAGTCCTTCTCCACCTGGCTGCGCCATCGGTTCCGTGGGCGTCCTCTATTGCGTTGTCCTACTGGCTCGGAGTCGAAGATTCTTCGGGCTGGAGCAGTGTTGTCCATGCGCTCTACATGGCACAGCCATCAGCGTTGAATCTGTAGTCGCTGACTAGGCTCATGACGCTGTACAACCCGTACAGTTCGTGGTTGAATCTTCTTCTCCAATAACCATCAACGCAGACAGGACCAAAGATTGAACGCAGAACTTTTCTCTCGAAAATGCCAAGTGCTTCTTTATCCGCTTTTGAGATTGTCCATGCCTCCGCGCCGTACAGCAGGACTGGGATGATCAAGGTGTTATATAATGTTAGCTTGGTCCTTCGAGAGAGGACTCTACTACTCAATTCCCTCTTGAGCCCAAAGAAACAGCGATTGGCAAGAATAATTCTGCGTTTAATCTCGGTACTGGTGTTGTTCGTACTGTCCACTTGCGAACCGATGTAGAGGAAGTCCTTCACTACGTCGAAGCTGCCTATGGTGACGTTTTGGCCAATTCGTCGATGTTGTGCGTCCTTTCTTGATGTCAGCATATACTTTGTTTTGCCCTCGTTCACCGCTAAACACATTTTGCCCGCCTCCGCTTGAATACCAGCAAACGCTTCATTGACGGCTCGCTGTGTTCTGCCAATCACGTCAATGTCATCCGCCTATGCTAGCAGTTGTATGGACTTTTGGCAGATCGTGCCTCTTGTGTTAGCGTGTGAGTTGCACGATCTTCTCAAGAATAATGTTGAAACCGCACTGATAAGGACCTATCAGGTTGTTGACGAATAGTTTCAGGCGCTGTTGAGGAGACTTATCCCTCGGTAGTTGGCGCAGTTGAAGTGGTCTCCTTTCTTGTGGATCGGGCAAACGATACTGAGTTTCCACTCGTCGGGCATGCTTTCTTCCGACCATATATTACAGATGAGTTAGTTCATGTACCTTACCAGCTCATCTCCAGCTGCCTTAAACAGTTCCGCAGACAGTCCGTCTGCACCAGCAGCTTTATTCGACTTTAGTCTCGATATCGCTATCTTGACTTCGTCTAGGTCAGGGGGACGGAAGTCTCGTCGATCATCTTCAATTGCGTGGAGTGGAACAATCTGCCTGACAGCGGTATTGGAGTCTTCCTCGCCGTTTAACAGTCTACAGAAATGATCTTTCTGGATTCTCAGTATCGACTGCGAATCTACTACGAGTTGTCCCTCTGCGTCACCACAGGCTTCTGTCCGAATTTTGTATCCATTAGATAGTTGTTTTACCCGTTGGTAGAATTTTCGGACGTCATTTCTGCCGTAACACCTCTCCATTTCTTCGATCGCGCGCTTCTCATGCGTTTTCTTTTTCTTTTTGAGAAGCCGGTGCTCTTCCCTTCTTTTAAGTTCGTAGAGCTCACGAACCGCTCTCGTCCTTCTGTCCAGCGTCGCCTTGTATGCTGCTTGCTTCGCTGAATGTGCCTGCCTGCACTCGTTGTCAAACCAGGGGTTTTTTGGGGTGGCGTTTTAAAACTCAAAACATCAGATGCAGCTTCTCTGATGGCGTTTTGACAACGGTTCCATTGTTCGTCGATTGTTTCGCCTGGCAGGGTTGGACTCTCTGAGAGCCTTAGGGCAAATCGATCGGCAAAGTTGCTAGTGGTCAATTGCGATTGTAGCTTTCCGACGTCAAACTGTTTTGGTCTTGCTCTACTCCGTTGTAATATCGATATCCGTGTTCTTACCTTGGCTAAAACAAGGAAATGATCGTCGATGTTGGCTCCTCGGAATGTTCGGACATCGAGAATACTGGAGGAGTGTCTGATGTCGATCGCAATGTGAACCGCGTACTGGCTACATAGAGGTCTCGGCCCGTTATGAAGCCCAACAGCCTGAGTCCGTTCTCGGACGTGTTGTGGTGCAGGCTGTGCTTCCCGATGATTCTAGCAAAGATGTCTTCCTAGCCCAGCTGTGCGTTGAAATCTCCGAGAACGATCTTTGGGTCGTAGCTGGGGCATTGTATGTTCTTTCTAGGAGATCGTAAAAGTTATCTTTGCTGTCGTCATTTTTATCCTCCGTTGGGGCGTGGGCGCTGATTAAGCCGATGTTGCCGAATGTGGCCTTACGCCAGATACTGTTCCAGTAAATTATGCGCAGGTTTGGTTCTATGAATGACATTCCGATATTTTCGTTGTCAAAGATGCACCACGCTCTTGAATTGTCGAAAATGGCCATAAAATCATTCTTATCGCCGAGTCTGACCATCATTAGAGCACTGTTTCGATAGCTGGATTCAAAAAGAAAGGTACCACACGAGTTAGCACCAAAAAACGTCATGGACCGAATTTCCATCTGTGAATCACCGCTGAATCGCAACACCATCTACTTATTTTTAGGCGGAGTGTGAGTTTGCTCTAACAGTGGCCAGGATTGAGGTCCAAGAAGGTCTTGTTGGGGGCTTGGCAGGATTGGCAAGGAATCATCTACTTTGAGCTGATCTCTGACGGGAAAAAACTTTTAATTCGGACTTGTATTGTCAAAAATTGGACCGTCTGAAGGAAACAATCTCTTAAAAGCGGCCGGCTTCGGCCGATAAGAGAGAAATTGTGTTCGCCAGGCCACATATGTATTTACATCGACAGTGACTCACCAGAAGCTCCCGAAGATTGGTGGGGGGCCTTATGCATCCCACTTTTAGTCCGGATCTAGCACCAAGTGAACGCCACCTATTCCTGTCAATTTAAAGTTCACCTCAGCCGCATTACCGCCGAAATGGGAACAAATAATGTGCGCATATTCATCTAAAGTGGAAACGCAGCCTTAATATTTGCAAATATATTGGATTTCTTCTTACTACACCATTATAAAGTTCATTTGGTCCTTCGAGTGGCGGCTCATCTCAACTATCTCATGAGGATAAAGCAACAGCGATTGACCTATCCGATTGTTTATAAACAGCTTCCGATGAGCACACAAAACGGTAGACAAGATCTTGTACGCGATGGTAAGGAAGCTTATTCCTTTGTAAGTGGTTCATGCAAAGGAAGAAGAGCCTTCCTTTTGGATCGGACAAACGAAGCAGATCTTCACTCGTCGGCCATGGTTTCCTCTGACCATTTCTTACAGATAAGCTGGTGCCTGTGCCCAACCAGATCATTTCTAGGTGTCTTAAGGATTTCACCGACCGCCTTCTTAGACTGCAGTCTTGAAATTTATTATGTCGATAATAGTGATGTGATCTTTCCACAGTCTCAGTCTTAAGTAGGGCTTATGAACAAATCTAGCTCCTGGAAAACATAGAGTCTTCGATTCCGAGAGAAGGTCCTCGTCCAATTTGGCATGTGAAATTGAAAATGAAGTGATTGCGCCATTTGGACAGCCTTGTGATGGGTTCAACCAAGGTCCACTCCGGATTGTAGCGCCAGACGGAGAAGAACAAGAAGAACTTATGCATGATCAATTCAACTTTCATGCCAAGCCATCGATGGTTTCGAGGAGAGCAACATGTATTCACAACTGAAGATAGTCGAACAAGCGAGGAATGACAACAGAGACCAGATATCCAGAAATAGATTGATTTGACAATAAATCTTAAATTAACTATTCATTTATGTCCATCATACTCAACAATAATTTGCTCATGCTTAAGAGGGTCCCAATACATCACAGAACACAAAGAGTTCCTCAACAATGTCTCCTCACAACGCGACTTCAATTTGCGTTCACAATCTGAAGATACCCAGATTAACATCCATCATCTCTTGAAATCGATTACGAATTCTAATTCCTGATCCAATTACGCCGATAGACCACCACCATATGGGCGCGCCACTTTCTCCTTTCATCTCGACTGGCTCTTGAGAGGAACTCAGCTCGCAATTAGCTCAAATCAGAAACGAAACACAGCTCCTTGACACAGATACACGCAACATAGGGGTCAATTGGGCAATGTCCTTTGGAGACCGATATGGTGGCTCTTGACGGCTGGCACCCTTGGGAAATTCATAGCCATCCCAACGAACGCTCCCTCGCACCGAACACAACGTAACGCATGCATTTCAAAAAGGATTCATGCATGACCAATTGTTAGCTGCGATTCGATGATGACCACCGGAAGACCCAGGTAGCGGCCTGGGTTGCACAATGACCGTGCAAACACGGAGCTATCTGCGGAGATGTGAGAAATCCATTTTGCATTCTCAAGTATATCCTTTCAGTCCTGGGAAAATGGAAAACGGAAAATGCATCGCACATCATTTGTATGAAATTCCATCATCATCAAACATCATCAACATCATCGGCATCGTCCTCTGCGACCCATTCAATGCGAAAGGAAGGACCACATGAATGGCGATGGACCCTTTCCCATATGACTGCGAAACGACTTTCTCACACACGTTGGCGAACCGACATGGCAACGATGAAAGGCCTCCCTTATTCCCATAATCGCAACAATCCACCGTCACTTGGCGGTGCAATGGTGTCTGTGGTGTCGTCTGGTTACATCGTCGCACATCCAAAGGATTGCGTGGTCGCAGGTGGAAGGTCCCCATCTGGCAGCGACTGCTTCTCGTGTGAAAATGTTCCTCCTCTCGCTTTCGGTCGATGTCGTATTTGTCAAAGGATAACATGCTCGTAAAAATAAAAATAAACGCTTCAACGAGAAAAGGACCTGTCGGAGGAGAGAGAGTGAAGCTAGGTGCTGGTAAAGTGTCTGTCCCTCGGTGAAATGGAAAGTGGCGAGCCGACTGCAGTCGTGTCTGAGCTCTGAGTTCACACACACAGGAAGTTGATTTTGTCTCGCCTTATTGCGGTGATCCTTGAAGAGAGGAGCTGTTGCACATGCAGTGCTATATCGTTTGTTTTCCCTGCGGTGTTGTGTTTCCTTGCATGTGGCGTTGCGCAAAGCCGTGGAGCTGTCTGGTGTGCAGTGGACAAACATCCGTCCTAGATGTTCGGTCGAGGTCGCGGTCCAACAGGTGGATGGACGATGCTGCAGAGTGGGTCAAGTGGTCTAGCTTTGATGTAATCTGATGTGGTCCAGCGGCGTAGTGCAAATAATGGTGGTTAATGTGGATTATTGATGGTCTTCGGTGGGGAACATGTAGCCAGGTGGGATTCCCTCTGCGTTGCTGATCGAGTTTCAATAATGCAACGAACAGGTGACGTTGATGTTTGCCACTTGAAGGTCTGACAGAGTGCATTGCATTTCTTAAGCAAAACATGACACCAAAAATGTAATAATTTGTGGGGATTTCAATTTGAATCTTCTTGAAATGACACCAAACTCTTTCTGTCGGTCAATCCGTTCTCTCAACCTAACCATCCTAAACACCAATGAACCCCACTCATTTTAAACCAAAAATAAAACAACCTTACTAGCCTTACTTGACTTTTCTAAAGCATTCGACAGCGTTAACCCGTCAATACTTTGTCACAAACTGTTAAAAATGTAGCCATAGTAACCCCACTAATAAGTTAACTTTCTCGTATTTTACAAATCGTGTTCAAGATGTGTTAACTCAAAACTGTCGTGCCTGCCGTGATATTCACATTGGGGTACCTTAAGGTTATTTTTTGCTCCGTTATTGTTCTCAATGATCATTAATGATCTTCCTGAAGGGTTGTATTATTGCAAATACCATATATACGCAGATGATGCTCAAATCTACCTAAGTTTCCCTCTTGGTATGGTTGAAGATTCAGTTGCAAAGTTAAATGAGGATTTGAGCTCAATTACAAAGTGGGCTGAAGAAAATGATCTCACGCTTAATCCTGACAAAATTAAAGTCATTCCATTTTCTAAACACCATTCACCCTTCCTTTCAAACTTTCCCTCCATAGAACTTAACTCCATTAAAGTCGAATATGTAACCTGTGTTAAAAATCTTGATATAATGTGTAACAGTGAACTAACTTGGACTGACCACATAAACAGAGTAGTATCAAAGGTATAAGCGTCTCTTAGAGGTTTGTCAATTAGCAAATTTATGCTCCCAATCAATGTAAAATTAAAACTTGCCAAAGCACTCATAGAACCAATCTTAACGTACGGCTGTGAGTTATTTTCTGACTGTGATCATTTGTCTCTGCAAAAATTGATAAATGCAAACAACGCGACTGCACGATATGTCTATAACCTCCGAAGATTTGATCATGTCTCAGAACAACGTCGCACTTTCCTTGGATGTGAAGTGGAGGCATTTTTAAACTATTGAACATGCATCGTATTATTCAAAATCATTCATAATAAGCAGCCTAACTACCTTTATGAAAAATTTACTTTTTGTCTATCGAGTCGTAATATCACGTTGATAGATAGATAGTTATTTATTCAGATTCTTTTAAAATGTACATGGTCTGTGTTACAGCACATTATCTTACACAGAGATTTGATACTTAATTGCATCTTTCTATTGAATTCATGATTATATTTGTTTCAAAAGATATAATGAATGTACAAATTAACATTAAAGGAAAAAATAGATTAATAAAAAAAACCTCATTTAAGTTAGTAAATAAAAAATGAGAAATAAATTTGTTTAATGCCTTACAGTAAGTATAAAAATTTAGTAAATAAGCACATAGATACATGAATAAATAAATAAAGAAATAAAAGTAAATAAATAAATAGATAAATAGATAAATAAATAGATAAAAAAAATAAATAAATAAATAATTAAATATGATAAATAAATATATAATAAATAAATAAATAAATAAAGAAGTAAATATATAAATAAATAAATAAATAAATAAATAAATAAATAAATAAAAACTAAATAAACAAAAATGTACATGTATGTGCCTATACGAACAATAAATAAGTACAAACGAATGTTTATTACCAAAGTTTCTTGGAATTGCTTGGAAGTATTGCAGATCAATGTCTAAGAAAATAAATTTCTTATTAAAGGGTTTTCGGAGCAGTTGCAGCGACTTACAAATTTTTCGTTAAGTGTGTTTATCCTATCAGAGATCAATTCAACATTCGCTCTTCTATGCAAGGATTTTGTAGAGTAATGCCACGGGAGACTTAGCATCATTTTTAAAAGTTTGTTCTGTGCAATTTGTAACTTTGCTATGTGACATTTCGCACAGTTACCCCAGACCGGACACCCATATAAAATTATTGCTTGAAATATTACTTTATAAATTATTGTTTTGTTTTCTAGTGATAATAGAGATTTTCTGTTTATGAGTGGATATAGTAGTCTTGTACATATATTAATTTTGTTTAATGTTTCTTTTGTGTGTTGGTTAAATAATAGTTTTGAGTCCAGATGGATTCCCAGGTACTTTACGCGAGAGCTCCACCCGATTGACACATTATCCACCCGCAAAGGGTTGGAGGGAATATAGCAAGCTTTCCTTTTTCTTGTGAAAAAGATGGCTTGAATTTTTTCCTTATTCAACTTAATTTTCCACTTAGCAAGGTAGATACTCAGAATTTCCAGCCCATCGGATAGATTCATCTCAATAACGAGAGAAAATTTATGGGATGTAAAAACAGCTGTGTCATCCGCGTAAGTAGCAATTTCGCAAAACGGGAGATTGGGAATATCCGAAGAAAATACAGAATACAAGACAGGACTAAGAACAGAACCCTGCGGAACCCCAGCATGGAAGTATTTGATTTCCGAAAGCACATTATTAACGGATACACTAAATGAACGATTACTAAGGAAATTTTGGACTAATTTACAAAGATAATATGGGAAATTGAGGCGAATCATTTTAAATACAAGACCATCATGCCACACAGAATCGAAGGCTTTTTCTATGTCGAGCAGAATCATACCTGTAGACTTGCCTTGAGCTCGTTGTTCTTTGACATAATTAACAATTCGTAAGACTTGGTGTGAAGTGCTGTGTGCATTCCGATATCACGTTGAAACCTTCTCATACATGTCTAAAGTCGCGCAGGCATTTTTTCATTCATGCTGTACACCTATGGAATCATCTACCTTCACATGTACGATCCAAGACCGAGTACAGACGATTTTACTTACCTTGTTTCTCTTACCTCTCCAATATGAACTGAAATAATCGCCTATAATTACATTTTTTCAATTTGGTAGCAAGTAAAATAAATTCTAATACAGTGGACTCTCCCTAAGTCGAACTCCCCGTAAGTCGAAACACTCTCTAAGTCGAGCTTTTTCGCTACATTTTTCTTACATTTCCCTCAATTTTTAATACAAAAATTTCTCTCTAAGTCAAACTCTCTCTAACTCGAACGAATTATGATATCCCGTGACAATTCGACTTAGGGAGAGTCCACTGTATAATAGAACCATGCTCTCACATTCAAAATTTCTGAAATTATAAATCGAAAATATATGAAAAGAAACAAGAATATTTATTCTACACAGATTTGAAAACAATCAAATGAAGTGAAATGAAATAAACGTATCTCCAAGGGAATCTCAGTTGATGGTTGCTCTGTCGTCTAAGTCGATAAAGGCTTTTTTCACCGTTTTCTTAGATTATCGTGGTTCGTAGTTCAATCCGTTTCTCTTCCATAAATCCAGACAATAGCTTTACGCGAGTATGTTAAAGCGGAGTGGAAAAACGTGTTCTGGGAAACCAGAGGAAGGAAATTCATCATCATCGAAGGAGTCAAATAAACCTATCGTGTGTTGCTTTCCAATGAGGTGGACATTTGCCGCAGAAGAGGCGAGTACTTTTCCGAGCTGATCAATCCCGAACAGGTCACTGAGGATGACAGACCCGGAGTCTTGAGTGGGGTGAACTATAGCCCAACGGTGGATGAAGTCATTTTGGCTATTGAATTGCTAAGCTTTGGCAAATCCGTCGGTGTGAAATCCGGCCAGAAATACTTAAGGCAGTGATTAAAAGCTTCATGGCTCTCTCGTGTCATTAAGGTGGCCTGGGAACGCTTTGATACACCTGGCGATTTGCAAACTGGGTTGATTGTACCTCTTTTTAAGAAGAGGGACAAAAGAGACTGCACCCACTAAAGGCGCATATCCCTCTTAAGTCTCTCCGGGAAAGTCAACGGAAAGGTCTTGGAAACGCTTTCTAGAGCTATGGTCGAGCCCAGGATTGGAGAAGAACAGTGCGACTTTCATCCCGATAAGCTTTCCAATCTAATAATGGTACTTGAGAGGACTTTGGAGTATTCCGAGCCCATCCTCAGCTGTTTTGTAGATTTATTTTCCTCGAGGTAAACTCTGGAGTGTTCTGCAGTAGTATGGAATTGGGAGTCCTCTTTTTAGGGCCATTCAGTCTCTGTACACAAACTGTAGCAGCTGTGATCGGGTTAACAGTGCTAAAACAACACATTCGCCTGTGAGCGTTAGACTTCGCCAAGGGTACGTCGTGTCACCTCTCCTTTTCATTATTTATATGGACTGGATGTTGGAGCGCAGGCGAGGAATGTTTCACATTTAAGTCATCTTCTTTTTGCGGATGATTTAGTTATACTCACATCTTCCCAGACGGAAGTCCAGCACTCGATAGGTTTGAATCTGGAATGAACAAATCGGAGGCTATGGTAATTTCCAGAACGCCTGTTCAATGCAATCCACATGTTAGTGGAATCCCATTGAAGAAGATGGAGAAGTTTCAGCAGCTAGGGACCTTTTTTACGAGTGATGGGAGGAGTAATGGTGAGCTTTTCTGTAGGACTGGCAAAGATGTGCCAACTCAAAATAGCTTGGAATATCTGAATGAGGATGGTCGAGCTTGGTGTCAAAGGCAAGTTAACACTTTTCAACTCAGTAGTTATTTCAACTCGGTAGCCTACGAGATTGTAAAAATTGGGTGATAAATGAAAGAATAAGATCGCTAATACAAGCTGCTGAGAAGAGACTTCATCCTGCTGGTGCAGAAATGAATGCAGAAGGAGGATCTCAATGTTGAGTAGATGGTTCTTAGAACCAACACGGCTATGCTTCACTGGTTTGGTCACGTGTCACTAATGTCCCCATCATCACGACTTTCGAGGTGAGCCTTGAGTGCGCTTGAGACCAGGACGATTGAGTTGTACCAAACCGAAAAACTCGCCTGATTGCACTTGGGCATAACGCCGAATGAGTTCATTTCGATGGAAGAGGATCGTGTGATCTGGAGATCTCTCGTGCGGACTTTGCTCCCGCGACCCTGAGATGTTTTAAGACGGCTTTGCTATTTTCAACATGCTTTCTGATTTTTTTGTGAATTTTAATCAACAAAATTTCTCAGAATTTAATTATGTAACTACATTATTCTTCTTCTTTCATGAAATACTTCACCGTCATCATTGGAATACCAGCCGAAGAGATTTCAGACTATTGTATCTTTCCATCTATTGCTATTGAATTCGTACACCATTGAAGATTATAGACCACTGCAGACTCAACGGTCCAGTGAAGGACGTGCATTTATAACTGATTTTCAAGTGTCTTGAAACCATTCTTGCGCGTCTTCACTTTCTTTTAGTGAACATTATACTCTTCAGAGAGCTCCCTCTTGCAAAAAGAGTTTACATCTCTAAGAATGCGGAGTTTCGTGAGGCTTGTGGACTTGTGATGCCAGGTTACCATTTTTTCCCCAAAATGAGGCTTGTCAGCGTGTAATGGCGAACGGAATTCGTTCAAGAATCTGTTGAGAATACGAAGGATAGAGTTAAAACGTAGTATCAACGTGGTCACGGTCATAATGAACAACACGTAGAAATGACATGCCTATCTACGGTGGTTATTTCAGAGGCAGCCCATGTCCATCACGGTCAATGTCTGACTCCATAAAGCCAGATAGCCAGCGACATCAATCTCATTCCCGGTGGAGTTAGCTAAACAAGACGACAAGCGAGACGATCTGTGTGGCCACTCAAAAAGGTTGAACCCGATTTCGAGTTCCTTCCCGCTCCAAGCAATCCGTCAGTTCCATTCAACTCTTCCAACTCATTGAAATACTTCATTCCCTCAGCAACTGCACATGCAACCTCCAGGTGCAGCCTTTTAAATGAATCCTTGCCCATCAGAAAGGCTCCTTCGTAGCATCAGCCACCCACAGACATGACAAATCGATCGCACCTCAACGCGGCGACTTTTCGAACGGTTGACTTGAGAATGGACCGCTTAAACAGAGCCAACCAGCCAAGCATAAAAATCGTGATGACGTACGACGTTTTTTATTTATTCCCTGAACATGATTAATGAGTTAACGATGGTGTGTGCGAGTGTGTATAACGACTCCAAACAATTCTTGAAAAATTCGTCACAAGTCCTTTGACTTATCCACGCAACAAAACATAATAATCTGCGCACGGCAAAGGACACACTCTCTTCATTGAATCGGTCCCGAACTGGGTCCTTCTTCACAGCAGCAGCAGCAGTTGGGGACTATCGCAGGACAATCGGGACACATTGATACTTCTCTGTTCTCTTGTTTCCTACGTTACCATTCATAAATCAAGGAGCCCTCAAGGATATTCAGTTTTTTTGTGTTCAGCACTTTTTTTTTTGTCCACTCCTTCATCGGTGGCTGGTGGTACTCTCTTGCGAACTGAAATTATTAACAACTCCATAAAACATGCGATGATTTATCGTCCGATTGAAGTCTGATCATGAGCCAAAGGATACTTGCCACCGGAGTAAATTTTAATTTGTTCCGCATCTCGAACTCTTTTCGAACCGGAGGTCCTTGAAGTTGTGTTCGCCAAATTTACATATCACTCGGAGTATGACATTCGGTTTCATAGCGATGTCCTTGCAAATGTGTCCTGTTGAATAATGACCCCATGTTGAGCAGTTAATTTGAATCCCTACTCCGGGAATCGAAATCGGTAAACCGTTGCAAATCCCTTGTCAACGGGACAGGACGACACTTTGAGTCGCTGTCATCAGTGATTCGTCAGAAGCCATTCACTCGAATCACTTGGAGTGTGAGTGACATGGACTGTTGACAGTTTTCCACGTGGAAATTTGATACTTTTCTCCAAAAACCAGAAAAACCAAATTACAACTGTAAAGCGCAATTTGCTGTTATTCACGACAACGACTCAGGGTGAACGTTATCCCCTTTTTGGTGCCTACACACGAGCAACGGCTAATCAACCAAGGGATCCTGTTTTAAGGTTTCCCCCGTGCGGTTGGAAAGTTTAGTCGTCCTTGTGAACAAGGCGCCTCTAATTGGATCAATATGGGAAAAGTGCCGGAGACAGTTGGGTCTGCATTTCTCAGCGGCTTAGAAGTTTTGTAGGGTTTCCCATTCGAACGGGTCGGGTGGGGGGTTTGGTTCGAAATCGTCTTCTGTCATCGGAAGCCGTTACAGCTGACTTAATTCTCTTCAGCTGATTGAGCCGGTTAAGGTGACATTGTTCGGTGACACATTGACTGACAACTTGGCGCCAAAATTTTTGTAAATTCAATTTGTGTTCGTTGAAAGTTGAGGGAATGTGCCGGTTGGAAATTGGGTGGGTTTTCGAGTTCGAAACAAAGTCCATCGGCTGAAAGGGAATGGGCAATCGTTGGTCCTTGTGAGAGTGGAAAATGTGTTCACTGCAAAAATGTCATCGTATTCCCAAAGCGACAAACTCAATTAACACTTCAGACGGACGGATATTTGAGGCGCATGATGACATGTTTGATATTAGGTCTCTTTTGATTGTGAGATTTGCGCCAAGTTTTCAGTTGTTGAATGGACAAGTCGTCTGGCCACTTTAGGGAATGACTAAGGGGATCTATGTGATTTACTCACACAACATTAAGCAGTTGTCGAATGCACTGTCTAGCATTTTGTTAGCTCCAGATGAAGTTGGACCACTTGGAGCGAAGGAATGCTTTGTAAGACCCCAAACAGGACATTGGTACTTCTAATCGCATGATGCCAAAAAAACCAAGACTCTTGTTTAATGCGAGTAATTTCGAAAAAGGGCGGTGGAAGCTGGTGCAAATGAAAGCGTTAGAGAGGCTGGTTCAGATTAAGGCAAGTTGTTGTAATCGTTTGGTATGAGTGCGCAATGCTCATAAAGAAAACAAATCGCGGGATAAATTCACCGTGCTAAATTCAACTGATTTTTCAACTGAAGACGGCGGCAAGCGAAAATTAGAAGGACTGCAAAGTTAATGTGCTCTTCCAAGTAGTTTTTCTTATTCATTTAAGTTAAATTAATAGTAATAAGTTAGTTAAATTTAGTTTTCGTTGCCTTAACGAACACTTTCATTGGCTCAACGAACTATTCGTTAATATTACGAGTAAATTTACAGATGAACGTAGTTTTATGTACGATTCGTTGACTCAATGAACTAGCGTTCATTAAAAGTTAAAATTCTCTGCAAAATCGTACGTTGCTTCAAATAAAATGTTCGTTGTGCCAACAAAATCGTTCGTTGAGACAACGAAAGTGTTCATTCAGTCAATGAAAGGGTTGGTTGAGTCAACGAACATTTTTCATTGCTTCTAAGTGCGCGATAGTGTATGCGTTCTTCTTCAGTTGTGATGAAAAAACAGGTTTGTTTTCATTTCTTTATTTTTCAATATATTAGGAATATTAATAACCCACATCAACAGAAAAACCACCTACAAATGACAAATGATACAGGAATACCAGAAAGTATGTACTATAGTTCTATAATGCAAATCTGGGTAAGGAAGACATCTTTGCCCAAGTCATCGGAAAACACAGCCTGCACGACACCAAATCCGATAACGGAATCAGGCTGGTGGACTTTGTCACGGCACGTAATCTCTATGTAGCTAGCACGCGGTTCCGACACCTCAACATCCATAAAGGGACCTGGCGGTCCCCTGATCAATCAACCGTCAACCAGATTGATCATGTTGCGATCGACGTCAGACACTCCTCCAGCATTCTTGATGTCCGAACTTTCCGAGGAGCCAACATCGACTCGGACCATTTCCTTGTTGTAGCCAAGGTAAGAACTCGGATATCAAGAGATCAACGGAGTCGAGAAAGGACACCACGGTTTGACATCGGAAAGCCACAATCGCAACGGACTGCTAGGTTCTTTGCCGATCGAGTCTCCCGGAATCTCTCTCTAAGTTCGTCGCCACTTGCGCAAGCAATTGAAGAAGAATGGAGGCGTTGTCAAGAAGCCATCAAAGATGCTGCCACTGATGTGCTGGGTTTTACGGCACCACGTAGAAAAAACCCATGGTTTGACAACGAGTGTAGGCTGGACCATGCAGCGAAGCTGGATGCCTTCGAAGCAACGAGAAAACGACGAGAGCTGTTCGTGAGCTCTATGAACAGGGACGAAGGGACGAGACCCGGCTTCTCAGGAGAAAGAAGAAAGAGCTCGAGAAGCGCGCGATCGAGGAGATGGAGAGGTGCAACGGTAGGAACGATGTCCGAAAGTTTTACCAGAGGGTGAAACAATTATCTAGTGGATATAAGGTTCGGACAGAAGCCTGCCGGGACGAGAATGGACATCTAGTAGTAGAGTCGCAGTCGATACTGAGAATTTGGAAGAACCATTTCTGCAGACTGCTAAACGGCGATGATGACACCAATACCGCTGTCAGGCAGAATGTTCCACTCAATATGGACGAAGATCGACGAGAATTTCGTCCCCCCGTCCGCTGAAATCTTTAAGGCAGCTGGAGATGATTTGGTTGGGCGCATGCACCAGCTCATCTGTAAGATATGGTCGGAGAAGAGCATGCCCGATGAGTGGAATCTCAGTATCGTTTGCCCGATCCACAAGAAAGGAGACCCCTTTGACTGCGCAAACTATAGAAGGATAAGGCTCCTGAACATCGCTTGCAAGATCTTCTCTGCCGTTTTGTGTACTCACCTGAAGCCGTTTATAAATAACCTGATAGGTCCATATCAGTGTGGCTTCAGGCCAGGGAAGTCCACCATCGACCAGATTTTCACACTACGGCAGATCCTGGAAAAGAACCAAGAAATGCAGATCGACACCCACCACCTATTCCTCGATTTCAGGGCCGCATATGACAGCGTGCATAGGGACGAGCTATACGACGCCATGTCTAGTTTTGACATTCCTGCTAAACTCGTCAGGTTGTGCGGGATAACGATGGTTTCTTTAACATCATCCTGTAGAAGATCGTGCAAGACTCACACGCCAACACTAGAGGCACGATCTTCTAGTAGTCCGTACAACTGCTAGCATACGCGGATGATAATGACGTGATTGGCAGAACACAGCGAGCCGTCAATGAAGCGTTTGCTGGTATTCAAGCGGAGGCGGGCAAAATGTGTTTATCGGTGAACGAGGGCAAAACAAAGTATATGCTGACATCAAGAAAGGACGCACAACATCGACGAATTGGCCAAAACGTCACCATAGGCAGCTTCGAGGTAGTGAAGGACTTCCTCTACATTGGTTCGCAAGTGGAAAGTACGAACAACACCAGTACCGAGATTAAACGCAGAGTAACTCTTGCCAACCGCTGTTTCTATGGGCTCAAGAGGCAATTGAGCAGAGCCATGTCTCGAAGGACCAAGCTGACTCTATACAAGACCTTGATCATCCCAGTCCTGCTGTACGGCGCGGAGGCATGGACAATCTCAAAAGCGGATAAAGAAGCACTTGGCATTTTCGAGAGAATAGTTCTGTGTTCAATCTTTGGTCCTGTCTGCGTTGATGGTTATTGGAGAAGAAGATTCAACCACGAACTGTACGGGTTGTACAGCCGCATGATCCAAGCCAGGCGTCTACGGATCCAACGCCTAAGATGGCTGGGCCATGTAGAGCGCATGGACAACACTGCTCCAGCCCGAAGAGTCTTCGACTCCGAACCAGTGGGACAACGCAATAGAGGACGCCCACGGAACCGATGGCGAACCCAGGTGGAGAAGGACCTCAATCAACTTGGTGTGCGCAGTTGGAGACAGCTGTCTAAAGATAGTGCCGGCTGGAGATGGTTACTGGTTGAGGCCCAGGTCCACCGCGGACTGTAGCGCCACCAGAAGAGGAAGAAGAAGAAATGAAAGTACGTACTATTTTAATACAGTGGAAAAAGTCGAAACTCTCTCTAACTCGAACTTTTTCGCCATATTTTACATACATTTCACTCAATTTTCTAAACAAAAACTTCTC
This sequence comes from Eristalis intricaria, assembly GCA_964034865.1. Lineage (NCBI taxonomy): Eukaryota > Metazoa > Arthropoda > Insecta > Diptera > Syrphidae > Eristalis > Eristalis intricaria. Next base: position 24,424,900 of record OZ035874.1, read on the forward strand.
TCAAAGTCAAATTCCCTTTAACTGGAACAAATTTTGGTATCCCATGACAATTCAACTTAGGGAGAGTCCACTGTAATTGCATTCAGGATATACATCTAATAATGGGTTTTATAACAGATTGTCGAGACGGCGATCTTGTGGTTGTTGCTGATTACAACAAAAGTTATTCAGCAAGACGTGAACGCGAAAAAACACATATTTTTTAAATATATTGTATATTTCATCCAGTTTCAAATAAAAATTAAATTTCAAATGAAGAAGGGGTAAAGTGGCTATTATTTTTTAATGTTCTTAAAGTTCTCGTTGGCTTAATGTACTCGTTCGTTGGGTCAATCTACAGGTTCATTGGATTAATGTACCATGTACACTGAATTAACGAACACACATTCGTTGGCTCAACGAACAAGTTCACCGGATAAGAATTAATGAACTTTTCGTTGGCTCAATGAATATATTCGTTGTACTTACGTACCTTTCTGGTTCAGTGTAAAGCAAACTCTTAAGGAACATACATTTTTATCAAATTATTCGCTTGCGTCCATCATTCAACTATTGTCACATTGATGTTTTAAGTGAGAAATTCTGTTTTTTATAACATACAATACATATACACTACATAACACATGTTTTGATATAAACATACAAAAATTACCGACGACAACTATGGCAAATGCCAAGAAATATTTCTTTCGAATAGCCGCCCTTTTCTTGGTGATTGGCGCCATCTATGGAACCCACAATTCATTTACTTACAAAAATAAGGAATTTGACATTTAAAATTGAAGTGAAGTTGGTTGCAGTTAAAGAAACACGTATCTTAGCGAAGCCTGACTTAAATATTAACTAGCAACCCCGAATAGGTAAAGTTGAACTTAAGGTTGAAGTGTAGGTTAGGTTAGGTAGTTGGGCTGCTAGTGAATTCACCAGCACACGTAGACTATATTGATCAATTGTGATACCCCTAGTCAGACTACTAGCACTGATTGACTACTCCAGTGATAGTGCTGTTAATTTGATCCCAACGGTAAATGGTGACTGGACCAGATTTGGAAACCAGATTAAAGCGTATTAACTCTGCTTTCCCTGGGATACTAAACAGGGGCAGGCACTCTACAAACTGCGTCATCCAGTCGTTTAGGTTGAAGAGTAAGTCCAGTATCTGGCTTCTCACACTTCCTTCCTAACAAAACTAACAAAAGCATTCCACTGTGACTACATTCAAATCAGCGACACAATCTTCCGCACATTAGCCGGCCTCTCTCTAAAAAAAAACTCATCTCAAACCTAATTACTCATGTATGGGCCTACCATACGGCACCCAGCACCCCTAGAATATCGAATGACTGTTCGATTGCTACGCTCCTTGCTGGTAATCCATAAAAAATCGTCCATCCATAGAACAATGAGCTCATTTGCTTACCATTCAATTAGCCAGTCGGCAGTCGTCACAGTTGCTTATTAAGCATAATTCAATGACTAATCACAACGGACCCCATCGTGAAGTGAATTTATATGAGTGCACCTCCGCGCTCTTATCCATCAATGCACCACCATCTCTGCCATGTCAATTCAAACAACGCGCAAAAGAGGAAATTTTGCCATAAACAAGGATTAAAAGCCATTCGACGGGCGGCCGGGCGTGCTCGTAATCCAAGTCACCCCGTCCCATGGCCACAATGACCACTTACGATTGATTAACGATTTATTTGGTAAACCACAGCGAAAAAATGATGGAATTTCACTTTAAGAGTATGTGGTGGTTTTTTTTTTTTTTTGCCGCTGCCTCTTACCTACCGGAAATGCGGGTCACTACAAAACCACAAACGTTGCGCCGGGGAGGAGGGCACAGCACAGCATCCCTCGTGTGTAATTACTGCATTCAATGGACCGCTGCTGACGGAGAGTCTCTACAGGAATTTGTCGTGCATGCATCACAGCGACCAATGGAATACAAAAGTGCCACTTAAAACCGAGAGCGGGTTCGGTGGGGGATAGCGATGTTAACTGCTGTCAATCGCAAGGGGTGGGAACTTTTGTCATGACATGCAGATCAAAATTTCTGAAAATTTCGATAACACTGCAGCGGAGCTCACGATTGGGTGTGTGAGTGAATGCAGGGCTGTCATATAAGAGGGATATGTGGATTGTTGTAGAAGCTATGCCCAGGTCTACTACGGGCTGCATACTATTATTATTATTATGTGGATTGAGGGAAAATGGCTGGCGCTTTGTATTGTCACAGTGTACTGGCGTGTCGTGGGATTCTTAATATGAGCTCCCGACTTGAGTCTCTTAAGACATTTGTTTCCAATGAGCCATGATGAATGACTTTGCTACATTTACATCGATTTGACTGACAGTCGCAGAGGTTGAAACACTGGTCTTTACTATTCACGGTTTTTTTTATAAATAATGTTCAAATACCCTTCGACAATGAAGCGAAATACTTCGGAATGACTCTCGATATAAAGCTTAAATGGATGAAGCACGTCAAAAAGAAACGTGAGGAGCTCCAATTAAGATACAAAGACATGTACTAGATTGTTGGAAAATATAACAAGCTAAGTACCGGCAACAAATTGCTTATATACAAGCAAGTGATAAAATTCGTCTGGACGTATGGTAAACAACTATGGGATTGTACCAAAGAAAGTAATAGAAACATACTACAAACTTTTCAAAATAAAGCGCTTACTGCCATCGTCAACGCACCCTGGTATATACGAAACAACGATATCCACAGAGATCTTGTAATTTCATCAGTCCAAGATGAAGTTACTAATATTGCTCGTAAGCATAAGCGTCGCCTGGAAGAGCACATAAACTCTGTTCACAGTCATCAAAGGACTGAACTCCTTGACCTAGCACGGTGAATTTAACCCGCGCTTAGCTACGGCGTTAGCAAGAACTTTCAATGGGGCATCTCTTGACAAATGCGTCTAAACCAAGAAAGTAAAACTGGTGCATAAGTGTAAAACTTAGTTGTAGTGGAAATATATTTTATTTGATGGGAGGTGTTTTTACTCGATGGAAATCCCTTTCGCTATGTGGGAACGGTCCCAATGGTGTCTTTTGAAGATTTTCACCTACCCTCGCAAAAAAAACTATTCACTATGACTTCACACAATGATTAAGTCTTTTTGTTCTGCCCGCTACAAGTATATGGCAAATGATTTTATTGGGGCTTCTAAATTCACATTAGGCTGTATATCAATAACTTTCATTTCCGCACTATAATCGGAATCTTCTTCTTGTCGGGCCTCTACGTTTTGTTAGATTTTCGGTGATCTATTCAAAGATGTCATTGCTGCCCATAACTTAATATCAGATCTTTCTGACAAAATTTGATCCCGAACTAAAAGCAAAGGAACACAGTCAGGAAGAAGACTGGAGTGATCTGAAGATCTGATAACTTTTTTTCAACGTTTAGTGAGTTTAGGCGCTCTTAACTCTTTCCATGAAAAAATGAGCGACGATATCATGATTGACCGTCAAAAAGTCACTTAAATTCGTCGTTAGGAAAGGGGACAATCAGCTGTTAAGTTGGTCATCCCTAAAGTTCTTTATTTCTGCGCGGAACTATGTGTAGACGACTTACGATGTCGTCAACAGTTCTCTCCTGCTGCTACATTATATAGTACGTAGGCGGGGTTGCTAGTGAATTCACCAGCACACTTAGACCATGTTGGTTGGTTCATTGTGATCCCACACATTACATTGTTAAGTGTACACACATATTTATATGAATATTGGTATATAAGTCGAACAATTTCAAATCTGAGAAAATCGAACATTTTTGTTCGATTTGTTGCAAAAATCGTAAATAGGAATGTTCATTATAATGGTGGCAAAAATCGAGTGTTGCAATAACAGAGACTGTATATATATATGTATATAAATACAGTGGACTCTCCCTAAGTCGAAACTCCCTCTAACTCAAACTTTTTCGCCATATTTTACATACATTTCCCTCAACTTTCCATACAAAAACCTCTCTCCAAGTCAAACTCTCTCTAACTCGAACAAATTTTGGTATCCCGTGACAATTCGACCGGACAACGCAATAGAGGACGGTCAGGGAACCGATGGCGCACCCAAGTGGAGAAGGAACTCAATCGACTTAGTGTGCGCAATTGGAGATAGCTGGCTAAAGATCGTGCCGGCTGAAGAGTCTTATTTGTTGAGGTCCAGGTCCACTCAGGACTGTAGCGCCACCAGAAGCAGAAGAAGAAGGCATTAGAGGGCTAATATCCAAAATAGTGTACTCACGCTTAAATACAGCACGAAGAATTCCCTACACCCTGGCTCAGACCAAGATGAGCTTCGAAATTACGTCAACGAAATTTACCCAACGTGAATTTCGTACTTCACCCGAGATTTCAACCGAGCTTTACTTTGATAGTTTAGTGTCGTCGGTAGCTGCTGAGATATAACAATACATTGCTTTCTCTGGCCACCCTTTAGCTTCAATGTGTCCATTGAAGGTAGTGCCATGTGTTCTTGCAGACCGGGGATCTATCAAAATGGGTCCATCATACCGAGACTTAGAACGGAAGACGTTGGTCAGTGATGAAGACTCACTCACAGTAACTCTCTGAAAATGTGCAAAAATTGTGACCCCCATCAACCACTCTGTGTTTTTTAAACAAAAATACACATAAACGTATTAATTGCGATCATGTTTATTGAATAACACGCTAACAAGAAGTTTATCTCCGTCAGCGGCGACTTCTAATCGCATGGATGCGATTTGTGTCGCCCGAAAAGATGCTGCTGCTGGAGGCACTCAAAGCGTTCATTTGGCAAAATAGACTCGCTTATCAGTTAAGCGCTCGCTTGGTGCTTGGTTGTGTCTGCATTATGCTGGACTTACTGATACCGAAACGCTGATGTCGCCGCAACCGGGTGGAAGCATCCGTCCGGTTCAACCAATGCAAGAAACACTTGCTCGCGTCTGAGTAAATCATCTTTCAGCTTATTTTTGGGTTTAGCATTGACTCTGCGTCAAGATCAAGGATACAGCTGTGCTTATCGCCGGGTCGGTTAATGCACCCATCGGACTCGAAATTTGTTGGCTACAAAATTAAAAATTAAGTTGAATTCAAAGAGTGCATGCTTCTCGAATACACGCACGTCGCAGAAAATATTTTCTACTTGTCACTGCCTGGCGGGGGTATCTGGGGGCGGACGGGGGCCGACTGCGAACCTTGACACCAGACTAGACGAACGAAATATTCACATTCCATGCATGTATTGCATGATCAAAGTGTTGTTTGCGCGATTGTGGGCCACTGGAACGGGACAGAGATTGCCGCGATGTGTCTGAGGTGATGGGGTTGGCATTGCTGTTGCTAAGAACACGAAGAGGGCGGGCAGTTAAGTTCATCGGTGAGTTTGAGATTACGAATGGTGGAAAATCCACTATGGACTTTCGTCTGATGACATGTGGGCTAGAAAGTGCGCAACTATCAGGAGTCTTCATGATTGTAGTTTTTTTCATTTGCATTAGTTTCGTGATAAATTCCTCTTTTCTGGTAGGTGCTTTTACTGTTCTAATCTACGAACGACTTCTGCGCCGCGGCGTAGTGTGTAGGTGCATCGAATGTCCCTTTCAGGACCCCACTGTACACCGACGGACAAAATAATCAATACAGTTTAAATTTCTAAACAACATCCTCTGTTATTGAAATATGGCTCAATTCTTTGGGTCTGTGAAAGTAAGTCACATTTTTTTCTGGATCTGATAGCAGACATTATGTGAGACGTCTAATCAACGCAGAAACATCATGGTATGGCCATGATTCCTGTTGGCCTCTGAAACCTTGTAAATGGACCAAGGAATCTTAGGCAAATATAGTAAAACAAGGTGGTTAAGTTGCTCACGTTATTTTTTATTATGTTATTATTTACGAACAGCCGAACGACAACTGAACTCCCAAAAACATACATCCCAGAAACAACATCTACCAGCACACGGGAAGTAGACGTTTGGACGTGCTGGAATGTGCTTACGTTGCACGGGTGCAGACGAGTGTCCATGTACATATGTTGCAGCATGATCTATCCATGTCCATGAAAAGATCATATTGAGGTGTCGTCTTGCTGCTGTGTGGAAGATAACTTCGCAACGTCGGAGAATGTGGCGATGTCAAATTAGGTGTCAAGTACACCTAATGCCGTGGGAGAGGTTGTGGTAAACTATATGTTACTATAAACATTGAAACTTCTCTAGAGCGGACACCAGCGGGATCCTCATTATTGTAGGTTGTCCGTTCTGAAGGGGTTGAAATACATGAATATCTTCAGACCGTTTTAATTTCCACATATAAATCGGGCCATTTCGTGATGATGTAGAATTCGCTAGATTTTTTGTTTATAACTCGTTGTGTATATAGTTTTTGAGATTTTCAAGTATGTATAAGTTTTTTTTTAAATATTTTAAGTACAGTACTAATTCCTTAAGAAAACTGCATTCAAGATATTTTTTTTGGAGTCAAGTAGCAGCAGTCAACTTGATACTGGTCCGACCAATTATGGCTACCATTGTGCTTCAGCCAGAGTCGTTTCTAGATGAAAAAGGAGAGATTGTTTGAATGGTAGCGTTTACGGCCTTGTCTCCATTTGAATCTGAGTGCAAGAAGTACGAGGACACGATTAACGATGTCCTGTATAACGAGGCAAACTTAGGAGGACAAAAATAATAATAATGGTATGGTCGTCGCGAAAGTCCGAGGTGGGCTTGGGCCTAGCTTCTCAATAACCACTCGTGTTGTGCGTGCTATTGTTCTTTAATGAGTGGAAGGGAGGAACCTACAGTTTTATGCCGACTGCAAATTCCGAAATTGAGAAGCTTTTTTCTAAACAGGAATACTCTTTGAGCACTGTCAGTCACTCGAAATAGGTAGATCCATGAATTATGAATGTTGGTAAATTGAGGATTCGAACCTGGTACCCTCTGCATATTACTCGACACGACCTCAATAATCTGTTCCCACCGAGGTTGAAGTCGTTTCGCTCTCAATTTCCGAGTCATTCGCTCTCAATGCATAAGTGCCGGCCAAAACAAATGTAACGCCCTCTCAATTTTTAAATGGCCGCCAGAATAGCTGTCTGTTGACAGGATATAATAGTATAATCCAACAACCAGTAGATAGAAAGATATAGAATGAAAATGATCACCAAAATAAACTGAAGCTGACTCTGTAGGCTTGTTCGGTTTGACAACCTCGTCTGGACGGATGAATTCAACGAGGCTGCAACGATGTTTATCAAAAACCGCGAGGTCTGCAGCCCCTGAAAATTTGTGACGAAATCCGGTAGGTTCGAAGAAAAGTGATAAAACCTGGCGGTTTCGTTCGGTGGAAACCTCTACGCCACGGTGACCCACTTGAATAGGAAAGAAAATTGTACTATCAAGCTAATCAGAAGGAAATATTGCACTAGCTATTACTTCTTCCAATATTCTTTTTATCTATAGGGTTTGTAAGTGCAAGCTATCAGAACGGATTCCCCCCGAAGTTTTTCTTCATCTGGACACTATTGGTCTAATATAGGGTCGTTAAGGATGTCCTGCTATCTTCCACATCGTACGCTGAACCTTGCGAAGGTACGGAGATCTCATCTATACTGTAGAGTCTCGACAGAAGGGAGTGCACCAAATCATGGCAATTTCACTGATGGTTATACATCAAAACTCCGATTTCTGCCACCGCTTTCCTTGAAGCAGCAAAAGTTGATCATAGTGGCTAACTAACTTAACCCTCTAACGGGCAAACTCTTAAGGGTGGTCAGATCAAACTGATTTTTTTCCAAGTAAGAAGCTTAAGTTTCAATTTTTAGGCACAAATTTTGTGTGGAACTACCGCCAGGCGAAAAACAGTTAAGGCCGTCTTGAGACGGTTCATGGTGGTTTTAAGAAGAATGATGTATCGCTGCAAGCCCTCAACCCGCTGTGCAACGGTAATAAAACTCATGCTATTCCAGAAGTTAAATCGACTAGAAGCATGGAAGCTTGTGTCTGATGATTACATATTTAGGCTCTTTCATGTCGCAAATGAACTTCCGATTAGGAAATCTGACGGGCAAGTCAGATCGGTAATGTTGTACAAAAGCCTTTCAATCAAGACTCATGTGACGCATGAAGACAGAAAATCATTGGCGATGCACGCAACTTTCCTTGAAGACTTTCCAACAACTTTGTGAATGGAAATAGATACTGTTAGAATTCTGCTCAGTTACATGCTTACATGCTAGCACCTCATGTGTAGTTGGAAAACAAGCTATAACTCTCATGTTCCCTGGCACGCTGCTTCTCGGACTAAGGGGCTCTGATTGGAAGACCTTATTAGCTGGAAAATTGGTGATTGAGCCAGTGGGCAACATGTTTCGTCAAAACGAAGTAGCAACGGTTACCGAAGGAGGACACTACGCTGGGAGGACATTTGGGTTAGGTTAGATAGGCGGGTTGCTAGTGCATTCGAACCGGGGACCCCGCTAACCAGGGGCAGGCACTCTACCAACTGCGCCATCCAGTCGTTTTATGGGAGGGCATTTACAGTTTGAGAAGCTTTTTATAGACAGAAACACTCTTTGAGAATTGTCAGTGACTCGAATTATGTATGAAAGCTAGTAAATTCTTGGATTGAACCTGACACCTACTCAACGGCGACCCACAACTTGTCTTCTTAAATGCATCAAATTTTGTACAACATAGCCAGATACAAAAAATAGGGAAATAAATATAAATGGAACAACAAAAATTCGAAATATTCTGGCTTTATTTTGAAGCTACATTCATGCCATTTCCATTCAAATGACCGCGTTTGTTTCACTTGCAGCGATTCACTCTTTCGGTACAATTTTTGCTTACTCCAACCCGTACGTACGGCTTTACTCCGGCAAAAGCGTTTCGAATGTTGGCATTGAGCTTGTGTAAAGTGGTTGGGTTCACGAGTGGTCAACAACGGCTCCCCGTGAAAGGAACCCGCCAAATTTCTACCTCACATCCAAGAGCATTGTTTTCCTGGCCCGGATACTTCGATATTGTCAAGCTCAATCAGTTAACATCACTCTACACCTGACGATTGATGGTAGTTACGTCTTCTTCTTCAGTACGAAATAAACAGAGGGTAGGTACATAGGTATATGGATGCTCTAACGATCTTACCGTCGTGGATCACTTTAACCAATTGGTTTACTATCTGGAGAACTACTTTTATTCCTTAAACCACCAAAATTCATTTATGAAGCTTGGTAGGCTTATTAGCTCAACACCACCCAAGTCCTCCAGCTCTTAGAATACGAATCTATTGGAAGTTGCAGATGTTGGACAGATTCTTTTCGAGTATCTGCATCTTTTGCAAAAAAGTCATAGTGCGGTATGCTCATAGGGACAGTGCCCGGTAAGGACTAATATTAGCATGCGTTCTTCCTTTCGACTGAAGCCTGACTGAATTGCTCACAAATATTGGAACTTTTAGACGCTGACATAGCTGCTGGGCCAAAAATTTCCTGGCGTAGTTTATGGTCGTCCGACTTAAATTCTTACGACAGCACAATCTTGATCGAATGCCTGGATTGACTCTGTGGCGAGTGCCCAATTTAGCTGATCGGCGCCGAATCGACAATTCTAGGTCTTCTTCGACACTGGCCTTCCATACGTCAGCTATTTCTGTCGGGTTGGTACAAAATGCACTCGCACTCAAATGTCTCTACTAAACAACGAATTGCTTGTACCACGAGCACCGATGCGACAAAGAACGTATTGAGCCGGCATTAAGTGGCACTGTTTAATGAATGGTTTGAAATTTATATGCCATTAAACAGTGGTGGCCGTGGCGTTATGGGTATGTGCGTCGACTCTTACGAGTTTGAAGCTACGGTGTCTAGGTTCGTCACTGACGGCGCTTAAAATAAATGCATCTCAGACCTGGGCGTTCAAAGTCAACCTAAAACTGAAGGATCCCTAAGCTCGTGAGAAAACAATAGCACGTGTGGTTGCTGTAGAGGCTCGGCCTTAGGACTCTACTGGCTATATATAAAAATAAAGTCATTGGAAGAACCCCTTAGCTACCAAGATTTCTAAGGCTAGAAGTTGGCTAAACTCACACTTTTATTATTGGAGCACCGATTATGTTTCTATTCCCCTTGAAACGTCGTCTGGACGTCCTACTCTGTCAATGATCAAGACACGACGGATAATCTGTTTTAATACAACCGCAGGATAGCCACTACATCCGCAGCGTATCACACAATCCCCAAGAAACAGACACGATCGCCTAACAAGCAACCGACTACAAGATCCCAATCCATCAGATATCACATGAATACCCCTATTAAGCGTAACCGTGTGTCCTTATCTCGTCCCGCCATCGACTAATTCCTTCCTTGCGAATTATGAATGAAATCTCAAGGAAACCCAACCGAATAACCATCAACCACAATCGATCACATTTTTCGTGGAAAAACAACACAGATCAGCCCAGAAGGGGAAATCATTTAATAATATTCAACCACAAAACCACTCACATTACAGTCATGTGAAAAACCAATAACGATGCTCTAGTGCTGGTGCCCTCGGAGAGGGACAGGATACCGAAAACTAAACAAAACTGAAAAGTGAAACTTAACGACCACCTTCCAACCAAATTCGCTTTCATTCCACAAAACGAAGGAACAGAAGAAAAAAAATATCCTTTTTCCTTCCTCTTCCATTGCATCGCCCAGTGCTCGTTTTCACAACGAGCAAGAAAAACACATTCGGAGTCTAATGAAAAGGACACTCTCACCATGGATACGAGTTGTTCCTCCGACAACGACGACTGGTAGCTGCGTTGGGCGGTTCCAATGCGGATCAAATTGCACTTTCACTGATTGCAGGAGAGAGTCCTTGTTGGTGAAGGTAAATATTAAAAACGCCTCACCTCATCGTCCTTGATTTAACCAATATTTGACAGGATCACAATAAACGAAGAAAAAAAACCAGACCAAAAAGAAAAGTAAATCAAAGCAAGGATGTCCTTCGAATGGTTTCAAGTGTCTTCCAGAGGTCGTCCCGCTGCATTGTCTGGTGGAGATCCTGTTTACGTTCCAAATGAGATTTGCTGCACCGCACACAGGATAATGCACAATAAGAACTCGCATTGCATAAAACGACATCTGAGTAAACATCGAGAGTCCTTGGGGGGCTGGGGTTGAAGACGTGTCCCTCCCCGAGGCGACCACATGTGTAAACATTTGGCCACATCGCTGCGGCAGGTGTTTCCCTGCGACACTTTTAGTTAATCAAACTACCTGCAGGCACATTCAACTAGGCACAAGTCAAAGGAAAACCAGGCGATTGGAGTGGTAGATGATGGCAGGACTTCATCCTTTTCGACCGTGTCGCCGCCACCGCTCCCAATGGTGATTCAACGCAATTCCGTGATAAAACACGCCTGTCACGGATTATCCTGACACGGTACATGTCATACATCCTCTTCGATGTCGACAATGAGACATTTGTCCCGCTCCACAACTTCATTGAAATGTTAATGTCCTGTCGCGTCGTGGCAGTTCACATCAAAGAACGGATTGTCAGGATCCCCGTGAAACGCAGAGAGAGAGAGAAAGATTGTGTGTCTTCATTTGAAAGGACATAAATTATCATTTATTCAGAGCGAGCGCACACTGCACAGTGACACCTTGTACGTTCCAGGCGTGGAGGACAATGGAGAAAGGATAATCATCATCATCACATGTGTTTGACATTGTGACAATATCACGTAAGAGTGTGACGCTTATCACGGATCGGTGTATCGGTGAATCGATATTTTATGATAATCATGTTGCGGTGTCCTTTCGGTGGTTGGTGGACAATTTGTCTCTCCGCATGCGACGGCATTAATTTGAGCGAAGAAGGATTAGGTGCCAGGGAGGGATGTTGAATGGGGCGGTCGATCAAAGTGAACGAGGAGACATGTCCTCACAATTGGTTCTTATTCTTGAGTCGATAACCAGCCGAATGGGCATTGTGTGTGGAGTTGAAGGGGTTTGCTAGGTATGTCTGAGGAGAACATTCGTTCTCTGCTCACCTTGAGGGGTCATCACTGCTCTCAGTCGTTTCGCTTTTATCTGTGCACAGGGAGAAATTCGTGAGTTCTTGGAATCTAACTCATTCATTAAGCACTCATTCTCAAGCAAGCTCGTTCACTATACGGAGAACTCGCGCCTGCGGTCTTTGGAGTAAACATGTTACTCAACGAAAAGTGGTAGCAGTCAATGCTGAAGACACTCGCGTACCTCCTAAATCCTAAACATGGTCATATCTTCAAGGAATGTGAATGGTGAAGACACAACCACCAACCTTAGGAGCTGAGATATACTGCGGAAGACAAAGATAGGCATCTGTCTTAGTCGTATTGAGCGCCTTTGCCCAAATTATTTAACTAAGGAGGTCTTTAAATCTAGGTTCAAGGCGTAAAGAGCTGAACCCCGGTTACGAACAATTTTCGACTGAAGGCAACTTAGGCTTGTGTCCAAACCGTGCGAAAAGAAGCTAGAATCATTCTCAAAAAGCAAAGTATCCATACGAACACATTTAAGTGCATAGAGATCGGCTCCCACTAAAGTAAGTAAAACTTAACGAAACTTAAAGAACCTTAAAGAAACTGGACGGAACTTAAGGCAATCGATGTCGATCGGTTCCCACTTAAGCAAGTAAAACTTAGCGAAACTTAACGAATCTTAAAGAAACTTAACGAAACTTGACGAAACTTAAGGCAATTCACGAAAAGGGGCCTGGTCAAACCTCTGTGTACTTTGCTTTGTTACTAAAGTTAATTTAAGGCTACGTCCTAGCCTACATCAAACCATACATCCTACCCTACGTCCCTTATAGTTGAATCATTAGGATTCGTGGACTCGGACTTAGTCTTGATGACTGGGAACAACATGCCTGCTACCAGACACCAGGATCACGGCTTTTGGAAGAATATCGTAGTGAATAGTGATGGCTTTGTTGTTGCTCAAGTGTTTGCAGCTAAGGTCAACACTAGTAATCTTAAGTCGAGCATCCTACTCTATACTTGACTCCAACATCCATGTTTACCGTGCTGCCATGTCATGAATTCATGATACTACGTATCAGCTATGGTCCCGCCATGAGCGTCGGATGCGTCTGAAATGTGAAGACTTTGTCCAATAGAGGGCTATTCTTCGCTTTATCAAAAGCACAAACTGGTTTGCGGATTAGGTATCCTGAGATCCGCGTGGTAACACAATGGGCCTATGCCTGGCCAAAGTGTCTGCTGTCCGTATGCGCGGCAGTCAGCCACCTCAACCTAACCTTACCTTGTCCAATCTAACTGAAAACTTATCCTATCTTGTGGTGTACAGAAACGGACTCAAAACGGATGCACAGTAGAAAGTATCTAGCCAGGCATCTTCGGATCCAACGCCTATGTTGGCTAGACTGAGGGCCTGTCTTCGACCGCACCGTTGAGACAACGCGATGCCTGCTTTTAAGGGTGGTCAGACAAATCGACTAACCTGGTGTCTGAAACTGGCAGCAAAGGATCATACCAGATGGGGATTGTTTGATGAGCCAAGTGCATTTTCATTCATTTCGCGGACACTGGAAGCAGCGTGCTTAGGAGCGTCATCGATGGTAGTCAGCTACTGCTCAGGATAGAACTCTCAGTGAGTAGTAGGCCTTAGAAGTAAGTAAGTCACATCACGTGATTGACTGTGTATGTGCTTCCATGCTGATCTACATATGTATGTAGTCTATTTTACTCAGTAAACCGGTGGTTTTTACAAATCCCTGCAAATGGCTTCCTCTTGTGGTGCTTAGTTCGGCCATTTTTGCATTTTTCTTCGAGAGAGAAGGGAATTGCAGGAACAGAAGAGGTGCACGGTAACGGAGGCATTCTCTGGGCGGCCAGTGACACCGCAGATATGAGTTCGAACAGCAAGAGATCAAACTATGTGAGCGTTTAAAGTTGAGTGTATGTCATAACTAATTTGTGATGATGCACTGGGATACCTCAGATCAACTACGAACTGTAGAATCAATCGTTGCAGGCATTAAGGGACTTTTCCATCTTGCGAAAGGGATTGATGGCAGGTTTACGAGAGTCTAGCGAGTTGGTCAATTTCCCAAATTCTTACAGAGTTACAGTACCCCGACAGCCACCTTAGGCGGCTGATAAAACTCCAAGCCATCGCGTTAAGAGGTTGGCGTCAGAAGCTTCGTAAAGAAATAGCCAGTGTTTAACTGAGACATTGTTCATGAGCTTAGGTGGCAGATGCGTGTCAAGGTTTAAATATAAATCTGCCTCGAATGGTACAGTATACTGAACGGATTTAAATCCGAATATTCATTGACTTCGAATCGCTGGTTACTACATGTCTCTAGATTATGTCTAACGAGGGCAGGAGCATGTTAGGATACGAACCTTGAACCCATAACAATCAATACAGACACTCTATTCCAGCGATGTCAAATATCTTGGAGCAATCCTGATTCAATTGGCCATAGTCGATATGGTCAGACGGATAAAAAATATATTCTAGGGTTGGGGCAAGAGTCTTTGGACCCAACACAAGGATTTCCTTACCCAAAGGGTCGCCTCCTACCCTATTTCAATCCGACATTCACGACATTGACACCTGCGCCAGACACAATCTCCTTAAATGTTTTAAGGACTCTAGAATCTTTTAATTTTCTCAGACAGTCAGTCAGCACTTACAGCACATCCTTCCAACCTAATGTGAGTGCTCTACAAAGGTCAAATGTTGCTACAAAGTACTACAATACATCACACAATCACTTGCCATAACAAAGTGTAGCTCGGGTGCAGATGAGCTTGGCTCGGAATCTGCTGATTAACTAATGGCAAAACAAGCTTTACGTAAATCACTGGACCAGTGGGGATGGCAATCGAAACGATTTATCAGGAAATAAAGAAATCATGATCTTTGACAGGAAAGTGATAACGAGCTTCCTTAGTGAACACTGCGCCCAGAAGTACAACATTAGCAAAATAAACCTGTCCTAAGGCAAGGAATTTCGGTTATGCCTGGAAGAGCATGAGACCTCTGAGCATATTTTATGTGAATATCCGGCACTACTCAGGTTAAGGAAACGTATCGTTCATAGGGAGATACTATCTTCCGTAAGGAAAGTAGTACGTTCTCGTGGATTAACTCCATTCGATACAATAGATCTCTTCAGGTCACGGTGGCGTTGCCTTCATTACATGGGCCAAACAAGAGCAGTGAAAAAGGAACATGATGATACCAACAAAAGGTGTTGATACGCAGTGCATCAGTTGTACACGGTTCATGAGGCTACAGTTTACAGTGTTTCTTTTTCCAGTCGCTGGCCATCATATTGCTACTCCCTTGAGTAGTAAAGGGCCGACTACTGATGCGATGATGCTGAATGCTGATGAGCTGCCAGCTCCAATTGGTATCGATGATGAGACCCAAGATGAGCTGGCACAGTACAGAGAGGGTTGGTCAAAAGCAGAAATCTTATTCTGCCTATTTCCGGAGTAACTTGATTCAGGTCAAACCCACTTGGTCCTTCGAGGAGAGAGGCCTACAACGTACTTCTGTGATGCAAAGAATCTGCATAGAGAGTAAATCAAATCAAGATTGACCTTCTAAGCTAACTCAAATCACTGCAACCCGCGAACGTCATTCAAAATGACCACTAAATTTTTCCAGCTCTGCGCCTCAGCCAAAGCAGAAGATAACAGCTCGCAGCTCATTAAGCATTCGAAGAAGTCCCAATCAGCAGTAGAAAAAAAGTGTTTTCTATTTTCAGTCGTCGAGAGCTTCTCGAATCGAAAAAAAAACGAGATTATGTGCAACCGCACTGGTCACACTGGGCACCCATGCTGCCCTGCCCCGTCTTATCACAAGGGCGACTGTGTGCTTCAGTGAATTTCTCTATTTCCAGCTGCGGTAACCTATCCCAATGCAAACGCTATTGTTTGCCCACAATGCAGCTCAAAACAAGCATTAATTACCTCGGCTAACAGCGAACCGGTCGCACCAGGCGCTGTAATTACCGAGAACCCACACTGCCACGGCTGGCTGTTGGTAACCTTTCCCGCTTATCACCCTTAACTCTGACCACATTCCTGTTGCCCGAAATCGTACCTAATCGCACTGGTTTTCCTCCTGCCTTTCATATTGTTTTTCAATCATTTTCGGGTGGCAAACAAATTGATAGTGTGACCAACAACAGTCTTACTCATCGCGATAGTCATAGTCGCCGAGCCGCGCCGCGCCGCGCCAGTTGTACTTTCACCGATTAGATGATGTCTCCTCGGAATCTGTCGGGCACGCGATAACCCGATGCTGGCGAATTCGACTTGGAAAAAGTTTCAGGAAACCTTTCTGTTTGCCTTCAACATCGGCAGAGATTACCTCATCACATGAAGGCTAGTGTGCACACATTTCCGTCTTCTGTTTGAACTGTGGCACACTATCAGTGGGAGCTGGAAGCGAGGAGGTATGTATGTAAGTAGATCGCCTGCAGCACCCGTCCACAGCGACACCGTGTCGGAAGAGGAGGAGAATGCGCCGCACAGGAGGGTGCCCTTTGTCCGGCGACAATGAAATAGCGATTAAGTGACAGCAAATAATCCGAAAATATGCAGCTCGCTTATTGTAACCTTGAACTTGGCCGCCGCGGATAATGGGTGACACGCCAATGTCCAAGCGACGGGCGGTCGGGCCGTGAACGCCAACCGATGGCATTTGTGAGGGGCCAAGTCTGTACCCAGGCAGCCGCAGGCAGGGCGTTTGTCAGACAAACAATATTTGCCAGCTTATCGCCGAGAACAAGTATCTGGAGTTGATTGGGTCTCGTGAATAGCATGATCTTCGGACGAAAATAGATTTATTTTCTAATTCGGGGTGAACTGGTCAAGTTTGTGGTGTAACTATTTTCCCGGATTCCTCCGTGGAAGTACGAGTACACCAGCAGTGGTTCCATTACCGCGGGCGGCTTATCGGGAGCGCTACACGATCGTCTTTGGCGACAATTAGTCGAACCCGAAGGTCAGCCCTCGAGTCGTGAGGGTTATCGAACGGACTGAGTTATGGGCATTTTGCATTTGGAGTAATTGAAGGTTTTTTGGATACCTGATGGAGTGCCCTTGAGGGCAGATAACGCCACCGCATAACTAACCATCGGAAGTGTTCCGACCCATAACTCAGCTGGTTTTGACATGGAGGAGACCTGCATTAACGAGCGTTTCACTAATTCATCGGGTAATCAACTCTGCGGGTGTATGTAACATGAATGACATTGACAGGGGAGTTCCATGCAAATGAACTCGTCGGAAGTGTCGAGAAGCAATTCGTCGACCTGGAAAAATATATAAAAATGTAAAAGTATAAAAATTAAATATAAAATATATGTTTTCAGAATGTTTAAAATGCAAAGAACCAATTTTCAAGATTAGTGTCGACGATCGTATGTATGTAACTCAGATATCAAGACTAGATGCACGGACTCCCATAAATCGGTGCAAGTGCTCGCTTATGTCGAGAACTTTGGCAAGCTAATTCTTATACGAGAAAGTCCGCATTCCCATTAGGATCAGAAACGCCGAGATATTGACTTGAGTACTTCTCTCACTCGGTAAAATGCGGAACCGATGTAAAACCTCTTGCTGCCTAATCAATTTATATTATGTTTTAGAGTTGTGCAAGACAATGCCACTGTAGGCTTGTCAAAAAGTAAATGACGCATTAGCATTAATCTTCAACAATCCCCTTTTATTTTACTTAATTTTTACTTAGGTACTAGACAAAAATGCTTAAAACTAGTTAGACGAACATTATGCTAAATATAACCTAACTGCCCTCGGCGGGCACTCTAAGCTAAGCTTAAACTTATACTATGTCTTTCGACCTAGACTAACAACCTAAACCTTTACGCTAAACATAGATATTGACTGACGCTTTCAATTTGAAATTAAGAAAATTTACCAAAAACTTAATGAAAGAACTGTTTTCCTAAAAACTTATATACCAACTTACATACTACCTTAAAGTAACTTAAACTACCTTATGCTAAATCAACTTCACCAGGAAATTGTCCACTCTTATAAGATTTGTCCAGTTGTATAAGACCTCATTGGAATACAATTGTATGTACTGGGACTCTGGCGTTCGATAAAGACGAAGGCAAGCCCTAAGACAAGCCCTCTCAAACAACCGAATCTTTTCCATCAATCTTGCACTCACGTTGAACCACACAGGACAGCCATAGGTGAGCATTGTCCGGATGAGGGCCATGTAACAGATAACCTTCACCCTTG
The DNA here is from genome assembly GCA_964034865.1 of Eristalis intricaria. Taxonomy (NCBI): domain Eukaryota; kingdom Metazoa; phylum Arthropoda; class Insecta; order Diptera; family Syrphidae; genus Eristalis; species Eristalis intricaria. Next base: position 24,443,223 of record OZ035874.1, read on the forward strand.
CATCGAGTTGGGTGTTGTAAAACAGTCTCTTTGTAAGGGCAAAAGCGCCTCGGGCCCTGGCCAGAGCAGCATCTACATGTTTGTTAAAATATAGATACTGATCTAGCCAGATCCCCAGGTATCTGACTACAGTATTCTTCGCCAGTGGTTCCCCGTGTCGTCCAACGATTGAGAACTGTCCCCAATTCTTTTTCGTATCCGCCGAGGCCTTATACAACGGCGTCCTGAACAGAATGCTTTCCGACTTCTGGACAACTTCCAGTCATCGCAACTTCTCAAGAATGAATCGAAGTCACCCTGCGTGAGAGTAGTGATTTCCTCGATCTTTTTGCCTGATCTGTACAAGATCAAGTCATCGGCCTACGCAATTGCATGAGGAAGAGAACTTAACAGATCGCTCAAGTAAATGTTGAGCAGGATAGGCGAATTAACGGCACCCTCTGGGAGACCATTTTTAACTTGAAATATACCTGTCGGGGTTACGTTGCCATTTTTAACAACGAACCGTCTGTCGGTAAGCATGTTACACAATAGGTACAGCAGTGGTTTGCTAATGCCTATACGATTGAGCTTGTAGAAAAGAGCTTCTAACCACACGGTGTCAAAGGCCTTCTCCAGGTCAATCAAGCAGGCACCCGTACATTGTTTTTAGCTCGTTCGTTTCATTGGATATCCGATACCAGTTACGACGCAGCATGAATAGTGTCATGCCCGCTTTGAAACCGAATTGGTTATCCATTCCACTACAACTAAGTTTTACACTTATCCAGCAGTTTTTCTTTTTTGGTTTAGACGCATTTGGCAGCGTCAAGAGATTCTCCATTGAGAGTTCTTGCTTACACCGCATTTAACGCGGGTTGATTTCACCGTCCTGGGTCAAGGAGTTTAGTCCTTTGAAGACGGCGAAAAGAGTTTCTTTCGTCGAAAATTGGAAGGACAGCTGAGTTTATGTGCTCTTCCAGGCGACGCTTATGTGAGCAAAATTCGTAACTTCATCTTGGACTGATGAAAAGATCTCTGTGGATATCGTTGTTTCGTATATACCAGGGTGCGTTGACGATGGTCCTTAGCGCTTTATTTTGAAAAGTTTGTAGTATGTTTGTTACTTTCTTTGGTACAACCCCATAGTTGTATAGCATACGTCCAGACGGGTCTTAGCACTTGCTTGTATATAAGCAATTTGTTTCCAGTACTTAGCTTGGAATATTTTCCAATAAGCCAGTACATGCATTTCTAGCTTAATTGGAGCTCCTCACGTTTCTTTTTGAATTGCTCCTTTCCTTTAAGCTTTACGTCGAGAGTCATTGCGAGGTATTTCGCTTCATTGCCGAAGGGTATTTGAACATTATTTATAAAAACGTTATTCACGTCCTTTTACGTAAAATTTATATGAACGGATTTAGCTTTGTTAAGCTCAATTCGCTGAATGTTCGTGCATTCGTGTATCCGGTCTAAAGCACATTGTAATTTTCTGGTTGATTCTTCGACCGTTTTGGCAGTTACCAAAATGGCGGTGTCATCAGCAAATGTGCCTACGTCCTGCGGTATATCGCTGCTATACAATAAGTAAAGAAGGGGACCAAGAACACTTCCTTGTGGTACTCCAGCTTATATAGATTTAAATAGGGAGTATGTTTTCCCATATTTCACACGGAAGATATAGATTTTATCCGATAGAAAGTTCGATAAAATTGTGCAAGGTTTTCTCGGGAGGAATTGTTGAAGCTTGTGTTTCAAGCCTTCGTGCCAAACCTTGTAAAGGCTTAAGAAACGTCGAGAACTACAGTTGAGCAGACTTTATTTTCTTACTTACATGATCAATAGTTGAATACTTGCTTCTAAAACCGAACTGGTGGCTAGGAATAAGTCGTCTTTCTTCTATAACCGGGCTTAAACGTCTAAGGAATATTCGTTCGAACACTTTAGACATTGTCGGAAGAAGTGAAATCGGTATATTAGACTTTTTGTCTGTTGGGGGTTTACCCGGTTACGACACCATTATTATTTCCTCTACTTTCCACTGACTAGGGACGTGTTCTAATCTAATAATGTAGAGAAACATAAGAAGCGCTTTCTGAGGTAATTCATTCAGAACTTCTCCTGTGATTAAATCATAACCAGGAGCTTTCTTGGATTTGAGTTTCTTTCAATTCTTCCTTAAGTTCTGTCAACGCTGCATTTCTTATAGAAAAATTGTCATTATTTGAGTCCAAACCGTAGGAGTATACAAGAGGTGTTTGTCCATCGCGTGATTTAAACGTAGCTTCCAAATGGCCTGCGAAGAGATCTGCTTTCTCTTTATCGTCTTTGGCCCACTCGTGTTGGTTTTTTCGAATTGGAGCCGCATGTGGTTGGGGTTTTCTTAAGCCGTTGGCTGCTTTCCAGAGTGAGTAGTTGGTATCTTTTTTCACTGACAAGCCTGTTAAATAAGCATTAAGATTATTATTTTCAAACCACTTAATTTTAGCTTTCAGAGGGTTAGACAGTTGGTTGATGCGTATTTTATGATGCGGCGCACGGGCATGCGTTATTACGTTTCTCTCTTACTAATTCTCGTACTTCCGGTGGATATCGCAATACATGTTTTATCGTCGTTTGTCTAGCGAGAGGTGTATTGCTTCACGCAGCGCACTGTATTACTTATATAAATTTATCGAGTTCTAAGTCGTATGAGGTTATCAGAACTCTGAGTTTGAAACCAAGAATGATATATTAAGGAGCCCCATCGAACAAATATACCCATCGAAATTTGATTGCAAGAGTTTTATCCATTGTTACGCATCCAAATTTCGTTTGTGGTTCCGATCTGCAACCTTTTGGAAATTATATGTTTTCATGACCGTAGTTTTTTTTTTTTCACTTTATGAACTAAAAAATTTTAACATTCTGCTACGTTTGCCAAATGACGTTCAGACAATTTTTTAGTGATATTTTTTGGGTTCCTTTATAATTTCTAAAAGCAGTAGAAACCGTTTTCCTAATAACTTTTTGTTCCCTTGCGATTTTGTATACCACCCTGGGTGTGCTAAGTGACATATAATAATATTTTTTCTTACTTCCAATTCAGATTACATGTTGATTAAGTTAACAGAAATGACATAAAAAAAATAAAAAATAGTAGAAGCATTCCCAGGACTACAAAAAAAATTTATTGATTTTTCTTTAATTTTTGGAAATAAATGCGACAGTTGGTAAATTTTGTCGGTGGCACTTATTACTATTAACTCTTATTTCTGCATGCAAACAACAATCAGCGAAGTGTTCATGGCAACATGCCATATACAGTGGCGAGCCAAACTAGACACGTAATTTTAGTTCTTGTGGTTTTTCACCAATAAAATTGTGTCCTTCCGAATATATGTGAGCACTCAATGAGCAATCGCCCATTAGAAGACTGGGCATAACTCAGTGAATCCTACTACGAACTTTTTGTAATTCAAAATAAAGTCGTGTAGTAGGGATGATTCCCAACGACAGGCTCAAGCTCGAGAGATCACCGCTCTACAGAAGATATTTGCTTGGGTTCTATGGAGTTAAAGAAAACTAAAGGAAGACTATATGTGCATTCATCATAACTTAACGAGGGTTCAACACTGACACAGGGTAGTTGTCAGCGATTGTAGCGATTGTTTAATAGACGTTGATGCAGATGAGTTCTGACTTAAGTGCAACAGTGCCATTACAATTTAAATGTGCCAAAACGGCAGGATTGTGCCACATCGGCAACGTTCTTTGGACTAAAGGGAGAAATCCTTCACTCAGACATTGTCTTCGGAGCATTGGAGCATAATGTCCCAAATGTGGGGAGTTGCCCTTTGCTTTGGCAGGCAAATTCATCACCAACTTTAGGATTCATAAGCATCCACCTTCTGTCTTAGGCACAACCCAGAACCAGCATTACAAAGGATTACAGAATTATTCGGTCTTAAATCCTAAAACAAGAGTGCCAACTGCCTCGGCTATAAGACCCACCCACTCCATCAGGAGAAAACCAAATTCAAGAAAAGTCATAAACCAAAGCCTCATATAAGGTGTCCTGTCACCGCCTGAACCAAAACAAAACGAGCAAACAAACGAACAAACGAAGACGAAAAAAGTCCAAAACGACCCATAAAAGTCGAACATCTCCACTTAGGTCCTTCGATATGTTATGGAGGCAAGTCACCAACCCCACCGCAGCCGCCGCCATCCACCACCGCCGCGCCGCACAGCGAAAAGTACTTTTGCCCGATATACGAGTATTGCATGCATAAAAACTCCGCCACCGCACACAATCGCCAAGGATAATGAGTTATCCTGTGCGAAGTGCGTGTGACGCATCAATACGTCATTTTATCGCCCACCATGACATGAAAAGTCATTTCGGACGCTAGGCAGCGCGACAATTTGTCGCGTTTTTCCGTCTCACATCTCACCGACCATGACAACGGCGACTCCGACGAGTCGAACCTCTGTCAGATCGTGGTACTCGCCACCAAGATGTCAGGATGTCTCAAGTGAGTGTCCAAGGCGGCTGGCTGCTGTATTAACCGAAGACTAAACAATAACAAAAGAGTGCCTGCAGATGATTGCATTTTTACGAGGCACTTTACCAAACATTGGTCTATGGAACGATATCCTTTTTTATGCGCGCAAATGTGTGTCCCGGAGAAATCTAAGAATCTCTCTCTCATGTGAAGGAGTTTTTTTTTTTTTTGGTTTTTCTCTGTTTCTTGACTTTTTTGTGTGTGTCGTCCTTTAGATCTTTTTGTCAACTTCCGTCACCGTCAAATATTAAGCACTTTTGTGTCGAACGCAGATTTGTTGGTCTTTGTTTTATGTCGTCCTTGTCGCTGTGGTGGAGAGGGGCGGAGGAGGGGAAGCGAGGAAGAGGGAGCCTGGTGTTAAGGTCCTTAGAGGACACGCACAAAAAACACCGACGATAAAAGGAAGCACCAAAGCAAGGATTTATCTGTTATTTTCCGTACGCATCACGGACCACCGACATATGGGAGAGTAAATGAGATCCTTTTGTATATCCGCATCCTACACACTTGGCGAGAGGGCCACCGAAAGTGGCGCGTATAAGTGCAATCTGAGGATTTATCTGGAGGATCTTAAATGCGTATTATGGTGGCATAAAACCGACTTAATCGTTCCGTCTCTTTGTGTGCCTGTGTGTGAGTGTGTCGTTTCAGTTTGGGGACGGAAATTGAGATGTTGGCACACCGAGTGAGATAAGGGTGCGGTTGATGTCGTAGGGACTTGTGTCTTTGAATGTGGAACAGGCGGGTGTTGCTTCTGAGCTGACGCAGCAACAGCAGCAGCGGCAGTATTCTGGGGGTCAGAGGTGCAAAATGTGCATATCGCTGAGGATGCCTTTCTCGTGGTTCCCCTTTTTGTTTGTTGTACCGATTTATTTAGAGCGGGTGTACGTTTTTATGAAGCGCAGCAGAAGTAACATCAGGCATCATTTGAATACATCGTCACCGGGAAGCGCGTGTTGTACAAATGGAAGAATGGGTCGCAGGGCACAGCATGCACCCCAGGCGTGTATACAGACTGAGACAAGAAATAGGGCGAGGGATTCAATTTTTTGTTCATCTGCGGCAGCGGGTGTTTTGCGTGCCAGTCAGTGGAGTCGTATCATGGGTGTGTTCACTTCATTTCCATTTGTCTTGACTTACAAACAGTGGAAGACGGATTAGGTTGCTTACTCTCTTCACTTCGATCGGAAAGGTGTCATTGTCACTTGGGGAGCTGCATATCTGAGATATAACATAACCGCCTCGTTATTCAGGTTGGCGCGAGAGAGGACTTTCGTACCGGTATTCACGTGGTCTTTCGAGCTAGTGTCGGATGTCGGAAGAAAATCGAAGTTTAAAATGAACCAAAAGCTAGGCTCACATTTTTTTCTTTATTTAGTAAAAGGATACAGTCAAACCTCTGTAAGTTGAACCCAATGCGTGTTCCAATCACTATGCGACATATAGAGGTTGGACTTTAACGGCACCTTGTATTTTGCTGCAGCAATAATATAAATAGATGAACGGATGTCTCTCAAAGTGTTCCTGACGAAGAGGAGACGACGGCATTATTTATCGATCATCCAGAGCGAGCTGTAGTTCTTTCAAAATAATAAACATAAGATTATAATTGAGTCGAGTTCTCTTAATAAACTACAATTATCGTTAAATATAGATGTATCAGGAAAATTATCCACGATCAGGGATATTATGCAATCCGCTCTCTCCACGCTAGTAAAATGGTCTAGCGCATGCGGTCCAGGCGTAAAGCCACAAAGTACGGAACTAGTCCTCTTTACTAGCTAGTACAAAATGCCTTACATCGACCCTCCCTCACTATGCGAGACCCCCTTAATGCGAAATGATAGCTCAAAATAATTAGGTCTTATATTAGACACGAGGTTAAGCTGGATGTAAAGGAACGTGCCATGAAGGCCTCGTCGATAGGGTGCAAATGGGGTCTACAACACCGTATGGTCCACCAGCTATATGTTTCAACCTCATACTACTCGCCAGAGTGCAGAGTATGATGTGTTATATACAGCGGAGCATTAACGACTACCTCCTCCTATGCTCTAAGCATACTCCTTCATCTGCCACCGATAGAACTAATTGGCTAATACGGCGATCAGAGTGAGATCGCTGCCCAACTGGAAAGAACTTCGGTCTGGACATTCAATAATCTTAGGCACGCCTAGTTCTACAGCCATAGATACAGATCTCACGATACCTAAACTCCTCTTCGAGAAGAACTTCTCAACCAGCATCCTCCCCAGATCTTACTGGGAGTCTGAATACTAGACTATGGATGGTCTACTGCGAATCTTAATAGATGGATCGAAGATGGATATGGGAATGGGGGCTGGTGTCTATTTGAAGGGTCTAAACATCCATCTTTCTTTCCGATTACCTAATCACTGTAGCGTCTTTCAGGCTGAAAGTATAACGATTAAGGAACCTCTGTCCTGGTTAAAAAAAAATGCCATATCAAGCACAGGCAGACATAAAATCTCTGAATTCAGTCACTTTCAATTCCAAGACTGTCGCCTATTTCTTAACGAGATGGAGTATTTTAAGATCCAACTTATGTAGGTGCCGGGGCACTGTGACTTTTCCAGAGAATTGAGACGGCTCAAGCTCTCCATGCTTATCGCTACCACAAAACATCTACTAAAGCTAGAAACACTTGCTCAAACATGATCAACTGGCACAGAATGCCTCATCACCAAACAACTCTGGCCTACGGTCGACCCTAAGCGATCTCTTTGATTGAGCAGGCCGAATCTCAGAACTCTCATTGGCGCTATAACAGGGCATAGCGCCATTGGAACTCACACCTCTAGACTATGCCTTCCTTACAAAGACTTCAGCAGGAGCTGCAGGAACGAGCATCAAGAAGAAACCATTCAACTCATCTCGCAGATACGGACTTCTAGAGGCCTACTATTTTGTTAACCTGGTTGAACGGAGCAGAGTAAGAGTCACCCATCTTCTTCGCTTTACACACAATGACCCAAGTGTGGCTCCTGTATTTCCGGACTGCCGTCAGCCCCTTGAACCTAGTCTGGCATAATGTACACTATACAACAAGTTGACCAAAGTTCTATAAGCGACAGCATCCACTTATGGAGCCAAACACTTGATGAATGCCCTCGGTAAGGTGGAACTTGAAATTGACATTGTAGTTTGGTATGTTTAAGATGATGGACGACAACTTCTCTTCACTTCACTATTTCCCATGGACTCCTTCACACACCACTGATAACATCGTCTCCAATTACCACTAACAAGACTCCCATCAGCTGAACATCCTGATTGTCGCGTATCCCATTCCCATTCATTAGACGACCAAATCAGCAATTGACCTGTCAACTCAGTCGACAAGCTCAGCTCTGAAAACCACAATAAAGTGCATCCAGCAATCTCTGCATCGAATTTCCTCTCAATCAGCTTCGAATATCCAACGAATCGTGAGATGTCCTCCTCGTTTACCGAGCTGTCCCAAAAAGGACATCTGTACTTATCAGATCAGAGCCAAGATGATAAGGAATCGCATTCCCACACAGCACAGCCTACACCCCACACACGAAGCCGGATAGTACCTGCGCACGGAAGAGTTTCGAATGACTCAAGTAAGGCCCAATCGTCCGGGATCTCAATTTATCCTTTTCAGCATTCATCGCAATTGAATACCGGCTTCTCGTCGTCGGTTGGCCTGCACTGCTGCATGCATGATCGATGGTTGAACACTTGTCCGGAGACATATGAGAAACTCTGCAAGGATTAGGACACACTGAATGCCGCAACAAAAGCAAAGGATACGTATCCTCCTCAGGTTTTCGCAATATGGTCAACATATTGGGTCCGTCTGAATTGTTACAGTAGACAGATCAATAACCAATGATCCTCTCGTAATGATCTTTAGTATTACACAGACAATGACGCAACGCAACCGTGGAGGGGATGGATAAAAAAAACAAGAATACACAAAAAAAAAGGATAATAACGATCGACTGAAGACTGAATGCCATGTCCAACCATGCTCGTTTGTCCATCTTAAGGACTCTCCGTAACATTATATCCCACTTTCCAGTCCGATTGAAGCGTGCAAAATTTAATCTCAAGGATACCTCCGTTCATCTTAAAAATTTCCCCAGAAATCCGGCCTTGATCGTCGGAGCGAATGAAAGGGACACTTGAATCAAGTATATCCGCGTATGACTAGATGTATTGAAAGGACCCCGAATCGCCTCTACGGTGTGGTGTGTATGAAAAATCATTTCCGGTGAGACGGATAGACAGCGCCATGGGGTCCTTTCTTTCTATGTGCACAAATACAGGACAAATGTGCTTCGTGCTAGAGGTGCCCCTTCCATTCGATATGGTTTTTGGGTCGATTCGATATCCAACCGCACTGGCACGCCTCCCAGACGGAATATAAATCACATTCAAATCAACACAGGTAGACACTTCAGCCGCTCGTCGCGTACGGTTGACTGTTGTCGAATGTCGAACCACAAAAGGTGAATGGAAATGAAAGTGAAGTATCCGGAAATCGGAGTGAAACCGAAATCGAAATGAAAACGAAAATGAATGTCCTTTAATGATAAGTTATCAAATTGCTCGAGTGAATGAAATATGGGCGAAGGATTTATTTACCTTCGCGGAAGAATGGGTGATTGGGACTTTCTCAATTGAGTTTAATTCTTGTGATGTGTCCTGGGACTGAAACGCTGCGAATATCCTTCTCTCAGTCACTGGGATACTCAAATGGATCCTGTCAATGAAGATGAGTGTACAAGGTGAAAGTTCAGTTCAGTCAGTTCAGTCAGTTCAGTCAGGTTAGTCAGTTCAGTCAGTTCAGGCAGCTCAGTCAGTTCAGTCAGTTCAGTCAGTTCAGTCAGTTCAGTCAGTTCAGTCAGTTCAGTCAGCTCAGTCAGTTCAGTCAGTTCAGTCAGTTCAGTCAGTTCAGTCAGTTCAGTCAGTTCAATCAGTTCAGACAGTTGAGTCAGTTCAGTCAGTTCAGTCAGTTCAGTCGGTTCAGTCAGTTCAGTCAGTTCAGTCAGTTCAGCAAGTTCAGTCAGTTCAGTCAGCTCAGTCCGTTCAGTCAGTTCAGTCAGTTCAGTCAGTTCAGTCAGTTCAGTCAGGTTAGTCAGTTCAGTCAGTTCAGGCAGCTCAGTCAGTTCAGTCAGTTCAGTCAGTTCAGTCAGTTCAGTCAGTTCAGTCAGCTCAGTCAGTTCAGTCAGTTCAGTCAGTTCAGTCAGTTCAGTCAGTTCAGTCAGTTCAATCAGTTCAGACAGTTGAGTCAGTTCAGTCAGTTCAGTCAGTTCAGTCGGTTCAGTCAGTTCAGTCAGTTCAGTCAGTTCAGCAAGTTCAGTCAGTTCAGTCAGCTCAGTCCGTTCAGTCAGTTCAGTCAGTTCAGTCAGTTCAGTCAGTTCAGTCAGTTCAGTCAGTTCAGTCAGTTCAGTCAGTTCAGACAGTTGAGTCAGTTCAGTCAGTTCAGTCAGTTCAGTCAGTTCAGTCGGTTCAGTCAATTCAGTCAGATCATTCAATTCGGTCAGTTCAGTCAATTCAGTCAGAGCATTCAATTCGGTCAGTTCAGTCGGTTCAGTCAGTTCAGTCAGTTCAGTCAGTTCAGTCAGTTCAGTCAGTTCAGTCAGTTCAGTCAGTTCAGTCAGTTCAGTCAGTTCAGTCAGTACAGTCAGTTCAGTCAGTTCAGTCAGTTCAGTCAGTTCAGTCAGTTCAGTCAGTTCAGTCAGTTCAGTCAGTTCAGTCAGTTCAGTCAGTTCAGACAGTTGAGTCAGTTCAGTCAGTTCAGTCAGTTCAGTCAGTTCAGTCGGTTCAGTCAATTCAGTCAGATCATTCAATTCGGTCAGAGCATTCAATTCGGTCAGTTCAGTCGGTTCAGTCAGTTCAGTCAGTTCAGTCAGTTCAGTCAGTTCAGTCAGTTCAGTCAGTTCAGTCAGTTCAGTCAGTTCAGTCAGTTCAGTCAGTTCAGTCAGTTCAGACAGTTGAGTCAGTTCAGTCAGTTCAGTCAGTTCAGTCAGTTCAGTCGGTTCAGTCAATTCAGTCAGATCATTCAATTCGGTCAGTTCAGTCAATTCAGTCAGAGCATTCAATTCGGTCAGTTCAGTCGGTTCAGTCAGTTCAGTCAGTTCAGTCAGTTCAGTCAGTTCAGTCAGTTCAGTCAGTTCAGTCAGTTCAGTCAGTTCAGTCAGTTCAGTCAGTTCAGTCAGTACAGTCAGTTCAGTCAGTTCAGTCAGTTCAGTCAGTTCAGTCAGTTCAGTCAGTTCAGTCAGTTCAGTCAGTTCAGTCAGTTCAGTCAGTTCAGTCAGTTCAGTCAGTTCAGTCAGTTCAGTCAGTTCAGTCAGTTCAGTCAGTTCTCTTCTCGGTCTTCAGTCTTCGGTCTTCAGTCTTCAGTCTTCAGTCATCAGTCTTCAGTCTTCAGTCTTCAGTCTTCAGTCTTCAGTCTTCAGTCTTCAGTCTTCAGTCTTCAGTCTTCAGCCTTCAGTCTTCAGTCTTCAGTCTTCAGTCTTCAGTCTTCAGTCTTCAGTCTTCAGTCTTCAGTCTTCAGTCTTCAGTCTTCAGTCTTCAGTCTTCAGTCTTCAGTCTTCAGGCTTCAGTCTTCAGTCTTCAGTCTTCAGTCTTCAGTCTTCAGTCTTCAGTCTTCAGTCTTCAGTCTTCAGTCTTCAGTCTTCAGTCTTCAGTCTTCAGTCTTCAGTCTTCAGTCTTCAGTCTTCAGTCTTCAGTCTTCAGTCTTCAGTCTTCAGTCTTCAGTCTTCAGTCTTCAGTCTTCAGTCTTCAGTCTTCAGTCTTCAGTCTTCAATCTTAAATCTTCAATGTTTAGTTCTCACTTCTAACCTCAAAAAGTTCCCACATTTTCTTAAAAAAAACACACTCGTTCCCCCCTTGACATGTTCCACATCCCATACGCTCCATTCCCATGACGTGCATTCAGTGAATGAATGAATGAATGACAATGAAAAAAGGATTTATCCAAACACCTTTTAATTGTGCAAATGTATTGTGCAAGTGCTGGCGTGGCAATAAAAATAAATTTCCTCTCATCTATCACTTGCACAATCATGACATTTTGTTGACAATAAGTCAAAGTCCTTGTTGCATGTGCAGCATTGACAATTCGAAATCCAGTTTCCCACACACGCACACAAAAGGATTTGAGGCAAAGAGAAGGGTTACCCTGCTTCGAGGTAACCTGTGCGTAACCAACCTACCTGCAGTGGATTAGGTGCATTGAATCCTTTTTTTTTTGTGTGTGGCGATACCCTTTCAAATGGTTGAGGCATTCAATTGGAAAATCTTTTTGTTGGGACGATCCTTTTTCCTTCCCTGCAATCCTTTTCTGTGCAATGTTTTGATAAATGATGATGACGTTCAGGATCGATTATCTGTTGCCGAACGGAGTGTACCTCGTACCTCCTTGATGACAGGGGAAGGTAAGGGATAATTGCAAAATTGATGTTTGGAATGTCGGTTGATTAAGTGAATGATTTGACATTTCTTTGATGCAAAAGGGATAGGGTCTTGTGTCTCCTGTGAATCAGGTGAAATATTATCTGGAACGAGTTACAAGTAGAAAACAAGGTGTAGTAAAGGCGTTGTTGGTGAACTCAGCGAAGGCTTCATGACTTTCACAAAAGTGACTATCCAAAGCAGGAGAAAAACAAATTGGTGCAATGGTCTGCAAGGTTGTGGAAGTATTGATCTAAAATTAGCTGAATGTAGAGTATTCAGCGTAGCCAAGAGTTGACTTTAAATATAAAAGGTCCGCATTGTGATTCTTGTGGTATTCCATAAACACTTCTCTTTTCCTTCCATCCCCCAACAGGCTGACAGTTTTATATGTGTTAAATAGGCTAGTTAGGCCATGAGTCACAAAAACAGAAGTCCTCCCTTAGGACAGAGCCCACCCAGCTTGGCGCAGTTTCGGGTCCAAGGAAGTCGGAAGGCCAAGGAAGATGAAATACTAGCATACTAGCGCAATCGTATAATAGTGCGTTGAACGGCATTTGGTGAGGTCATTTAGATTGTCGCAGAAGTAGGAGCCTGTAGTGACTTTCCTATTTGAGACAAGAGCAGGACAATTGTAGATGAGGTGTTGGATGCTTTCCTCCCCCTCATCGTCCTTGCAGCTTCTGCAGTAGTCGTTGGAGAATATGCCTAGTCTTTTTGCGTAAAGGGCTAGTAGGCAGTTTCCAGTAATTATTCACTAAGTTCAGATTTTTTTAGGCAGATCCGGCTGTTTGGATCTGTATGTGGCCAGATTCGTTTTGAGATTCGACAAGTGGCGCCTTTCAGCCATCTGGCATTCGTTTACTTTGCGTAGTGATTATTGAGCTGTAACTGAAGGTACCTATATTACGAGTGAATCTATCAACCGCCAGTCTAATGTAGACGAATTTACCCAGTTAATCAGGTTTAGAGTTTCCCAGGATGGCCCTATGGCCTTACACATAGCACAAGCGAATGTGGAAATCTCGTTAGGGATGCCAGTGGCTTAATTGCTATATGGCTATCGGTAAAGATAAAGATATCGCTGGTGGATATCATGATCAACCCTAGCCAGGACAGGGCTTCGCTAATCGCCATTACTTCTGCTTGGAAGACTCTGCAGCGATTTGGTAGACGAACAGATTTGTTCAGGTTTAGACACTCGGAGAAAACGCTAACAAACAAGTCCGCTTCTGTGCTTATTTACAGCCAATTAGTTTTCTTGTATCTTTACGTGTGACATTTCCTCTAGGTTACTGAATAAGTAGTTGCCTAGTATATCTTTTCTAGTTTTTGCAAGGGCTGGACAAGTGCTGATAAGATGAAGCCGTATTTTGCTGTTAGTATGTACCGCGGTGGGTCGCCGTGGAGTAGTGGGTAAGTGCGTCGACTCCTACGCAGTGCTAGGTTCGATACCCGAATTAACCACCTCAACTTCAACATCAACTTCGCCGTTCGGAGTCGGCATTAAGCTGTAGGCCCCTTTCACTCGTGAAAGAACAATAGCACGCACAACACGTAGTGGTTGCTGAGAAGCTAGGCCCTGCACCTCCAATTGGAAAATGGCTTAGTTAATTATATGTTTACCTATGTAGGTAATTTAAGTTAATGATTTCATGCATGCTCAGCATCTTTAAAAAAGGAAGAGTATTATCGATATAATTGGATTTAAGTAGTTGAAACATATGATTTTCTATGCCATAAATTATGTTAAATGGCATACACAATTTGAGAGTATTCCGAAGAAAATCTAGTTTGAAAAACGTCAGAAGTCATCGATAGAGCATTATGATATGTAGGATCCTTTTCTGACTTCAACTGAAATAAGGAAAGATGTGGAGTACCATTACGGTGTTAATATCTCCGCAATATATGTGTTTTCCCTTACCACAAGCGTGGCTACATGGTTAAATAGACCGAGAGAAACCACTTGTTTAAAAAAAAAAAAAACGCTTGGATTTTGCGTAGGAGCAAACCCCTTCAGTTTTGGATAAATGCCCTTTGGAGCGATTAGTCGTTTTATATTAAGAAGTATGGGGTGCTACTTATCTTTCCGCCACCGTAACTAAGTACCTAACTCAAAAAGGTGACGCACCTAGTGCCCGGATCCCAGAACTGTCTGGATATTGCGGCCTTTACTCAGACCTCGTGGGTTCGTAACAACTTTAAAATCTGCAAGTATGATAGGCGCTCTCGAAATACATAGCATCTACCTTGCAATTTACAAGTGGCTATTTGGTGAGTATGAATGTATATACTATACATATGTTAGCACCGTCGGGTGGGCCCCTCTCTCTCTATCTCTCTCTTCACAAAAATGTAAATCAGATACACACATACATATGTATTTGAAAATTCGTGCTCATTTCAAATAGAAATTTCAATCAGCACCCAAATCCTTCTAACTCCTCAGCATATCATGCTGTCCCCTACTCAAGTACCAGTAGTCCAATTAAACCTGAAGTCGAAAGCAACACACTCCCTGCACAAGACCTTCACTTGCCATTAACTGGAATTGTTGACATTGTCACGAGCTACAAACATTTTACTCGCCATGTATCAACAACAGCCTCTTAATCCCAATTAGGTAGCTAAAAGCTTGTAAAACCCATCCACACACACACACAGCCGTAAACGCAAGCTCATCCAACACTTTCGCACAATCAAACAAATAAAAATCAATACCAACCCTCAAACACACACATACCCACCCGCACACCATCCCGCAACCCTTTTACTCATTCATCACAATCCCCAGAGCAATTCTTCACATCCCATCACAGCTCCACAGCTCCACACACGCCACATCCGCCGAGGATAAGGCCACCCCCCGCATTGCTTCAACACCATCAGCGTCAACATCACACATTGGCGACGGAGACTGCGTCCCGTAAACAACAAAAATTAATCTGCAGCAAGTGCGGCGGCAACCATCTTGGATCCAGACACACATCGGCCGACGCTGTCAGCCACAAAACCCCCCATCGACAGGCAACAGCAGCAGCAACAACAACGACGAACACAACAACCCATATAGCGTTTGTTAACCCCTTGGCCAACAGACGCACATGTGCTTCCTGAAAGGGGTGCACTCCGGAGGGAATCCCCAAAGCGAGAACCACACACTCGAACCGAAATGTAAACAAAACAAGGAATCTCCTTCGCCCATCGACCGACAGGTTGAATGGCAGCCATGATGATGCTCACCGGTGCGCATGTGCCCCTCCGACCGGCCTCCCCGCGAAAAGCAACGACTAATAAGCCTTTCATGCGGGGAATACACCCACACTCATGCCGCTGTGTGCCACACATCGCATATGAGACGAGACTCCTCTCTCTCTCTCTTTGGAACTCGTTCGTCGTTGAGCTCTCTTAAATCCTACAGTTCAACCGGGGCTACCCCTTCCGCTTATATACTCTACGACTCTACCCCTTTCAGATGAGTCCATGTGTGAGTGCCAAGAGAACCGACGAATGAGAAACGACGGAACTGCCAGCCGAAGAGCAACTCATGTGCGTGACCCTTTTTAACCCCATTCCTCGGGATTCTTCTTCGTTTTCGGTTTGTTCGTCTTCCCAATTCGCCGAGAGCGAAAGTGATGACGGCCGTCGATTGACGACCGGGAGCGAGAGAGAATGAAACTCAACGAGAGCGAGAGTGAGTAGTGAGTACGTCTGAGAAAGGGTGAAGTTATAAATAACCCTTTTGACAGGCAGAGGAGTTTCCAATTAAAAAATTGATGGGACCGGTTTCTTTTCTGGTCCCTTTGATTTTTGAGAGGCGGAGTTTTGAGAAGTGTTTTTGAAAGGATTGTGAGACGACAATAGATGGCTTGCGGGAGAGTGACTGAGAGGGAATGAATGTTTGTGAAGGGGTTAGAGATGACACATTGATTGACGGCATTATGAATGAGGTGCTCCTAGTTGGATGATGGTGATGGGGTTAGCAATGTGGGCGGGTTTGGTTTGTTTAGTGATGGCGTTAAGAGGGATCTTGTGATAAGGACGCGACACTGCCAAAGGTGTACTTAAGGCCGATGCTGTTCTGTTTGTAGGTTCAACAGGGAACTTTTTATTACGTTGATGAATTTCTCTAACTGTCGTCCTTAAGTCAAAGACCAGGCATTGCAGGGTGCCCCAAAATTAATAGAACACAACTTTAAGTCTTTAGATTCCATTTTTATTGAATCATAGGTATGGGTTATATTTGTGGAACAACACATCAGTTAAATGGCCTCCACGGCTTAGCTGAAACATACTCAGTCTCGTGTCGAAATTTTGCAGAATCATAAAGATCTCCGAAGTTCGCTGGTGCAGCGTTTACTTTCGTTTTCCTTGTGCATGGTCACGATTAATTGAAATTCGTAAGCATGCCGATCTTTTGTGAATATAGGTACGTTGTTGATAGGTACGTAGGGGTTAGATGCACTTAGTCAAAGTAGGCCCGTTGTGCTGTCACATGGGTTTGCCTAAAAAGAGTGGGGTAGGGCCGACGTCGTTATTACGACAGCCAGGTCTGTCAGATTTGTCTGGTAATTTGGTACGTATTGCCTGTATTCCACCTGGCATTGACTTTAAGTTTGCTTTAGTTAGTGATTTGTAACTTAAAGGAAGCTAGAGGAGTACCTAAGCTGCAGAAGGCTTCGTCATCTAGCAGTGTTGTGGCGATTTTTGCGAGTTTTTCAGCTTCCCCGGGACCCAACTCAGGCGAATTCGAAACTGTACGGATATCTCGTCAAGAGATGTGTGAGTTTATAGAGAGCGATGTTAGGTATTTAATTGCTGCCTAGCTATCCGTAAAGATGCAAATATCACGGACGGATATCACGTTCCACCTCGGCCAGGACAGGGCTTTTGCTGATCGCCATTACTTCTGCTTGGACGACGCTGCAGTGATTAGACAGATGGATTGATTTGTTGAGATTAAGAGAAAATTCCACTGCCTACTTACTTTGAAGCTTGCAACTCTGGACCACGACGTTCCACCAACATTCTCACGAACTGCTTCGATATTGGCATTAGAAGCGACTTGTTTATGGACGACCAATGTGCTTAGCGTCTACATCTGATCCATTCTCTATGAAGTTTTCTATAAATTTCTTACTAGTTGGCTAAATATTCAATGTTTTATATGAAATCTTTGAACTGTGGCCAACAAGCTTTCATTATGTTTGAGATATTATTCAATAGCGAAAACAATTCGCCCCGTTTTATCCTAACCCTAAACAATCCGCTGCCAGAAAATTACTGCACAAATGGCGTAGAATCCAAATCTTTCGTTAATCTTGAGACACCCTTTATAAGGGTTAAGCACGCTTGAACGGGAATTACTAACCAATGTTGTGGCTGTGGCGTTGTGGGTATGTGCGTCGACCCAGACAGCGAAGTATGCAACTGAAACTCGCTGCCTGGGTTCGATTCCCGGTACGACCAAAATAACTTCATGGCTCCACCTCTTTCAAGTCATTGACACTATTCAGAGAGTAATAACTGTCTAGAAAGAGCTTATCAAACTTGGCCGTTCGGAGTCGGCATAAAACTTCCTTGAGAGAACAATAGCACGCACATGAATGAAACATGAATGGTTTCTGTAGGAGCTTGGCCCTGGCCCTCTATGGGCTGCAAAATCTCGTGAGGCATACGCAGGTCTATTAAGAGGCATAGAACGGAGAGGGTGGAAGGGCTGGAAAGTGTCAACTGCTGCCCAAGAATCAAAGTCTTCAAACTAGAGGCTTTGCTTAGCTAGAAGTTTAGCTTAGCGCAGTTGGGAAATTATCACCTGAAATGTTGGTCAGTCTTTCGAATAATTTGGAGCTGAGTACCGTTACTTACACTAATTACACGACGAAGTAGTCACAGTCGAATGTGATGTTCGCGTGATGAACAACGACGATAAAGCATTAGTAAAAAAAAAAACAAAATTGTGTGTAATATGGCCAACCCCATGTGCCTTCAATATCGCCTAGTATATTAAACACGTGATCTTTGCCAGATGCATCTATTACTCCAGCTTAAGTACAATGTGTTGTATGCTCAATGTGGGTACAAGAAGACTGTACAAGCAATGAGCAACAATGTATGTAAGCTTTTAAAGGAGTTAATCTCAAAAATCATTACCAGGCCATATTTAACACCAGGTATGCCATATTCGCCGAACTAACTCTACCTATTGTGCCTTATCTTAGCTTAATGAAAGGAAAGAAAAAATAACAGACTACGGGTGAACAAATGAAGGGCACGTGGAGCTAAGCTAACTAACTTAAGCTAACCTTCACATCCTTGTTTCTATACCACATCTATGTGAGCATGAGCTACCTAGCTCAACCCTACACCGAAACAATGCCTCTCTAGCCTTGTTTGACGAATGATGTTCGTTAGAAACCACTCAAATGTGAGAATTCAATAAAATAAAGTTTCCAAGTCTGTCCTACATTACGGACGGCAAACCACATGAAGAGACTCCCACTAACAATGGAGTTTGCTACTCACGGTTTTTAAGATCCCACGTCGTTCTGTTCGCAAATCGATGGTTACGATCTGTCCAGCGAAAGGAAATTATCAGCAATTGGTGGGAAGACATCCTTTTTTCTACACGGGACACTCACTAAATCCAGAACTTATTCGACACGAACTTAATTACACTTCAACTTCACTCGTAGAAACGTATCCGATAAAATCGAAAGTCCAAAAATGTTCAAGTCCAAAATCCAGCCATGTCACTGTTGACTATTCCTCTGGCTTTCTTGGGATGTACTGTCACTCTTTCCGCGTACGATGTGATGAAATTTGTTGTCACTGGCGGAATCGCGACATTTTTGTCCGATTTTTTTTCTACTGCAGTGCAGTTCCGCCTCGTCTATCGTATCTAGCTATAGGCAGGAAGAACACCCGTGTCCGAGAATACAAGCCGAGCAACCACAAGCGTATTGCTGTCCTCTTCCAGCGCTGAAGCTATCCGCTTAACCTACTGTAAAAGACGGCGTACGTATTTTGAACCTCGACGAAAGCAAAAAAAAACTGTAAAAATAGCGGATTTTTAAGCAGATTCCGAGATGTTGTAGATAAGAGAAACAATGTTCGCTTATCTCGGGACTTTCCTCTCATAAACGTATGGCCATCAACAACTTCCACTGAGTGGACTGTGGGTGATGCAAAAAAGTAGGTATGCTCGATTTTTTTTTTGTTTCGAGTACGTTTGGATGGAAATATGTATATGTAGGAATGTGTACAGTCAGTCAAGTAAATCACCGCATATATTGGACTGAGTCGGCAAAATGTGGACCGAATGCTACCAGCGACGAGCCGGGCAATCCTATAGCGGCGTTCATACTCAACAACTTTTTGCGACAATTTGCTTGAAAAGATGGGCCAAATCGTCAATGTAAACGCTCATTACAGCAAAACGGCAAACTTGTTTTGCGGTAGACACAGCAGTTTGACTTTTCAGCTTCAACAAATCGTCACGACAAATTGTTTTGTCTGAACGCCGCTTATGATGTGCTTTTCCATACATAATTACATTAATCTAGCCTCAACTTAGAGCCAGAATCATTTTCTTATTTCGATCCGGATTTATCATTAGAATCTTATTTAAACATTTTTGTTCATTGAGGACACACGAAATTTCATGCCAACTACATACTTTTGTGACTGACTGTACGTATACATACATGCTTAATATGTGTCGCCATATCGGCAAACTTGAATTTCAAATTGTATCTTATCCCTTAGGAGATTATGAAACCGTAAAAAAATCTGCAATAGAAATGGCCCGCTTTGCAAGATAACGAAAATAGAAGGGCTGCCGGGCTTCCGCCAGCTGCAGGCTTATGGTTGTCAGAAGAGATAAGAACAACGGCACAGTGCTTGGAGGAGCAATAAAACAATGCAATTAATGGAATCCTCGACGATCTTGCTCCCTTTTTGTGCGTTGCGTTGTTGTCTTATCTGAATTTCGAAACCGCTTTATTCGAATGTAATTGTTTATCGGTAAAAAACACTCAATTATAGCATCTTTGCAAGAAGCATGCCCTGAACTACAAGAGCTGCTTGTTGCCCTTGTAATTCTCTCTCTGGACAAGTGAGATCAAATCGTGAAACTGTTTGATGGTCTATGTTTTCCGAAAATTGCAGCAAGTCAGTTGATTTGCCAAATACAGGGCTCTAAAGTTGCCCTTTCTTTACGTTTTGAAATTCATGTATTTTCTCGCAACGGATTTCAACTGTCGTGTGATTTCTTAAATTTGATGCTGGCGATAATAGCACAACGGGCAGCTGTAAACATGGGTGTTAGGGTACGCAGACGACATCGATATCGTCGGGCGTGTCCAACGTGCCACGGCTATGGAAGTAGAAGTGAATCGAGCTGGTCGTAAGGTCAATGAGGATATGCTGTCATCAAGAAACGTTCCGTTACACACCTCCTGGGACAGAAACGTCATGATCGACAGCCACAATTTTGTGGTAGTAGGGAGGTTTGTCTACCTCAGGGAAAACGTAAACTCCACCAACGAGATTACGGCGGAGATTCGCCGTACGCAACCGGTGTTACTTCGGTTTGTCAAAACAACTGTTACCTAACTCCAAGGACCAAGATCATCCTCTACAAAACTCTAATTTTGCCAGTCCTGCTATATGAAGCCGAAAGCTGGACGCTAAGCAAAACTGCCGAACTGGTTCTTGGTGCCTTCAAATGAAAAATTCTACGTCGGATATATGGTTCCATCTGCGAGGAAGGCGAATGCAGGAGAATACACAACTGCGAGCTCTACGAGGTGTACCAGGATGTGAATGTTGTCCGGATGACAAAAATCGGTGGACACTGGCTCAGCCACATCAGGCGCATGGACACCAACGCTCCAGCTAAGAGGATCTTCAAATCTGAGCCTCTTGGTTCGAGAAGCAGAAGAAGACCGAAAAGGCCAAGTTATCGCAAATTCAGGATCGCTTTGTCTTCATAACTGAGGACAAAGCAGTGATTCCTCAGGGTCTGACCCTCCATGATAAGTAAGTAAATAAGAACTAACTATTCCGAGATAATTGCACCTAACCGCCCTGATCTACCCTGAGACGCAATGGTCAAATTCTTTTCGCTAATCTGTTTAAGCCACGATTTTGACTTTGGTAATGTTACGAAAATTATAATTTCTTGCCTAATAATGGTCGGAAAAAATGCACCTAGTCTTTTTAAAAAAAGTAATGAATCCGTTAACGGACCTCTGAGATATGTAACCTTTTCAACTAGAATCCTGTAAGCCTTTCCATGGGCGCTGAACTGTATAGGAAGAACTCCAAGAGTTTCTAACGCGGGACCTAGTTTTTCTGAAAGCTTGAAGCGTTTTCCATATTTTCAGTTTTTTGAGCTACTCCTACAATTTTTGGGTCATGAAACGAACATGTCATTTGTTCTGTGTTTCAAATTTCATTCAAGTTTGTACAGTGGTTTCGATTTTACACAATACTGTCCCAAGGTGGGCCACTATGCACCGACTGTCAAATTACGCGACTCTCGTACATGTTGTCATTCCGAAGTTCTTGATTTTATTGAGTGATGTACAGTATACCTCTTTAAGTGAGTGAATCACGCCTATGGTCGTGATGATCTTCCTCATATGACGCATAATATAACAGAAACATTACTTGGCCAGAATGTTGTCTGGACCGAAGGTTCTCACTTTGTAGAGAGGAGCTTGCGCCTCCTTCTCTATGGGCAAATTGCGCCCAATGACTTCGTATTCCATGAACAGTCTCTAAGCTTTCATTCTGTCAGCTGTACAAGGTCCATTCTGAAGGTCCTTTTGCATCACTGCATTCAGCATTGTGATCGGTATTTGCCCTACCACGCGAGTAATGTAGACATCCAAATCGTGACGATTAGCTGACTTATTGGGTTGGATGAAAGCAATTCTGTCGCCTGTCATTTAATGCAGGCACAGACAGACTCGGAAGGTCGGTGACGCACACACCATTTGTTGCTCGAAGCGCATGAAAAGCACTTCTGACAGAACGCTGATGATCTGGTACTAAAGCTAAATAATTTGAAGACGTTATTGAGGTCTGAATGTTTGCTTGATGTCAAGCGAGTAATTTCTCCAATAATACTGAGTTAGCGCAAAACGAGTATGCGACCAGTTACGCGTGACCTATTAAAAAAAAAACAAGTCTAAATGAATAGACAAACAACATTACTATTACAGACACCTTCAAAATTGTTACAATATAGCCCATGCACCAAGACTCTACGCCGTTCCCCAAACAATGGCTGCCCATCCACATGCACATGTTCAACTCCATTCACCTCTCAACAACGAACAGAACACCAAAAGCAACTACGCCAGCAGTGATTTCCAATCAATCAGAGTTGAAAGCCTATGTGTCCTCACTGGTTTCCAATTTATTAGTAATTCCATGCTCCTGCATTCACTGCTCCTTCCTCATGAGAGGAGGAGAAAACACAATTCAGATCCAGAGTACAATGCTGCAAAAAAGGGATACATCATCGTCCCAGCTACCCCCGTACCTTGGCATTCCTTTCAAAACTAACTGACTGACATGTCTGGCCGACGTCGTTGTCCTCATCGTCATCCTTTTGTTGTCAAGCAGATAGGAATTCCGCAACACAGTGTAACCGAAGACGAAATGGAAAACAAATGGCAAGAGTCTTACTCAACCAGCTGACCGAGTACTCTTTGGTCGCCACTCCTTCTCCATCTACCTCCCGTCTCCTCCTTCGCTTCCTTTTTCTTAATTTTGATGATGTCCGAAGGCCATTGTCTGTTGCCATTTTGCTTCTGCCCCCTTCCGCTCTGGGCCATCGCTGGTGATGAATGAGCGAATCCTTACATGCCATCCCACCAGCCAGCAGCAGCATCAACCCTTATTCCATTTCGTTGGCACTCGTGTGCGGATGTGTGTCTCGCTGTGTATCCGTTTTCTACGGCCACATGTGTACGCTCCATCATAATTTCTGATGGGTCACTTGAGGATATGGCCATATTTGGTATCAATCCGATACTCCTTCTCCATTCGGATGCCCCACCGACACGTTTCCCGCTCTCGGTCGCTGGAACTGGTAATTAATCGATCTGTTAAAGATGACCATGCCGAAGAAGGCGTCCGGCGCTGCCCACGTGTGTGGGGGCTGCGCTTCTTCCGCAAACACAGAGATTGTGTTACGGCCCGAATATGGGAGATGACTTTAAGAATGCGATTGAACGGAGCAAAGATGTATGTCATGAGGAGTGGATGAAGTTTTTGAGGTTGAGAGATGGGAGTGCATTCATCATTCGATCGGAGGAGCAATCCGTCAGCGACGTACGCTCATGTGATGGCAGATAACACCGAATGGACATTAACACAAATGGGACTTTCATATTGTTTAGATGGGGGCTGGCAGGGTGTCCTTCAATGGAGAGTGTACGGTTGTGACCTTAATACCCAGGATGTCCTCGACCTGAATGATTGAGTTCCAACAGCTGCGTTCGCGTGAATTTCATCACGCACATGTGGAAGTATTTGGCGTTGGCTGTTGGCTGATGGCTGATGGCCTCCGATGAACTGTTCTTAAAACAATGACCAAATTAGCAGAAAGCCATCGGTTGGTGATTTATGTGGCTCTTCGGTGTCAGGACTTCGTTGTATGGCCTGCACTCCGTCATATATGAAGACAATCAGTTCGACGTTTATTCTCAAAATATACCAGATTCATCAGTTCACAAAGGATGACCATCAAAAACCGATCACGTTGACAAAGAAAAGGCTTTTATTTCAAAAATAAATTGTTGATTGAGCAATGCATTGCGAATGGACGTGATCTTGTCGGATTTCTTCCACACATGGAATGGATGGCCAACTGATTTGGTAGGGAATAGCTACTCCAGAATTACTGGCAACACAAAGGACCTAGGGTGAAATAAGTCCTATCTTCCAGTCAAGCCTGGAGGACGATTCGTTTTCGGCTGAAGTACAAAATCTTGGTCGAAGACAATGATTATATTGAATTAAACGCATTCAGAAGGCTTGGAAAATAAAAATACCAACAGAAAGAGTGTTTCCCTCCGGAGAGCGCAATCAATGATGATGAAAGCAGTGCTTCAATTAAGGTGAAAGATGTCCTGCTACAAAACATTAGTTAAATATTGATAATCTGTAATGCGTAATCTGTCAAAGGGTATATGTTTCAAGATCAGAGTAAGACGGTCTATCAGCAAAGAACTTTGGTTTTGGAAAAACAAACGATGGAAATTCCGTAAATTTATGTAGTCGTTTATAACGTAGCTTTGAATAATTTTAACGTGCATTTCATCGGGTTATGCCTAGAGGCTGTGCTGGTTGCTATTTATTTGCCGAATAACTCCGGTGGCTAACTGAGAAGGAGTATGTTAAATTCATCGAACGAAGAGCTTCAAAACGCTCCGCTGATAGACATGCAGTCCTTGCACCTGGTTGAGTGCCTTACAGTTGACAGCTTTGTTTAGCGGTGGCCACCAAACTGAACATCAGTGAATGACCTATTCAGGTTACATCTACTGAACGAGCATTCTTCGCCAGGTGATATTCATCCTGAGAGTCTTGGTTAGGGTCGAGGACCTCAGAGCCGTTTGAAACTCTCACCGGATTAAGGCAAAGAGTTGCGCTGTCATGTGATATCCTATATCTGCAACGGACAACGGGAGCTGTTCGTAAGCTCTACAAATAGAGACGAAGGGCGGTTATCAGCAGCTAAAATAAAGAGCAGAAAAGTCCTGGAGTACCATCAGCAACCTCCATCGTCAACAAGACTCCTTCAGATATGTAAGGATATCCATCCAATACGTCAATACCCCAGCGAATTCATCTTCCCCACATCAACCCACATCCATTATGGGTCCCCTACGTCCGACGTGGGTTTAAATCAGATAATTTGAACTTTATAATGTACTCTCGGCTTGCCAAGTACAATTCGACCCATTTGACGAAGAGGGCTTGGAAACCTAGAGTCATTAGATTAAATACAGCTCTGTAATGACTAAAAACAATGTAATATCAAGCAGAGATACCATCATCCATTCCGATAGGCAGGAAGCGATCAAATCTCGGCGTTCAGTCACTTTCACCTCCAAGACTGCCGCCTATCTCTTAACGAGATAGCCAAGTATTTGAAGATAGGTGCCGGGACACTGTGACATGACCCGCTACAACAAAACATCCACTAAAGCTAGAAACACTTATTGAAATCAATCGCAGATGGGCAACTGGCACAGAATGCCTCAATACCAAACAACTCTGGCATACGCTCGACCCGAAAGGATCGCTTAGCCTGATTAGATTGAGCAAGCCGAATCTCAGAACTCTCATTGGCGTTAAAACAGTGCATGAAGCCATTGAAACTCACGCCTCTAGACTAGGCCTTCATTACAGAAGCTGGTGGAATGAAGATGAGAAAGAATCCATTGAAATGTCCAGCTGCTCTCTCATCCCGCAGATTTATAAGTTTGAAGACCTACTTTGATACGTGGCTGATTGGTTTGCGGAATAGGTATTCATAGATCGGCGTGATAGCCCAATGGCTTTATGCGGCTGCAGTCTTTCAGCACAGCAGTCAGCCACTTCAACCTTACCTAACCTTGCCCAAAAACCGAAACTCTGCGGCTGTGAAATTAAATGTCCTTAATGATCGGGACAAAATTGTCCAAGGACTCCAAGGATGGAGCACGTCATCAGGTCCAGCTTAACCCTCGTGGGCCTGATAATAACTAAATCTCGTGATAAGTGGAACCATCAAATCCTTCGCAATCGTCTGATTGATCTTCACCGAAAACAGCGCTTCCATCTCCGTCAATTGATCTGAATAGATCCGGTCACTGCATCAAACCTGTATTGCATTCAAACACTCTCCGATTCAAATTCAGTCGAACTTCGATAGCTCAAATGAAACTGGTTGGCAGTAGCGCCAAGACTAAAATTGACATGCAATTTGACTTGGATAAGTCGAACCTCGATTACTCGAATGTCTTGATAACTCGAACAGATTATTTGGCGTCACCTTCGATGAGTCGAATTCTGAAGAGGAATTCCCTATTTTTGTTCGCGTTTGTATGTTCCTTTGACCTAGTATAAATAAAATAGTGGTTTTGTTGAATATTCTAAGCGGGAGGAAGAGGATGAAATTCCTTTGATTTTCAGAATTGAACACATAAACAAAAGAAATGACGGAGAAATTCAACTGCAGATCGAATTTGAAGCTTGAAAACATACCAGAAAAATACAAGGAGTTACGTATAATATTTTCTGCAGGCGGATGACGATATTGTGCGAATCTGCTCAGCTCGACAATAACGATGATAGCGACAGTCATACAATAGGGAAAGACTTGGGGATGATGGAGGATGATTTGATTCAACCACCTTCAAACGAGTTGGTTGAATTTTTCTAAGTTGCTGGTCTAAATGGCCCCGTACATATTTGTGGCGGCTAATATCCGGTGACTGGTGTGGAGTTTCCATCACTTTAGGGCAATTTAAAATGAGGAACATTCAGGTATTATAAAGTTTATGCTTTGAGTTGTTGTCCTGGTAAAAAGACAATTTTTGTACACTTTCTTCCAAATTTTGCTTCAAAATCTCGATGTATTCCTATGGTGTTCGATGGTGCCTTGTCTAATCAGTAATAAGAAGTTTTCTTAACCCAGCCGCCGAAAAACAATCCCAAGCCATCACCGATTCGCCACCATGCTTCACAGTTGGGACCGTATTTTCAGGAAGGAGCTCCGTATTTGGTTGCCACCATACCAATTGTCGTACATCCGGCCCAGAGAGTTCATCCGTAAAAAATTACAGTCTTCCAAAAGCCAAAATCTTTGAATTAATTTAAGTAAAATAAAACACTGTTTTTAATAATTTTGGATTTTATTTGATAGCTCGATTTTTTTTTGTGGCAAGTGGTGGTTCGAGTTATCGTAGTTCGACTGTATATCGAACCTCATTTTTTCTCGTCTCATCACAGAATGTGCCTCAAGACACTTCCATCACCAGCAGCACACTTCAACGTTGATCAGCAACGACAGGTGCATCCAATCGAATGTATTTCCCTCGCATCGGCGCACACGAATCGCAAGAGAACTCAACAAAAACAACTCATCAATCCACGATCCGTCTGTCAGGCTGTGTGAGCCCCTCACGAAAAATTCGTAGAAGTCATCTCCTCGGCAATCTCCTCAGTGGTCCTACCAAAAAAAAAAAAAAAACAGAGAACAAAAAATAAAAAACAAAAGTCCTTATCAAACAGCATTTCCACCGTTCAACCGTTTTTCACAAAAAAACTGAAAAGACAGTCCTATCTCCCATTTTAATGGCTAATAATTATCCTTTCTGTCTCAGGACGAAAGGTGATCGTCGACGTGTGTCCTCGTAGAAAGTGAGGTAACAGTGAAAGGCAGCACACGTTCGGCAGCACCATAGCCTCTTGTCAGAGTGAACGACGAAATTATGACATGTGGCTGATCAGTGTTTTGTAATTGATCCTGACATTTGAGGGTATGATAAGGATCTGACTGGCGGCGTTGTTTTTTTTTTGTTTTTTATCACTTTCTCCTCGCCGCTTGAGTGGTTGCCTTGCAGCAGGGTCCTTGTCTAATTGAGAAATACACGGTTAACCCTCCCGATAATAAAAGGATAATCGATGGCTTGTGTTGCTTTTATTTCTCCATTCTCTGCGCGTTAGGCACGCCATAGCGGTGGTATCCTTGCCGTGTTCCAAGTCATTTCTAATTGCGCAATAAACAACCCCTTGCATCCTTTCACCAATCGAGACGCAGCGACACGGCGGAGAATCGCATGGAATTTATGGATTTGCAGGTAAGCGCGTCTGCAAGGATAGTTCTCAAAATCCACTCAAGGACCTTCTTTACGCGGTTTTTTCTTCTTCAAACTGCGGTTTCGGTGACGCGGTATCAACAAAACAAAGAACCAAAAAAAAACACGAAACCCTATAAAAAGGATAATGGCTGCGGTTGTTTGGCGGATGCAAGAATGCAAACACTGTCGGTTTGTCGGTGTGTGCGTGTTCCCTTCCGCTCGGCGAACGAACGTCGGAGAAGAGTTCTTCTCCGCTAATTGGAAGGAGGGGCAAATATTTGCCGAGACTCTTTGGTTTTCGAAGTGAAAGGATGCGAGTGCGAGTGTGAATGGGATGATGCGCCGTCTACGACTCACTCACCGATGTTTGCACGCGGTTCGGTTTTTTTTCCTGTTCGTCTTCGCGTGGTGCTAATTTTGTGGCAAGCCATGTGAAGTGATAAGTCTGTTTGACGGATCTTTGTTTAGGATCCGCGCTGTGTGCTGTCGGTGATAAGGAAGTAAGACAAAATGAACCTGAGTAGGTTGCGCCGCGCAGGTGATGTGCTCTCCGTCAAATGGCACACATTTGACGGCCAGACTGGTTAAGGTGGTTGATCCTATTGTTTGAGATGACGAGACGTGAATGTTCTCGAGTGGTGTGGTGAGAAATTTAGCGTCTGCGAGGTGTATGAATCGCTTGTCAGTGGATGCGCGGGAGATACGCTAAGCTGAGCACACTTGTCCTTTTGTCTTATCAGGAGGAAGTGATTGTAGGCTGTTTTCTTTGGACGCATGTGCTATTTCATCGAGGCATTGTTCAAATCTTATACGCTGACATCTGCTTGTGATCTCCGTCTTATCTTGACCCCGGTTTTTCAAAAGGTGACTCACTTCCTGGTCAAGATGATTTGGTAGATTTAGGAGAGACTCTCACATGTCCGTGAGAGTCAATGGAACCAGCATTACGACGTCATCAAAGAGGTACCTGAAGCCACAATAGGTGTCCAACCAACCGCCACCTATAAAGGGCCCTTGGTATGATGGCGAAAGCGTACGTCGGAAAAAGGTGACAGGACATATCTACACACTTGTTAACGCTGCCGCGCAAAACAAGAGCAGCAAGGGAAGAGTACCGAAACAGAATAAGGAGGACCAAAAGATCCTGCGTAAGAAGAAAAGAGCCTACGCAGCCTCCCAACTCAAGGTTATCGAGGAGTCTCGCGATAGAAACAACATCCGATTGTTGTTTTTGGAATAGGCAAGCAACTGGGAGCTGGCTTTAAGCCAGGAACGCAGGCTCTTCGAAATAGTAAAAGAAATCTAGTCACCAATCTAGTCATTTCCAGCGGCTTCTTAATACAGAGGGTGATAAGACAAGAAGAGAAGCAACCTTCTGTCAATGAAGAAGACATTCCCCTCCCAGTATCGACCTCAAAAAGTTGAAGAACAACAAAGCCGCTGGCTTTAATGGCTTCCCATCGGAACTTTTAAAACATGGTGGTTATGCTTTGGTAGGGTGCATGCACTTAATCATTAGCCAAGTGTGGATGGACGAAGCCCTTCATGCCCCATCTTCAAGAAAGGCGATCATATGTCTTTCAAGGACTACCGAAGCATAGTCCTGCTGAATGTCGCATACAATATCCTATCGAACGTGCTGTGTGAACGTCTGAAAGGTTTCTGCAACACACAAATCACACACGTACCAGTGTGGCTCCGACAGATCGACCGTCGACCAGATATTCACATTGCGACAAATCCTGCAAGAGAAAACTTTATCGACTTCACGGACGTCCTCTGTTGCCCACAGGCTCATAGTCGAACATTTTTCGGGCCGGAGATAAGTTGTCCATACGCTCATCATGACCTAACCATCTTAGGCTTTGTATCCGTTGACGCCTGACTAGACTTCTGTTACCGGACAGCCCCTACATCCCCTACAGTTCATTTCTGAATCTTCTTCTCCAAAAACCGTCAACGCAAACAGGACCAAAGAATGGAAGCAGAACTTTTCTCTCAAAAAGCTTCTTCATCTGCTCTTGAGACCGTGTTCCGCGTCGTAGAACAGAACAGGGATGATCAAGGTCTTATAGAGTGTTAGCTTGGTCTTTCGGGAAAGGGATCTACTACTTAATTGCCTCTTGAGTCCAAAGAAACAGCTGCAAATCACGACGATGTCATCCGCGTATGTCAGCAATTGTACGAACTACTTGAAGATAGTGTCTCTAGTGCTGGCGTTTGAATCTTGATCGATCTTCTCCAGAATGATGTGGAAGAAGTCACATAACAACGCGTCGGCTTGTCTAACTCCTTTGATGCATTGCATTAAATTAAGATCTCTAGGAGTCCTTGATGGAGTGGAGTGAAATATCCACCGCCGTCTACCCGAGGAGTTTGGCAGGAATGTCAGAACTAGTCATGGTGGTGTATAGTCTCCATGCACTCTGTCATATGCGGTCTTAAAATCGACGAATAGGTGGAGGGTCTTTTCCAGGATCTGCCGTAATGTGAAGACGTACCTAGGGAACCTAGGACCTAGGACCTAGGGTTATTGCAGGTATTCAAGTTAAGCTCTTATAAATAATGTTTAGGAGAAATTATTTATAAGAGTATAACGCATCCCTCGGTTGTTGGCGCAGCTGTCCTTTTTTGTGGATTGGGCAAAGGATATGCTTTCCATAACCGTGATAAATTCGTGAAAGCTACCGGGTAACACATGGGAATGGGTGACTCACGGAGGCTTTCTTAATGACCCTCAAGTCTTGCTTCAGGTTGGTTTTGTTCAGCTTGAGATTTAATTAAAAAAGTTTTCAAAGTTTAAATCAAGTCAGCCTCAAAGGCTGTAAGGAATTTTGTAGTAAAGTGAAAGCGGTAGTAGTCAACTTTAAGAAGTAAAACAGATCTGGTAAATAAATTCGTGTGGCTATTGGATAAGTAAGTATTTGTGTTTCACTCGACACAATCCAGTGGTCGCACCATTTTGGTGGACAATTTGGTTAACTTTACGTAGACTCTTTTCTGTAAAGCCTAGCAATTTCATTAGATCAGGCTAGTTCGCTTAGAAGGCCTCCTTGGTTCTCCTGGAAACAACCCTCATGAATGTTTTGGAACGTGTTCCTTGAAGCCGGTTTTTGCCCCTTTTGATCCTGCTGAATAGGCCTGTAGTGAAGATACTTATTTCTTTTTATTTGATTCTCCTTAGGATTCTCCAGGATTCTACCTTCAAGCCGTCATTTTGACCTGGAACTACATAGGCCCATGATCATGTGGATGTGCTGTCAGCATTTGTTCCCATAATTTAACCACTTCACTCGGCTTCCATTTGTAGCCTCTCCGCCGTAGTCTCATTTCTCCATATGGGGCCCCTTTCAGATATTCGAAAATCGTAAAGAAGTGGAAAAGATATAAGAAAACGATGGTTTTTTTTCTGATCTTCACAGAGGATGGCTAGGGGTTAGGAAATTACTTTTAAGACTCTCTTCTCACCGAAAAGAGAAATGTCCTGAGACTACTTAAATGAATTCGATCAAAACCCCATTTGCGGACCAGTATAACGCAGTCCTTTCCCATCGATCGCAGGACCAGTCGACCAGCCGCCCGCCAAACTCTGTTAAAGAAGTGAAAGGGGACACGATGAAAGCCGTCGTTAACGACTCGCCAGAAACCGAATCGATTTCAATTGATGCATGCGCCTGAATGGCAACCGTTGTGGATTTGATACACTCGCGCACACACACTCCCCCGATTGACCCTGAAAAGCGGAACCAATTCACTCGGCAAACGTTAACAAGGAATGCATTAGGAGGCCCTCAGCCTCAGCCTTAGCCGCACGGACTATTCAGCAAGCACGAACCTCATCCGCCTGTCGTTCAGTCGATTTATTGATATTGAATGGCAATGATAATTGTCTTGTCCAGGAGCTCATTACGGCTTGTTTGTGGGTCATCCCGCTTTCGTGATAGGCAATGCGTATGCCCTCATAATCGGGGCGAGAAGTTGCATCAAAGGAAGCGACTGGACACGTAGTCGACTCCCATGAGTTGACATGACACAGGCTCGTGTTTTATACAAATGGGCTTGCAATATATGGAATTAACTAGGCGTGGACGAGAGTTATGTGAAAGATGCAGGTACTCATGGTCACATCATGGGGGAGGAGAGAATCGTGAAACGTGTTGGTACTGGGGTTGGTTTTTGAATGAGGAGGATACAGGAGACTGTGACGCAAATGGGATGATGCAACTGAGCACTTCTTGAACATTTCTTTGTAAGCCTTTCATTTTTCCAAAATATAAAGCTCCAAGCCTGATTAGAGCGTTGGTTTTTCTTTTTTTTTTTTAATTTGCTAGTGCTCAAAGGATTAGTTATACTCTCGAATTTCCCCGGGGTCAGGAGACAGCACGGACCGTAGATATATAGAGGGAGAAAGGGAACCCGTCCTGTGCACATTTTCGTGTAGTGCGGCTGAAGAACGAATCTCTAAATTTAACTGCGCATCCGACTTACGGGTATTGCGGGTGATTTCATGGTGAGGTGGAAAGCAGTTGGCTAGCTCGCTTGTGCTTCGTTTGTTAAAATACGGACAAGGCACAGACGTACGTCGGTGTTTGAGCGAGTCTAATTATTCTGCAATATTGTTGTCTCCTATAAGTTTTAACGCTCGCTTTCTACTTAGTAGGTGCAGGTCTTGGAGGCTTTTTTTAAATTTAATTTTGAATTTATTTATTGAACCAAATTATTTCAAGTTTGACATTACTGCAATCCAGGAAGTGCGGTGGAATTGGCCGGGCAAAAAGAGGATGAGAAACTGCGACATCTACTACGGTGATTGCAACAGGGAGAGGCGCTTATTTGGAAGTGGACAAAAAGTCTTAAGCTTTGTCTGTAAAAGCGAACGCCTCATAACAATCCGCATCAAGGCTAAAATCGGGAAAATCAGCCTGATTTGAGCCCACGCCCCGACAGAGGATAAAGATGACAACAGCAAGGGTGACTTCTATGATCTCCTAGAAAGGACTTACGATCAGTGCCCCAGCTTCGATACCAAGATCTTTCTAGGAGATTTCAATGCAAAGCCGGGTAAGGACGATATCTTTGCCAAAGTCATCGGGAAACACAGTCTGGACGACACCATATCCGATAACGGACTCAGGCTGCTGGACTTTGTCACTTTGCTATCGACGTCAGGGACTCCTTCAGCATCCTTGATGTCCGAACGTTCCGAGGAGCCAACATCGACTCGGACCATTTCCTTGTTGTAGCCGAGGTAAGAACTCGGATATCAAGAGATCGACGAATTCGAGAAAGGACACCACGGTGTTGGGGTCTTTGATTACCAGTACATGGGTTTTCGTCTATTGGGTCGTATTTTCCACTTGTCGAGGTAGGTGGTGAGCGTCGACAGGTACCTGTTGATGAGTATCTCGCTATGTAGAATGAATGGAGCGTGGGAGTGATGTGATGGTCTTCACTCCTGGGTCCTCAACCCATCGAGGGATGTCTGATGTAAATAAGAGATATAAAAGAGGTCCTACGATGAAGCCTTGCGGTACTTCGGCTGTTATTGGGAACGTTGAGGATTTGGAGCTGTTGACGTTTATCATGAATTTCCTGTTGGTAAGGTAAGACTGTATTAGCAAGCAGGTGTTCCGGTCCACATTGTGAGTGTGGTGGAGCTTATAAATAAGCCCTGCCATCCAAATACAAGCGAAGGCTTTATAAATGTCTAGGGATACGCATAGGTTTGGGTGTTTATGGTTGAGGCTATGTCTTGGGGCACCAGCCCAGATATGACCGTTCTACTCAAACCTGGGCCGGATGTAAGCCTTATAAATTAAAGTCAAATCAGAGGAGCTGAAATATTTCTTGCATCGATTAAGGAAACCTAAACATTTTGCAGCATTTTTTGCGACCTCAAATATGTGATCGCTCCAACTAAGTGTGGTGTTGATACACATACCAAGTATAGAAAGTTGTCCAGTATCATAGACACGGGCGCTATTTATGGATAATGGTTGATTATCAAGGGTTCGCTTTAATGACAGCAGATAGCATCGAGTTTTTGAAGCATTGCATTGCACTCTCTTGTTTTTTCCCCAGTTAATTATGCTGTCAAGATCGGAATTTAACATACGCTGCAATTGCAATTCTACGCCCGAAGGGCGGTGTAGTGAGTCTTGGAACGAATATGAAAAGCTGAGGTTGCTAAGCGAAGGAATGGATTGGATTAGAAGTAACAGACAAAAGATCATTTATAAAAATGTGAAAGAGTGTCGGAAGCAGAACTGAGCCTTTGAGAACACCAACATGGTGGATATCAGACTTAAAAGATAATTTCTAATCCATAAAAGAAGAGATTCATCGATACCATAGGCATGCATTTTCGACAAGAGAGCTTGATGCCACTCTTTCAAATGCCTCAGAAATATCAAGCGCATCGATCTTGCTTTCGCCTGGATTGTGTAAGGATTGATTCCACTTTTCGGTGATATAAGCTTTCAGATCAGCAGTGGACCTGTTGCTGCGGAAATCGTATTGTCGGTCATTAAGAAGCTTCCGTGATTCAAGATATTTCATTAGGTGATGATTTATCAGCGTTTCCATGATCTTAGAAAGAAGGGGCGTAAGTGGTATGGGTCGGTACGAGGTGGGTAACGAAGATTCGCCCTTTTTACAGGCGGGCTGGACAAATGCAGTTTTCCATTTGCTGGGAAAGATACCTTACGAGAGGAATAGATGAAAAAGCTTACACAGTGGTTTAGCTATCTAAGACTAACACCTCTTCAGAAGTATGGGGGGAATTCCATCCGGGCCAGCGGATTTGTGCAGTTTAGATTAGATTTTTAAGTACGCTTGCAACTGTACGAGTGTGACTAACGCTCTCGAGCTCTAACAGGTGGAGACAAATTGGAATCTGGCAGTGTTGGGCTGGCTGCAAAATGCGCCGCAAGTAGATTGGCCTTACCTAAGGACCTGCGGCTGGGGTGCCATTGTAAATGAGGCTGGGAATTTATGATGATATTATACGTTTCTATTATTTTTACAAATGACCAAAAGTTCTTGATGCCTTCCTCTTGGGACACTGCAGCACATTTTGCTCAGAGAGGGAATTTGACACCTCTGATAATTGAATTGCAGTCATTTCTGGCCCGTTCAACCTTATTCCGGTTTTCCTTAGTTTGGTTGGCTTTGTATGTCCGGAAATTCAACTCTCTCAACATGATAGCCTCTTTACAGCTCAAGTTGTACCATGCATTTGGGCTTTCACTTTATGAGGAATGAAGGATCTCATGCCCAGCAGAATAAAGAATGTTTGTAATCATATCAGCAGCGGCATCTACGTCCCTATCGAGGAAGCATAGTGACCAGTTAAAATTCCCAAAGAAGTTGTCAAGTCCGCTCCAATCCGCTTTCCCATACTGTCCTTTAAGGAATTTGTTCTCTAACTGTGTGTGGTGATAACGAGAAATTAGTCAGAGAAGCCTAGACGCGTCAGTATGTCAACAGAATATTTAACAGGATGTGAGGTAAGAAACATGCCCAGGGTATTGGTGGAACGATCTGTAACGTCCGGTATTCGTGTTTGCTCATAAACTAGCTGGGTTGGATTATTTACCTCAGCAAAGATTTCGACATATTTAATTTCGACAACACTTCCTTCGGGTGTTGTCTGGCCTGAATGTCGAAAACCGAAATATGTCGGCTGGAATTCAATCAATGGATCAGCAATGAGTACCTATACCTGTCGATTGTCTGCAGCTTCATTGGGTCAGGTGAGTGTGAGCGTGAAGACCACATTTCTGGACGTGGACAGTCATTCAGGAAAGAAGCCTAACGAAAACATCTTGCAGCTTCCGAAAACGTTTCAAAAGTCATTAACCGCGTCAGAGTCTTCAAGGTGCCACGGCAATTAGATATCCCACAGCCTGATCACTGCCAGTTCCCACAGACATTGAAAACTCGTAAATTCCAGCTCATGTCCAACTGTCCAATCCAATCCAGGCAGGGCCTCACTTACCCACAACAAGACCGCTATGACAAGTTAATTTACCAAACACGTTAATTACAATGCAACCGCCTTGCGCACACAACTCACCCTGTCCTGCATGGCAGCCGCGGCAGCATCCGCATCAATTTCTCACATAATTCACCGTCGCCGTTGCAACCGCCAGACGCGTGAGTACAATGCGCGCACACACGCACAGGCACAGTGTCAAGTGGCCTCCCCATCGTCCTCAGCAGCAGCACCACCACCGCCCCCTTAAGTATCTAACAATAATCTAATTAGCGCCTCGTTCCCTTTTCTTAAGCTTACCCCGCCCAGCTGTGTGCCATCGAGACGAAGTCAGCCGTGCCCGCTGCCGGATCGGCTTATGGACCAGCCATTGTGAGTCGCGACGACAACAACACAACAAGACGAACATCACAGCACAGCCAAGACAGACCACGACACGCTGTCGATTAAGAAACCGTGAAGCTGTCGCGAAGCGGGTGACCGGGAGCACGAGAGGGTGTGAGGATAAATTGATTCGAATTGACAACCGTTCCATAAAGTGTGTAACATTGCAACAACCCCACCGTTTTGGTGGAGAATTGTTGGAACTTTTTGTCTGCTGCTTGACTGGTTGGCTGTGCTGTCCATTGTCTGCTGGGACGGGACGATGGACGATTGGGAAAGATAGTGCGGATAATGTTCCCACATTAGTTCTAATAACCATGCCAGTCCGGCGCGTCGCGACGCATCACCGGCTCTGACAGTGAAGTGGCGA
The DNA here is from genome assembly GCA_964034865.1 of Eristalis intricaria. NCBI lineage: Eukaryota > Metazoa > Arthropoda > Insecta > Diptera > Syrphidae > Eristalis > Eristalis intricaria. The sequence continues at coordinate 24,479,823 of OZ035874.1, forward strand.
TTGTGCGACGCCTCTGTGAATAGAGGACAGAGCGGAAGAACCACTTCTGGGCTGCCAAAAATTCTATTCTCTGGTTGAGCTTAATTGAAGAACTGTGTTGCCGGGGAATGGGGCCGTTGCAGTAGATTGACGGACAGCCGAGGCGGAGTTTCGTTCTCCTCTCGTTTTTCTTTGATTTGATTAAGGCGATAAGAGAAATTGATATCATGAGGAATTTAACCCTCTGTTGTCAGTGATTATGATTTGTTGACATTAAATTGAGTTGTAGTCGAGTGTGTCTGACGTCGCACTGAATTTGGATACGACATTTTGGCATATTATTCATTTTTTGAATTTGGTAACGTTATACGTAAGGGTTGAAAACGGACAGGCCTACAGTGGAAACTATTTAAGGAGTATCACAGGTAGTTGTGGGAGTAGTAATGAACCAAGTTGCAGGCTTGGGGAACTCATCGGTGGCGTCTAGAATGATCACAGTCTCAATGGAGAACGGACGAATCTATGATGACGGATATCTGGCATGAGAACAAGCCCCGGAGTTTGACATATAGCCAACGTCACAAGGACCCACTGAAAGAAGTATAAATGTTCGCCGTTTGTCTTGTGAGGCTTTCGGGGTCCGGGGTGAACCTGTGTCTCAATCAAAAACCAACTGCAGATGCCACGGATTAGTTTCGCGCGCCATGTTGATTGAGACCTTTCTTCACTTCTGTTCCTGATCTCAAACGCTTTGTTCAACTTTCTCACTGGTTATCGTATTCGAATACAGTAAAAGCGCATATACGGACAGCTCTCTTGGACGGACAACCCCTTTGAGCGGACAGTTTCTCAAGACCGATCTTAAATTGAAGTTGTATGCATTCCCATTGACAGACAACTCCCTTAGCTGGACAAAAGTTTTGCGACCGACGATGTCTGCCTATGAGAGCTTTCTCTGTATACTTCTGCTCTGAACAAAACCTTCTAGATGCTTGCTATACCACTTTGTCGTTGCACACGTGTTTCTCGTTGAATCTTCATTTCCAGATGTCATCGACGCAAACCAGGCCAAAAATCACTGACGAGGAAGCTAAGAACTCTTCATCCGGGTCTTAGAGCAGGATGATCAATAACTTGCAATTATAAAGCAAATTAATCTCTCGAAGGGAGAGTACTCTTCTCGATCTCAAAGAAACAGCGACTGGGTAGAGATTTTGTGTGCCAAAAAACATGATCCTAGATTAGCCTATTTGTCAAAGGCAAGCCGCAACTAGGCACTAAGACTAAAAGAGTCTAATATTTTTAAATTTAGAACTTACCGGGAATTGAAGCTTTGTGAATATTGCCATTGATATAGAATGCCACCAGGCCGTGACCTCTTTGACCATGTCGACCGTAAGAATGCGAACAAGACAGCACAGAGTCGGAAAACTCTATTAATGATTACACAGGACTCTAAACAGCGTGATTGGGTAGGGGCTCGTGCATTCAATGTAGATCTCAGTGCCTGCCATTACAAACTGCAAGAAATAAGCCGCATTTTTCAAGCGGAGCTAGTGGCTATCCAGAAAGCTGCGGAAATTTTGAAAAACACCCCAAACAGTACTCGCATTTATATTGATGTGGACAGCCAGGCAGCGTTTAAAGCTCTTTGAGTTAACACAATAAAACTCAAAGGGTTTTAATACCCACAGCACAGCCCAGGGAAACGAAACAGCTCAGAAATTAACCACCACAGCTCCGATACAACTTTTCTTCAAGGAATACGATGAAGTATTAACTTTAACAAGCACTGCGTGCAAAGGGGTTAAGTGCACGCCTCTAAACAAAGATATTATGGGTCAAACACAGCCTGGACAGAACTAGACTGCTTACGGAGATAACACCCAGGAAATGAAATAAGAAAAAATCCCGAAAATTGTGCTCTTATTTCAAGGGTTTTTGGGGGTTTGTTTCATACTTCAAATTGGGGGGTTATTGCATGATGATATGGATTCCCGGCATCACTAGTGATACGTTTAGCTTAGAATTGTTTCCGCGTCATCTTTTGGAATTCGGGAGAACCTTTTGGGAAGACAGTTATCATATCAGCCACGTGGCTTTTTTCTATTTGTCAAATGAAGTCAAGTACAATCAGTTAAAGTTTTATTTTGCATAATTTTGCCATCATGTCGAATTTGCGCAAGGGTAGGCTTTAATTTCACAAAGTTATTTGCTAGTGGTTTGTTTATATATTTCGTTTAAGCTGAGTAAAAACATGAGTAGTAAGGTTATTAAATATAGAACATTTGAAGTTTAATAAGTCATCTCGAAGCTTTTGAAGCAATATCATATCACAAAGATTCCCCGGTAATACCACCCCAATTCCCTTCTTCTTCTTCTTCATTTGGCGCTACAGTCCGGGGTGGACCTGGGCCTTCACCAACAAGCCTCTCCAGCTAGCACGGTCTCTGGCTAGCTGTCTCCAGTGTCGCACGCCAAATTGGTTGAGGTCCTTCTCCACCTGGGTGCGCCACATTAAACGCGGGCGTCCTCTGTTGCGTTGTCCTACGGGTTCGGAGTCGAAGACTCTCCGGGCCGGAGCTGAGTTGTCCATACGCTCTACATGGCCTAGCCATCTTAGGCGTTGGATCCGAAGACGCCTGACTAGACTCATGTCGCTGTAGAGCCCGTACAGTTCGTGGTTGAATTTTCTCCTCCAGAAACCGTCAACGCAAACAGGACCAAAGATCGCACGCAGAGCTTTTCTCTCGAAAATACCAAGGACTTCCTCATCCGCTTTTGAGATTGTCCATGCTTCCGCGCCGTACAGCAGTACTGGGATGATCAAGGTCTTGTATAAGGTCAGCTTGGTCCTTCCAGAGATGGCTCTACTACTCAATTGCCTCTTGAGCCTATAGAAACAGCGGTTGGCAAGAGTTACTCTGCGTTTGATCTCGGTACTGATGTTGTTTGTACTGTTTACTGCGGAGCTGAGGTAGACGAAGTCCTTGACTACCTCGAAGTTATAGCTGCCCATTGTGACGCTCTGTCCAAGACGTCGATGTTGTGTGTCCTTTCTTGATGACAGCATATACTTCATTTTGCCCTCATTCACCGCTAGACCCATTTTAGCCGCCTCCGCCTCAATGCCAGCAAACGCCTCATTGACGGCTCGCTGTGTTCTGCCAATCACGTCAATGTCATCCGCGTATGCTAGCAGTTGTACGGACTTGTGGAAGATCGTGCCTCTAGTGTTGGCGTGTGAGTCTTGCACGATCTTCTCCAGGATGATGTTAAAGAAATCACATGACAGCGCGTCTCCTTGTCTAAATCCTTTTTTGACATTGAAGGTCTCGGTGAGTTCGTTACCGACCTTGATGGAGCAGCGAGAATTCTCCATCGTCATCCTGCACAACCTGACGAGTTTGGCAGGAATGTCAAAAGTAGACATGGCGTTGTATAGCTCGTCCCTATGCACGTTGTCATATGCGGCCTTGAAATCGACAAAAAGGTGGTGGGTGTCGATTTGCATTTCTTGGGTCTTTTCCAGGATCTGCGGTAGTGTGAAAATCTTGTCGATGGTGGACTTCCCTGGCCTGAAGCCAAACTGATAAGGACATATCAGGTTATTTATAAACGGCTTCAGGCGAGTACACAAAACGGCAGAGAAGATCTTGTAGGCGATGTTCAGGAGACTTATCCCTCTATAGTTGGCGCAGTCAAAGGGGTCTCCTTTCTTATGGATCGGGCAAACGATACTGAGATTCCACTCATCGGGCATGCTCTCCTCCGACCATATCTTATAGATGAGCTGGTGCATACGCCCAACCAGATCATCTCCAGCTGCCTTAAAGATTTCAGCGGACAGTCCGTCCGCACCGGCAGCTTTGTTAGACTTCAGTCTTGATATTGCTATCTTGACCTCGTCTAAGTCGGGGGGACGGAATTCTCGTCGATCATCGTCCATATTGAGTGGAACATTCTGCCTGACAGCGGTATTGGTGTCATCATCGCCGTTTAGCAGTCTGCAGAAATGGTTCTTCCAAATTCTCAGTATCGACTGCGACTCTACTACTAGTTGTCCATTCTCGTCCCGGCAGGCTTCTGTCAGAACCTTATATCCACTGGATAACTGTTTCACCCTCTGGTAAAACTTTCGGACATCGTTCCTACCGTCAATTCCCAGTGGGGGTTTTTTTTTTGAAATTATTGGTTGAATCAAGACAAAACAGTCTTGTTAATGAAAAATGTATAACTTGGTGTTGGGTCTCATGAGGTTATGTCCCCAAATTCAACTATGAAAGAAGTTCCCAAATATGTTGACTTATTTCACTCTTTTATTATTTACACGAAATTGAATTTTCTTGTCTCTTCATTTCTCATTAGCTGTTGCCATCATCAATGCTGATGAGTAAAAAAAAATAGCACCAGCTGCACATCTGAGGATCAATTAATTCAGTATACACGAAAATCAGTGTATACTGGTGTTAACAAATATGAGTGTTATGAAAAGAAGTGTACTAATTGTTACGGGATGTGACCGCGATGAGTGGCATTCGCTTGATTTTTTGAAACGTCTGTGAAAAATATGTATCTATCTCTAAATTACCAAATGTTTCTGATAACATGTCATTCATAGTTATTTTTGTGAACTCGTTTATGTTATTTGAAACTAATAATATAGACCTGTATCTTAATTTCGCTCTGTTAAAGTTTTAAGTTTTAAGCTATTTATTTTTATTCACTTGTCACATTCCAAAATTTGTCACAAATGAATAAATTATTTATGAGGCCAAATGTAAGCAAGTACTCGTATAAACATATTATATGTCAAAAGTTCGAAGTTGGATGTAGGCAAAGTTTGGTGAGGTGGAAAAGTCCTAACGCAATAAGACGAAATGTAAAATTTGGCCTCACTTAACTTTTAAAATAGAAATATGGCCAATTATTATACATTATGGGACTAATTTAGTGAATTAGTTGGAATTAGTCCCAATTTTGGGGGGTTATCTCCGTGAGACAATTAGACTAATAATTTCAAGAGTTAACTGAAGTGTACTAGTAGGAATCATGAAAAGCCACTGTCCGGAAATGGATGCGGAAACTGCAAAAAAACCAGCGGTCGGGGAAACTGTGGAGAATGTTCTTTGTTTCTGCCAGGCCCTTGCCAAATTTCGATATAAAATTCTAAGTAAACCGTTCTTTAAACCATTCAATCATGTGGCTGTCGTGAAATTTAGCAGAAAACCTATTAAATATTTTGAATAAATAAAACTACAGTGGTCTTCAAGTAGACTTACTCTGTATAGTGTCCCAACTATAAACCGATAGATCTATATGGCGTTCAGGCGCCACTCTTTTTCTATTAGAGCTACCATTGCCGCGTTCCAGCCGTGTTGCCCTTTCTTGAACACGGCATATATGTATTTTGTTGTTCCCTTGTTTAGCGCCAGAACCAATATATCCTTGCCCTTCCACCTCAATGTGAGTAAACGCCTCCTTGGTGGATCACTGTATTTTCTCTTAATTCATTTTTATATTTGAATTCATTAAAAAACTTGCATACTAGATTAAACGAACAATTTTTCCATTCTATATTATTTCTTACTTACTGACCCCTTACCAATTTTTATTTTTTTATATACAGCCTACAGTTACATTAAAACTACTCTAAGAAATGTAAGTCGGCCGTAGGATGTCGCAGATAGACTAACATCTAATCAATTGCAAGACAGAGATGGCATACTCCTTTTTACCCTAAGTCTAAAGGGTTCGAGTGGTCGCCGTGGCTTAGTGGGTAAGTGCGTCGACTCTTACGCAGAGGGTGCCAGGTTCGATACCCGAATTTACCACCTTTGATAATTCACGTCTCCACCTCTTTCGAGTCACTGACAATGCTCAAAGAGTATTCCTGTCTATAAAAAGCTTCTCAACTTCGCCGTTCGGAGTCGGCATTAAACTGTAGGTCCCTTCCACTCGTGCAAGAACAATAGCACGCACAACACGAGTAGTTGCTGAGAAGCTTGGCCCAGGTCCGCCTCGGACTGTCGCGCTACCCATATTATAATTATAAAGGGTTCGACATGGGAGTTCCCTCTCTGTCTTCCCAAAACTTTCGGTGTTGCATAACAACATCCCGTCTTGAGAGCGCCATACTGAACCAGAGATTTTTCTCTGATCTCTATCTTTCTGAGCTCGATGTGCGACGGAACGGTCGTGGTTGAGTAGCCCATCCCATGTTGATCTGGCGATCCGTTTCTGTCTAGGTGCAGAAAAGCTTCTGAGGGATGAAGCCGTTGTAACGTACCCTTTCATCGTATTGGGGATTGGGGTAGTATGCCCCAGAGATCAGATTGTTGACCTTGAACAGGAAATATTACAGCTCGTAGAGCACGCGGTTAGGTCTTCTCCTCCATTTTCCATCCAATTTTTCATTCGAGGCCACCAAGAATCAGCTCCGCAGTTTTCCTTACCGTCCAGCTTTCGGCTCTATATAGCAGGACTGGCAAAATAAGAGCTTTGTAGAGCATGCTCTTAGTCCTTCGAGTCAGGAGTTTTGATGCCAGTTGTTTTGAAAAAACCGAAGTAACACCGGTTGCCAAAGGCGGTTCTACGTCGGATGTCCACAGTGATGTCGTTTGTGGAGTTTACGTTTGCCCCCGAGGTAGACAAACTCCTTTACTACCTCGAAATTGTAGCTGTCGATTGTAATAGTTTGTTCTAGGTGGTGTGTGACAGATCGTTTTTTGGTCGACACCATATACTTACTTTTATACTCGTTGACCTTAAGACCAGCTCGCTTCGTCTCTTCTTCAATTGCCGTAAATGCTTCCACAACGGCACGTTGGGAACGCGCGACGATGTCGATGTCGTCTGCATATCCCAACAGTTGGACTGACTTGTAGAAGATAGTGCCTTCCTTGTTTACAGCTGCCCGCTGCACTATCTTCTCCAGTACCAAATTGAAGAAATCACACGACAGCGCATCTCCTTGCCGAAATCCGGTACAGGTTTCAAACGGCTCGGAAGTCCTCGAGCCGAACTGGAACTCTGGTGTTTTGTAAAAGCAAAGGCACGCCCTAAGGTAAGCCTTCTCAAATAATTGAATTTTCTCCATCAAGCTAGCACTCACACGGAATAGAGATAGGTGAGCATTGGCTGGATGAGGGCCATGTAGCAGATAACTTTCACCCTCGCATCGAGTTGGCTGTTGTAAAACAGTATCTTTGTAAGGGCAAATCATGAACGAATAGAAGTCACTCTGCGTGATGTCCTCGGTTATTCGGGATTATCTGTACAAGACGAAGTCGTCGGAGTACGCAATTACATGAAGAAGAGAACTTATCAGATCGATTGATAAAATGTTGAGCAGAATCCGCGAATTTACGGCACCATGGTGGAGACCCGTTTTCACTTGAAATATACCTGTCGAGGTCACGTTGCTTATTTTTGACAACGAACCGTCTACCGGTACACAGTGTCAAAGGCCTTATCCAGGTCCATCAAGCAGGCACCCGTGCATTGTTTCTGGCTCTTGTTCAATTGGATATCCGACACCAGTTTAGCCGCGGAATAAATAGTGTTATGCCCCGCTTTGAAATTGACCAAATTGATTATCCGGAATTATATTTTTGTCTCCAGCCCCGATGATCAGAATTCTATTTATCACCTTCTCGAATGAGTCAGATTTTGTCGTCTGGAAGTGACAAAAATTGTGTTTTAATCGTTCACAGTTTTGAGCTATCAATTACATCCATGAAAATTGCAGGCATTTTTTCTGAATTTGCATGATTTTGATGTTTTTTTTTGTTTTCACATCCGTTTCAAAAACTCTGTTTAAAAAACAAAACTAGCTTAACTACAGACTCGTCCCTCGTTTGCAGCATATTTTTTCGATTGAATTTAATGCACATTCCAATTTACGCCTGTGGAACACCCTCCGACAAAGTCCATTTATCATTTTGAAAGTCATTAAAATCCCAGCCGCACCTGCTCGACACCCTTCCGAGCAGCACCTTGCGCATTTACTTCTCCCCATCACTTCTGACACCTACCGCGGGGAAACCCACAAAATGACGTGTCACAAATGAGCCGTCTCCATGTCAGAGCTCTTAGCCTCCTCAACCTCTCGGCAGGGCCATTAAAGGGGAATCTCGTGTCAATCAAAATCTCTTTGGGGGCGTCAACCCAAGCCGAGGGCAACATAAAAAACACACAAAGAACACAAAACAATCTCCAAATGTCTCAGATCACCCCTTTGACACTGCTCGCCCAGATGTGAGCCACGAAACCTTATCCATCCACTTAAGTACCCTATCGCCGCCGCCGCCCTTCCAAGACAACTCACTCACTTAACCCTTAATGATCCTCAGCGGCACTAGGGCCGTCGATCATCTCGCCGGATTTGGATCGGTCTCCTTCATCGTTGTGTTTTTTGTGTTTTTTTTTCTCCGTTTATCGAGGGGCGTGCGCTTGCTTGTGAGATGTGTGAACCCCTTCCTCTTAATTGGCTTCTCCTAATTTACTTTCTTCCCCCATTCCTCTGACACAATCATAGCCTTGGGCCTGCGGCACAAGCAGCGCCACGTTCCTCCGATCGTGTGACTGATAGGTGAGTTGATGGGTTAATTTGGGGGAACTCTTTCTCGGTTAAATGGACGGGGGAAGCACGGAGCTACGGAATCACGGAACCACGAGATTGGATTCGGATTCGGGGAAACACGTGCCATATGGTGAATTCAATTCCATGTGGTTGTGGGTGAGATCGCGTTGGATAACGTCTCCGAGATCCCGATGCCTGAGCAGATGTCACACCTGTTATGGGGTCTGCTGCGCAGAGAGAGCGACAGAGCGAAAGAGAGAGAGAGGGAGAGAGGGAGATTGAGTCACTGGCCAAGACAAAGAGGATAGAGAGATGCAAATATTTACAAGGAATGCTATGCACGTGGTGAGGATTTTCAATCACGCAAGATACACAAACATCGGTCGGGAGATGTTTTCTGTCGGTTAGATGAAAACGAAGAGATTTTCCAAAAGGATAACGCTCGCACGCAAATGGGGTGCAGGCATCGGCAGAACTCCTTTCACTTCCACCTCAGCCTCGGGGTGGGATTTCTTATCGCCATAGATACAAACAGAGTCCTTTTTCTTTTCCATTCAGCACTCGCTTTGTCCGCAGCGAGTGAGGATGACTCGAAGCCAACTGGTCGTAGGTTGGCTTTGGTATTTTTCAATTTCATTTCATAAGACGATGAGTCCTTTCGTCCTTTCGTGTGTGATTTGGCCTCAAGGTGGAATCCGGTGTACCTGGCATGAGTGTTGCGAAATGTATTTTTGCCAAATTGTGATTCAATCTCCTTGAAAAGGATACAGATACACACACTCGTTTGGGTGCTTACTGCCCAGGGTTACCTGGTGAAAGGGAAAGTGATTAATTTTGTTTCTCTCCAAGCACCCGCTCAGAATATCGTCTGAAAATGTGAACAGACATGCTTCAAGCCCTGAAGGCTTGTCCAATTGTCAAATGGTCGCATTGAAATGTGAGCACCATGCCCACACCCGATGTGATGGAATTTAACATTCAATCAACGTCTTATATGGCAGGCGCTTATTGTTGCTGAGTTGCTGGTGAGCTATTCTTTCCTCACAATCGTTGGTCAGTGAAGTAGGTTCTAAGCACCTTAATCAAAAATGGAATACTTACTTTTCTTATTAGCAATTGGAGTTCCTTATTAAGTGGTTTCAAAAAGGGTTCCAAATCTTTCTGATAAGTTACTAAAATTATCAAGAAGAGAGGTTCCAACATTCCAACCCTTTTAGGTCAGGATAATATGTATGTTACTCATCAAGAGAAGGCTACCTATTCGCAGATAGCTTCTCCCAAAATTACACATTCTCAAGTAACCTCGGTGATGTCAACACACAACCTTGAGCGACTTTAATAACTCAAACCATGTATCTAACGATAACTACTTAATTCGTACAAAAAAAGAAAGTAACTTAATCGTGGTCGCCGTGGCGTAGTGGGTAAGTGCGTCGACTCTTTAATTGCGTACGCCGACGACCTAGTTGCGTACAGATCAGGTCCGAAGGTCGAGGTAATAAACATCTTGTTGCAGCGTGACTTCGAGAAAATCCAGCGATTTTGCGACGACTGGAAGTTGCTTATCAACTTCCAGAAATGCGAAACTAGTCTTTTCCGGACCCCGTTGGACAGGGCATCGCGGGATACGCGCCAAAACTGGCGTAAGTTCGGCATAGTTGACCCGCATGGTCGGCCGTTAGCTGTAAAAAGTGTAGTTAGATACCTAGGCATTTGGCTGGATCAATATCTGTATTTTGACAAACATATAGATATTGCTCTGACGAAAGCCAGAAAAGCCTTTGCTGCGGCAAGAAGGTTGTTTTTCAGCAGCCAACTTGATACCAGAGTGAAGGTAATCTGCTACATGGCCCTAGTACGGCCTATTATGGTGTACGGTTGTCCATTGTGGTTCAACGTGAGTCCTTCCCAGATGGAAAAGATGAGGGTGTTCGAAAGGCAGTGTCTTAGGAGCTGTCTCCGTCTGTATCGCACACCCGAGTCTGAGTACAAGAAGTACTACCCTAACGAGGTCTTGTACAACGAGGCAAACGTGAATAGGGTAGATAATTTTATTATTAAACTAATCAGAAGGTACACTGCACGAGCTATGACCTCGTCCAACAGTCTGATCTTTGGGGCTTACTACCCCAATAGTATGTACCATGAAAGGGTGCGCCTTAACGGCTTTATTCCTCCCTAAGCATTCCTCTATCTAGACACAATTGGCCTAATACAGGATCCACAAGGATGTCCTATCATCTTCCATGTCGTACGCCGAACAGTGGATAGGCGACTTCAATTCGAACCGGATGTCGTTCGCACCCACGAGGATCTCCTCCGGTTCAGTAGAGCGATCCCCGCTCGAGATAGGAAAGAGTCTGCCAAAGAACGGCAATTTTACTGGTGGTTACACCAAAACCAGCCTCCGCCACCGCTAGCATTTCCACAGGATCAGGTAGTTGACCATAGTGGCCAGCTTACATAGTTTTTAAGGTAGCTTTAAAAAAAAAAAAAAAAAAAATTATTAAAAAAAAAAGGTGCATCACGGCGTATAAATTATATATGTTATGCATATACAGAACATATACGCCCTGGTGCACGTGTCCGTACTGTTACGGACATAGTTAAGATAGTATTAAGTTTTATCTTAGGGTAAGTTAGTATTAGGTAGTGTAAGTAGTTAAGTTTAGCCAAGTTTTTTAAAAATTTTCTTGGCAAAGAAAAAATGTAATAACAGATTGTCATAAAGACTAAAAAAAACGCAGATTAAGCCGAAAGGCACAGTTATAACATAGATTAGATTAGCTTAGAGTACCCGCATAGGGTCAGTAGGTTAGTATTAAGAACATTGTAAATTCTTAAGTTAGGTAAGCTAGATTTAAGTAATTTTGTCTAGCATGTAAGTAAAATATTTAAGAAGAAATAAAATTACATATAAAAAAAAAAAAAAAGTGCGTCGACTCCTACGCAGAGGGTACCAGGTTCGATACCCGAATTCACCACCTCTGATAATTCACGGCTCCACCTCTTTCGAGTCACTGACAATGCTCAAAGAGTATTCTTGTCTAGAAAAAGCTTCTCAACTTCGCCGTTCGGAGTCGGCATTAAACTGTAGGTCCCTTCCACTCGTCAAAGAACAATAGCACACACAACACAAGTGGTTGCTGAGAAGATAGGCCCAGGTCCACCTCGGACTGTCGCGCCACCCATATTATTATATAACTTAATCAAAAAGTCGAAAACCAACAAATCCGCGGCATATGAAACATTTTAATCAAACCGTTACCACTTAAAGGCATAATTTACTTAACGTTAGTTTTTAACTCTTATTTAAGAATTTGTTATTTTCCTAAAAATTGTAAAACAGCGAAGGTCATTTCATTTGCAAAGCTCGGTAAACCAAAAAACAATCCTAAGCGCTACCAACATGTTACCTTATTAAGTTGCTTAAGTAAGCTATTTGAGAAACTTATAAAGGAATATCTTATTTCACATAACGACCAAGCAAATATATATGTACATCCAGGCTTTCGGGCTGGTCACTCTACATGACATCAAATCATGAGAACCAAGCAGCACGTTAAAAAAAAGTCTAGATCTGAAATTGGCAACAGGATTGGTGCTAGTGGATGTTGAAAAGGCTATCGATATTGTATGACACGACGGACTCATATATGTATAAGCCTATCCAACATTCTTTTCCAATTTCGCTTATCAAAATTGTTCAAAGTTTTTCACAACAAACTAAATGTATAGTTAGGTTAGGTTAGGTTGAGGTGTCTGAATGCCACGCATACGAACACCAGAAACACTTAGGCCAAACATAGGCCCCTTTGTGTTACCTTAGGCTACCTATTCCGCAAACCAATCTATGCTTTTGCTAAAGCGAAGGAGAGGGCTAATATTGATGCTGCTCAGCTCAGCCAGATTAACAAAGATAAGGGCCCCTAGAAGTCAGAATCTACCGGATGAGAGAGCACTGCAATTACATATCAAGTGCTCGATGGTTTCTTCCTCATCTTCGTCCAAGAATCTTCTACATAAATCATTATAGGGAAGGCCTACTCTAGAGGCGTGAGCTCCGATGGCACAATGCCCTGTTAGAACGCCAATAAGAGATCTGAGATTTGGCCTGCTTAATCTGATCAAGCTAAGCGATCGTTTGGGATCGATCATAGGCCAGAGTTGTTTAGTTATGAGGTATCCTGTACCAGAAGTCCATCTGCGGTTTGTTTGGGCAAGCTTTTCAAGCTTAAGCAGATGTTTTATAGTAGCGATAGGCATGGACCCACCCGGAAAGAGCACGGAGTTTGTGTCCTGTGTAGCGAGCTCGTCCGCCCTGCAATTCTCTGGAGTGTCACAGTATCCCGGGACCAACATCAGTTGGACGCTAAAATACTTGGCCATCTCGTTAAGAGATAGGCGGCAATTAAGGCTGGTCTTGGAATTAAAGGTGACTGAATCCAGAGAGTTTAACCGCTGCCTGGCTATCGGAATAGATGACGATATCTGTGCGCTGTATTACATTGTTTTTCAGCCAGGAAAGGGCTCCCTTAATCGCTATAGTTTCAGCCTAAAATACGCTACAGTGATTAGGTAGTCGAAAAGATAGTTGGAAATTAAGATATAGAGATAATTGGAATAGACACCAGCACCCACACTTGCATCCATCTGTGAAGATTCGCAGTGGACCTCCCAGCGTCTGGTGTTCAGACTCCCAGATCTGGTCCGTATACTGGTTGTGAAATTCTTCTCGAAGAGGAGTTTAGGTAGAGTGAGATCTGTATCTGTGGGTATAGAGGCATACTTGCGTAGGATCGTTGAATGTCCAGACTGCAGTTCTTTCCAGCTGCTCAGCGATCTTAATCGAATCGCCGTGCTAGCTGCTGTCTGTCAGCCATTAGTTCTATCGGTGGCAGGTTTAGGAGCATGTTTAAAGCTTCGGCGGAGGTAGTCCTTATGGCCCCCTAATGCATACGCTGCCATCCTCTGCACTCTAGCGAGTGGGGTGATGTTGATTCTCTTGTCGAGTGCGGTCGACCAAATTTCGACACCATATAGCAGTATGGGTCTGACTACCGATATAAATAGCCAGTGAACCATTCGGGGTTGCAGTCCCCATTTGCATCCAATGGCCCTTTTACAGCAGTTCTTGGCACGTTCCTGGATATTTAGCTTCCAGCTTAACTTCGTGTCAAGTATAAGGCCTAGGAATTTAGCGCCGTCGCTTAGCACCAAGGGGGTCCCGCATAGTGTGGGCAGGTCAAAGTTAGGAATTTTATACTTCCTAGTAAAGAGGACTAGATCCGTTTTTTGAGGATTGACACCTAGGCCGCATTCGCTAGTCCATTTCACTAGCTTGGATAGGGCAGATTGCATAATATCTCTGATCGTGGATAAATATTTCCCAGATATAGCTATGGCAATGTCATCTGCATAGGCAATGACCTTACACCCAGACCCATATAGTTTCCCATATAGAAGTTCGTTGACCACTATGTTCCACAGTAGAGGGGAGAGTACACACCCTGCGGCGTGCCTCTCTTCACATATTTACGGATCGTTTTCTGTGACTAAGTGTCGGATGAATACATCGATCAATTTTTCCAAGGTCTTTAGAAGAAAGGAGGATAGGCCGAAAATTCTTTGGGTTGACATGAGAGCATTTTCGAGTCTTGGGTATGAAGACGACAGTGGTCGTTTTCCAAGTTGTGGGTACGTGGCCTGGATCTAAACATCCTTAAAAGATGTTAACCAGCCAGGTCGAGATTAGGTCTGCACTTTTTGCTGTTCTACCGGAAAAAAATGCCATCAGGTCCAGCAATCTTGTAGGTCTTAAAGCAGTTGATGGCCCACAGGACTGTGTTTTTGGTCACCCTCAGGGAACTGAGATGAGGGAGGGATGACTGGTTGGACTGGTTAGAAGGGTGTATTCCTCCCCATCACTGCAGGCTGGGAAGTGGGTGTCAATGAGAAGACCCAGACTCTCCAGGCTGGAGTTAGTCCAGGTTTCATCAGCCCTTTGAATCAGGGAGGGCATTTTGGGTGATGATTCTAATATTTTTCGCAGCCGGGAAGTCTCAGAGGCGTCTTCAATCTTCCCACAAAAGAGTCTCCAGGACGATTTTTTTGGCTGTTCTTAGCTCATATTTGAAGGTACTGAGAGCTCTTTTATAAGATTCCCAGTCGGCAGTGATTCGGGTTTGCCTTGGCTCTGTTGAAGAGCTTCCTGCAGCCTTTGCGGAGGGAATCAAGTTTTGAATGCCACCTTGGGGGTTTAGGCTTTCCCCTTACTTTCCTTATGGGACAAGATTTGACTAGAGCCTGATTAAGGATATCTCTCCACTGATGAGTCAAGCTCTCAAGGATTCAGCGGTTGGGATTTGTCAGAAGCCTCTAACAGGAGACTGACAGTCTTTTCAGTTTATGTATAGTTATTGTACATAAATTATATAGCGCTCACAGTTGCGTACCCCAAGGTTCGGTAATGACTTTATTTAATATTTTTATGTCCGATATACCAATATCTAATGGTAACACTTTTCTTGCTTTGTTCGCTGATGACACAGCCCTGTTCTCACCAAATATCTTAGCACCGGACACAGTAACTTCTCTACAAACTGCAACAAGTGGAAAAAGCTATGGAAAGGCTGTGTGGCTTACTCGACGCAGAAAACAGCAATTCCTCCCTCAAACAAACCTGCAATTGAACACGACCATTTTCAGTTGCCTGAAAGCTGTAATTATTAAGGAGTATCTTTTGATAAAAAACTCACATTTGAAAAACATATATCGAGCACAGTTCATAGAATAAATCTAGTTGTAACGATTCTATATCCCTTTATCAACCGTAATTCAAAACTTAGTCTATAATAGTCTATAACAAAATACTAATATTCATACACGGCTTAACAACCAGTCCTATCGTACGGTGCACCTGTATGAGCCGATTGTGCTAAATCACACATTAAAAAATTACAGATATTCCACAATAAGGTGCTAAGGTTAATAATAAATCTGCCCTGGCATTATTCAACCATGAAGCTCCACGAAAAGGCTAATGTAACTACCATCTCATTTCTCAGTGATAAATTACATCAGCATTTTCTAAACAAATGTACTTGTTTTACTATATATCCCCTTGTTCTCGTAGTTGTAAAGAACTTTTGTGCTGTATATCGAAAATAAGTTAGCTCATATGTAACAAAAACTGTACAGATAGAACTACAAATAAATTGAACTTCAACTTTGAGGTTGTTGGTCAGTGAAGAAGAACTCTTGGGTCGTGCAATGCCATTATCAGACGACATAGTTCGTTGTGGGTTTGGATTCAATGACAGTGTCTTTGACTGCAATGAAGGCTTCTAAGCCTTTCTCTCAGATTCGGGTTGACGGTAGAGTACACACTGTAACTTATTAAATAAACTTCATAGTAAAACAACCAATCGCCTGATGTTATTGGACTACTCCATGGTCTCTTATCGATCGGGGCTATAATATAAAATTTCGGTGAGTGAGTCTGCACCAGGTCTCATCTTTCTTTATGGATGGCTGCCGAGGAGCTGGAAAACTGTCTGGCCAACGGCGGCATCAGAAACTCCAGTCAGTAGGAGCTACCTGGTGCGCAGTCCTTCTAGAGCTACTTAGACATATTCGGAGCACATGTTTAGAAGGTTCTTTAAAGGCCTGGTCGGAGCCTTGGAATAGAGATGGTGGTGGAAGCCCTATAGCCTTAGGGCCAACGGCAGCGCTTACAGTCTTAACGAGGATACCGCCACCGGATAAGGCCCGACCCTTCGCCCAAGGCTTAAAGAATAGGGTTTGGCCTCCCAGTTGGGGTTTGTGGGTGAGGTTAACAGGGTCACCACGTAAAAATCACACGGCTTAGAGACAACCAACTGACTCGGATACGGACGGAATTAGTTGACGACCCCAGCGAACGAAATTCAGACACCGTGCTAGCTGGAGACTCCGGATCTCCATCCGTAAAGATCGCGGAGCTATGTAGTACCCATTCTAGAGTTCGTCTACTTCACAGTTCTCAGGAGTGTCACAGTGTCTCAGCACCCATATAAATAGGATGCTAATATAGTTGACCATCTCGTCGAGATAGGCGGCAATTCAGTGAAGCCTGGCTCTACATACATAACTAGTTTTGAAATTCCTGCCAAAGACGTTAAGGTGTGCGGGAGGACGATGGCAACCTTTTGATACTCCATCAATTCCGTAATAAGCTCAGTGACGTAAAAATAGATATCAGATAAGGCAACACGCCGTCATGTGCCTTCTTCAAAATAATTATTGAGAAGGTCGTGCAAAACTCATGGCACAAAGTAAGTGGAACGATTTTCCAAAAGTCTGTACAACTATTGGCAACTGTTGGCAAGGTCATTGTACTGATTGGACGAACAGACTTATCCGCCTGTGAACCATGGTCACATTAACTTCGCGAAGTCGGAAAAAGGTCTGTGTTAACGCCGATATATAAGGCCTCGGCGGACACGAAAAACGGGCAACTAGTAGCGCAAGCGACTGCACTCAAATATATGAGGATCTGTATAGATCAGTATCTACATTCATAAGTATCTATATCAGTCAGACCATGGCCTGAGACGCTTTCGCTCTTACAAAGAGGCTGTTTTACAATAGCACCTTCAACGATGCGATGTTGAAGGTGACCTGCTACATGGCCCTCATCCGGCCAATGCTTTCAACATTGATTGATAAATGGGAAATCAAACGCCTGGACCTATGGACCAACGAAGATAGTCTTAGGCAATCCACAATCCAAAAGGAAAGGATATAAGAATATAAACGAATCTTCTCACTAATCCACCTTAAAAAGGAAAACATAAGAATGCTAACGAAAAACGCCAGTGAGAAACTGGCCACTGTGGTCTCGCATGAACAACCTTTCCGTTGATGCAAAGAAAAAATCCAAAGCCTTGGCTTTTGAGTGGTTGCAGCCAGCCTGATAACCTGCGCGATTGTTAGCTCAATTCTGATGTACAGAATAACATAACTCTCGGTATGGTCTACATAGTCCATACTTAGGACAACATACATACTCCCAAAAGTCTAAGCTAAGTCAACGGCCAGGATTAGGAGGTACCCTACCTCCTTCATGAGTTTAATGGAAATCATGCTCACTTAGACCATCCGATCCATTTTACTTTCACGTTCGGCTTTGTGTCTAAATCCCGTTTACCCTTTGAGCTTGTAGTAATTCCCACTTGGGAACTGTTGGCCATGGCCATGTTATTTCTTCTGACCTCCTTTATAGCCATTTAGTGGCTTTAAGAAATTGTAGTACATCCATTGTTACTAAGATCAGTTAGCTACCAATATTATTTTACTGATAAGCTTCCTGTCTAGCTTTGAGAGGTAATCAGTCCTTCCTTGATTTAGCATAGGCCAGATCGCTTTCGACACCCTGCAAGTGTCAAGTTCTGACCATTTGTGGTTTCGCAATCGTGATTTTATTGTTTTCAATGGGGGTGGGGTGTCTCCTGATCTATCGCCATTGGCATACCCACCCCCTTCCTTGCTAGTTCGGCCAGTATTAGATAAAATAATTTTTCATCTGCCATGAGCTCTGTTTTCGCTCTGCCATTGGATTATAGTATTGATAACTTTCTTTGTGTCAATAAATATCTGTTCGAAAATTTGCCATCTAAGCATTATAGACTAGGTGTCTTAAAAACCCAAGTCCAACGAGGCCACCATTTCTTTGCTTTCAACTCCGAATATCTTGGAGTACATATCTGTGTTCTACATACCATTATGCCAGAGAACATTTTGTGCAAAAATTGTTCACTACAGAACCCTCTGATTACTGGCCCTGATCATCTACTAACTGCATGTATTCGCAGCACCAATCACCAAAAGGGTTGCACAACCCTTCACTTGCATTCTTTTCTAAAGTAGTCTTCACTTGAAAAATGACTCAGTCCACCAACCAAAAAAGAGTTAAATCCTTCCCCTTGCTTACCAATCAATACCCACCCTAGAGGACAAGAAAATCGATACACTCATCCCTTGTTTCCGGTCGATTCAACGAAGGGTTCCTCTTATATACCACGGCCGATGCTTATGTACCGCTTTCACCCCTTTTTATTATCCACGACGACTGAAACCATTATCACGAGCAATCGAAAAGAGGGGTGCGTGTGTGGTCACATGTGTGCATAATATAAACGCACTTCCCACCCCACTGCCGGTGGTGGTAAACCCCGGCCAAGAGTAGCGATGCGATGATGGAAAAATATTCCAGAAAGGGTGTCTGGTGGTGGGGGAGTTGCGGCTGACGCCAGATTCCATGGATGTACGAACGAAATGGATTTGCAATCGCATAAAATATTCCAAAAGTGACGCCTGCCGATTGTGGGTGTTGGTGCCGATGCTTTCGGCGGATGTAACAGTCGTCACGGTGCTCAGTTTAATTTCAACGCTCGTGCAAATGGCGACCGGCACTGACTGATGCACGCACATGTATGGAACATCAATCCTTTTAAGTGTCGAATTTTTGATCTGAAATGTAATGCGTTTGTGTTTTTATTGCGAACCAGGAAGGGGACGCTGCTGCGCTGCCAGTGATTTATTGTCCAAACTTGTGAGGGAGCGGGATGACTGATGTATTGTGATCCCATTCGAGGAGTGCGTGATTTGGCAAAATCTGTGTTGATTGAATTCGAAAAGGAGGGACGCCTCTGCGAAAGAGGAGCTCTTAACCTTGGCAGGACCCACGCAGATTTATTCACTTGGTGTTGCTCTCAAGTCTGTGTTCTGGAACGCGGTGTGGTTTGAAGCAAATTTACGTGTCACACGAATACTTGCCAGTGAAGAGTGTGGGATTGAAATCTGTCCCAGGCCTAGGAATAGAGAGCCATCTGATCGGGACCATCTGACGAAAAAATTGACTTTCCTGTTCTTAATGTTGCTATGGATATTGTGTTGATCACATACTTAGGCATCGAGATTGCCCTGAGTATTCTGTAAATGCTGGTTACCTCGTGCAAGGCTTTTTCTCAAAAGATAAAACTATTAGTAAAAAACGCTTTAATTCTTCATATTCTTTAAATACATAGGTTTTATAATTTAAATCGAAAGACATAGGATAAGGTTAAGTTTAGCTTAGAGTGCCCGCCGAAGGGCAGTAAGTTAAATGTGGTAATACTGTTAGTCTGACTAGTTTCAAGCATTTTTTTTCTAGTGTGTAAGTATGTCACGAATTTTGAAATAAAATGAATTTGAAAAAAGCGTGACAAGAGTCGGCCTATCGAGGAACATTTGTAGTTTCGACTTAGCTGATATGATGTACATACAAACAGTATAACGAATGTCGATATAACGAATGTCCACTACAACGAATCACCATTAAATAATCAATAATCAGGAGAATTTGACTACTCTGTAGAAAATTGAAAATTACAATTTTTGTTTTGTTTTCTGGCATTTACGGGGGCTTTCTTTTAGCAAAATGGGATACATAGTTTCATTTTTTTTGGTTTTTCATCAACAAAATTGTTTCCTTACGTCGGCATTCTTCCTATCATGCTACAAAAGACCAAGGACACTATTCACCTACCAATCCTTAACAACCTCTTTCTGTACATCTTAACATATGATTATATACCGTCTACCTCTCCGTCAAAGTCGTTTTCATCCCTAAAGCAGGTAAATCTAGTCACTGCACAGCAAAGGACTTCAGACCTATAAGCCTAACATCATTCGTCGTAAGGACGTTTGAGAAGCTCATCAATGCATTCATTTGAAAGGTTTTCAAGCACGACACAATATCAAGTTCACAACATGCATATATGAAAGGCAAATGCATAGGGACTGCAATACTAGTGCAATTGAAAAATCCCTAGATGTCAAAGAATACGCCCTTTTCACATTTTTAGATATTGAGGGGGCCTTCAACAATGTAGAGACCGATGCTATTAAAAATGCACTCATACTCATCGGTATTGAGCAATCTATTACGTCAATAATAGTAAATCTGCTCAACAGTAGAATCATTAATTCAACCCTAGACAACTCGCCTATTAGAGTCGTGGCCTCAATGGGCACCCCTCAAGGTGGGTTCATCTCTCCCCTTCTGTGGATGTTGATCATTAACGAAATTCTATAAAGGCTTTGATATTGGGGAGCCAAGGCAATTGCATACGCAGACCACGTTGTCATTATTTCTCGCGGTAAATTCCTACCGACTCTTAGCGAGCTAGTTGAATGAGCACTTGGTCTTGGGATCAACCCTCAAAAAAACAGAGTTGGTCCTCTTCACCAACAAAAAGGTCATTCCGCCTTTCAACCATTCATCAATTGAGGGTACGACCATCACACTAAGAGAAAGTGCGAAATACCTACGGCTAATCCTAAACAGGATATTAAATTGGAATCTTAATGTCAAAGAAAAAGTAAGTAAAGCGACCTGTGCCCAATACCCGTGTAACAGTATAATTCCCAATAAATGGGGACCTAGTCCGAGAACAACCCCGTGGATGTACACAGCAATTGTCAAACCGATCTTAACATATGGAAGCATAGTTTGGTGACAGGCTTGCCAAAAAGCCTCCAACCTGAAACTATAAGCGAGCATACAGAGTAGTGTCACAGGAGCGATATCCACCACTCCTACAGCGGGCCTAGAGGTCCTACTGGATCTTCTTCCACTCGACCTCTATATGCAAAAAATAGCTGCAGAACGCGCCAAAAGGTTTATCCAATCCAAAGGTTGGCACACAAGTCCAATTGGGCATGCAAGTATTCTGGATGGACTACAAATAGAACATGTGGTAAGTGACTACTCGACTGGATGGCGCAGTTGGTAGAGTGCCTGCCCCTAGTTAGCGGGGTCCCAGGTTCGAATCTCAGTGAAACCAAAAATGGTCTTCAAATCTGGTTCAGTCACCATTTACTGTACAAATTAACGACACTGTCACTGGAGTAGTCAATCAGTGGTAGTAGTCTGACTAGGGTTATCCCAATGGGCCAATATGGTCTAAGTGTGCTGGTGAATGCAGTAGCAGCTCCCTACCTAACCTAACCTAAGTGACTGCTCCCTCCCTTCCATTAACCTAGAAATACCTTTCCAATGCTATTTCCCAACAAGGGAGGAGTGGAACTCAAATGAACCCATCAACAATTCGACATTCATCCATGTCTATACGGATGGGTCGAAGATGGAAAAAGGAATAGGCGCGGGCATTTTCGCCGAATTGCTAATCATGCACTGCTCGATCAAAGTCCCTGACTATGGCAGTATTTTTTTGAGCGGAGGTCCTGGCGGTCACGGAAGCTGCCAATATGATATCATTGTTGGAAATACCACCGGCTGATATGACCATCTTAATTGACAGTCAAGCAGCGATTAAACCATTTTCGGCAGTAGAAATTAAGTCCAAGCTGGTCGTAAGCTGCCGCGAAGAGGTCAAGGTTCTTGCCACACAGCATTCGATCAGTCTAAGCTGGGTCCCAGGTCATAGAGACATAGCCAGCAGTGGGGTAGCCAATGAACTTGTCAGGAAAGGGGAAGAAGACTACCCATCCCAGGCAATCCCACAGTTTAATCTACCCTTATCTGACATCAAGAAAATAGTGAGTAGTAAAACCATGGCGGTAACAAATGAAAGTTTGGAGCTCTCTCCCCATGGCCTATGTTTGATAGCACAAAGACCGACACCCTTCTTGAATGCAGCAAAAAGCTGCTGCTGATGGCAGTCGCCTATCTCATTTAATTTCGTCGTTATTGTAATTTTTCATAGAGAAAACTAAGGAAGCTGGAGCCTCGGTATCGTTAGCCGTACATAATGCTGGTGATACTCAACTACAGGCGTGTGGTAGAGGACATTCCTGACAAGGAACTCAAACAACGGAAGCTGAACACCGTCATAGCGCCAGATAAACTCAAGCATTGGTGCGAGCTCCCAGATGGAGGTTTTGCTGATGACTTTGAAAAGGAAGACAGGAATACAGACCGATATCGAGGACGAGTTCTATGATATAATGGATTGTAACGCTACCGTACCTACAGAGTTTAAAGCCCTGTGACAGACGAGGGACAGTCCATAAAAAGATCAAAGCATGTTCAGACCAGAAAAAAATAATAAAGCCCTTAAGCTCGCCTTGTTTTATTTCATAGTTGCGAATTTGCGCTTATTAGTTTGATTTTTGAAAAAAGAGCTGTTGTAATGTGGTATTGACATTTTGTTTTCTTTTATTTTCCGCATTCTGTGGAAGATTTGTAAAATAAATAAATACTGACGGAGGCTGGCCAGTTTCACTGTGAGCCACTGTAAATCGAACCGAATTGTCTTCATGATTAGTTGAAAGTTGGCACTTCTTGCAGATTAACGTCAACGTGATCGATCATCTGAACGCACTCTAGGCAAAACAAACACAGAACGGAGAACATTCAAAGGGAACATTCAAAATTCGCAAAAACGCTAGCATTTAAAAATAAAATGCTTGCTTCAAATAAATCGAACAGTTTTATTAAGACATCATTTGCTTGCTTGAAGTAATCAGAATTCGTATCAATTTTTGTTGAACCTGAATCGTTAATGTCCTATTCTGAAGCCACCCCTAGTGAAAAGATTTCCACAGCCCCCCCCCCTCCCCCCCCCCCCTCAGTGTGACGTAAGTTGAGGTGACTCCACCACCAAACACCATTCACCACATGTCACCACTGAAGGACCATTGAAATGATTGTCGTGGCATTTGTACAAAAAATTAAATGAAACCGACTGTCAAACACAGTCCGGGCTATGACAACGAAGGCCTCCACTTCAACCAAAACAAAAGTCATTTGCTGAAGTAAAAAACAAACACCGCCTATCTGAGAGTTGTATCTGTTCCTTCAACCCACCGTGTCTAATCTCCACCTGATGTCACCGTGACAGCAAAACGTAAGCCGTCCCTTTCACGTACTTCTTTATGTTTTATGACAAATGATAACCCGGGCATTATCCTTTCCTTTCACTGTGCACGCAAGCAACCGAACACAATAGACCGCGTAATTTATGTCGGTAATGTCATGCTTTTGACTTCTACTCCCCCACAACCCAACATCAACCCCCACCCACCCGCCGGCCAAAAACACACCAATAACTCGTTTATCCAAAAATATTCATAATTGCACCCTTCACGGGAGAGGGAAACCGTGTATTCGTATTAACCCCCATTCGTTGTTGAACCATACGATTTCCAACCCCATACACCCACGGCCCGGGCAGAACTTCAGAAACAAACTTGCCTCTGCACCTATCGGGGAAACTATCTCTCGTTGGCGTGTTCAAGTACGCATTCTCAAGTCCTCCGCCCGCAGCCCGTAACTCCGTTACATTGCACATTGTCATCAAGGATAATTGAAAGGCGTGTCTGTGTCTACAATTAACCCCTTTTACAAGCACCACTGTAATGGCCTCCCTCGTGCGGGGTTAATGCTGAACGCCATCAGTGCGCTGTGCCTGGTGTTCGCGGAGTGGGCTCCGGGGGACGGCGCGGCTGTTAGTTGACAACCGAGGCAAGGTTAAACGCTGCTCGTTCTCTAGTTAAATGCCTGTCACCCAATTCTTTACCGTTGTTCATTAAAGAGTTCTCCTCTTTGTGCTCGTGAACATTTACATGAATACCGCGCGATCGCGTGCCGTTGTCCTCTCGAAAATCCCTGTGAAGGGAGAAGTGTAGGAACACCTGAAAATTACCATATTCTGAACGCCATGGTGGTCGTTTTGTATTTTCCTTTGTTGGGCGATTGCACGAAGAGTGGGCTGCACAAGGCAGGGTACGGCCGTTCGTTCACTGTTTGCTCGAAAGGGTTAGAGGGCGGAAGGTGGATGGTGGAGGGGTGGGAAAAAATCAATGAAACGTACATATGTACAGTTGAGATTCACGTCTCTTGTGCTGTCTATTTGGTAAAGGGTTGCTCTGCTTTCGCTGAAGGGGATGGACTCATTCGGCGAATGTGTGGAAAAGGGACAAGGACTGCGCAAAAACCGTGAAAGTGGTGAATAGGAAGAAAAAGGGTTGAAGTCGAAGGGAGTTGACAGTGGCGCCATTTTATGAGGCGTAAGCTGGTTCAGTCTGAGAGGTGTTTGCTTGGAAGGATTTACTGCGAGAAGACTTGTCGGCAATTGATTTATTGGCGCCGAAGATGTGTGCTGAAATGGATGTGTGAAGGAGTGGAAATCGTCACCATAAACTCGCTTATTACTCCTATTTCAATGAATACAACAGCTTAACAGACATGCTGTTGTGGGAAAAGACGGATTGGTACGAAAGTTTGGTATGGCGAGCATTCTTTTCAAGGGATTAAGTCGACACTGGAGTTTTATGTCCGTTGAGTGTGACTTCTGCGACTGAAGAGTGAAGTTAAGCAGATTAATCCATTTTAATCATTGAAATCATCGATGTAAGGCATATACATTTGGGTTAAAACATTCCTATCATTGTTAAGTAAGCCCGCGGTCGTTGCTTTTCTGATACTTGGGCGATATGGCAAATCCCCATCTAGAAATTTAGGCACAATCTGTGGCGATACATTGGTCTTCCTTGTGTGGTGTCACTGTCTGGGATGATTCAAGAAAAAGGTCCAATGAGGTTTTGCGGTGCTGACAGGTGCTGAGTCTTGAGCGACAAACAGTAGCACAGCGGTGGAGGAAGTCATTTTGGCGATTGAATCGCTAAATGTTGGCAAACCCGCCGGTATGAATGCAATCCGGTCAGAAATTCTTAATGCAGTGGGCACAGAGGGAGCCTTATGGCTTTTTCGTATACTTACCCAGGCCTCGTAATGTGATGTGTCACTTGACGATTGGCAAACGGTGGTTATTGTCTCCCTTTTCAATGTTAACTTCCGAGAGGTACCTTGAATGCGATTCTATTAGATAAGCGACAGCTTGGCAGACATTCGACTCGCCTGGCTCTGTTTGGGCAGAACTGCTAATGAGTTAGAGGCGATGGCGTAGAACCGAGTGGCTTTGCTACACCTTTAGTGGTTCACGGGGGCCACTTATCAGACTCTTCGTTTTTACATTTGTGGAACATTGACGGAATTATGTCTTATAAGATTATGAACATATGGCCTGTGGACTTATGACACTGCACGTACTAGAAATTCTCAGAGAATATGAGAAAGATGTGGCTAAATTTGTTTGTCCAAGACGCGTAGTCTGTCCCAATAGAGATGTATAGGACGACCACTTACAGGACAGGTAAAGCAAGCACTAGAGTCACTCCGCAAGCTAGGTCCAGTACTGCTTCGAAATAGAGCGTCACATAAAGGAGAGGAATGACAGGCGTCGTTACTGATATTCAAGTATCACAGGAATAATCCAGAATCGGCATTCTCACACAACCACTTAATAGTTGTTAAGTTAAGTCGTCTTAAAAAAAACATGCTGCTCTTGTTCTTATACTGTTGATTGGTTTCAACAGGCATGAATGAACATGCTCTCCAACACACAATAATACACGCGTTAGTAAGCCTACTCTCTCACTCATATAAATCTCTACTGTCTCGTGTGCATGCACGATCTTGCATGGAGTCAGTTGTCACCTGGCCATTTGGCGAGCCAGTACCTAAAAGCATCATAATTTTGAAGCGGAGAGTGTTGCTCGTTGTTGAGGCTCAGGAAATGATCGTATGAAGTTTCCAGAACTTTCTTTATTTCTGCTGACGTCAAAAATAGATTAGTCTTGCTCAAACGGACAAGTAGTCGATCTTCAGCAATACTAGTCTTACGAGGCTTATGTCTTGGTAAATTTTCAAAACTTTTATTTTTCTTGGAAAAAGGATTGCATTTCTTACTTTTCCGAAAGAAAATCCCGAAAGTCTCGTCACCACTGCTATCGACTTATGCTTTACGTATAAATTCTATACCATTTGCCTCTCACATGGAGTGCTGATTTTATTTTTGCCCATTTTTTACAACTTTAAAAAAAATACAAAATTTCAACACACTCTAACAAAGCTTCAGGACACTCACTTACTTAAAAACAAGAACGCTCTGGATGACTGTTAGCAATGAATGGCTTAGTTATATGAGCACAGGAAGGAAATATATGCATTTTTTGGGAATGCAATGCTTATCAGCCCTTACCGATTATTTGCTAGCACTTTAACAACCGAATTTTATAACGCATACATTTTGCTATAGTGGGGGTGTTGAAAATATATCCAAATATATACTGTATTTACTTTTGTCATATCGGTTGTATACCTAAGTAGCCTTTGAAGTAAAATTAGTGCATCTAACTTATGATTTGTAACATATACTACTTTAAATTTCTTTGATACATTGTACTTGTCATTTATATTTTTTTATTCATCACTTAATTGAAGTCTGTGCAGAGCTACACATCATGCTTTAATAGTCACACTTACGAAAGACTTATTCCTATTCCTGGAACCAGTTAAATGGTGTTTGCCCTTCACCACCACATCTTCAGCTTCCTCAAAACTCATTACATGAGACATCCTGCGAGCGAAACGCTCTGTTACGACGCCGATGAGAGTCCGAGTACCGGCCTACTTAATCTGAGAAGAGAAACCGTTAGAGATCAAGTGTTGGCAATAATTCAGAATCTTAGTTATGAAGACTAAGTTATAGCGGGCGAAAGACAGTCTTGTATTACTGATTGGTAGCATCGGGCTCAGTAATACTAAGGTTCAGACCCGTAATAGGTCGCAGGCATGTTAAGTACGAATATTTCCCTTTTTTAAGGCACATGGCGCCTTCTAGCTATAACATGATATCATGCAGGAATGTCAGGGTTCAAGAATGGCAAAGTAACCTCGACAGGTATATTCCAAGTTAAAAATGGTCTCCAACAGGGTGCCGTTAATTCGCCGATCCTGTTAAACATTTACTTGAGTGATTTGTTAAGTTCTCTTCCTCACGTAATTGCGTATGCCGGTGACTTGATCGTGTACAGATCAGGCAAATAGATCGAGGAAATCACTATCCTCACGCAGGGTGACTTCGATTCATTCATGAGAAGTTGCGATGACTGGAAGTTGAGTATCAACTTCCGGAAGTAGGTAACCATTCTGTTCAGGACGCCATTGTATAAGGCCTCGGCGGATACGAAAAAGAATTGGCGAAAGTTCTCAATCGTTGGAAGACACGGGAAACCACTGGCGCAAAAGACTGTAGTCAGATACCTGGGGATCTGGCTAGATCAGTATCTATATTTTAACAAACATGTAGATGCTGCTCTGGCCAGGGCCCGAGGTGCTTTACAAAGAGACTCTTTTCCAACTCGATGCGAGGGTGAAGGATATCTGCTACATGGCCCTCATCCGGACAATGCTCACCTATGGCCCGTGTGGTTCAACGTGGAAAAGATTCGGTTGCTTGAGAGGGCTTGTCTTAGGGCTTGCCTTCGTCTTTATCGAACTCCAGAGTCCCAGTACATAAAATTCTATTCCAATGAGGTTTTATACAACTGGGCAAACCTGGTAAGAGTGGACAATTTCCTGTTGAAATTGATTCGAGGTCATACTGCTAGAGCGATGAACTCGTTCAATAACTTGATCTCGGGGACTTACTACCCCAATGCACATTACCACGAAAGGGTACGGCACAACGGCTTCATCCCCCGAGAAGCCTTTCTCCATTTAGACAGGAACGGACTGTTACAAAATATAACTGCGGTACCGTCTAAAGACCGTAATCGTCTTCCACATAGCCCATTCAACTGTGGATGGGCGACACAGCCACGATCGTTCCGTCGCAAAAAGAACTGAGGAGGGTCTCCTCCGGTTCAGTACGGCGGTGTCAGGAGAGATGTTCGGTATGTTGCAAAGAAACAAAGAAAATTCTGGTGGTAGCTTATAGATTCGAATCTAAGCGAGGGAACTCCAGCGTCGAACCCTTTAGACACGGGGTAGAAAGGGTAGTACGTATCCCCGAATGGGGGACCAGTCGGTCACTGTCTTTCAGCAAATTAGATGCGAATCTATAAGCTGCAACCTATGGCCGACCTACATAGCCTAGGGTAGTTTTTAAGGTATATGTAAGCTGTAAATAATAAAAAAAGAAGAAGAAAAAAGAATGAGTATTCACATACGTACACCACTGTGTACCTATGAGTATACGTTGTAAATACATATATGCATATGTCTATATATACATATATACATATGTATATGCATGTAGTTTAGCTTTAGTTAGGGTAAGTTATTTTTAAGGCAGTGTGTAAGTTAGTATATAAGTTTTGAGCATAACCAGTTATGTTATTAAGTTTTTTTTTAAAATTTTTCTTAATATTAAGTCGTACAGTTAAAGCAAATTTTCTTTAAATGCATGGATTTTTAATTTAAGTCGAAAGGCATAGGATAAGATTAAGTTTAACTTAGAGTGCCCGCCGAGGACCAGTAAGTGAGAAATAGTAAAAATGTTCGTCCAACTAGTTATAAACATTTTTGTCTAGTAGTAAGTCTTCATGAATTCCGAAAATAAAAATGAATTAAAAAAGAAAAAAGGAATGTCAGTGAGTCAGGCACTGAATAGCGTGGTAACATTCACCAACAACTTGACGAACCTGTCGAATGCTATCAGAAGTAAGTTTAAGGTCAAAGAAAAAATGATGCAAATCAAGTTGTCCTTCTTTTACATCCCCGACGAACAGCCGTGGTTTAAAAATGTTGTCTATACTTAACTTCTTGAGTGTATGACTACTCTTTTTTTGACCAGATCCTTGGCGAATGGCATCAGGTGCTCATCTAAGACTTAAAAAATGATCTTCTATACGGGAGTCAGCAGATAGTAGGAACTCTTTTCTTGTAAATCGACAAGAAGAATCCTAATTTCAGACTAACTTAATTGAGCGAAGACAATTCCTCTTCATCACGCCACACAGTTGCTAACTACTCCAATCAGGACCAAGGTCGGGACGCCTTCCACTCACCCCGAATACGAAATTGAGCTTCGTTGTTTGTTGTGGAGGCATCCCATCCTCTTCCACATCGTTCATATATTGACAACTTTACGCTACACACATGCGGACATAAATTATCCTTTTTCTTCCACTTCAGTCAAGCACCCGAAAGGCATTCTAACGATTAGATGGTCAGTCGAATGAAATGGAAGGGCGAAGTAAAAAGCCAAGAACTACGGCAGTTTAAAGGACATCCAAGTAAACCACACTCACACAGCGATGGGGGTCCTTACACACGAACGCACACACCCGCACGCAGCGACCATGTCTCATACCATGGTCGAACCGAAGACGAACCAGTGCAAAACAAAAATGAAAATATTTAACCCTAAAATAGCAGTAACGTCGCACCCCAAGCCCAATAACTTGACCCTTCAACCGATATACGAGAAAGTATGCCTTGGGATGATACCAACAAGACACACACACACGGACACACACCCACACAGTTCCACATCGAAAAGGGAAAGGGATCTGACCCGCCATGTGTGGCGTAGAGTTACGTTACAGGATACAAAAGAGAAACACATGCCACCAAGTTATCCCACTCAAACGCACACACATTCACCACCCGCGCGCTCAACCCCCTTCACAGTCATTCTTCGAAAAACACGAACATCACGGTTGGTTGCCGGGCGGGCGTCCTCCTCATCGTCATCGTTGTCGTTGTCGTTGCCATCGAAATTGTGTTGTTAACTTTGAACCCATCATGTGTTCAGGATGCCGAATGAAAAAGAAAAGGGATATCCAGCTTTCCCCTTGACCGCGGCCCAGCCACTTCGACTGATGTCCTTTTTCTGCTCGTTCGACAACGACGACGACCGTCTTGCCATCCTGCTGTTGTTGGTGAAAGTGAATTTTAACGATATTGCCTCGTTTGAAAATGGCCGAACATAAAACTTATCCTCACAAGGATACACCAGAAAGTTAAAGGATTTCGTTATTTCCCCCCTCGCTTTTTTGCTCCTTGCGATGAATCCTTTTTTAACTGGTCAATCTGTGTTCACACACACACACACATGCGCGCGCCGTAAGTGTGTTGGATGACTTGAAGAAATGTGGGATTCAGGACGCAGGACAATGCGGAGAACGAGCTCAAATATTTATTGACGTACACGAAGGGATAATCAATCATCGTCCGCCTCACGGACGTGATAGTGGTGGTGGTTGTGGGGGAACCGAGTGAATGCCTACGCATCCTTTTCGTTGGGTTCTGCTGGGTCACATCGCTTAATCCATGAAACGAAACTCGAACGAAACCCCAGTCTGTATGTAAATGAGCGTAAAAGGATTTCCCCATTCGAACATAAGCCAGAAACTATTCTAAAAATGGAAAACTAAGCAGGACACGGTCGTAATTTTTGCATAAAGGTACCCTCACGAACTGCGAACGAAACGAAGACCGACGACGTCCCAGATGAAGACAGGACCTTGCTGATGTATGTGCGTTGGTGCACAGCGGTAAGTATGACATTTCATCTTCCCGCAACAATTCCATTCTCATTCCCCATTTGAAAAGGTAAATCCTTTTGCTGGATATAGGCACGGACAAAATGAAAAATGTTATTCTTTGAGCAACCTGACACAAGTCGGCCAGTTGCCAGTTGTAGTTGCGGTTGCGGTGTGGCCGGCGAAAGCAATTTTCTTTCCATTTCATTATAGTCTTCTGTTGTTGGGTATCCTTGCTCAACCTATTTTGAATAAAAGGAGAAATGAAAGATGTCCTTTAAAAAAAATTCATCTTTTCTTTGTTGCTTATTATTTTTTTATTTCTTCTCTCTTTTTTTTGGGTAGCCCTTCTTCTTGTTGTTGTTTAAGTGTGTTGCACACACAATGAGACGTGGGTGGAATAGCAAATGAGATCCTTTTCGTCCTTCGTCTGCACGTGTGTCTATGTGTGTGTGCAAGGGAGAGTGTAGTCCGTTTTCGTAGCCAAACTATGGACGCTCTGGCTTTTTGAATAAATGACATAATTTCGGTTCGGTTTTAATGGCTTAACGAAGGAGTGTGAGAGAGAGTGGGTATCCTAGTGGTGGTGTAACTCGTTTTTTGCATTTTCTTTGGATGTATTTCGAAAGGGATTTTAAGTGGTCACCAGGTGGTCGGACTCTTGGACAATGGTTAGTAATGCGTATTCTTGAAGAAGGCGACTTCTGGAGAAGAGGGTGAATATTCACCCTGCTAAATGGTTTTTCTTTGGGAATTTGAAGGACACCACCATGGCATGGCTTATGAAAATTTAATTTCTCTTACTTGACGTTGCTGAACGAATCTGCATGAGGGCTTGGAAGGGAGTAAATTTAAGAAGAAAGACTGAGTTGGAAGTAAAGCGGAGAGTATTTGCAAAGGAAGGGTCTGGAATTGGTAGATATTGAATTCCTTTCTCGGTGCAACCAGAAATCAAGCAGGAGACCCGCTTGACGAGTCGGTGACTTTTTGCATTTCTCGCCCAGTAAATATAAAGAAAGCTGCGTATTGTAGTTTGTGTTTGACGAACCACTGAAAGCAGGCACAATCAATCAACTTTTTTCGTAGAAAACCATCACCGAAACCACAGAAAAGCTTGATAAGCACTATGGGAACTCTGTACCATCATTTTCAAACGTTAAGAAGTAGTACTATCACTTGGTCGTACTAGCATGATGCCGAATGTCGTCCAAAAGCTACTGTGCCGCGCCAGAAATCGTCGATAAATGAATACAGTAGTGTCTGGATAGCGTAAACTTCTTATAGCGTGAACACTCCGCTAGTGTGAACACCCATTTTTTGTATAAAGAGTGCTCTATAGGGTGAACAATAGAAACCTCGATAACGTGAACCAAGAATTTATGCACACGATTGGACATGCTCATTCGTTCGTTTGATGGGTTGTTAGTTTTTGCATACAATTAGAACAGTGCATTGTAGATAAATGTTACCTTGCAAAAATGTCTTTTAAAAAACCGAAATTCTTATCACTGAAAGAAAAAAGAGAGATTGAAAGTGGTTAAAGCGCTTTGAACTTATCTCGGCAGTACGATGTAGCCAATTCCACAATTTCAGCGAGATTAAGATATAATGACAAAATCTTAAAAGTAATCACCACTAGCCAAATCAGTTCGTTGGAAAAAAAACCTTAAGGCAAGGTGAGTATCCTCGCGTGGAACTAGCGTTATATATGGTAAGTGCGGCAAATATGACCCACGTTGTTCACATGGCCCACCCTTATATTTCCTAAATGCGGAAACGCGCAGAGTTAAACTTAATTTCACAACAAACTTATTAGAATCGGTTCTACCCGAGCCTACAGTCGTTGGCCTGGTGCGAGAAATGTGCAACATACGAGTATAATTGTGTTTTTTCTCTTTTCTTTGTAATTTCTTGGTACGTTTTAATAAGTGTTTTCACAGTGAATGTTCGTTGATTTGATCGTATTTTTTTAAGGTTAAATAATACTGAATGTGTTCTTATTTTAAGTCCTATCAAAGTTAAACAACAAGCATAAGAAGCGTGATTGAATTGGACATTAGTAAAAAAAAACAAAATTGTGTGTAATATGGCCCTAACCTCACGTATCTGCAATTTCGGCTAGTAGACCATTAACACATGATCTTTGCCAGATGCATGTATAGCTCCAGCTTGAGTACAATGGCTTGTATGCTCAATGTGGGTACAAGAAGACTGTGCAGGTAACGACCAAAATGTATGTGAGTTTTGGTGCAGTTAAACTCAAAAATCGTTACCAGACCATATCTAACACCAGGTAGGATATACTAGCCACTAGCTTTTCGAAAACACAATATGAGGTTACTTTAGTTTATTCAGTACGTATTCAGTATTTTATGTTACTTAAATGTGAAGTTAAAGTGATTATAAAGACAAAATAATTAAAAAAACTCAACATAAATTGATGGATTTATTTCTAAAAATGATAAGGGTTGGCCATATTTGCCGAACTAACTGTAAAAACTACCGGTTGGCTGAGAAATGCCAATATGCGAAAAAGTGAAACTACTTCATATTCAACTAAAGGAAAAAGAAGGGGCTTTTAATGCCAGTTCTGGTCGGCTAAGTGGGTTCAAGCCATGTTATGGAGCTAGGGTTTTAAAAACCATGTGGGGTACAACTTGCATCCGATCGTGCCTCAGTTGTGCCATTCAAAAATAATTTATGAACTTCAACTGTCTAAGAACCAAATTTATGTTGCCGATGAGCTGAGTTTCTTTTGTATGATATTGCCTGAAAATACATATATTGCCGGTGACTCCAGGCCGAAAAGTAGAAACGGCCAGGATTACGTTCTTAGAGTGTAGAAATGCTAGTGGCCTTCACAAAGTAAAGCCACTGATTATTGGCAAGGCAAAAAAAAGCTCGTTGAATTGTTGGAAGAACCGGTCGATGAACGATAATAGCGGCTAAAGCTATTCCAATTTTTGACTGAGCAAAAAAAGTGGGCTAAAGCTAATATCACTGAGTATTCGGAAACAGTTTTACATATTTTTCTGAAAAAAAAAATCGTGAAAAAGCTGAGCAGAAGTACTGCTAAAATAAAAAAAATGAATAAAAATTAACTCTTAATAAATATCAATAAGACTACTGTCCAAGTGTAATTTTTGTATAAGTAAACACGATTGGATAACGTGAGCAATCTTGTTTGCGTGAACGGACTGTAAAATAATTAGTTCACGCTATCCAAACAGCACTGTATTTTGTAAATGAAAAGCTAGCCGGAACAAGTAATGCCTCACACTGGACCAAAAGCGCAATGGTTTTAAAGTGTATGAAAACAACACTCTTCGAGAAAAACGATTGCTTATGTGTTTAGAATAACGCATGTTGGAGAAAAGAAACCTACACACAAATACATACACAAGACCAAAAAGTCGGAGTATTCAATTCAATTACAGTAGAGCGTCGATTAATCGAACTAATTGGGACCAAGGGTGGTTCGGATAATCAAATTTGATCAACAAATTCGGATAATCGAACACATAAGCGAATCGGATAAAAATCAGGCGTGTAGTCCATCCTCAACTGTCATTTAAAAAAAGGGATTTGATGTCCGCATGTCAGTGTAATACATATTTACAGTACAGGTCGATAACACTGGCCAACAAAAGAAAACTAACAATTTTTATTTGTTTTTTTTTTTTTTTAACTAACCTTGGCGCCTGTAATAACTTCTGTTTTTGAGCTACAGGAAACTAATCCTATTCACTAATTTTTCTTAGATTTCTGTGTTTTGCCGGGCTCTGAAATATATTTCGTTGTTGTTTTTGATATGGCTTCTATAATTACATTATCCGGATGGTGAATATATCCTTGAAAAATAACAAAAAAAAAAAAAACACGTATATGGAACTTCGTAAGAACGGTGTATATTGAACACTTTACAATGCGATTGTGCAATCAAGACAAGATATGGGTTCGATAAATCGTATGTCAGAAATGTAGTGTTTTTTAAGGGCCACAAAATTGGGCAACTCGTGAAAGATACTAATTTTATCAAATCAAAGACTGAAGTCGAATTGAAAGCCTGGAATTCATTTGTCTTTTTTATGAGGCAACAAGAAGAAGCAAACTATGTCGAGTTTGTTGTGTGCATGCTTATGAATTTTCAATAGCTGCAGTGCAACATGAGCATAAAAATGCAGTTGCCAGTAAGGAAACAGGGTGAAACATTTGTTCAGGATATACGGACAATGGAGGAGCGTTCTCAAGGAAGATGGGACTCGCATAGCATGACCGACTACTGCTGGAGTTTGCAACGCCATCAACCTGAAGTCATTCATTCAATCGCAACGAAATCACGTATTCTCCTCAACAGCAGAAGCTGAATGGCTGCTTTCTTCTGTGATATGACAGTGATCAATGCTGAGAAAGAGTGGGTCGCCGTGGCGTAGAGGGTTAGTGCGTCGACTCCTACGCAGAGGGTGCCAGGTTCGATAACCGAATTTACCACCTTTCATATTTCACGGCTCCACCTCTTTCGAGTCACTGACAATGCTCAAAGAGTATTTCCTGTCTAGAAAAAGCTTCTCAAACTTGGCCGTCCGGAGTCGGCATTAAACTGTAGGTCCCTTCCACGTGTGAGATAACAATAGCACGCACGACACAAGTGGTTGCTGAGAAGCTAGGCCCAGGTCCGCCTCGGACTGTAGCGCCACCCATATTATTATTATAATGCTGAGAAAGCTTCTTCATGGTTCGGCCTTTTGCTATTTTACTCGTCTTCTTCATCCTCAATACTCTCGCCATCGATCATTGCCTGTTGTTTTTAATCCATGAAGGACAAACGTTTATTGTTGTTAACAATTTGAAAGCCAGGATCATTATCATCTACTAGCCACGATCGTAAAATCCTGAGACTTCCTGGAACATATCAACAATTTCCTTTTAAATCTTCGTTGTTATGTGTCAAGTTCTTCCTTTTTGTTCACCCCTTTATTTTGAATAATTGACTTTGGAATTCGAATAGCTAACGTCCAATTGCTTCCGATATTACGTTCGGATAACTGCTGTTCGGGTTGATTGACGTTCGGATAGTCGACGCTCAACTGTATACTCACAGTTTGCTTTGCCCAGTGTCATCGTTTCTGAGCTTGATGAATAAATTTCGATGGATGAGTTGAAATCTTGATCCTCTTCTTTATTTGCTGCTACTGTCCGGAATGGACACGCCAGGTTGGTTTCTCTACCTGGGTGCGCCACTTTCTCTGTTGCATTGGACTCCACGGGTTAGGAGTCCAAGATTCT
Source organism: Eristalis intricaria (assembly GCA_964034865.1). Classification (NCBI taxonomy): domain Eukaryota; kingdom Metazoa; phylum Arthropoda; class Insecta; order Diptera; family Syrphidae; genus Eristalis; species Eristalis intricaria. Next base: position 24,516,052 of record OZ035874.1, read on the forward strand.
ACGGAGCTGTGTTGTACATACGTTCTGCATGGCCTAGCCATCTTAGATATTGAATTTGTAGACGCCTTGCTAGGCTCATACCGCTGTACAGCCCGAACACCTTATGGTTGGATCTTCTTTTCGAAAAACCGTCAACACGAAAGCGGGACAAAAGATTGAATGCAGAACTTCTCTCTGAGAGACCAAGGGCTTGTTCATCTGCTCTTGAGATTGTTCAGATAGTTGGAGCCCACAGAAACATCGATTGACAGGAGTTTTTCTGTTAGTAGTTAGAGTGTTGTTAGTACTGTTTACTTGGGAGCCGAGCTAGCCGAAGTCCTTCACTACCTCGAAGTTATAGCTGCCTATGGCGATGCTCTGAACGAGTCGTCGTTCTTCCATGTAATTCGTTTTGCTCTCATTCACCGCTAAACCCATTTTGGGTACTTCCGTTTCAATACCAGCAAATGCTGTGGCTTGCTGTGTTCAACCAATCACGTGAATGTCGTCCGTGCATGCTAGCAATTTTACGGACTTTTCGAAGATCGATCCTCTTGTTTTGGCGAGTGAGTTCTTCATGACCTTCTCAATAATGATGCTTAGACAAAGACACACGACAGCGCGTCGCTTTGTCTAAAACTTTTTTGATATTTAAGGTAATTAAAGGTGCTCCCCATTTTCCAAGTCTTCTCTTAATTTGATGAACTGAGGATGGAGGATGGAAAGTGATTAAAGGAGAAGACATAACGGCGAACTCTACGTCGTCACCGTTAACCAAGTGTTAAATGTTCTTATTAAAAAGACCGACTTAAGGCTTATGAACTTGTCAATGGACAACAGCATATGCCAATTGTACGTACGAAATATAAATGTCATTCGTGAGTATTTTTATGTGTTCGATATCTCTCTCCGTCTCTCTCCCTCTCTCACTCAATACCAAGCAGGGTTGGCGCCCTGCGACATTAATCGCAATTTAACCCTTTTTTGACGCAAAGAGGCCGTCGCACGGCTTTTTAAAAATACCTCCATTTTGACACTTTTTATATTTTCTTGTGACTTTTGGACCATTTTATAAGAGAACAGATTCGCAGTCGGGTCAGAATCAGATCAGTATCCTTTGTGGATTCAATATTTTGAAGAAAAAAAAACTGAAAAGGAATTATTTCAAAGGATGGGAAAATGTGATTTCCATGGATAAGTCAAGGTCTGGACACAAAGCGACCATCCTGTAATGTAATAACAATTTGCCAAGAAAATAAGAGGATGTAACTAACAGACTGCAACTGAACTACACGATGAAACGTAGAATTTGCAGAAGTTAAGCTGGTGTTTATAGCAACTTGATTTATATGTCCAAGCTGCCAAAGCCACATGCAACCATATATACGGACTCGAATATTGCTCAACCTGTTGGTATGGTCGATGTATTCTTCAAATATTTCGCTTTAGTTTAATTAGTTGGTGGAGTTAGATTTCTATCGGACGTTTTTGTTCTGCTTTAGGTAACCGTGGCAAGACCAGACAATTGAAAATGGCATTCTTTCTTTGTTAATTGGTTTTATTGCGACAATGTTTTGCTTGGCTACATTTTTTTGCGACTTTCTCAAATCTTTCAGCGGCCGCCTTGCTTCCAAGTCCAGTCATTGAGATGATTTCGAAGAGAACTGTATTAGTATTGATAACACTCTCTGCTTTCGATTTCCACACAATTCCTTCGAAAACTACTTGAAAGGAATAAGTTCCATTATACCTCAACTCTGTTCCTCCAAATCGATGTCCTTCATCCAACACCCACGAGCAGCATCGGTGCGGCACCCTTCCAGCACTTTGAAATTAGCTTTCGTTTATCACAATTTCAGCGAACGATGCGCAATAGCACATTCAACAATCTCCGGGCGCCCCTAGCACGAGCTAGTCCGAGCATGGGTTAGAGACATATTACTCGCAGGGCTTAGCTAATTGAAATTTAATTTTTTTTTCGTTAAACATTGAAACGAGTGCGGCAAAAAAAACGAGCACTCGCAAAACAGAGGAGAATCTTTGCACTCGTCTCGGTGCTGGTCCGTCGGTTATTTCCTTTTTAATTTACAGCTGCGGGGCAGTTCCACGAAATAGGACTTTGCGTTGGAGCCGGCATTGTTGTAAGCGTCGACTGTGGCGGGGGGCGTCGGGGGAGGGGTTGGTGTGTTTCTGAAAAGCTGAGTAAATCTTCGCTGCTTCGTTTCGTTTCTTCGCCGTCCTTCCTTTGTGAGTTTGTTGGTTTTTTTTTCTGCGCCGATGTTGGGGTAAACATGGGATCAAAAGAGCAAGGAATTAATTGCTTTCTTGTCTCTATTGCAAGCGGCCTCCGCAGCTATTTAACAATTCGCTGAGTAATTTGTAATTAAATATATAAGCGGGCAGGGCACGGGATACGCGGACGACACGAGCACGGGGATGAAGAAGTGATTTTGAATCGACAACCGTGGGGATGGGCTCGATGGTAGTCAAAAATTTGGAATTAATTTCACTGGCTAAGGCGGCGCGCCGGCTACCGGATGTAAGCGGAACTGGCAGAGTGGAAATTGCAATGAATGCTTCTGTTTGCTTTAAAAACAAGCTCCAAGTGGGTTGAGAAAGGAGAACTCAGTGATGAAAGGGAGAGGGATGATTTGTGTACGTAAAATGTCGGTTATGCCTGACACGTGTTTATGCCCAGTGAAATCTTCACGGGTAAAGGTCAACTCTGTTTCATCTCTCATTTTATAGTTTAACCTATCTGGTGGACAGGTATACGCATTTGAACAGGGTGTATATTGAAGGAAAAAGCCTGCAACTGATCATTTGTGTCTTACTTACTTAAGGTGGCGGTACAGTCCGGGGTGGACCCGGGCCCAACGACCCTGCGTCTCCAGCCAGCTTGATCTTTAGCTAACTGCCACCAGGTTCGCATGCATAGTTGGTTGGGTCCCTTTCCACTTGCGTGCGCCACATGAGTAGCGATCCTCCTCCCTCTAGGATGGATTCGAAGACTTTCTAACCCAGAGCAGTCGTTTTCATCCGCTCTTCGCGACCAAGCCATCTCAATCTTTGGATCTTCACGCTTCTGGATAAGTCGATGTCGCTGAACAGCTGGTACAGTTCGTCACGTCTCGATGGGAGCGAAAATCACTCGAAGAATTTTCTTCTCAAAGCAACTAAGTGCACCTTTGTCCGCTATTGACAAGGTCCATACCACTGCCCCATACAGCAGGACTGGGACGATGAAGGTCTTATAGAGGCATACTTTGGTTGTTCGAATCAGGGCTTTGTTTATCAATTGCTATCTTAGCCCAAAGAAGCAGTAATTGGCAAGAGTTATTCTTCGTTTGATTTCTGTGCTGAATTAATAGTAGTAGACAAAGTCTTTGACTCTCAACGAGACGTCGGTGTTGGCAGTCCTTTCTCGTTGAACGTATATACTTAGACTTGCCTTTATTTACCATTAAACCTATCTTCGCGTCCTTCATTGCAATACGATTTTGCCAATATTGTTGGCATATGGGAATATTTGGACGAACTTCTTGTTGATATCAAAGGTCTCGAATAAGTCTTTACCGACCTTGATGGAGCAGCGTGCATTCGCCATCCTTATCCTACACAAACGGACTAGTTTGGTAGAGATGGCAAAACTAGACATTGCTCTGTATAGCTCGTCTGTATAAATGCTGTCACACGCGGATTTAAAATCTATGACATGGTGGTGGGTAAAAGTTCTGCGTTCCATCTGTGTTCCTGTTGGCCTTTATTGGAGAAGAAGATTCAACCACAAACTGTGTGGGCTGTACAGCGACATGGGCCCAGACAGGCGTCTACGGATTCAATGCCTAAGATGGCTAGAGCATGTAGAGCACATTGAAAACACTGCTCCAGCCCGAAGAGTCTCCGACAACGCAATAGAGGACGCCCACGGAACGCATGGTGCACCCACGTGGAGAAGGACCTCAATCAACTTAGTGTGCGCGGTTGGAGACAGCTGCCTAAAGATCGTGCCGGCTAGAGAGGCTTGTTGGTTGAGGCCCAGGTCCACCCCGGAATGTAACGCCACCAGAACAAGAAGAAGGTGGTGGATATCATTCTGTTGATTCAGGGTCTTCTCCAAAATTTGCCGTAGTGTGAATATTTTATCGATGGTGGATTTTCCTGCTCTAAGGCAACACTAGTATGGACCGACCAGGTTCTTGGCGATGCAGAGGTTCCATTTTATTTGCCATTTTACAGATGAGTTGGTGCATGCTCCTTACAAAGTCATCGTCTGCTGCCCTGAAGAGGTCGGCCGCTAGGCTTTATAACCTTGACATGCTCCTTCATTTTCCTTCTGAGAAGCCAGTGTTCGTCTCTCCTCATCCGCTCGTAGAGCTCGTGAGCAACTCTTGTCCTAAAGGAGGACAGTGCCGCTTTATAGGCCTCTTGATTAGCTGCATTCGCATTCGGGATTCCGTTGGGGCGGTCGATTGCAGCTCAGCACATCAGAGGCGGCATCTCTGATGGATTTTTGGCAACGTTGCCACTGGTCTTCAATACTTGATGTCGGCGGCGTGGGACTTCTTAAGAGGTTAAGGGAGACTCGATCGGAAAAGAATTTGGCGATCTCTTCCCATTATGACCGGCCGACGTTGAACTTCCTCACAGTATTTCCTTGGCTTGGCTGTTCGGGATATCTGCTAAGGTGGTGGTCCGAGTCAATGTCCGCGCCACGAAACGTTCGGACAACCGTAATACTGAAGAAGTTCCTTGTCCCGATCTAGTTGACGGCTCAGGGGACCGCTAGGTCCCTTTATGGATATTGAGGTGTGGGAACCACGTGCTATCTACAGAGAGAGTACGTTCAGTGACAAAGTCCACCAGCCTGAGGCCGTGGCGAAATCTGGGAACCGAGCACCTTCGGTCGAAGATGGGGTAACCAACCCCGTGGGACGTCGTTGGCGGCTGCAGACGAGCGAGGGGGGAGCGTGAGTTTGTCCGCCCAACGACGGCATCCGTAACTGCAGTCAGTAGGAGCTACCAGGTGCGTTGTCCTTCTAGAGCTACTTCGACATATTATATAGCCTTAGGAGCAACGGTAACGCTCACCACCTTAGTGAGGTCACCACCACCGGATAAGCCCAGACTCATACCCCGAGGCTTAAAGGATAGGAAGGACTACCAGTTGGGGGTTGTTCGTGAGGTAAACTCCTTCACCAGGTTAAAACCACACGGTTCAGAGACAACCAACTGCCTCGGATACGGACGGAATTGATGTTGTTGTTACAGCTCTCTTTCCCGAGTTTTGCGTTAGAATCGCCTAGCACAAAGTTAATATCATAGCTAGGGTATTGCACGTACGCTTTCTTCAAGAGCTCTTAGAAGCTGTCTTTGGTGTTGTCATCTTTTTCCTCTGTGGGGGTTTGCGAATTAAGCTTGATGCGAATTGTCGTCGGGCTCTCGTTCACAAACCTGAACGATAAGAATTCTTGACTAAGTCTGCCTCTAACGACGAACTCACTTCCAAACAAGCGCTGCTTGTCACATTTTTTCATCTTTTTTTTACCCTGTCCATCCCATCGCACTTCTTGAATGGCGGTTATTTCTGCTTTGTAGCGGTCTAGGGCTTCCGCTTGTTACTCGGTTGCACGTGGACTACAAAGGAGCCTTACATTCCTCGTACAGATCAGAAGATCGTTGTCCTTATTCGGAGGGTTCGTCAATAGGAATGGCAACCGTTAAGTTTTTTGTGTGGCCTGTTGTCTTGTTGCAGTTATCCCCAACCTGGAGTACCAGTTCCTTTTTTTTAACCCCTAGGACAAGAGCGATCTACTTATTGAAGGGATATAGCCTACACGGCATTGCACGAACTCAAGCAATCGCTTGTCGAAATTTAGCATGATCATTTTGCATAAATATGGCTTGTTGATAAGGTAGGTTACCTGTCAATACTTATGTACTGGCTCAGCCCACACTTGGAGAGTCTGAGCCTGAACAATAGCTGTCTTCCCTCGTTGCAGGTCATGAGTACGCTGCTCCCATTCATCAAGACCAAGTTGTCTTGCGTCCGCGATAACTTGGTCCTTATTCCGGAGATTCGGTATTCGTCTCATTCTCGAATCATGAGGCTTCGGTCGAAGACCCTGTTTGCTGGAGTATTGGTGTTCTTGCACTCGATGTGGCAAGGCTAGTTTGCCTTGGAGACCACATTCAAATCTTGCTACAGCTCGTAGAGTTCGTGATCATGTCTTCTCCTCCATTCACCCTCCTCACAGACGATATTATATATTCAACATAGTCTTGTGTCTACCTATCGGCTCCAAAAAAACAGGACTGGTAAGATAACAGTTTTATTTAGCGTGATTTTAGTCTTTCGACGACGTTACCGAAGCTAATTGTTTATCCCAAGGCAACAGAAAATAAGAAGTTAAGAAGTGTTCAATAAAAGAGACTTCCTTCAACTGATCCTCTTGCCAATCTACATGTATGTACGCGAAAAATCAACAAAGCACAACTCACTTAAAATCAGTTGCAAGCATCTTGTTTGGATTAAATCTCGCGTACTCGTCATTTCTCCAACGTTTATTGGCAGCTGCTTATTCCCTTCTTATCTTTTCCCCTCACTGGGTGTTCAATCCGCTAAAGAAAGCGAAAAGTGTACGGTCAACGGAACAAAAACTATCCTATTAAAGGATACACAGCCAATTTATGACCGACCCCAGGTTCAGAACCCGCCACTCGCCACCCGCCGCCGTCGCACAACGGATAATCATTCGAATAAAGGATTTCCAAAACGAAATTGCCATCCACTGTAATGCTTATTTCATCCAAGGACATAAAATATCTCTCTAGGATACTTTGTCCCAACGCCACGCAACGTCAGCCACACCAGATAACACATTCATCTGCACGCACACATCCCTTTTCGTTGCCCCGCCACCACGCCGCGCCGTCACTCCCACTCCAAAGTAATTAACCATGTTACACCACTTGCATCATCATAAAAATTTGCAATCAAATTTATATCCTTCGAAAATAAGGATGACATTGTTATGCGGTGACCCTTGCGTGGGTTCGGGTGTGCGTGCGAGCGTTTGTGTTCTGTCAAGATGCGAGATGATGTCCTTCCCCTGACATATGCCCCACAAGACAACGCACACGATAGAGAAATCATAAAAATCCATCCACATCTCAGCGAGATCTCTCCATCAAACATCCAAGCATCCTTCTCGCAATTGGCAACCCTTAAATCAAAGCTCCAAACGAACGACCGACGAACGAGGACCGTCGAACGACGAACGAAGACCAAACGACGACAGAACAGCAACAAATAGATGGCAGCCGAAGGAGCCAAACGCAAACGCAATTCCTTTAATAATCCTCGAGACAATATCGAAACACCATAACAATATCCTTTGATGATTATGGTCCTGTGGAAGAAGCAACAGTAGCATTTATGATTATTGTTACACCACATCCACCACAGCCACCGCATCGAGCGAAGGGCTTAGTGTGTGCGTGTCCTAGTCGCAGGTTCCTCGTAAAACTATTCCAGCAGAATCCTTGCTCTGATACGGGCGACAATCATTTTCACAAAATCGTGTGTGTTGGGTGGGTGCCATTGGCAAATGCTTTCGCTTCTCCTTTCACTTTCGCTGGGGCTAACTCCTTGCCATGCGTTCGCTTGTGCGGTCTGTGGAGCGACGGGCGAGAGAGGGTCGACTCTCCACCACTGTCGACGTGGTCGGACGTTTGTCTGGCAATTTAATCAAACTAGAATTGGTGTCTCTGCTTGCCTAGACCGAGTTACAGCTTCCACTGCTGACTGCCAACCCTCCACCACCCACCACGTTCGGCTGGCCTCCCTTATCCTCGGATCTTTACTGTGCACTTTCGTTGATGTTTTGTTGTTATTGTCTGCCCGAGTGCGGGCCAGGGCAATCGGAGAAAGGATACAACAAGATGTGTCCATTCATTCATTTCATTGAGAGTGGAAGTCGATCGAATGGGGTGACTTTGAGCTCTGACTATCTCTCAATTCTCTGGTCCCCGTGGCCTCGTGGATTTGATGTCCTCCCGTGTTCCAGTGAAAGTTCACAAATCGTTGATGTAATGGAGTTTAGGATGGCTTGGTCCGGCGGCTCACATCGATATGTAATTGAAAGGATGTCACATTGGCCGCTGTGCAGTGCGACGGGGGGAATCGATTTGATTGTTTCGGGTTAGGTGACGTTTTCAGATTTCTATCTTCTGCTTGGTCTTGTGCTTCGTCCAAGGACGGTGGCGCTTTAACTTTGGTGATGGCGCGTTTTCAACAAAATCGATTAATTTTGCGGGGAAGGGGGGAAAAGTGAAAGGAAAGCATTTCATTTCGTAAAAAGGATTTGTGCAAGGATGGCGTGTTTTTCTGTTTTGTTGATTTTGTTGCTAACAATTTGGAAGATTAATTTTGAGTGCTGTCGGAGGGTGTGATTGGCTGTTGCGTGAATGATTTGGCAGAACCGAGGCGGAACCTTGACGTGGCTTCGAAGGACATTTGCGACATTATGAGGGGAACCTTGCTCTAAGCACAAAATGGCGATTTATGCGACATTTGTTTACTGCTTGGTAGTGAATTGTCGTCCTCGGACAAATGATATAGATCCTTCGCCGACGGTTGTAACTCATTAGGAGTTATGCTCAAGCGCAACCAGGTGAGTTTTTGGACTTGGTGCTGGTTGGACCAAATTCAAAATTCGTCTGGGTCTGCCAAGAGGTCGCCTCCCTGATGGGATACCATTCAAGGTCCGCCTCGAAATTCGTGGCGTTGGAGACATTCGTGCCACATGACCAAACCACTGAAGTATATCCCTTTCCTTTAGAAGAAGCAGCTGCTCAACATTGAGTTCATCGCGAATTGCTGTGTTTCTTACCCTATCACGGCGAGAAACTGGCACGACAGCATGAAGAAATCTCATATCCGCAGCTCGAATTCGTGACCTTATTCTTTCGGTCTCACAGAATCTATTCAGGCGTCCTTAACGGAAATGGGTATAGATAACCACATTACTCAATGGATTATTAATATGCTCAGAACTAGAAACATAAAGGCCACGCTAGAAAATTGAGATTTATCCAAAAAGGCCAATAGAGGCATTCTCTGGCTTGTAATGATGAAGAAGATACTCCTAGAAGTAGATAGAGAAAGGATTAAAGTAGTTGCGTACGCGGATTGCCTGGTGGTACTAGTATCTGGTAAGCTTCCTACTGTGATCAGTCAGAAATTTGCCTTGAGAAAGGTAGCTACAGGCCGTAGCTACAAGCTGTAACCAAGGCATAAGTTCTGGCTAAACAGGAAATGAAAAATACCCACCTTTATCCGCCCCTGCCTTAACGGTCAACGATTATCCCTGTCAACTAAAGCTAGGTACTTAGGAATCCCTTTAGATCCTAGACTTAGCTGGAATGGTAATATAGAACAACGGATTAAGACGGTCATGCTCCATTGTCTACCTATGGACCTGTTGAAAGTATAGCGACGCCTAGTGCGATCAGACCCAGAGAATCTCGCATGTGGGGCTTCCTGGATTCGATGCCTAGACAACTCCTAGGTTTCGAACAGACTATATTCCCCCTAAATTAGACTTTGCAAAAAATGTCGCCGTACTGGGACAGCAAGCTTATAAGCTTCATGCCGGATGAGATGAAGACGGTTCAAGGATGCGTGTTGTCAACTCAAATCTCATCCAAACACAACGCCAATTCAAAGAATGGCGATGTTCGTTGACAGCCTCTCTGTCATCAAGACCACAAACTTAAAATTAATCCATGGATGTCGCAATGAGAACCATAATATGGGTTCAAAGGCATTCAAATGGCTAACCTCATACTGTCTGGTCAACTGTCATACTGTACTGCTTAACTTACTGTGCAACATCTAGGATGACATGGCCAGAGTACAACATATCACGAACGATCTTCTCAATAGGATCGCACAGATATTGCTAAAAGTACAGTGATAAGTACGGACAACTGGCCGGTCATTTAATTACACAAGGGATTCTTCATAATACACACGTAGTTGTAGTTGTCATAACTCGGCAGAATCAGAATCATTGACTCACTTCTATTGCTCCTATCCAGCGCTTGCCAGAGCAAGGCAAAGGACTCTAGGAAAACCGTTCCTGGAATCTCTCGGCGAGATATCTAGAATAAACATCAAAGGATTGATTTTGTCTTTCAACGCCACTCGAGGTTTCTAAATGCAAATCTTACATACATGGCACTTAGTGCTAATTTGGTCCTTTTAGAACCACCACCTCACACACAAGCACATTCTTTCGGTCATTACCCAAATTTCATGACAATAGGTGAGAGCTTGGAAGATCTGTAATCAAGAAGGCCGAGTTTGGTGTCAAAGACAAATTACGTTAGCGGTTCTTAAGCCACTACTTCTTCCAACTCTCACCTATTGTCATGAAATTTGGGTGATGACCGAAATAATGTGTTTGCGTGGGAGGTGGTGGTTTTAAAAGGACCCAATTAGCATTAAGTGACGTGTATGTAAGATTTGTATTTAGAGGGACAAAATCAATTCTTTTATGTTGAATTGAATTTGTGAACGCACTCTTCACTAATCATCAAACTCTCACTGTCAATTTATTCACTAAACTCAACATTTTCATCATGGTAATATACACGAACGGAATTCGGAGTCGGTGAGCGTAACTTTAAGAGCGTTAATCATCTTCAGTGACGAAGTTCATTTTTGGCTCAATGAGATTGTCAATAAGTAAAATATGCGCTATTGGTCGGGTGAAAATCCACATATGCCTCATGAATCACTACTTCACTGCATGCCGGCTGCCTTATTGGGCCATATTCTTTCGTCGACAATAACGATCATCAGGGTACTGTGAATGGTCAGCGTTATGGCGCCATGACTACCGACTAGGTTTGGCCCAAATTGGAAGATATGGACTTGGACGACATGTCACTTCAACACGATAGTCCCACAAGCCACCCAGCACGTGTTACAATCGATTTATTGAAGAGTAAATATGGTGAGCGTATTCTCTCAAGAAATGGGACAGCCTCGTTCGTGTGACTTAACGCTACTTGACTATTTTCTGTGGGACAACGTTAAGTCATTGATTTCTGCCAACAATCCGACGACGGTGGAAGATTTCAGAGCCAACATTGAAAGCGAAAAAGCGGCCGAAATGTGTGGCCGAGTTGTTGCGTCGTTGGGGCCAACGAATAGGCCGCTGCAAATGTGCCTAAAGTGGCCATATGAACTAAGTTGAGTTCCATTCATAAGTGTTTTGATTGTAATTCAAGCCGATAGTAAAGTTTTTGAAATACTTCAAAGGGTTTGCTTTATATTTCATAAAAAAGTTGTCAAGTCCTTATAGGAAAAGTCTTTATATTGGCAGAAGATAGCTCACCCTCCACTGATCAGTCATGGGATCGCCTCTCATGAGTTTAGAGTTGCAAATAATGAGCCATTTGATACCAATGTCTCCCTTTCTATCTAGAACTCAGAGTGTATCACTTCCAGCTCAATCGCTCTTCGTTTTTTTGGAGTTTTTGACCGCCTTTTGAAATTTCTGGACTGTTAAGCCGGTTACTTCATTACCAGTTAGGGACGGCTGTTGGAAAGTATACCCGAGGAAACTATTTTATAGCCTTTCTTTCGTTTAAAAGTCTTTCTTCAACAATAAGCTGGCCTTGATCACCGTTAATGAACTTAGATGGGCGAATTTCCTGGGCGTTTCTCCTTCTTTGAGCAGCTATTTTGAAGATAGCCGTACCCTTTTTCAAGTTGTTTTGGCACAGCTCGTGAATTGTCCGATTCGTATCAGCAGCCGGACACAGAATACGTCCCAAAATATACGTTGATATGTATAATTGGTCACAAACCGTCCAATAATACAAATGCAAGTACTCCTAAGCACAAGTTTATGCGAGGTGTTGAGAAGCATTGGCTTACAGTGAGTCATACTGAGCATTTTTTGTGATCCGTGAGTGGTAGGGACGTGAAAATGAGAGTTGGTGCATCCGAATTCGAACCTGAACCTTCAAGATAGGAATCAATCACAGATTTGCCACATAATGTTGAATATTCACAAGACGGTATCATCTCAGTCACTGCCATTCCTGCACAGAATCTTAGACCGATCAATGAAGAGGATTGCAAACCGGGTTCATCATGACTCAGATGCCGACGACTGCTTTGGCGGCCTATGAAAAGGTCACAGAAAAACTAAGGAGACAGCCGAGTTAAGACGAAACGGACGAAGCATCCGAGCATCTCAAAAGTGATATCCCTAAGTGAAACACGATTAAAAAAAAAAAAAAAACAAATGTGTTCACTTCCTCGGTGTAAAATGGTCCCCCATGTCGAAGGACATCAATCCAGTGTCTCTACTGAAAGGATTCATCAGATAAAATGTCGGTTGGAGTAATCGCCAAGCCGACTGTCTGAAGAAGTCCTTACAAGACGAACCGCAACACTTACTTGCCGCCCGATAAGATGGACATACTGGCCTCCTGCATGCGGCGGGCCACTGTTATGGCGTCAGCCAGCGATGTCCGGCATCCAACACCCAATTAACCAATTACACATACGAGCACCTGCCGACCGCTTGTCACTGAGTGAATACCTGCTCATCCCGTCTGTTCATCGCACGGGGCCAAACACCGGACACACAAGCAGCACATCATCTATCTCATCTACAACAACAACCGCGTGCATAAATTTGTGTATCGCGCACGTTCCACTCGGTTAGACATTCATTGTTAGTCACTCGTGGATACAAGACGATCGACGATAACGAGACGCCGCATATGATGAACCGAACGCATTGTTCCGTGCTGTTGCATCCTGCTGAGAAGTAGTGACTGCCCCCACCCAGTTGGCAGTTGGTTCCCATTGTCTGCGTTCAGGGCGACAATTAACAATTGCTATGCAAATGACAGCAGTCGTCGACTTCCATTTTGTCGGTTTTGCCTGTGCTGACTAATTAAAAAAAGCAAGGACAATGGAGGCACAGAACAAACAGAAACTTAAGGATAACAACGAGAACTTTAGATAAATAATGTCCATTCGTGCGATTTTTAATGAAAACAAACTCATTTCAGTGGAAAATTTAGATAGCGCCGCAGCTCGCATTCATTACTGGGAAACGATAGGCCACCACCCTTCTTCCCTCCCCCCACTCATCGCGTGGAGAACTTCGCGCTTGAAGGTGGGACGGAAGGACGGTTTGTTTTTTCATGCTGCTGCTTCAAACCGTCATTTGTGTAGGCCAACGCGGGGAAACGATGCAGAGAGGGAGGAGTATTCAGATGAAGTATTCACAAAGCATCTCTCACCACCTTTACAGTCATTCAGCCCCAATCCCCCAGCGATGAGTGTGGAGAAGGGCGAAGGGTGGTGTAAAAACGAAACGAAAGGACACGACGTAGAGGAATCCTTATCGCCGCTGTGAAAGAGTACCCGCACATAGAGTGAACAAACCCCCACCACGTGCGCCGCTGCTGGTGCTGCCCTTTGCCAAGTCCTTGAGCGACGACGAGGACGAAGACGCGAAGACAAAAGCCTTTATTTAATTTAATTTTTCTTTCTCCCGTATCCTGTGTGTAAGGATTCCATTCTTTCGTTTTGTCGTTTTTTTGGCAGGAATAGGAATTTATTCAAATTCTTTTCGAGGCACTCACTCTCTCCCTCGCTTCCCTCCTCCTTCTTCTTTTGAAAAAAGGCCGTTTTTGTCAGCCCTGTTAGTCCTTGCGATAGTCTACTCCGTGCAGTTTTTTACTCGCCGTTGTCATTATTCATCAGCAAAGATTCCTTTTAAGCGCCATCGTCCGTTCGTTCGTCCTTCTTTGGGCTTTCTCGGCTTCGTTTTCACTTTTTATTTCCCGTTGCTGGAGTGTGCTCGTTTTTTAATGGAGGAAAAATTAAAATTGGCCACGATTTTTCCTTGTCCATTGTTTCATTTTTTACAAAGGAACGGGCAGGACAACGCGAATGTTGGGGTCGGGGAGAATTGTTCTTGGTTCTCGGAAGAATATCCTTTTATTTTCTCAGGCCTAGCTGTTTTCGTCGTCGTACCCCTCAATTGGGAGAAGAAACACTTTTGTCCTGTTCCTTCCTACATCTGCAATGCCCCCACACTCCCCCCTTCATCATTGCCCACCACCTCTGCTGCTGACCCGCTTCGGTTGGATGTAGTCCATCATGATTGTCGGGAAATATTCAAAAGAAGTGAATCCAATATTTCATGGGGAAATGTTGGACGGCAAGACAACACAAAAAAAAAAACGCACAAGTCGCTCCCTTGTCGGTTTACGCTGAATAGGCCCGGGCCCGGATCGAGTTGGAGAAGAACGAGGATAATGAATAAACGTGGAATGTGTGGGTATGGGTGGGGGTGCGGGCGGATAAGGTGGGCGGCTGGATGGGGGTAATCAGGACCTGAAAAAATAAGATTAATTGGATAATTTTTTAATTAAAGCACTCATTGTCGAAGCTGGCAAAGGCGTGAGAGCTCAAAGTTTCGACGCTGAGGACTTGAAGATAAATTGAAGTACTTTTTTTGTTCTGTTGTTCTATCTATTTGCCTTGAGGGAGTCTACTCCACCCACACAGTGGACCAAATGGGGGCAGTGCTTGTTTATCGCGAGGTTTCTGTTGCATGTACTCAGAGCTCGACGAGGCGGATGAAGTTGCGTGAAGAGAGAGAGAGAGAGAGAGTCAAAATCATGTGTTTGATCGATTTGAAACTGTCAAGATATTTGCAGAATCTGTCAAAAAGTAAATTAAGTTAATCTGGAATTTTCTTTATTTTTGGATAGTCATAGTATTGTAAATATATTCTACTAGAAATAAAGTGTTTTCCGATAGGACACAGTTTATGTGTGGCGACTGCTAAGCTGAAAGTCTAGGTTCGATTCCAGATATACAAACTCTCATTTTCATGGCAGCAAACACAGCAAACATGACACTCCTCAGAGTGATTGTTCGTAAGCTCAATACCTTCCATAAACTTGTGAAGAGGTTTTCACGTGTATAGTTTCACGTATTTCTTTGACACCGCCCCGTTTATAATGCAATGAATTCCAAATTTGACAGTTCATAGCTCTCATATTGTTGAAGCTCAATCAGTCAAATTGGCTGTCATTTATTCAGTCTGTTTTGCTAAATTGACATCGATAGGCAAAGCGGTCAACAACGTTGCAGGTGTTCCCTTGGTAAAACGATCCGCTCCCCTTGCCCATTTTACGAACAAAATAAATTTTCCTACCAGGAGGACCATCTTCCTACTGGAGTTGATGTCGATTTTATTCTGGTGGAGTTGTCGGTCAATATTTCTTCGAGAACGACGTTGGCCAGGCCATCGCCGCCATTAGCAGAGCTTATAGGTCGATGATTATCAACTCTTTTTGGATGATATGGACACCACTGGCTTGTGGTTACAACAGGGATGCGCTAAGCTATCACATTGGAAATTCTAGTCGAGCGATTCGGGGGCATAGTCATTTCACGTGAAAATGATATGACCTGGCGACTGTTGAAGATCTTGCGATTTGAACCTGTAAGCCCTCCCGTGGGATTTTTCTGAAGGCCACGCGAATAAACCACAACGGCCGTCAAAGCCAACGTAACCCATGACTTCAGTCGAATTCAGTCGGATTTATGGGCTAGAATTGTAAATAATTACGCCTTCTATTGTCAGTTTTTTCCAAACTTTTTCGAACAAGGTTTTAGAAGAAGTCTGTTATCGTTTTTGAGAAAATCATTTTTTATGCAATTTTCAAGTTTTGTCTGAAATCTATAGAAGTCTTAACATTATCATCATCTGATTTCCATCATCCTCTTGGGGCCAATCGAGCTTAGAACCGTCAATAAATACTAAACTTATGCCACTCCATTAATCTACAGTGGCGAGCAAAACTGGATACATCATTTTAGTTTTTGTGCTTTTTCGCCAAACTTGGTGAGATTACAGTTTAGATGGATTCACATATTAATAATAATAATATGGGTGGCGCTACAGTCCGAGGCCTAGTTTCTCAGCAGCCACTCGTGTTGTGCATGCTATTGTTCTTTCACGAGTGGAAGGGACTTACAGTCACGGTTGCCACTTCTGAAAAAAATTTGCTACCAAATTTGAAACAAAAAGCTACCAAACGAAGGAAAAAACTACCAAAAATTCCAAAGCTGGAAAAATGAATAAACAAAAGTAAAATGATGCAGTTCGCTTTAATCGTGGGTTTTACAAGTTTTGTGAGATTAATATAATAGCAGGTGACATCTCAAAAGATTCAAAGAAGCTTAGCAGTTGATGGTAGAAAAGCAAACCTAAGGAAGGAGCTTAAAAATAAAAGAATTTCTGCTTTTTAATAACGCATATGAATATTTAAAATACAAGTCTTTCGCTTTAATTTATGTACTGTGACAAGCACTTTGTCAGTCTTTATAAAATTAACCAATCTTATTTAAATAAAAAAAATCACAATTCATTTTGAAGTTCAGATTTCAAGTAATGTTATTAAAAAAATTAGTATATAAACTTATTTTATTTAATAAAAAATCACAAATGTTATTTTAACAATATTAATTTATTAAAATAAAATGAATAATATCGCCAACGAAATAAAATCACTTTTATTTAAAAAAAATCTTTGGCTGAAAAAACGCTTTGTTTTTCACCATTTTCAGAACTAAGTTCTTTAGCCGACATAATATTATTTATTGTATCGAAATTAAGTCTATTTCGTAACTTAATCTTAATTAAGCTTAAGTGGAAAAATGTTCGTTCAGCTGCAGCTGAGCTATGTGGCAATGACATTAAGTTGAAAACAAAACCTGTCGATATTTTTGAAACAATATTCCCCTAATCCGTTTTTCATGCAACTCACTTTTTTCCCAAAATTCAGTTATGTCCATTTCATCGCTTAGATTATTTGAAAATCTTAACAATTTCCACTCAATAACCACGTCACTGGGAATTTTCTTGCAAGCGTAAGCCGAACACAAATGAACGGAATGACATGTGCACTTCAAGAAAAATATTTGGGATCATAATAACACTAGCGCCGTCAGTAGAAGGGCCAATCAAATTGTTTAATGGCACTTCATGTTTAGAAAAAAATCAACCATACTTTCAAAAATAGTATCAGAATCACATTTAGTCAGTTCCATTAAAGCTAAAAACGTATCTTCTATAATTTTAGAAATGTTATTGACATACCTAACAACCAATACTAAAGACTTAGTATTCACATGGGTACACCACTGTGTATCTATGTGTATACATTGTATATATTAAGTACATATATATACATATGTCTATGCATTCATATATACATATGTATATTTATGTAGTTTAGCTTAAGTTAGTTTAAGTTAATTATAAGGTAGTGTGGAAGTTAGGTTATAAGTTTTAAGTAAATCCTGTTCAGTCATTAAGTTTTTTTTCTCAATTTTTCTTAATAATAAGTCGTACAGACCATGAAATTATTCTTTAAATGCATGGAGTTTTAGTTTAAGTCGAAAGACATAGGATAAGATTAAGTTTAGCTTAGAGTGCCCGCATAGGGCCAGTAAGTTATATATATAGTAATTCTGTTCGTTCAACTAGTTTTAAGCATTTTTGTCTAGTATATAAGTTTTTATGAATTCCAAAATAAAAATGAAGTAAAATGTAAAAAAAAAATACTAAAGACTTATATATCTGTGGTCTCGTCCGTGATGAGCGAACATTTTGATGTTTTTAGGTCTGCAACAATTTTTTGTTTTGCTTTATTTCCTAAAGTCCCAGCCAATTGGGATCTGGGCAGCATTCCCTTAAAAGGTTTGGCAGGAAATCCATCAACAAAAATGGGAGATCGTGTGTAATGCCGAAGTGAATAAGTGTTAGCTCTGCTAGATACACTTTTTTGCAAATCAGCCTTTTCCGTGCTCAGACAATTATCAATTTTTAACTGGTTTTGTTTTTTTCGACATTTTTGATATGCGCTTCTTTTTTATCATGCATTTTTAGGTGCGATAAATGGTTTACTAGAAGTTTTTCACAGGCAACACAATAGCTCTTATTTGCCTTTTCTTTGAGCCAGTCCACTCTTGACGAAATTTTCTTTCGCTGTTATTTCCTAATTTGCTTTTTGTGTCTTCTACACTCAGATCACTACTAGAGATATATTTAAAAATCATCGTTAATTTGCCTGCGCTGCGCTTAAAATTATTGCAAAATTCCCAGCTTCATCTTCGTTGTTCTTCGACGGACATCCCTTTTACTTCTTTTTCAGAATTTTAGCCCCTCTTCGTATAAGAAACCTTTAAGAAAATTATAATTCCATATTAAAACATTCCATGCATAGCAAATCAAAAAAATTATTTACTTACCTATCCATTTTGTAAAAACAACATATATGATAACGCAAAACATTGTTTAAACCAGTGCAATGTGCTAGTGCTTACAGAATCAAAAGTCAGTTATATATAAATGCACAAGCAGCTGTCAAACGAAACAATTGAGAGCGTTTAGGAATTTATTATTAGGAACATGTTTTACATGGGCGCGCTTAATCGAATAAGTTTAAGCATCATTTACATGAAGTGATGTTCGTATTCATAGTTAAGTTTTAAAATAAATAAAAACTACCAAAATGAGATATAAACTACCAAGCTACCAAAAGTCACAAAGTAAAAAAAACTACCAGATTTGGTAGAAAACTACCAAAGTGGCAACCGTGCATACTGTTTAATGCTAATGAGAAGCTTTTTCTAGACAAGAATACTCTTTGAACATTGTCAGTGACTCGAAAGAGGTGGAACCGTGAATTATCAAAGGCGATGTGGTAAATTCGGGTATCGAACCTGGCACCCTCTGCGTAGGAGTCGACGCACTTACCCGCTACGCCACGGCGAACCTACATATTATCGATTCACATATTATCGAATAGAAAAACGACCACTTTTTTTAAGTACATTAAACAAAATGCAAGCACATGGTTCTTAGGTTAGCATAAAAGAATTATTCATTTATATTATATTCATACAATTGCCTCATTGGGCTATTGTGTTGCTACTATGTAGAGACCAGTCTCATCCACATTATAAATCTGTTCTGGAGTAAGAGAATTTTTCCTGACGTTGGCACAAAATTCTTCCAGCAAGAGCTTTACAGAATAGACAGAATATTTCCTAGCATATTTTTAAAATTCGCAATCCCCCACTTTCTCGAAAGTTTTCAAGCCATCCGTCACTGGAATTACAATGACGAGATTCCTTAAACTGACTGTTAAAATGACTTGCTTGATTTCTGAGTAAGTTAGCCGAATGTGTCACATTTTTCCCTCGGATTTTGCAACCACGTGCTTCCTTTCCTTAGAACAGCGAAAACATAACAGAAATGAACACCCCGGGATGCTTTTTGCTTTCACCTCTTCCCTTTTAAAACTCTTCGACTTTGTAAGCAAACCAGAGGCGAAGTAAAGACGAGATAAGAAAAATTCACTTTTCCGAATAGATAAAAATTATCACGAGTTCCCATTTTAAAGTGGATAAAGTGCATAATCGGGGTTCAAATTATAGAGATTCTACTGTAGTAATAATGGCAATACATTTGGTTTATTATTCAAATATACGTCTAAGACGTTTAGGGGCAGGCCTTGTCGATTCAACGTGTAAAATACGCATTGCCATTTGGGATAAAGAAATCGAAGACAGAAAGTTAAAATTCGTTCTTACTTAAGTCCAATGTGCGATACTAATATAGGTGTCCCTCACGGATCTTCTGTAGCCCCTATACTACACAATATCAGGTGTAGTAAAAGGAGATCCATTATTTAACAGCAAAAATGGTAATATTTTGGTCAAATGTGCAGCGTTCTCGTGACAATCCTTATACCTACTGGCGAAATACTGAGTGAGGCTTGTTGATAGATTGATTGAGAGATGATAGTAGATGATTCTCTGTCAATTCTTCCAACAACACACAGCAAGACCTTCCTGGCCGTCAATCCTGGATTTGCACAGACCATTTGGGCCGCCTCACGATTGAACCACGGCCGTTTTTCATGGACGTTGCCTTGTCGTAAGTGGTCCACTTATCGCCACCAGTCATCATCTCTAGTGATTAGCAAATGGGAACTCAGTCCATGAGGTTCTTTGGCGTGAGTTCGCGCGATACCAATACAACGAACTTCTTTTTGTTTCCAGCATCGTTCAAATGGTTCCGAATGGGTTTTGTTCAATTTTTACCCACCAGCCACGAAACAGTGCTCAGATGATGGTCAGACTCGACGTATTTCACGATTTTACCGACACTTGCCACTGATGGGATTCCAGAGTATTTTCATCGACGGAACGCAACTAACGTTATTCACATTTTCAGCCGCCTGGCTTGCGTTTTCGCCTTTATCGAAGAAAAACTGTATAACATAGCATTCATTATTTAAAATATCAAATGCATACAAAAATCATATAATGCGTCGTTATGTGTTCCGTACTAACGGCCCTAAAACATAAAAATCACTCATATGACTTTAATTCTATTAAGCGATTTAAGCTATCATGACGACATTAAACATCCCACATCCATATCCACAACTAAACCCGCCTAATTTATAGATCACTTGTAACTTGTCCAAATAACCCTTCCATGACCACAAAACCTTGTTCAGCATGAAAGGGTGATTTCCGCCACATCAACACTTCCCAGCAACCCTTCACTTGTCTGTGGACAATTATCCGCACAAGCGCAACGAATTAATCGACTAACCCTTTTTTCTCCGACTGCACTCATAATCCCCTCAACCCTTTCCGTCGCCGGAATTATTCGCTGTCAACATCATAATAACGACAACACCACAAATGACTCAAATAAACGTCAAGTGATAATTGGAAGTTAAACACCGCAAGGGTAACCCTTCTGCTTCCGTTGAACATTCGGATGGGCAATCGACCAACCCGTTCAACCCTTCCGCCTCATCCTTTGATCCGCTGGTTTCCCTAATTGATCGGTAATAGAGTCAGAAACGTGACAACGACAAGGGGTGTCGCTGATCAACCCTTTTGCGACCATTTTTTGAAATGGGAAGGGTTGAGCTTGAAGAGTCAAACTAATCGAAAAGGGGTGCCGTGGCAATTTGTCGTCGCCGATAAATTGTTTATTTGATCACGACCATCATCACCGTGGGAGAAACAACCCTTGCGGCGTCGAGTGACTTACAATTGGAATGCAATTGAGTGGAACCCACTCAGCTCGCCGTCGCCGTAGCGCAGTGTTTGTTTGGGTCATTTGCACCTGTCCAACGACTGACCGATCCCCTCAACTGTGCGAACATCAATTTGTGGATCATTAGTTTTTATGCTCTAGGTACTCATCGAGACGCAGACGTACTGGATATTTCCCAGAAAACACATCTCGATGGCGATTTTTGTCGAAAACTCGTAAAACAAGAAAAAAAAACAGACTGTTTTGTTTTGTGTTTCAAAAATACCGTTCTGCACATTGCACACATGGGGTGAGATGAAAAACAAAAAAAATAATAAATAACTCCGCATGCGAACTCTCAATGCTCACTTTGTTCGCTCGGATACCGAGTGGACATAAAGATAAATCGAGAAGCAGACCGGTAGGCAAGGTGCTCCGGTGCTCGGTGCTCGGTGGTACTTGGAACAATTTGTTTTCGCTGGACATGTTGATATCTGTCCTCCCTGCTGTTCGGACGACGATAAGATGAACGGACGACTGACTGAGTGACGGGCCTAACTGATGCAACCAATCGATTTGGGAAATTTTGCATTTGAATACACTTGGAAGCAGACCATGTGTGTGACGCGGTACCTGGGCTCTGTCAGGTTTGTGAGCTACAGGCGCTCAGTGCTCAAAGGTGTCAGACGTATTTGTCTGGATGGAGAAATTAAGGTTTCTCGGTGATTTATGATGGCGTCTAGCTTGGCCTTGAAGTGGGTGGAACTGAGGTATTCAATCAAATGGTGTTTGTGACGCAATGAAGATGTCTCTTGATATCATTACGGAGGAGTATGTCGAACCTTCACTTATAAGCATGCTTGTATGACCAATTGGATTCAGATAGGTATTTGCTTTGTAGCTCTTTAATCGTTCACGAGTTCTTAAGTTCAATTGAGCTGTCAGTTAATTGCAGAATGAACACATTACCTTACAAGCAGAAGCAATGAACAGCTCAAGACAGCAAAGCGTGGATGACCACTGGGCTGGGGCAAACGCATATGTCGGAAAGAGACAGAAACACCAATGTACATGGCTGCCAGCTGATACCTGGAGACGCAACGATGAGTAAATGAGTTGAAGCTTGAATCGCAGCGGCCTCATCAGTAGAGAGCATCGATCTGAAAGTCCAATATCGGGCGAAGAAAAAAGCAGTGCAGCGTAGTGTATGACGAGACAAACGTCAGCATCTAGGGCTGATGAAGCAACGAACAGGTGTGTCAGTTGGAGCGTTTATAGCATCCCCATCGGAACTCCACACAACACCCTGTGAAGAATCTAAATGGTATCCTTCTGATTTCAGATGAGGATCAGCTCAGTAGATTGAGAGAACAAGCTGCAACCGTATTAAACGATCTAGATGATGTCTGGTGTATGTTCTCGAGCTCTAACGTGTGCTCTGTCACATCTGGTATTACTTCTCAAAATTAACGCCACTCGCCGACGGAACATTTCTCAAGCTTAGTCTTGTGCCTTCTAATGTCTAGTACATCACGTATGTCATACTTGCTCTTCAAGAGACTGTCCTTCGTTTACAGGAAACCAACTGACTTTTATTCTTAGGAATATGTACCTATGACGCTTGAAGAAGTAAGAGCAATTTCGTCAATCATTCAGTGCCGCGAACAAACGTTAAGTTTTATGTCGATTTTTTAGTTGGAAATAACACCAACCTTGAGTGAGAGAATTCAAAAGAACAAATACTATTGAATTTGGATATTGAGCCTCCTTTGCTTCCGATGTGGCTTAGTGCGGTAACGTCGACTGCTTTTATTTCTGATATTATCCTAAGTCTGACTGTCTAGTGTACAACTCAGTCTTGTGAGCATATAAGTTAACACCCAAATTGGTCATTCACATGCATGTAAACCGGACATACTGGACGCGTTGAACAAGACGCTATTCCTACAAAGTGGATAATATTGCTTTCTTATCAATATTGACTGGACTTTTCCCACGCCCCAGACAACAGCTAGCCAAATACGCTAACGCAGGGTCGTTCCCATGAATCCACCTGAAGTCACTCAGCTAGGCGTATCACTGACACGGCGTCTTCCCCTGATCTTCTCCACGAATCCCATTTTCCCACAGGCTGACTTGTCGTTTTAGATTAAGACAATTGTAAAATTTAGTCTTCGTTGAACAATCCAAAAAAGGTTAAAAAGGTTACCCTCCCTAAAATAAAAAGTGATTATTTTTTTTTTCAATAGACTAAAACCAAAAAGTCTTACTTATACAACAAGTCCTGAGGGTAGCCGGAAGGTAATGGAGGTTTATCTAGGGTCCGCAACTTGGATCCAAACTTTGTCGGAGTCAGACGAGATACCCTTCTTGAGGTGGGACGAGAAGAGGCGAGAAGTCATGTTTCTTGAGGTGCGGGCAAGGAAGATATCAACATCGACATCCAAGGTTGTGTGTTAAGCGTGAGTACTCAGTTATTACCTCCGAGTTCTCAGAAAGGGGACAGATATTCTCAATTTGTGGGGAAACTTAATCGAGTTTGAAGACGATGTAACCTCACATCTCGAGGGAGTGTCAGACACTCTTTCATCTGTATTCTGATAGAGTCATAGTTTGCATGAAAACGTCCTCTCAGATTGGTGATTAGATAACTCGCCTCTTTATTAGGGGTAGAAAGAAGTACATAAACCATAAAACCGCTTTCAGACGTATTTAGTAAATCTTTAGTAAATCCGGCTTGAAAACGTCCCATCGTGCCAAACTAAATGCTGTTAGAATGATAAAATTCGTACTTAAAAATTCTTATGGTCGAATTTGAGATTGCTTGAATGAGTTTTGCTGCAGCGCGCATAAAACATGGACACCAGGAATGAGGAAATCCGCCATGTTTTACAGTACAGTTAAAGTATTTTTCTTTAAATGCATGGATTTTTAGTTTAAGTCCAAAGAAATTGGATAAAATTAAGTTAAGCTTAGAGTGCCGCCGAGGGCCAGTAAGTTATGTATAGTTCTATTGTTCGTCTAACTAGTTTTAAACATTTTTGTCTAGTATGTAAGTCTGTCATGAATTTCTGAAATAAGAATGAATAAAATGGAATAACGCCAAAAAGTCTAACTTACATCGCTCTGAAATGTGACGCAGTGTTAAGGGAGCAAAGATGTCCATTACTCGCAAGCAGTAGAATGTACCTTAATACTCACCCCTAGTTCTTAATGAAGAACCAAAGAAAGGAGGTTTCCATGAGATATCCCACATCTAACTGAAGACCGTTATGTGATTCAGTTCACTGCTGCCTCATCCCCATGTTCTCCTTCGCCGTGAGAACTGTGATGACAAGTGTTTATGTTATTGAATGGTGGAGGTGCACTGAGACCATGTACGTTAATGGACTAAAAGGCAAATTAAATAAACTCAATCACATTCCCCGCCGCCCCTCCACCGCTCAGACCAAATGACTGCGACTCAAGAAAATACAAGAAATTAAGTGTTACGCAATCAGCCGTATCCAGTTGCGACGCATCCATCAAATCCTCAGAACACACAACCACACTCCACCGGAACAACCCAGAAATTCAACTCAAACACATTATCCCGAAGCCATTTAACTAATTAACGGGCGATTTTAATTGCCATCAGCCGCACAGGGAGTGAGCCAATGACATCCTTAAAACTCTAATAATCCATTAAAAAGGACGACCGATTAATCAAAAAAAAAAAAAAAAACAGAATATAGACCACAACTAGCGCGCCTGCACACCCGCCCGGGGGCTGGGCAAGGCAGCGCAACGCAACACAACGCAATGCCAAACTAAAATCAATCAACAATAAAATTATGAGACCGCTATAAAAATCCCAACCAATTAATCAGCCGTTAGTGCCATCGAGGGGGCAATAAAAAACCGATCCTAAGATCCTTTTCCGGTCTAAGTGATGTGTGTGTGTGTGAATTGGATGCGATAAAAAGCACGACATGACTTCCACTACTCAACACGTAATTGCAGAATCAACGCGCCACATACCACAGAGACACGCCACACAAAACACACTCATGCCGGCCCGGTCGGGAGGAGAAGAATCCTTTTAACAATGCAACCAGACAGTAGTCATTAAATTTTCTACTCCATAAAGTCTCTGACTCTGCCGAGGCCTCTGCTGATGATGTCCTCCGCCACCACCCCACGACCGCCAGTTCAATGGAAGTGCAATAAATAAGGATTTTTGTCATGTCTCCCATTGGCAGCAAAGGACCCACTTGAAATGATCAAAAAAAGAGAAAAGAACCGACCTAACAGCAAATTGTCGCAAAATAGAGGAAGGATTCGGGGCAATCAGGAGCATCCCATCGTATCGAGCACACGCACAACAACTGATGTGACATACAAAAAGGGATAATATCAATTTATCCTTTATGTCCTTGCTCTCGCGAGCGCAGACACAGCACAAAAACTTTCCCCCATTAACACTGCAAACAACTAAATCGAACAACGAGGACAAAGGACACACACACACCGAATGGTACCCGATCCCCGGTGAAGTCGTTGTTTTTTATGCCGAATCGACGAAGGGATTCCACAATAGAAGGGTATAAATCGGCTACCACCTCGACTCCTGGGCCTCTTTCGGCTCGTGTGCGTCCGATTGAGACACAACCGCAATTATTGGGACCATCGTAGATGGGCCACAACCGATAACAAATGGAATTGACTTCGATTTGGGTTACCTCTTTCGTTGGCCTCCCTCCTTGCGATCCTTATCCTGGTCCAGTTTCAGTCGAGGAGGACAACGAGGACACTACGACCATCGCCACCATCGTCACCATCGAAGGAGCAATGAAATGAAACGCTCTCCCAGCTCCATTTGATTTGAGCTGATGTCGACATTCTGTTTGACATCGATTGAGTTTTGACAGCAGCGACGCCCGACTTGGCCCAGAGTCGGTTAGTGTCCTTATTTATGAATGTATGCCGATCGGGGGATTCTGGAATTCTGGAATTCTGGAATTCACCTGTCCCCGGCCGGGGACGATTCTAATCGATCGCTCTGCATTTATCTGATCATAAATTTTGTAGGAAAATTGATCTAGGAGCGTCCTTTGTTGGGATGTGATGTAGGGCAGGAATTTAATGATGCGGTAGGTGCGGGATGATGTCAATGAGGATGTTCAGGGCGCACGGCGGCGGCCATTCGGTGTCGGGTTTGTTGTTTGATCGTTGGTCGGGGGAACAGGTGAAATTTTTTCTGGTTTTCACTTGGCATGCCTTGAGTCATCGGAGGAGTGTCGGTCGTGTGCTAGTTAAGCCGGGATATTCATTTGACAGCGGAGAGGATTTAATTATGCCGATGATGAAGTGACGGGCACGGGAATGGGAACCACTTGCCATTTGCATTTGCTTGAGCTGTTGCTTTACCGCCTTTTCAATAGATTCTTAGGACTGTATATTTAGTGGGACTTGTATTTAAGATGATTGACGGTATGAGGTCATGTGTAACACACGAAGAAAGCATGTCCGAGGAGTAGACATCACGATCCACAAGAAAGGAGACAGCTTTGACTGCGCCAACCACCGAGAGGTAAGTCTCTTATAAGACATCGCCTATAAGATCTTCTCTGCCGTTTTATGTGGGCACCTGAAACCATTTGCGAGCATGCAAATAATAATTCTACATCGACGTGTTGGACAGACAGTCATAATGGGCAGCTATAGCTTCGAAGTAGTGAAGGACTTCGTCTACCTCGGATCCACAGTAAGTAGTACGAACAACATCAATACCGAGATCAAATGCCAAGTAGCTCTTCCCAGCCGCTATTTCTGCAGGCTCAAGAGACAATTTAGTAATATAGCCATCTCTCGAAGGACTCAAAAGAAAAAAAAAAGTTGTGCTCAATGGCGCGGAGGCATGCACAATGTCAAAAGCGGATGAGAAAGTCCTTGAAAACATTTATTTGGTTCTGTTTACGTTGATCCATATCTTCCAATTCGGACCGAAAATAATCGGTAATCATCGCGCGACAATGCTGACCATTCACAGTAACGTGACGATCGTTATCGTCGACGAAAAAATATGGCCTGTATCGGTAGAAAATTTCAATAATTTGTAGACGTTGCTCGTTCGTGTATTTTACATTGATGAAAACGTTGAGTTTAGTGAATAAATATGCAGTGAGAGTTTGATGATTAGGGAAAGAGTGCGTTCACAAATTAAATTCAAAGGTGTCAAGTTCCTATTGCAAACCCTTCTTCTCCTGTTGCTAGCGCCGGGGTGAACTTGGGTCTCAGCCAATTTGCCTCTCCACTTACCATGGTTTTGTGCTAGTTGCTTCCAGCCACGCACGTTCAGCGGATTGAGATCCTTTTCTAACTCCGTGCGTCACCGGAGGTTTGTTTTCCGGTCTTAATTTACGGCGTCGTTCGAGGTTGGAGTCGAAGACTTTACAGGCCGGGGATTTGGCGAGAGACTCGAACTCTTACAATTCGTCGTTCAGTCTCCTCCTTCCTTCTCCAAACACCATCAGTACATACGAGACCAAAGATAATACGAAGGATATTCCTCTCGAAGCGACCACGGATCTCCTCGTCCGCTTTGGTTAGTGTCCATGCTTCTGGGACTATTAAAGTCTTATATAGGCATATCTTGGTTCTTAGAGAGAGGGCTTTATTCCCCAATTGTTTTCCAAGCCCAAAAACACAGCCATTGGCAAGCGTGATCATTCGTTCTCCGGGGTGATGTCATTGCTTGCGTTAACTTCGGAGCCTAGGTCTTTCACTTCTTGAAAGTTATAACTGTCTATAGAAGCGCTTTGTCCAAGACTTCGGTGTTGGTGGACCTTTTTCGTAGACAGGATATAATGATGTGAACCGAGCTGTTCACGAGTTTATTCGAAACTGATCCTAAAAACTAGAATACAATCTTTTGCTTCGAAGAGACCCAAACCAAATAACTTCCCATGTGATGGAATGCGCTGAGTTTACAAAAATGCAGGTGGTAGAACCGTGCGTTGACGAGCAACGGATATTTTCGTATTATGTTACAGTGTATCTCGGTTCGATGCAGTGTGTGCTACCACCAAGTTAGGACATTATGGCTTGCAAGAGGTTAGAAGTCAGATATAACAATATATTTTGTCTTTCCATCATTGACCGCAAGACCCATCTTGGCCGCTTCCTTCTCGATGCTCTCAAATGCCCGACTGACAGCCCGTTGTGCTCTTCCGATGATGTCAATGTCATCGGCACGCATATGCAGTTTCACTGATTTGTGAAAGATCGTGCCTCTGGTGTTGACGTTTTGAGTTGTGCACTTCTCGAGAATAATATTAAAGAAACCGCATGACAGTGCGTCGCCTTGTGTAAATCCTTTTTTGACATCAAAGGTCTCGGTAAAATTCTTACCGACTTTGACGGACCAACGGACATTCTCCATCGCCATTCTCCAAAGACAGACGAGTTTTGCAGGGATGCCAATACTAGACAATGCGCTGCATAGCTCGTCTCTATAAATACTGTCATACGCGACCTTAAAGCCGATAAATAGATGGTAAGTATTGACTTGAAACTCTTAGGTCTTTTCCAAGATCTGCCGTAATGTCAATATTTGGTCACTAGTGGATATCGCTGGCCTTAACCCGCTCTGATATTGACCAATCAACGTCGTTGATCAATATTATTGACGTAGGGTTTCAGGCGCTTACAATATTTGAATTTAACGTTTACAGTGCATTTTCTTTATTATCAAGCTTCTGGATCGTAACCTTAGCCTCCAAAAATGGTCTCATGATTCTGTAACCGCTTAATATCATACTGAGTTGAAATCTGTGTACACCGAATTTTCGGTGTATTCAGTACAGTGTACCCGTTCGTTTTGAATGTGGACATTTTCTGCAAAAAAAAAAAGACATTATTAAAAATGAGTTGCATTATGTGCTTCCAACCTAATCCATCGACGCTTTCGTCAATGAATGACAGTCTCAAAATTTCAGGATATTAATGCGTTGCTTTGAGACCTAAATACTCACTTATTTATCAGGCCAACGATTGATGAACCTGAGCTATAGCTGCCTTCCATCACGGTTCTAGTCATGCTGCTTCTAGTCTTCAAAACGCAGGTGTCTTGCGTCCGCGATAAGAAAGTTTTTAAACCGGAGCTCGTGGACAGCTCGTGGAGTTCGATTTTATGCCTTCTCCCCCATTCACCCTTCTCTCATACAGCACTAAACATCAGACGCAGAATTGGTCTTTCGAAGACACCAAGAATAATTTCTTCTATTTTGACTATTGCCCAGAGTTCGGTTCCATATAGGAGGACTGGCAAACTAAGCATGTATTTGCTCCTTCGTTCAGGATCCAATACTCCGCTATATGACAAGCTCCCTTTATCTGTCGAGACACGCATTTAATACACCTCTCAGATTTCAGAAGACCATTCCATCATCATTCAAAACCCGTTTTGGGACAGGTGCCCTTGCAGGACTTCCTTCAAAGTCCACCTCCAAGGGGGCGTGCTACTCTCGAACCTTCCACCATGGCCGACGTCTAAAAATTGCACTACACCAATTATTGATTCAAACAGCAATTACGCTTTCAGGGCCAAGAAGAAATAGGATCAAAGGGATGACACTCGGCAGGTCCCTCCGAAAAAACAGCAAATTAAAGTGTCACCCTCATGTCAGAGTGCGTAAGCCCTAAATTAGGTACGTAAACATACGTAAGCGAGTTTTGCCGAGCTCTACATCTCGACAGCATACGCATTTCCACAAGACGCACACAAAAAAATGGAAAGAATCCTTAAGCCGTTTTCAATTATCCCTTTTTGGATTTTTTTCTCGCTTTGTCGGTTGGACGGCTTCGCCTATTGTTGTCGGCGCGCCGATTGGTGCAGGGAACGCACTTCAGAGCTGATGCGGGCCAAATTGCGAAACACCCAGGCGCCAAACATCAAGGTGAAGTGTGTGAGACTCTCAGACTCTGACTGAAAAAAATGTTTACGAAAACAATAAACGATGCACAACCGCACTGCCCTGCACAACCGCACTGCCCTGCACATTCGCATAGAACAAAAGCAGCTGAGGCGAGTCCTCGGCAGAACAATGGGGGAGAGAAGAACATATGACGCTATTACAAATCCTTTAATTTTAACATCCTTGTCGCTGGTGCGAGGACCGTGGCTTTGTTTGGACCGAGTGAGTGTGTCTGCCTTTAACGACGGCAAGAATGATGACGGTGTGATGGTCATGTAATCAATTTGATTTCAAAAACAAGGGGTAGTGTCGTTGTGTATCGTTGTTGAGGGTGTTAGAAATTCTTAAGATTTTTAACCAAAATATTTTAGTGGTGGTGGGTCTTATAGTAATACATGGTCTACACTAGCCTCCAACAGAAGTCTTTAACAGATGGGTGTCACAAAATTGATTCTGTCGATCTATACTAAACGTAGCAGTCTTCGTGGAGGGCCTCACTTTTATTTCAAAGTCCCACCTTTCGTAGATCATTTCCCGTGCTTCGATACTCGATCAGTCGCAAGGAGCAGAGTTAACCTTCATTCAAATGGTATCAATCTCCCATTTGTTGATAATGAAGAAGCCCAGCAAGGAAGTGTCAATGAGATGTCCCATCAAGTCCAAGGTCCATTGCTCCAAGGCCTCATGCACGTATACCACTGTTCGGCTGCGCTTGATATCATTTTGCAAATTGTAAGAAGAACACGGTAGGACACGGCAGGATCTTGGAGGCACAGTCGACATCGGTTCACGTGATGTGCCCACATGCCCTCCAAAAGCGCAATATTTAAATGGTTTCTGTTTAGAGTTGACACTTTTATAATAATTTTGTCATTTATTGTTTTGATGACGCGTCACTTAAAGCTTTGTGGTGTCGACTTCATTATGTCAGACTGCCGAAAGTGGCAGAAGTTATAATGGTACCAAAACCGGGGAAACCACCAACGGATAAAAAGTCCTATTGGCTTATTCTTATTTCACTGCTCCCGATAATGTCTGAAGTATTTGAAAAAATTCTGCTTAGTCGCTTAAGTCCAATTCTGAAAGAAAAGCAGCTCATACCAAATCACCAATTTGGTTTTAGAAGTAAACGCTCAACTAAATACATCGTATAACTGTTGTAATAGAAAAGGCATTTGAACAAAAGCTCGTTTCTCGATGTTTCCCAAAAAGAAGAAGTCATGGCTTCTTAAGCTGAACGCACTTGCTGCAGCTGCACTCACTTGTGCGGCTGGATATACATTTTTACAATATTGCATATCGTAAATAAGTAAATAAATAAGTTCATGGCTTAAATACTGGACATCACAGTTGGTTGAGTGCTTGCCCTTGGTTAGATTAGGTTGCCACCACTGTAGCAGTTGTAACCCACTTAGATCCTGGTTGGATCCTTTGTGCTATCAGCACACGGTGCTTTCCACAGGCTCCTCTTAAATTCAAAGTTACTGCACTAAAGAAAAGAAAATAAGCCTGGAGACTGCCTAATGGTATTCTACTGGCCTAC
Source organism: Eristalis intricaria (assembly GCA_964034865.1). NCBI lineage: Eukaryota > Metazoa > Arthropoda > Insecta > Diptera > Syrphidae > Eristalis > Eristalis intricaria. The sequence continues at coordinate 24,547,719 of OZ035874.1, forward strand.
TTTGACAAGTCCACTCCTGTGCTGATTTACGGCCAATGAGTTTTCCTTATAAACTTATCTATGTCTTGTATCTTTAAGTGTGACATTTCCTCTAGGTTACTGAAAAATTAGTTGCCTAGTATATCTTTTCTACTTTTTGAAAGGCCTGGACAAGTGTCGAGGGCTTCATCTCCTTCACCCTTGTATTTTCTTCCTCCTCCTCGTCTCTACAGCTTCTGCAGTAGTTGCTGTGGGGGGGCTCCCTTTCTTCTGGTATGGATACCGAGAAGGCAGTGGCCGGTGATAATGCCCACTACGTTCCTTATTACATTTCTGTTTAGTCTTAGGAGTGTATTGTGTTTGGATTTAGTGAGTGGCCAAATAATCCTCGAAGTCCTACAAGTATCTAACTTCATCCATCTTCGATTAGCGGAGTCGTAGGCATCTGTAAGTAACATGGTGTTTATTACTTGGATTGAGGGATGTGAGGTGTCCTGATCATTTGCCAGTGGCAGTAACTCATCGGCCCTTTCGTTACCTGGAAAGCGTTAGGTTGCTCTCCCCCTAAGAGATAGACCGCAAGGTTTTACCATCTTCGACTTAATTGAGGGTGTATCCAGAGCCTTTATGGCCGCCTGACTATCTATGTAGATGGCGATAGATAGCCCGTCTATCGGATCCATTGACAGTAAGCGGGCAGCCTCTTGGAAAGCTTTAACTTCTGCCTGGAATGCACTACAATGGTTGGGTAGTCGAAGAGACATGGAAATGGATATGTCCGGAGATATCGCGAATACTCCTAGTCCAGTGCCATGGTCTGTTTTTGAACCTGGTTTTCTTACCAGATCTTTTTTCCCAAACTTCTCTGTCTGGGATGAGTGTTTTGAACCCAAACTCGAAGTCAAAGCGGGTGTTGTATAATCTGTATGCGTTGGTAGTCTCGCATTTCTGATTATCTCTGGATGACCTGAACTGCTCCAGCGGTTGCACTCTTAACGCTGCCTTGGTAGCTACCAGCTTCCCATAGATGTCCATGAGAAGAAGCTGTAGCAATGTTTCCATGGCGGCTGTGGGGGTGGACCGCAATGCACCTGTGATGCAGATACACGCTGATCTTTGAATACTGCTTATCAATTTAAGATTGGATTTGTTATTCAGTGCAGGCCACCAAACAAGCATGCCGTATGCTAAGATGGGTCTAACAACAGCCGTATACATCCAGTTAGCCATTCGTGGCTTAATTCCCCATGTGGGGCCAAGAATTCTCTTACATGTGTAAACAGCTGCCGCCTCCTTCTTAATACGTTCCTTAATGTTTGGTTTCAAGCTTAACTTGCTGTCTAAGCTATGCATTTGGCCTGACTAGTGAAGCTGAGTTCCTTTCTCTTCAGCTTAGGGGGCTCTGTCTGAGGTATGATGCGTCTTCTCGTGAATAGTACGAGCTCTGTTTTGGACGTGTTAACGTACAGTCCGGCTTTTCCTGTCCACTTCTCTATTTTTTTTAGTGAAACGTTCATAATATCCCTAACGGTGTGAAGAACTTTTCCCTTTACAACTAGGGCTATATCGTCTGCATAGGTTATGGGCTTGCAGCTTGTACGACTTAGTTCCTTAAGAATTTCGTTCACTACCAATATCCAGAGAAGGGGGGAGAGTACCCTCCCTTGTGGGGTTCCCTTGAATACCTTCCTGGTTATATTGTAAGTATACCTAATTCGGACTGGATAAACCTTCGGGATAGATACATTGCCAATTCATCTTAAATAAGATGGTCTTGGCTTCTGTGTACAGTACTCTAAAACTTTTTCCTTGGCAAGCGTGTGACAACATCTTCCTGTGATGAAAGTACTGCAATTTGCCTGACAAACTGATCGAGCATAGAATGCCATTTAATTTGCCGCAAGGATTTTAAATTTGAGCCCCCACTGAGGCGCTTTATCTTTTCCAGTCACGGTCAAAACCAACGAGGGAATACATTGCCAAGTGATATTTTAAAATCATACTAATTTTCCAGAGTCGACTGATTATTTCACAAAATCACCGTAAAATGTTTACAAAATGTATACACTTCTTTAAGCTAATTCCTTCAAATTCACGCTGTTCATGTGAACAGAACCTTGTTTAAATCTCTCCTGTTAGAGACCAGCACAACGACGCCATTGTAAAAAAAAACTGCACCCTCTTGCCGGTAAAACTAATTAGAACCACAAGATACCTTTCTCGAATCAGTCTGCGGTTAGATGCAGTTTCCTTTCACTTTCTCGAGCATCAACCATCGTTAATTGCCACAGCTGCATGCAGCCATTCAAACGAAACTTGAATTTCGGATTAAATGCACGTCCTCTGTAATTTCCTCGTGCCACTCGTAATAATACCCTCGGCACTCGCATCCCCCGGAGGATCAATTCCGACCCGCCCCCTCAGTTGTTCTCCTCCTTTCACTCTCGATCGAATTCCTCGAGTCGTCATCACAGCCCACATCCGAGATGGAAGCACGAGTCAAGATACTTTCTCTTCTTCCTGGTTTCGTTTTGAATTTCTTGAATGTGTTCCTTGTTTTTTAACAGCAAACAAAATCAAGGATACAACATGTAATCCAAGTCGATGTTGGTCCTTCATTTCTTCCTGGCAAACACACAGAGAGAATACCGCTCACCGATTGATTGCACTTACGCCCCCAAGTCAGCAAAGGGAGACCCGGCCAAACTCTGCTGGTATTCTGCTGGGATATCGAAGGACAAACATAAAGGATTCGATTTCGCGCAAAAGCAAAACAACAACTGTTCGCTTGTGCTTGACAAATGCAATCATGTCCTTCACGAAACATGATATATTCCCAAGAATTTGATTCAAAACAATAACAAGACTCACCCACACACACACAGAACGATGGAGTTGTATTTGCCAAGGAAATGGGAGAAGAAGAAGATGAAGAAAAAACATAATATGAGGATAATTGAGTTAAGCGATATTTTTTTTGTTTGTTTGTGTTCAAAGGATACCAAAGGCTGGGTGGATGAACTGGGACTACCATCGGCTGCGTATTGTCCTTGGCAACGGGTTTCAAACCCCATTAGAGAATCACGGAATCCAAATGCTTGGCTGGTTGGCACAGCAAAAAATCATGAAAAAACAAAATGACAAGAAGAAGCTCAGCAGGCATATCAGAGATCCATACGGCATTTCTCAGTCGCCAATGGAAACTCCTCAATTTTCTAATTCACTGGACATCCGTGGTGATTCTTCTTTTCTTCATCAGTCCAGTGCCCACATCCCTCGCTGTGTTGTTGCTTATTTATTTTGCTTTCCTATGAAATTTAAAGGAGAACCAAAAAAAAAAAACAAAAAACAGGAATCAACGATGGATTTCGTTGTCAAAAACAGGCACAAGGAATCAAAAGTTTCCAAGAGTGTGGGACAATGCCAGGCTGGGGGTGGTGTGAGCCTATTTTTGTTGTTGCCATTGTGTGAACCCCCCACTGGCATCTGAAGAGGAACGGGGGTTCGGTGTTGGGGCCGGTGGAGAGTGGGCGATTTGAAGAAGTTCCTTCGATTTTGCTGAAGTGAAGACAACGCACAGAAGAACTTGGACTCAAGTTTCTTCTTTCATTTCGATAAGTAGTCGTTTTTTTTTTCTGGCTGGTTGTTTGGTGGAGACTCGAGATCCTTCCGTGCTTTCTTGATTCTTTTATTCGGTGTATACGTTTTTGTTGTTGCTGCTGCTGCTGCTTGTCCTCCAGTTCAGTTGCCATGACAGTTGGGGAAAAATGAAGAAAAACAGAATTGTCCATCGAGAGTGATAGGAACACTTGAAGATGTCCTTTACTCGTCCATTTCAAGGGCTTTAAACCAATTCACAGTGCGCTTCATAAGAGACCAATCACTATTTCACTTCTGAGTATCTGAGATGTTTCAGATCTCGTGGATGACGAAGACTTTTTCCTTGGCGGAGGCGTTGTTAGGTGATTGAATGAGTCGAAGGTTGTAAGGGATACGCTTTGCTGGAGGGAAGTTGTCTTAAATTTTCCAATTAATCCCTTGTTGATCACAGAATTCAGTGCAAGTCAGAAGAGGAGTTCGAGTCTCTGCGGGAAGAACAAAGCTGTGAGGTTTTCCAATAAGCACAAGTTTACTGAAGTTTTTCTTTTCTTCGCCAGAAACAAGTGGTGGCCAGAAACAGAAGGTGGATGCAACCGAACAGTGCCAGCAATTTCACGGACCTTCTGGATAGTTACGATCTAATTACGTGACCGAACGAGCGAGCTTAAGAAGCTACAACTTCTTCTTCTTTATTTGGCGCCACAATCCAGGGTTGACCTGGGCCTTAACCAACAAGCCGCTCCAGCTGGCACGATATTTGGCTAGCTGCCTCCGGTATCGTCCGTCAAGTTGGTTGAGGTCCTTCTCCAATTAAGTGCGCCACCTTAAACGTCCTCTGGTTCATTGTTCAGGCTCGGAATCGAAGACTCTTTGGGCCTCAGCTGAGTTGTCCCTACACAATACTTGGCCGTAGACTCCTGGCTATGCTTATGTCGCTGTACAGACCGAACAGCTCGTGGCTGAATCTTCTCCTCCAACAACCGTCAATGGAAACATGACCGAAATCGCACGCAGAACTTTTCTCTCGAAGAGACAAAGGACTTCCTCATCCACTTTAGAGATTGTCGATACCTTCTCGCCGTACAGGGATGATCAGCTTCTTGTCAATTTGGTCCTACGACAGAATGCTCTGTTACTCAATTGCCTTTTGAGCCCGTAGAAAAAGCGGTTGGCAAGAGTTACTCTGCGGTATCTGATCTCGGTGTTGATGTTGTCCTGTTCTTTTGTTCACTGTAGACAATGTCCTTCACTACCTCGAAGTCATAACTGCCCATTGTAATGCTCTGTCCAAGACGTTGATGTAGCATGTCCTTTCTTGAGGACAGTATGTACTTTGTCTTGCCCTCGTTCACCACTAGACCTATTTTAGCCAGAAAACTGAACCCAGTTTTCAACAGAAAAATGTACATGTTCTAGATAGGCCAAGAGTTGAGCATTAAATTGTCGAATTTCTATATCGAGATAAATGCCTACAAAATCAAAAGAATGGATGTGCCAAAACTATGTACTGCCTTACCAGGCTGAAGCTGCAAAACAAGCTGACAGAGGAGCTACAGTTACAAAGAAGGAATCCTTGTTTGTAATCTAGAAATTCCTAAAAGAGTGGCCAACATATGAGTAAGTGATCTGATGACTCCTGAGTTAAACTCAATACAGTGAAGTTCTCATACGATGTAGAGAGGAATGGAACAATGTCCCCACTTGGATGGGGGATGGACCCCATGAAATCTGAAGACCAAGCAAAGGGTGCGTGTTAGGATAAAAGTACAGCCGATATAAGAACGTTATCAAAAACGATATACTCAAGGACGATCACGAAACAAAACCACAGTCCCAAAAGAAGCTCCAGAAGTCAATAAAGCTGACACGACACTGTTTTGTGGAGCAGAACAGGTATAGGACACATTACATGTAATTATGACCTTCATCGAATTGACCTCATCAATACAGAAATCGCTAGACACTGGGGCCAAACTAAAGAAACTATGGAACGCATACTAATCGACTGTCAGGGCAAGGCTTGTCCCCGAGAAAGCTTCAAAATCAGAACATCCGAAACAGAGAAAAGCTTCCACGAAATTCCATCTATAGAAGTTGTTAAATTACTGAAGGCAGCACTTAATTCCTAAATCAAAAGAAGGAGGTACAATAGATCTTTATGGTTACAATGCTAGTGTCTTTTATGGCATACCCCGAGTTCTTCGATTTGATTCAATAGATGCTGAATCCATTATTGACTGGCTGAAATGTGAATAATACTTATGGTCCTAATACTGTAACAGTTGAGCATTCGCATTTTGGTGTCATCGATCACATTTCGGTAATTTCGATTTAAGGGCAATTGTCGAAAATGTCGATAAAATTATGGAAATCGTCGAGTCTGACCGTCATGTGAGCACTTTCTTGATTGCCCATGACCTAAATATTGCTCCAGGCACCGTTTAGAACAAGGCTGGGTACAACAAGAAGCTCGATGTATGGGTACCTCACGAGTTTACGCCAAGGAACCTCATGTACCGAATTTCCATCTGCGAATCACTGCTGAATCGCAACAACATTGACAAATTTTTGAAGCGGATGGTGACTGTTGACGAAAGTGGATCACTTACGGCAAGGTCATGCGAAGACTGTCGTGGTCGAATTACGGTGGGTCGGCGCAAACGATGACCAAACCCAAATGGACAGCCAGGAAGGTCAAGCTGTTTGATTGGTGAGATTGGCAGGGAGTTATCTACTCTTTATTCAACCGTGTATTGTCAACCAGTGGACCGTCTGAAGTGCCCGGTTATGACGCCGATGAGACTTCCACGATTCGATCTACTCTTTCTGATGAGGTCATGTGAGCGTTGTGGATCGATAGTAGGCCATAATTTTGATGAGCTTTGTGATGAGCTACCCAGTGTCCTAACTCAAATGTCAATGCAAACTTAAGCCCTTAGACCATTCTCCTCCATGTAGCGCATATTTTCGTGTGTTTAAAGCGCTTCCTGTTTTCCCAACTGTCAGAGGCAGTTTCTTGGAGAACAAATTTCCAAGTCCCCCAAGGACGTGCGTCATTAGACCAGATTCCAAGAAAGCAAAGTGCAACCGATCCAATTTATATCCCATTACGTAGAACACGGATGGAAAAACCTCACGCTCATTTTACGAGTTGGCCGTGTCACAATTACCAGCTTGACGATGGATCGCGGGCACACATTCTTGCCTGACCTAGATCTGGACCACATGCAAATACACATTTGGCACGTCAACTTACGAAGGCCTTCCGTGGGCTTATGCTCTAATAACAGTTATAACTCTGATCGCAGATTCCACAAGCTATTGAAACACTCCTCGTTTCCCCCAGCAATACACACATAGTTGCTCATTCGAACGGAGCAGAGTGCAGTCTCAAGACAGCGCACAAATGGACGAATACTTGCCAAAACAATCACTGCTCAGTGATTACTCTATTCCGGTATTTTCCATGCGTAACCGTCCTAACCATAACTCTTAATTCAACCGTGTATTGCCAACCAGTTGACCGTCTGAAGGAAACGAGGGCTCAGAAGCGACTAGTTTGGCCAATTGTGTTCCATTAGAACAGCGCCAAGCCAAACACATCGGATTACGAGAGGATTTTGAAACAAAATTCACTCAGTTTTTTGCCAGTTAGGGACAAGGGCTCTTACGAAAATGGGTTGGGTACCATCAAAATGGCAAAAAATAATCCAATAAAACGTAAACAGCCTTACTCTTCGTACATAAGTAATGTTTTTCCTTTTACTAAACCTCATATTGTGTAGCTGGACTGAGCCCATCTTGAACAGAGTCTGTTTGGGCTCTCGAATTGGGCGTCTAGTATTCAGTTCGTCAACGGCCTTGGTTTTCTTGAACCTGTATCCTTCTGCTATTAGTATGACCTGTTCTGCTTTGAGATTGGCTTCAAGTCGAATATTTCGCTTGCAGAAATGACATTGTGGACTCTGTTCCTAACGTCGGATCAGTAAACTTCCCATCGAGTTGTTGTGGTCTTGCAAGCTTCTACCTTGTAGGCTTGTGCTTGGACATTGAGTCCAAAAAAATGAACTTGAATAAGGCGCATGTTGTGACATCGTAAATAAGTTTTCATCATAAACTGTTTCCAGACAGCGATCCTGTCCCTTTTGTTTTCCCTCGGTACACAACCTAACCTCCATCGGCTGGCGCAGCAGAAACCCCTCAGACAACATGGATGGAAGGAGGCCTTGCGCCTCAGTTAGATACAAGCTAATTTACTTACTATACATAATATGGACCTATGTGCATGTCCACTCCCAGGATTCACCCTTGACAGTCAAACTCCCAAATGCGTATCGGTATATCACGCAATTTTTAACCCATCACCCTGCTGACCATCAGTGCCGTGAACAACAAGGGGGATGAAATGCAATTTACCCTCGGTAGCCTCTGTGACTGACCATATGCCTTGGCGCCAATTCAATGCCAACGCGTCAATCAATTCATTTTTCGAGTTTCCTTCCCCTGCACGAACGGCTTATACGCAAAAATCCATTAATCCTATCCCAGGCAACACCAACACACACGCACACACCCGATGGCCGGCTGTCATATAGCTCCTCAACCGGAAGCGCCAACGCCAACAGAATTGCGTGATACTGTCCAGCATTGGTCAGTGCTCGCACAACACGTGAGTGTGTGTCTGTGCGGGCATTTCAACCCCTTATACGCGAGCGCTCATCTCATCATCCATCCTTTCTGGCATGACTGCCGTTCTAATCGACTTCCGTGTGTCTAATGCTACTCAGTCCTCCGCGGGGAATTATGAAATTCCAAAAAGGATCTGCGTGGAGTATCGAAAATGATGATTAAGCAAAATTTGGCTCTTTTTTTTGCTCTACACGTACTTCGGTCGGTTACGTCATCGGTTATCCTTTAGATCGGACGCACTGTGTGTTTGTGCGGCGCGTCGTCCAACCCTTATTGTTATGCATACACGTGCAGCGCGGTTGATGAAGGGGGATGAAGTACGACGTGACGGTTTTGAGGGAAAAAATTGCATTTTTGAATTTCACACACACACACATGGGCACGGACACACATAGGCGGCTTTTTGTTGAAAAATTCCAGCAATCGGTTGGATTTTTGTTTCCTCTGTTTTGCCTCGTTTTTGGGGTAAAATCAATCGAATTCGATTTCGTTATGGCAACCTGGCGTGTGTGCGTGTGTTATCCTTTTTGATGTGGCACAGAGAGCTGCTGCTGCTGTTTACTGTCCCTTTGAAGAGGCATTCAGGTTTTTGCATTGTGTTGTATGGTTGCGCCGGGGGAAGGCCATTGTGTTATTGGAACCTGAACGCACGGAACAAGGAAGCAAATGAGGAACAGGACTTGTACCGGGCAAAGGTTACGCGACAGCTGCGATGTTTTCAATCGTCTTCCTTGTCGAATGTTACCGAAATGTCGGGGCGCACTTTTCACTTTCGCGCTTGAAATTTTCGTTGAAATTTTTATGAATGCGCAATATTTGATGATTTTTTTTTTGTCTGCATTTCGGAGGGATATCGTTGCTGTTGAATGATGAAGCGAATCGGGAGAAAAAGGGGTTCAACTGGGATGATGTGTTGGTCTGGCTTTGGTTGCAGTTTTGTGAAAAGGATTTGTTCCTCTGTTCGTTGACTAGGTCCGACTCAAATGGTGAGTTTGTGACGCACGCCAAGGTGATGATAACGACGTCATAAACGTTGATCCGCATCACTGTAGACTTGGTATACTGCCAGTGATCTGCACTAGTCCTGGTCATCTCTTCTCTGCTGCTAGTTCCATTTGAACAAAGTTGCAGGCTTCTTGCTTGAGAGCTTTGGGGCACATGTTCACTGTGCATTTATTCCATCTCCTGATGCATGAATTAAAAAAAAATTGTTTTAAAATGAAAAAGTTGGTGTCTCCATGGACTTGCAGCGTCAGATTTAACGCACGTCCCTAAAATGGTTTACTTTTTCCATTTATTTTACTGATCTCTAATTGCGATTTTAGACATGGGCACCGGGCAGAGTTTGGCATCAAGGACTACTTTAAGAACTGTGTACAAGTGATATGGATGAATTTCTTCCTCCATTGATTAGAAATTACCTCTCGAAGCGTTCAATGCAAATTGTGATGAATGGGCTGATATACGCTACATAAACGCTGGTATTTCACAAGGGTCTGCTTTGTCTCCAACATTATTTCTCATGCTCACAAGTGATCTCCTATCTGCGACTTCTAGTAAAATTAACACCTTCGCTGATGACTCTTTGTCTGTCATAGTGTTTCTAAGACTCACGAGCCTACCATTCGGTCGTGGGACTGAAACAACCATGAATACCGTTTGTGTTTGAAAGAAATAAAAGAGTGGAATAAATACATATTGAATGTCCCCAAAAAAGACCTACCAACAAATATCCTCCACTTTCTGGGGCGACTCGATGTGTGTGGCTTGGCGTTGTCCTGATGGAAAACAATTCCTCTCATCTCTGCTAAAGTTGGCCGCTTCAGAGCGATTGCTTTCTTCAGACAGTACACTGGTTGACAATACAGATCCGAATTAAGAGTTTTGCCACAGGAAATCAGTTCGTACTAGATGATTGAAATCTTTTCTCTCTAGCTGCACTTAAATCAGTCTGATGGGACATATACAATGCGAAAAATAGGAACTCCTTTGGGAGTTCTATTGGGCAAACCTAATTTAAAACATAAAAATAATAATCAAATATATAAAATAAGCCCTCAAAATATAAAAGTGGGTGGGTCGTGTCAGTAAATTTGAGGACCATAGGAAGATTAAAATATCAAAGCTCTTCGCCCATCGGAAAGCGACTGATATTTTTTTGATAGTGAGTGGACTGGCCCATACATAGGACTCACTTCAGGACACTATCACAAGTGCGCTGTGTATTGGTTTCTCAAGTAACAAGTACCGTCGAAAAAACGGACGCATCGAAATTGGATTGCAAAAGTTTTTAAGGTTGTTAGCATTTTTTTGTTTTTGCGTTTCGATCTGGAACCTTTTGGACTTTATATGTTTTCAAGCCTGTAGTTCTTTACACTTTATGAAGTAAACAATCTTATTATTCTACCCGTTTGACAAATAACGTTCAGAAATGTTCGAATTTTTTTCTTGAAGGTTAAAAATCTTTTTTTGGGTTCATAAAACCAGCTTTCTTTTCTTTCAACTGACAGATTCTCTGTATAATTCTTAATAGCAGTAGCAACTGTCTTCCTATTAACTTTTAGTTCCTTTGCGATTTTTATATACGTCCACCCTAGGTCTGGGACACTTAAAGTGACACTTAATAATATTTTTTCTTACTTCCAATTCGGATTTCATGTTGATTGTGTTAAGTGCCAACCAGAAATGACCAAAGATTCAAAAATAATAGAAGCATTCCCAACATAGCAAAAAAAAAAGGAAATTTGATAGATTTTTCTGTAATTTGTGGGAAGTAAATCCGAAATTAGAGTGGGAAAATTTTTTGGATGGCACTCCTTATACCTAGTTCCTAAGCCAAATTCTCAGACCTATTCAGAGGTAGTTTCAAACAACTGAGATTTTTCTCATAAATTGGACCAGCTTCCGAAGACACTGCAACTGGAAGATGATAAGTTAATCTTAGCCGATTTTGCTAGACTTGCATAATGTTTAGCGTCTGCTGACCACTTCTTGTAAGGATCTTCTCTCCGTCGTAGGCGAATAGTTTTCTTGAAAAAACCAACAAATTTCATTGGCAATTGAACTTTTCTGCTCCACATTTTCATCTGTGTGCATATGTTCTGTAGCGACTTCTTCAAAACAGTTCCACAAACTGTCGTGTATCGCAATGGTTTTATCAATTTGATTGAGATTAGCAGCGGTTCTATTCTCACCACAACTCGTTCTATGTGCTGTGCTGCCTCTTCGAAGAGAACACCAAATTTCTCACCTCAAAGGATCACTGGATCACCTGCAGGAAATACCCAAGCTGGTAATCTTTCTAATCTCTTCCAATGTCCACCGAGAAATATCGCTTTTGTTCTAATAAAAGCTCTATCAAATAGTACGTTGAATTCCAGTGTGTGCTTAATATTTGTAGTAACTGGTGGTCTGGCTAATCAATTTTTGACGAGTGTATTTCGGATTTTCTACTATACCCACTAGAGTATAACGCAAAAAGCTAGTATAACACCTGTGTTACTTCCGACATAAGCTTAATTTGTGGCACGACATACTCCCAAATGAAACAAATAGGCCCATGGCATAGACAACGCATACAGTTCAATGATGGCAACCGAATATTTGGCTAATCAGAGCCTTAGCGAATATTGCGTATTTGGTAAAATCACATTGGCACAAGTTGAACATAGGCACTAGTGGTCGGCCCGTCTCTAGTGGCTCTGTAATATAAGAACCCTGCAAGCAGCAACATGTTCTACACATCTGCCAAAAAATGTAATAATATTACGCATTTACCTCAGTTGGTAAGTACATAGTACACATTATACATCAGTCAGGTCCCGAAAGTGCAAGAATGTGGCGATTTCCTATTTTTTGATTAATGGTGCGTGTTTACAAAAATGTAAGTTTTTGCTATAATTTGTTTCCTAAATAACACTTTAATGATTGAGCATAGTTATTAGAAGCAGAGTATTAAGTGGTGCAAAGTTAAAAGTATTTAATGTGAATTTCAGTCGTCGGCCGTTGAGGGCCGAGCATTATTTTGATGAACTTATATGGGATGATGTCATAAAAAATAGGGTGTGATTCTTGTCCTCCGTGTTTCCACCTCAAATACATTTTTCTTGTAAGAACTGATATGCGGATGCATCAAAGTCAAGTTTTGTATGCTAATTTGCGGTGCGATGGGAATGCGATTTAGATTGAAATATTAGCTATAAATACCTTTTTGGAAGCTTTTATTTGTTTTAGTCCGTATGCATTTTTTGTTGTTTTGTTTTTAAACATTATTAGTCACTTAAGCTCTTAGTATTGATTTCCTTGAAGGTCAATGACAATTATTTACCATTATTATTTATTAGCCAGCAAGCAAAAATCGAAATAATAAGGTATCTTCTGCCTATTCATTGATGCCAACATGGTGTTTGAACGAACTGTTGCTAACTTAGTGTCTTTTTCATTATTTGTTCATACCTTGTTATCAAAAATTAATAAGCAAGTTTTTAGTATTTAATGTTTTGCTTATAAATAAACCATTTAGTTGTATCAAAGAATGTGTTTTATTTATTGGTTGATTTGACCTGGCCGACCACTAGAGCTTTTGATGCGGACAACTAAAATTGAGTGCCCGACCACTAGCGCAATATGGCTTTTTCCATTGTTTTGTTTGTTGCTAAAACCCAGTACGCGCTAAATTGAAAATTCTATTATTTATCTATTTAGATTATGGTCGCCGTGGCGTAGTGGGTAAGTGCGTCGACTCCTGCCAGGTTCGATACCCGAATTTTACCACCTATCATAATTCACGGCTCCACCTCTTTCGAGTCACAGACAATGGTCAAAGAGTATTCCTATCTAGAAAAAGCTTCTCAAATTCGCCGTTCGGAGTCGGTATTAAACTGTAGGTCCCTTCCACTCGTGGAAGAACAATAGCACGCACAACACGAGTGGTTGCTGAGAAGCTAGGCCCAGGTCCAACTCGGACTGTCGCGCCACCCAAATTATTATATTATATTATATTATCTATTTAGATTTTGTTCTCGCATTCGATAATATTTTCTAAACTTTTTTTCATAATATACTTTAGTAACCAGACAAGAGAAAAGTGAAAAAAAAAGTTAGGACCACATGTGCCTTTACCCTATGTATTGATAAGAAGGATTTTTGAAAAAGGTTGGCTCTGGGGTTCGAGTGTACCAGGGTTAATGAAGACCGACAGGTTGGACCTCTTGTTGGTTGTGTAAATTGAGTTGGTATTCTTGCTGTTCTCACATTATCTGCGTCATCTTCGCTACTTGTGCATGTTCGCCTATTTAAAAGAGTTTGGGCCATATGGACTTTTATTATTTTTAAATCAAAGAACTGCGACGATTTAAAGCGCGTATGAAACTACCCCTATTCTGAATTTTTCTTGACCAAAAAAAAAACTAAAAAAATGTTGTTCTTTTCTGGTTTCAAGGAAACCTAACTCATTGCCAATCCAAACAGCTTCCGATTTCCCATAAAATAATCCTAATGCCCACACACATTTCTATTAAAAATTTGAAACCATCATCGTCACAGTCCCAGCAATCACAGTCCAAGCCCACATTCATCCCTAAACTCCATCCCACCTTCTGCTCACAAGCCTCACTCCTTCACTCGGCTTACCCCACGTGAAACTAAAACAACACCCATACAAAGATTTAAAAAAACGAACGAAAAATAACAATTCTGTCGCACAAATGATTTTACGGTCCACAAATTATCGCATCATCATCCCAGCAATCACCACCAACACTACCATCATCAATATTCTCTACGCCACCATCTTCATCAATTCCAACAACACGACCAGGACGATTGTCAAAAAACCAAAAAAAAAAAAAAAAAGTTTGAAACCCCTTCCCCGAACCACTGACGTGTCCTTAACACAATCATTCGAATTTAAACGCATCACGCATAATCGCAACAAAACACACGACAAATCAGACGAAAATCATCAAAAGGACGAAAATTGAGACCAAAACGGACGGGTTTTCCCTCAAAAAACAAAAAAAAAGGATAAATTCGCAAAAACTGTATCGATTGAGATTATGTTTGGGGTTGCTGCGAGATTTATTTACTCTCGCCTCTCCCAGCACGGCAAACACCAACCCTCTCCTTTTCGGTGTGTGCGCAATTTTGGGGTGCGAGCGGCACATGCCATGCACATGACACATGACGTCCTGTATATGTACGTCGAAAAGGATTCAATTTTCTGATCAAAAAGACGCACAAAAAAACCCAATAATACTCGAATTCGTCGATATGGGAGTTTTCACTGCCCGCAGGGTAATTGCATAGTGCCACGTTGCATCATGCCAGGGGGTGCACACTGTCTATACACCACACACTGAGGCGGGGAGAGTTGAAACACGACACTCAGTCGAACCGGGTTGTCACTGACCGACAGGCCCTGGTGCTTCCTATTGCTAAGGGGTTGCCGCCGCCGTAATCCTTATGAGGAATTAAACACAGAAAACGCAATAATACAGACCCTTCCATCGGCGAATAGGGTTGATGGCATGAATGTGTGCGGTGTAGCTGATAATGATAATGTGTCATCTGGCCCTGCAGTCCACAAGTAAATAGACGAGCCACCGTCCACCCCACGCATTGCCCGCTTACGTGATCTACCATTCGAACCCTTTTCCTTCGGCGAATCCTTCCCTCGCTTTCGAAAAGGGTAGCAACGGCCTGTACATGGGCCTATATGACCACTCACACATATGTACACTCGTTTCATTTATAAATTTATATAAAAACAATAAAAGTGAATAAAATTTTGCCATCCTGCCAGCCGACATGACGTCGTCTCATGGTCCTTAAGGAGACAGAGACGATGCGGAGGAAAAGGAAAATAAAGCCCAAAAGGGAACTTTTCCAGCTTATGGATGGCGACTGGGGAGCGAGGCAAAAAAAAAAAACAAGAAAGGAAGAAAAAAAAGGGCAAAACTTTTGGGACTAAGGGACTAAAGGACTAAATAGAAACGAAAACTCCTTCACTTGATTGAGTGTCCTATGAGATATAGAAAAGGATGTCTTTCATATGTGGGATGATGTTTGCTTTCATTCTATGACTTGGGGACGAGGGACGAGACTTTTCTGTTTTTCTTCTTTATTTTCCTCTTGTGTCGCCCTTCGCTTCTCTTCCTCCACCCTCGCCCATCGCAGCTTAACTTTGCGGCCAACGAGAGGGTTGACGACGAGATGGTAGTTAAGGTATGGGAGTCACACACCCAAGGCACATACATAAACATGTGAGTCCTTTGGCTGTAGGTACCTTGACAAGGGTGAATCGTAATGTTGCTAAATTCAAAAAAAAAACGACTAAAAGGGAGAGAACACTGAAATTTATTTTCTTAATTTTTTGTTTCGTCCTTTTTTCTTACTGGGCCGAACAAAAAATGGCTGAAATAAGTCGGGGGAAGGATAGAACTGGTAGGTCTCCGCCTGCCGGAGATTGCCTTAAAGTTCAATTCGATATGTTTTTTTTCCTTGCGTTGGGGTTGAATCACGCACATAAGGGGTTGATGTAACGATTGCAATATGTTCTGTAGCTTTATCCTTTCCCAGGAGAAACAAAAACACATACACACTCGTACCTCGTCCTCGTGGAGCGGAGACGATGGTAAAGGGCCACATCGGTAGAGAATGGATACAAAAGGATTTTCGGGCCAGAGAAAAAGTTTACAGAAGTCGAAATTGCGTTATAAATAAATGGAGAAAATCCTTTGAGAGCTCTGCAGAGGGCAGCGTTTCGTCCTATTTCCAGATAGGGATCTCTCAGTGGAGCTGGAATCAGATAGATGCCAGTTTGTATTCGTTTCTCTGGCAAATGCTGCCGAGTTCTGGCTCACTCGTGGATATAGTTGAGTGCAAGATGGCCGAGATGGATATACCTAGATAAAGTTAGGACTTGTAATTACCAAAAACTGTTCACTTCGTCAAGCTTCGTTTTGGGCTTGGACTGAAAAATGGCATTTGCGGTATGAATTTACACCAAGTCTTGTAGGCAAAGGAATAAATGAAAGACGACGGTGGGTCTCTTTGGGTGTTGCATTAAAATAAGACATGCTTACCGACGGTTATCTACCGGAAGATCTGAGTTCTGCACAAGTCGTGTGAATGACTAAAGAAATGTCATGTAAACAACTTAAACGTTCAAATTCAGAGTAATAAGACAGTGATTTGCTGTCGGGAGAACATGGTTTCTTAAGGGTTGCCAAACATAATGCACGATGTTAATTGTGAGTCACACCGTAACGTCAAGTTTTCTTGCCCAACTTAATTTGACATTTATTCGTTTCCGTGACAGTTTCAGTGACAAATTCAACCACGGAGAGGTACACAATTGAGCAGCGCGTTAAGATTGTTGAAGCCTTTTACGAAAATGAGCGTTCAAATCAAAACGAATTTCGTGCACTGGACAGACAGAAGTGAATGGTGACTTTAGAGGAAAGTCATCTTCAGCGACGAGGCACACATTCACTTCATTGGATTCGTCAACAAGCCTAATTGCTGCATTTGGGCAAATGAGAATCCACGAGTGATTGTTGAAAAGCCGATGCATCCACAAAGAGTGACTGGTGCGGTTTATGGCCTGGCTGCATCATCGGGCCGTATACTTCTTCGAAAATGATGTCGGCCAAGCAGTTGCCGTGAATGGTGTTCGCTAGCGCGAGATGATAACGGATTATAAGAAATTGTGGATATGGACAGGATGGTTCCACTTGCCACACAGCCAACGACTGTAGAATAGCTCTTTTGGGTGAGAAATTCAATGTCCGTGTTATCTCATTTCGTGGCGATGTTAATTGATTCGACATCGTTGGACTTCTTCCTTTGAGGATACTTAAAATAAAAAGTATACACCAATAAGCCAAGAACCATGCAAGAACTAAAGCAAAAGATAATTCGGCACATGAAAGACATTAAACCTCAATTGTGTCTCAGAGTCACTGAAAATATGAACCATCGGATAGAGGTATAAAACCGAAGCCATGGCGAGCATTTAATCGATATTTTGTTTCACACATAGTTGCCATAGATCCTTCTATCATAATAAAAAGTATTAAGATAATTTTATGAAAACTTTTCTTTTTACTTACAATTATCATCGTGCGTTTTCGTTGGACCACCCTTTACTACAGTTGGCGACATGAACGACAGTTAGACGTTGATATTTTATAGTTTCTGAATAACGTGAGGTAGTGCTACAGTCTGGAGTGGGCCTTACAAAAATGATGTTGAAGAAGCATGACAGAGTGGCGCCTTGCTTGAATGCTTTTTTGACATCAAATGCCTTGGGTAGGTTTTTAACGACCTTGATGGAGCAGCGGGTATTGTCCACCTTTGGTAGTAGTAATAGTATCTTTATTTAGCAACAATGTACAGTCTTTAAATACAATTGAAAACTCACATAGATATGGTAGCCATCTACCTTACTAATGATGAGACTATAATGCAAACACAAATAAATGGAAAAAGGCTATATTCGAAGGAAAAGCTAAAAAAAAACCTTCGTTCGTATGTATCACAGTACGTATGTTTGAGCTTCATGTTTGTGAAGTATTCCCACCTTTGCCCTACACAAACGGACGAGTTTGCTTCTTGGTTTTTTCCAAAAATTTGCCTTAGTCACACTAATCACTAATATTTCATTGATGGTTCATTTTCCTGGCCTAAGGCCGTTGAAGTAGTGGCCGTGGCGTTGTAGGTACGTGCGGTGACTCCTACACAACTTATCCTCGCTGCCTGGGCCCGATTCCGGACCGGTACACCCAAAAGTAGTTTTCACGATCTCACCTCTTTCGAGTCACTGACAATACTCAAAGAGTAATTCAGAGCTTCTCAAACTTGGCCGTTCGGAGTCGGCATAAAACTTTAGGACCCTTCCACTCGTGAAAGAACAGCAGGACGGACAACGAGGAGGCTGAGAGGCTGAGACGCTAGGCTCTGGCCCTCTATGGGCTGTAGCGCCACCTATATTATTATTATTATTATTAAGGCCATTGACGAACAGCTTTGTGCGTTCACACAGCACGGCAGAGAAGATTTTGTATGCGATGTTCAGAAGACTGACGGCTCTATAGTTGGCGCGATAAAAGGGTCTCCTCTTTGGATGGTGAAAACAATCCTATGGTTCCATTCCTAGGGCATGCTTTCCTCCGATCATATTTTACATATGAGTTAGTGGATGCTCTTTATCAAGTCATCGCCTGCCGCTGTGAAAAGCTCGGCTGCTAGACCATCAGATCCAGTAGCCTTGTTGGATTTCTGTTTAGATATTAAACGTCGGGTAGACGGAAATGCTGATCTGCATTGTCTCCTTTATTCAGCGGTATTCGTTTCTCCGTTGCTTTAAGCGCGATTATGTTGCCTCCATATCCTCAACGTCGACTGCGATTCTACTAATATATTCCCTTGATCATCCCTACAGGCTTAGGTCCACGCTTTATAACCCCGGCATGTTAACTTTGCCTTTGGTAAAACTAAAAAACGTTTTAATAGTCTTTCTTTTTTTCCTCCGAAGCTGGTGTTCGTCTTTTCTCTTCGTCTTATAGAGCTCGCGAGCAACTCTTATAATTATTTAGATGGCCTCTATGGCAATGATGTCACTGGTGTTCAATACTTGGTATGGGCGAAGGACCTCTTATGAGATTTAGAGCGACTCGATTGAGAAAGGACTATGCGATTGAAGCGGTCGGCATTGAACTTTCTCACAGTATTTGATTGCCTTGGCTGTGTTCATTCATATCCACAACCTTGTCTACGAAAAGGCCCTCGAAAAGTTCGCACATCCTAATGGAGGTGTGCCATTCGATCGATCGCAATGTGATCCATCGGGTTGATTGATCAGGAGATCTATATGTTCCATTGTGAATATTGAATTGTGAGAATCGTGGCTTTCCAATGATCAGGCTCAGTTCACGATTCCAGAATTTGGAGGAACAGTTTTCAAAATGTTTGCAAAGCCATTGCGAAATAATACCAAATAAGTATGGACTACCAATTGTGAATAAATTAACTCTCATCTCATCCTCAATTGTGCGTCGATTTCTACGCATACGGGATTTTTGTGTGTTTTCCAGAATTACAATATAGTGAGAATATTTCGGTAATTTTCACTATGTGGTTTTTGGAAATGAAAATTAGACAAGAAGTAGCTCTTGCTTAGTGAGATGAGGGTTAAGTATTTAGTAGAAGTATTTGCTGGCACGTCAAAACTCATGTTTATGCATCTAATAAATACTTAAAAGATAAGCTTCTCCTAGTAGTACTAGTACTTACTTATACCCTTTACTGGCAGAACACAGCGAGCACAGTAAATAGAACAAATAACACCAGTACCGAGATCAAGAATAACTCTTGACAATCGCTGTTTCTATGGGCTCAAGAGGCAATTGAGCATCCCAGTAGTGTTGGCATGGACAACCTCAAAAGCTGAGGAGGAAGTGTTTGGTCTCTCCGAGAGAAAAATACTGCGGGCGATTTTGATCCTGTTTGGGTTGACGGTTGTTGGAGGAGAAGATTCAACCACGAACTGTACGGGCTGTACAGCGATAGCCGAGCCGAGCCGAGTCAGGCGTCACCGGATCCATTGCTGGGTCATGTACATAGCTCATGCCCTAAGAGTCTTTGGCTTCGAAACTGCGGTACAATGCAAGAGGGGACGTCTGTATTTAAGGTATTTAAGCCGCACCCAATTGTAGGAGAAACTCAACCAACTTGACGTGCGAAGGCAGAGATCCCAGACACCCCGAACTATAATGCCAAATACACAAAAAATGAATTTAATAAACATAAAATTGAAAAGATGAGGGTAACGCCAGAGGAGTAGTCCTCTTAACGCCTCAATTGCAGGTGGTACAACGTTCACCGGCTCTGCTTCTTCTTATTAAAATTATTTCTCCATCATGCGCAGTATCCTTTTTATCATGCCTCATTTATTCTCACTGACTGAATTGCTTAATATAATATATATGGTTGGCGCTACAGCCCGTAGAGGGCCAGGGCCTAGCTTCTCACTGAATTGCTTAACCCCCTATTAAAAGTTTTGAAAACAATCATACCGTCCTCTTTTTAACATGTCTGCGATCTGATCACTGACGTGGTCATTTTTTACTGCAACAGTACATCTTACCGTTCTTAAGTGACCAAGAAAGTCGGCACACGTCCTCATCGTCCGCCTCATTGACCTCCACCTCAGATCAACCTCAAGTAGCATAAAATAACGTACTTCCAAGGTAAGATTAAGGTCAGCTACTTATTCATTTTTTGTCAGTGTCTTCCCTAAAGAATCAGTTCACCCTAAAGATGAAATCAATAAAAAAGACACACAGATCTTCGCCTCGTGCCAACAGCCCCCTTCAACAGCCCAAGACAGCATCACGTGCCAAGGATCTGTCTCACTTTTTACCATCTTCGCCTTACAAAAGAAAAAAAAACAGCCGCATCAAACCATCGTTAACCTCACTCTGCATCCCAGAGGCCCATTGTCAAACTCAAAACTGTTGACAGCGAACCCGACGCTAAAAAAATCCATTTCCCTGCAATTTTTTTATTTTTATCAAAAAATCAAAAAAACACAGAGAAACAGACAAACGACTATCATGCGGAAGATTAAAAAATAGCCCGTTACAAGAGAACCCATGCATTCTTCCCCTCATTGTGAGTGAACATTTTCGAGCCGTTTGTGACCCCGAACTGACCCCACACAACGACAATGCACATCATTCCGTCACACGGACCGAAAACCGTTCGTCCTTTTTACCCCCTATTTCCCGCCAGGTAAGACTGCAGCTTGTGCTAAATTAAAAAAAAAAATGCATAAAGGAATCAGCTTCCGTATCCATTTTGATGAGCGACAGGATGGCATAATGGTACGCAAATAGGAATGCTGGCCAAACAATGCCGACGACGATCCGAGGCTTTGTTGTGCGTAGATTAGATAGAGGGGAATGGTTTGTGTGCCCAATTGACCGTTGTGTTAGGGACTTACCTCATCGTCGCCGGAGATCTTTTTCGATCCGTTCTTAGAGGACTGACCCCTATTTTGATACGGTGAATGGCCATGGCTATAAAATGCAATACATCAGGCATCAGGATTTGCATCCTTACGTAAAATCAAATGAAAAGGACTCATAAAGGATTCGGCCAATCGGTTCCCCCTTTTTGATTGCACACGATGCACCGTGATGATGGGAAACGGTTGCAGCAGGAATTCTCGAATAGTCTGGTCCCTCGGTGATTTTTCGTTTTGGCGCCAGATCGATGGTATCCTAGTGGGAATTGAGTACGAGCATTTCGCGCGCTAATGCATTCAAAATGGGTTGCAGTACACCCGAAAGGTGTTCGCTTGATGAGCGGTGAATGTTCATGCTGCAGGGTAGAAATACTGTAGGAAAAGAAATGGAAGGAGGTGATCAGAGATCGTGTGAAGAGGCCTTTTGAGAGAGGATCGCTAGCTATTCAGAATGAAAAATGTATCCACGGGGTAATTCAACAAGAGGTGTCATTTTGAAATTTATGATTTCTTGGATAAGTGGTTATCAGATTATTTGTGTCGAAAGTTCGATCTCTGAGACTTACGATAATTGTCAAATCGACGTCTATACCAAGATCTGAAAATTCATACATTCGTCTGATTTTAATTGGTTGCATTTCAAAAATACCTGTGATAGTCTCTTTAATAAATTAGTCGTTTGAAGTCGATTAAGGCAGACTTTATCATTCACTTGGCCTGAAAGGAAAACGTCGATCGGTATTTTCAACGATCTCGGTGACTCGACTGAACTCTCCTCTTCACCACATCACCGTGACCGGTCCAGCAAAGTTGTCACGCACCAGAGTCACACCATCACAAGATGTATGGTAGGTGCCTCCATCCCCTCTTCGATATCCAATCAAGATGGCAATCAACCTGAATCGAAAAAAATGTGACTCTATGGAACGACCTAGCGGCCTAACGACCTAGCAGTGTAGGTGTGTTCGTTGAACATTTCCAAAACCTACAGACTGCCGGACAATGCCAGTGTGTTCGTCGCGGAACTTGCAGTTCGGGAAGCGTGTCCTCGTATACGTTGATAGCCAACCATCAAAGCCATTAGTTCCTTTACTTCCTGTTCTAAATTAGTACAGCAATGCCGGACTGAGCTTGTGTCGTTAGAAGGGCAGCTCAAGATGTCTCTTGTCTGAGTTCAAGGGCACAGTGACATCCCAAGAAATATGGCGATATGCCCTGTATAATTCATTTGTGCCTGCCCGACTCCTGCCAGAGCCAGATATTAAACCATTCTTCAAGTCACTTGAACGGGATCTCTATGAAGGATATAAATGACGTAATGTATTTCATGAATGCCTTAGGTTGGACATAGAGATTTCAAAGTACACTACTAACAGAGTTGTGGGTTTTTGGCTTCTCACCAAACTTTTACCTACCTACCGACCGTGGCATGATCTGTCAAAAAGCATCTAAAATGGTGACAAATTAAGTCTTCAAAGACTGATGTGGCCAAGAAAAGTTAGTAAGCTACAGTTCCTACCATACCGCTGTACACATTTAGCGTCTAATTTTCCTCCTTCCCGTGACTACAAAGGATGGTTGCCTGGCCGACTGACCGTAGGTTGAGATGGTGAAGTGGGCGTCACACGTAATCGGCCACGAAAAGGACAATCTTTTACGCTTCTGTTTCTCTAAACCTCTGTAAATTACTAAACTGTCTCTTAATCTTTGTCGTGGCCACTGCAACTCTTCACTGGATTATCAGAAATAAAAATAAAATAAAAATGATTTGTTGAACGAGGAAATTTAAAAACGGTTGGCTTTACTAAAAATGGCGGACGTTGAAATTCTCCCTCATTTTCGACTAAAACAAAAATAACCTCCGAAAAATATCCGGAGGACAATTTAATATGGAAGAAGTGATGATCAACTTCAACCTAATCAGTAAAGTCTTTCTCAAGTGACAGTGATCACAGAATTCGAAAACATGATTTCGATACAATCCTGTTCAAATTTTGAAAACAGATGGCTGAATTTTGTAAGGTACAGATGGCTCCACTTAATGTTATTTATCTCCGTATATAATAGCCGATCTGACTGAGAATACTTTTGAAATATTCTATTTTTAGAAATGTTCTCGATTAACGCAACTCCTCGATTTTCGCGATAACTACTAGTTGCGATAATCGAGAATGCACTGTACAAGAAATTGAGAAACGATTTTCTCAAAATCCCAACTAGGTCTACCCCCTTAAGACCTTGTCTAAACGATTAGAGCCAAGCGGCAGTCTCTGAAACCACCATATCGAGTAGAAATATGCAAGCTTACTAGATCCATGAGGATCCTCTCGGAAATTTCGTGAGAGTCGTTGAAGGATTGCAAAGGGCTCATTGCCGAGTTCTACAAATGAAGCGAGATAATGTTGTTGCTGCCACAGAGTAGGTTATGGTGACAAGACTTGCTGCGCGATCGTCTATCGCGACAGCACTTTATACTGATCGCTTAAAGCGGAAGTAGAGCAGACTCTTCCTAAAGCCGTGTGGTTCTATGGCACCCGGTGATGGCGCCAATTAGTGTAGACAACGCCTTCGCCCATCTCCGACCCACCTTCGAAGATTCGCCGAGAACCATTCAGCGTCTGATGGAAACACTTCCACTGTGATCTGGAGGGGATCCTGATTGAAAAGCTTGGCTTAAAGAATTTGCTTAACAGTGCGTAAGAGTCTGTCCACAACGCTCTATCCGCTCCATCCGTTCGAATAGTGAGCATTTCATGTCCTTTCCAAGTGGAGTCGCAACACGGTAGAGTATAACGAATAGGCATTCAATTCCCATCTGACAACAAAGTCTTCTTCATATGTTCGGGGTAGACCCCGGCCTCATCCAACAAGTCTTTTCAGCCACCAATTACGCACGCCAAGATGGCTGAGTCTTTTTTCCACTTGGACGTTCTTATTGCGTTGTCCCACTGGTGTGGAGTAGGCGCTCCACTTGACCTAGGCACCGTGGCCACCTGGCTAGGTTCATATCGCTGTACTTATCTTCATCTCCAAATGCAATCAATAGGACCAAAGTTTGTCCACTGAAGGAAATGTGGCCATTGACGAGGACACCCAAAGACAAATGATGTCCAGTTGGGTATCGCCGTGTAATGCTAGGGATTACTTGAGCGGGTTTCACGTTGAGACTCATGAGAGGAACAACTTTGGCAATTGATGGGAGGATTAAGGAAGTTCCTGGAGAAGTCAAGTGAAAAACAGTGATTATCAGTAGTCAACCGGGAAGACACCGAACCCTTCAGCAATTCGAGGCACATCATCGACAGTTAAGACCTACACCAAGCCTCATTTATGTAAGCAAAACATAAATATTCAACGCCTTTCAAACAGGAGTTCAAAACGTCATCTGAGGTCACTCCGCCTCAAGCATCCCATAATCGAATCCCTCCCCTCGGTGAAATCTTCTTACAAAAAACCATAATTTCCAGCACGTGCATGAAGTGCGTCTTGAGCCGCATTCCCTTCCCTCCCAGTCAATCGCTTGATGAACCAAGACAAATCCTGCATCTTCTTTTTTATCCGCCCGAAACATCGGCTGAGATTCCCCTTCGAGGAGGATCAGGTAAAAAACAACATCCATCAGAGTACCGGTAAAAAGATACACGCACACGCCGAGCGACGACCTCACGTCAAATCGATCCCCAACTATCCCTCCTCGTCGTAGCGTCGGCAAGGATGTGGTGGCTGCTGCTCGAAATGGCTTTTTATTCATCGACTCCTTGTGAATATCTTTTTGTCGATTCAACGCCGATGATTGCGTACCGCTCCGCTGATCTCTGATGATGACGATGATCTTCACCTTTTGTCGTGCGTCTCGTGATGTGTTCTGTCGCGTGGATGGCATGTAAAAAAACAAACCGCGGCACATGGGCCGTTCGTAATCTTTTTATTCCTCCCTTCTCGGGCCTTAATGCGAGGCACACTTCATTGACGAGGATCGGCTGAGGCGGCGGTGGTGATCTCCCGAGGCGGCGACGCACGGTGGCGGCAGTTATTCGATATGCGCGCTCGATTAAATCGGATTTATTTTGGGGAAGAGGGGGAGAAAGTTCGACTTGCTGGCGATTGATGATGATGACGCTGATGGGGGAGGCTGGCTGCTTGACGCATCGATAGGGGGAGAGCGCGACATTCGTTGCAGTTTTATGTTCGGTCTTGTCTTGCGGCTTGTGGCCGTGGTGTTTTGTGTTATTTAAGGACAGCCAGTGACTGTTGCGGGGCATTTTTTATTGGCGTCTCGGTGAGTCGGAGCGGAGCGTCTATTTTCGGCGACACAAAGAAGGGGGAACACGATGTACGGCGTACATAGACTTGCGCGCTCCTGAGGAGTTAAATGACAAATGGCTCGTGCCAGCAGTGACAGGTTTGTTTGGAGTGTTTTTTGTGATTTTAGTCTTTTTTAAGAGACGAACAACTTGGCATGGTGCTGGGCCCAGGACTTTTATTTTATTTGTCATCTGTCAATTTGGGACTAATGTGATATACAATTCCTGAGTGGCTTCCTCTTTTGTTGCGCGGTAAGGGATCGATGGTGGACGGGTGTGTGTGTGTTGTGGATCGAGGATGGGGGAAGATTACCAAGTTCCAGGAATTCGATACGGCCTGGGAGGAATTATTCAGCGCTTATGTTTCAGGCGATACGAGTAATGGTCTTGTAAATATGAATAAATCGCAGATCACGACGAAATTCGATTGAGTGACCTTGCAGAAGAATGCTTGGGGAGTGGATTTTCATAGAAAATTGACGAAAGGGTGAAGACTCTGGTAAAAAAAATCGGAAAACAATTTCTTTAGCTGACACGATGTTTTCAAATGCAAGCGTTATCATCGCGTCGAAAGAGAGTACCCCGTTGTAAGGAACATGGAATCCGCTGTCATTTAGGAAGTAGATGATTAAGTAGCAGTCGATATATATGAAGATTGGATTCTCCTTGGATGCTGCTACAGTCCGAGGTGCACTTGGTGTCAGCTTCTGGAGCTGATGCTACTTCCTATCCCAATACTTCTGCTGAATTCCCACCGCATATCAGTCAAGGTTTCATACACTATTAGCTATTTGAGTCCAAATTTGAACCAAAATGGAGCCGTCGCCTTTGCGTCTCCATGGTCGTCACTTGAGCCGCACATTCTTTGACTGATCATATAAGACCGTAGGTGGCATGCACTCGTGATAGAACAACAGCACGCATAACATAAGCGGCCGCTATACAGTCTAGGCACAGGTCTACTTTCGAGTGGTAGCATAAGGATTCTGAAGATGAAAGGAGTATCGAAAGGGGTTTGAAATTTACTATGAATAGTGGTGTAGCCGATACAATCATCTTAAAACACAAACTTCTGGTTCGGCTTTAGGTGTTAGAGTGGTCATGTATTCTGACGATCTGGTATCTTATCTGAAATCCCATATACCCTTGAGTTGCAAATACAGTCACAACTCTCGATTTAGGGCTAAGTTTATATCATTATAGACGCAGTTATCGCAACTTTTCAAACAAGTGCAACTTTTATTCTGTGGATCCTTTTTCTCTCTTGTTTTCAGTTTTTGAGTTTCGCCACTGTCTGGGCAGTTATCTTACCGCTACTTGAGAGTCACTTTCACTAATGATACCATGAAATTGTATGAATGTGTATTTTGGGTACAAAGGATTTCGTGGTTAGTTTCAGAAATATTCGTTAGTGATCGGTCTCGCTTTATTTTTATTAAAAAATGGGCATATCAAAAAATTAAAAACAAATTGTGGGTCGCCGTGTCGTTGGTAAGTGCGTCGACTCCTACGCAGATGGTGCCAGGTTCGATACCCGAATTCACCACCTTTGATAATTCACGGCTCCGCCTCTTTCGAGTCACTGACAATGCTCAAAGAGTATTCCTGTTTAGAAAAAGCTTCTCAAATTCGCCGTTCGGAGTCGGCATTAAACTGTAGGTCGCTTCCATTCGCGAGAGAAAAGTAAATAGCACGCACAATACGAGTGGTTGCTGAGAAGATAGGCCAAGGTCATATTACTCATTATTATTATTATTATTATATAATAAAAAATTATGAAATTTTGCTTTAAAAGTAAAAGCAAAATTTTAGAAATACTTCGCAAAGTACAATCAATTTGTCGTGAGTACAATGTGCACAAATCTACAGTAAGTAGAATATAGGGAAAAGATAACGCAATTAGAAAATTAGTTTCTAACCCAGATTGTAGACCGGGCAACAGGATTACATTAAACATGTGAGAATATCCCGAAATGGAAAAAGCTTTATACAAGTGATTTCGTAATCAAGGAAAGTA
Organism: Eristalis intricaria; assembly: GCA_964034865.1. Classification (NCBI taxonomy): domain Eukaryota; kingdom Metazoa; phylum Arthropoda; class Insecta; order Diptera; family Syrphidae; genus Eristalis; species Eristalis intricaria. The sequence continues at coordinate 24,575,338 of OZ035874.1, forward strand.
GCACATTAAATTTCCAGTGATGTTCTCAAATTGAAATCGTGTCAATTGCACAAAGAAACTAAGGAGAGGCCGGCGTCTTTCAATGCGATCAACGGTTGAGTAACCCATTCAAAACAAAAGAAATGGAATTCGTGTGTTAAAAGTTTGTGGTTAAAAAACTTTCAAACAAACCGTTTGTACCTGAGGTAAAAACGATTCTATCGTTTGCAGTCTCATAAAGTTTAGTACTCATAAATTTTTTTTCTGTTAGGTAAGAGCCTTTCTAAGATCCAACGGACTGCCAACAAAGGCGCTATAGCTTTTGGATAACGCCCGCTGCCACCCAAAAGATGGCGACTTAAAAAGTGATGACGGTATGATTGTCGCGATGTGTTTCCCTGCAAATTGCACTGCTATTCATCAACCAATGGACCAAAACGTAATAAATTTAACAAAGCTGAACTAAAAAAATCTATTACCGTTTTTAGTTGTGAATGAAGGAGCGGAGGCAAAAATTATACTAGAAGCATTTAACCTCCGAAATACAGTTTGCCTCCTATCTAATGCATAGGATGGATTGAACGTTAGTTCATTAGTAAAACTTTTGGAATATGATGACGACTTATGGTATTAATTGGGATGATGAAGATGGATTACCTTTAAGCAAATTAAGAGTCAAATTACTAGTGAACGCTCGGCGGTATAATCCAAAAGAACCTTCTGACGAGAAATTTCATAAAGAGAATAGATTTCCAATGATACAATTAATAATTGGGTGTGTGAAACAATTCAGAATAATGAGGAAACTGAATGAACTATCCAAGGCGAGTAACACCGATGTCGAGATTTCTAATACAAAAACTTGTTGTTTACTTGTTTTTGTTTTTGCTTTGATTTTTAATAAAATTAATAAAAATATATTATATCCAATAAATAACTGTTTCGTTTTCTGATTCGAATCTTTAATCGAATCTTTAAAAAAATACTCGGTTATTGCAACTATAGTGCGACCTCAATAAAAGCAAATCTCGATACGTGCAACTCCTCGATAAAAGCAACACCTTAAGTCTTACCATTGTTGACTCAGTGACTGGTGTCGGATATCCAATGGAACAAGAGCCACAAACAATGTACGGGTGCCTGCTTGATTGATCTGGAGAAGGCCTTTGACACCGTATGGTTAGAAGGTCTTTTCTACAAGATCAATCGGTTAGGCATTAGCAAACCACTGCTGTACCTACTGTGTAACATGCTTACCGGTAGACGGTTCGTAGTCAAGAATGGCTACGTGACCTCCACAGGTATATTTGAGGTAAAAAATGGTCTCCAACAGGGTGCCGTTAATCCGCCGATCCTGTTCAATATTTACTTGAGCGTTCTGTTAAATTCTCTTCCTCATGCAATTGCGTATGCCGATGACTTGATCGTGTACAGATCAGGCAAAAAGATCGAGGAAATCACTACTCTCACGCAGGGTGATTTCGATTCATTCATAAGAAGTTGCGATAACTGGAAGTTGAGTATCAACTTCCAGAAGTCTGAAACCATTCTGTTCAGGACGCCGTTGTATAAGGCCTCGGCGGATACGAAAAAGAATTGGCGACAGTTCTCAATCGTTGGAAGACACGGGGAACCACTGGCGAAAAGGACTGTAGTCAGATACCTGGGGATCTGGCTAGATCAGTATCTATATTTTAACAAACATGTAGATGCTGCTCCGGCCAGGGCCCGAGGTGCTTTACAAAGAGACTGTTTTACAACAGCCAACTCGATGCGTTGGTGAAGGTTATCTGCTACATGGCCCTCATCCGGCCAATGCTCACCTATGGCTGTCCCGTGTGGTTCAACGTGAGTGCAAGCTTGATGGAAAAGATTCGGTTGTTTGAGAGGGCTTGTCTTAGGGCTTGCCTTCGTCTTTATCGAACACTAGAGTCCCAGTACAAAAAATACTACTCCAATGAAGTTTTATACAACAGGGCAAACCTGATACGAGTGGACAATTTTGTATTGAAGTTGATCTCTGGTCATACTGCTAGGGCGATGAACTCGGTCAAAAACTTGATCTCGGGGGCTTACTACCCCAATGCAAAATACCACGAAAGGGTACGTCACAATGGCTTCTTCATTTCTCCATTTAGACAAGAACGGACTGTTACAAAATCTAAATGCGGTACCGCTCATCTTCCACATAGCCCGTTCAACTGTAGATGGGCGACTCAACCACGACCGTTCCATCGCACAACGAGCTGAGGAGGGTCTCTTCCGGTTCAG